>CM060905.1:1128051709-1129279209 GCA_030737815.1 Allium fistulosum
GCCCCGTTGACTCATTAGGTTGCTTGCATAAACGTAGTTCCATTGGTTCAAGAAGCGAAATAACTTTATTGATAAAATAAAGAGAAAGGAAAATCCTGCCTATTTACAATGCCCCTAGTATCCTTAGGTGGCTTGTCTGTGAAAACAGGAAATACGTAGATAAAAATTCAAACAAAATAGTTCCACAGCGAATCGCTGTTCCAAGCATGGGGAATCTGGATTCCATCGACTGTTGTGAGCTTGAAAGTTCCATCTCCAAGTTTCTGGCCGATAACATATGGCCTTCCTAGTTTGGACCAAGTGCCCCTGTACCTAAGTAGATTCGTTTCAGGATGAGAACTCCTACTTCGAAGGTGTGTTTGCGAACTTTAGTGTTATAGTGTCGTGCCACTCTCTTTTGATGAGCAACCATCGTTAACTCAGCTTCTTCCCACTTTTCATCGATTTTATCAAGCGATTCGAGTAAGAGCTTCTCGTTTTCACTTGGATTAAAGTGTCGTCTCCAATGAGAGGGGACTTCCAGTCCACTAGAATCATTGCTTCCAAACCGTATGCCAAAGCGAAAGGTGAATGCCTAGTCGCCAATTTATGAGTCATTCTGTAGGCTCATAGTTCAAGCGGAAGTTTTTCAACCCAATTTCCTTCAGCTTTTTTTAGTTGTTTATTAATGGAGGATTTGATGATGTTGTCCACTACCTCCACTTGCCCGTTGCGGGTGTGCCACTATGGAGAAGCTCTTCTCGATCCAAAAAAGCTTGTAGAAGTTCTTGAATTCAGCACTCTTGAACTGAGTTCCATTGTCTGTGATGATTTTCTATGGTACCCCGAACCTACATGTAATATTTTTAGTAACGAAGTTAATTACTTTCTTAGAAGTGATGGTGGTCAATGGTTCCGCTTCGGCCTATTGGGTGAAGTAACTAACTATGACGATAGCATATTTGGCTCCCCTTTTAGCTACTGGCAATATGCCAATTAGATCTATTCCCCAGATTGCAAACGGCCATGGGTTGACAATTTTCTTTAGCTCTATGGATGAGGTTCTTATAATTTTGGCAAATCTCTGGCATTAATCGCAATGTCTAGCTTAGTCTGCTGCGTCTCGGTTGTTTGACGGCCAGAAATATCCATAATGGAGGACCATCTTTGCTAGTGTCTACCGCTCGATGTGATTCCCGCAGTTGCCTTCATGATCTTCCCTAAGGATCATTTTGGCTTCGCTACTAGTTACACATCTGAGTAAGGGATGGAGAATCCCTTCATATAGAGCATTCCATCTTGTAGTACAAATTGTGGTGCCTTTCGAAGAAGCTTCTTTCCCTTATTCCAACCCCCGGGGAGTGTCCCTCTTAGTAGGTTGTCTTTGATTGGTGTCATCTATGATTCCTCTTCCTCTGTAGTTTCTAGAATCCAATAAACATCCATCTGATCTATGTTAGGAGTCATCGACATCTTAACTGGAACCAGCCTCATCGACTGTGCTTCTCCAAAACAGGCTAGTTTAGCTAGGTAATTTTCTTATATATTATGTTCTCTGGAAATATGACTTATGATTTCCTTTCACCTGACAGACAACTAGCTTAGAGTCGCTGTAAATGTGACAACCCTTATTCCTAATTCCTTCACAATTTTCAGTCCTACTATTAATGGCTCACACTCGCCTCGTTTATAGTAGCAGGGAACTCCAACCTTAGAGCGTAGCAAACAGACCATCCATCGGGAGTTTCGAGAACAACTCCCGCTCCTAAACAGAAATCATTTTATGTGCCATCGACAAACAGTTTCCACTATGACACTACATCTATAGTGTTTTCTTCTTTGCCATCCCGTATTATGAACTCGAAGTCTGTTTATTGTCCTTCGGGGGTGATAAATGATGTCGCACTAACTCAACTCGTTGCTCCATTTGAGAAGTCATCCCAACGTCTCTAGATGGTACATCACCTAGTTCAAAGGTTGATCCGTCAACACTTTGATTAAGTGAGCCTAGAAGCATGGACGTAACTTCCTTGATGCAATCAACAGGCAATAGGTTAGTTTTTTCAACTTTGGATAGTTCTTCTCGACTCCAGTGAATCTCTTACTAACGTAGTAAACGGGCCATTGGATTTTAGCTTCATCATGTACCAGTGCTGTGTTCAGAGCATGAGTTGAGACTGCTAGTTAGATAAATAGGTTTTTCCCACCAATCGGTTTAGATAAAACCGGTGGGGTCTCCATAGTCACAATAAATCCTCAAAAGCGGTTGGGGTCTCCATAGTCACAATAAATCCTTAAAAGCAGTTTGGCAGGCCTGATTCCATTCAAAAAATTTCTTACCCTTCTTCAGTGCATCGAAGAACGGTATACACTTGTCTGTTGCTTTGGAAATAATTCAGCTCATCGATGCGACCTTTCAATTCAGACTTTGCAATTCCTTTTTGATCGTAGGGGCTGTGACATTCTGTAGGGCAGTAATCTGCTTGGGATTAGCTTCAACACCCCTAGCATTCACGATGAAGCCTAGAAATTTCCCTGAAGCCTTGCCAAAAGAACATTTTAGTGGGTTAATCTCCATTCGAATACTTTCATAGAATCACAAACATTTCCTAGAGGTTGTCCAGGTGATTTCCAGATACACATGACTTGACTGGCATGTCATCCACGTATACTTTTATCGTTCATTCGATCTGATCCTTGAATATTGTATTCACCAACTGTTGGTATGTTGCATCGACATTCTTTAGGCCGAATGGCATCACTCGGTAACAATACAATCCAAGATCGGTGATGAAGCTGGTGTTTTTCTGATCAGGTTCATGCATCATAATTTAGTTGTATCCAAAGTAGGAATTCATGAATGAGAGTAGTTCATGGCTTGCAGTCCTATCTACAAGCTGTTCGATTCTGTGTAACGGGAAGCTGTCCTTTGGATAAGCTTAGTTTAGGTCCGAGTAATCAACACAAGTTCACCACTTCCCATTGGACTTATTAATTAGAACTGGATTTAACACCCACTCAGGATAGGTTGCATCACGGATGAAGCCATTAGCTAGTAACTTATCCATTTCTTCCTTTAATGCAGTGGATCGCTCCGGACACAGGCTGCGTCTCTTCTGCCTCATTGGAGTGTACCTGGGATCGATATTTAGTGCATGACACACTATCTTCGACGATATCCCACACATATCGGAATGTGTCCAAGCAAACATGTCTAGGTTGGCACAAAGAAATTTGATCAATTCCTATTACATTTTGAACCCAAGTTGTGACTCTATTTTTTAAGACTTAAGTTGAGTCATCCATGTCGATAGGGACTAACACTGTAGTCTTTGCCGGTGCCACCTGTCCTCCTCTGAACTCTTCTTCCTAACGTCCAAAGGCTAATCAAAATGACTATTGTTCCCAAGCCAGGGGCAGTTCTGTAATAGCTATGCAGACGGTTCGTGAATATGGAGAGACTTCCTACATTCTTTCCCTTTTCTTTTCGTTTCGATTCGTGCAATTCGATGACATGACATTATCTACCAATTCTTTGATCTCTCTTTATAACTCCAACTCCATTCTCCGTCAAAAATTCATGGTAAGGCATCATGGAGCCAAAGTGATCCTAAAATCAGCAAGGGCCGGTCGACCCAAGAATGCATTGTAAGTTGACATTTCATCCATGATCATGAAGGTTTGGATAAAGACTACCCTTCATTCTCCTTCTCTAAGCTCGACAAGCAAGTCAATTATCCCGATTAGCTGTCTTGATTCTCCTATAAAGCCCTGGATTTTCATTCGGCAAGCAAACACATCCTTTATGTGTATCTTCATCTAATCGAACATATGTTGAAACAAGATATTGACAGAACTTCTAATATCCACCAGGACTCGGTGTACAACTACCAGCCCAATTCTGATGGTTACCACCATCGGGTCAAGAGTTGGCACTTCTGCTCCTTCAGTGTCACGGTTTTGAAACACAATATCATCATTGAATGTCCTTTGCTGCTTGGCTAGGGCAACATCCTTGATCGCAAAATAAGTTTCTTTTGGAGCGTGCTTTAGTGAATTTGCGTATCGCTCCATCTCTCCCCAACTCTTCTATGTTGTGTGAGGTCCTTCGAAAATAATGTCAATAACTAGTCTATGTTCCGTCTATTTGTTTCCTTCTCTGCTAAGTCCAGGTTGGTTACCTTGAGTTCTTGGAACCTAAGGTCCAGCAGGCTGGTCAAAGTTTTGCGATTTCTTCATACTGTTGGAGCTTGTTGTTCCAAATTAATTCCTCACTCAGATCTTTTAGATGTCGGTACTCATTTATGTTATGCTCGTGATTCTCGTGGAAGAGGTAGAGCTTCCCTGATTGCTTCTGTCGTTCAGATTCTACCTTCCTATGAGGCTTGTTATATCACTCAGTTCCTTGAGTTACAAGGTAGATATTCTCCAGACTGTCATTTAACGGCATATACTCCTTAGGTCTCAGGTTCCTAATTCACTTTCCATTCCCATCTTGCATATTAGTGTTCTGTTTTTTCCTTTTCTGATTTCCATCTTCCCCTGCATTTTCTATCGTGGTTCCAAAATTGTTTCCATCCTGGATGACCGCTACATTGCTCCGAACTATCTCCTTTGGTTGCACACTAGAAGTCTTGCCCTCCAATGCATCTGCCTCTTCCAATTTCAGATACTAACTTGCCTTCTAGTTAAACTCCTTCATGGTGATTGGTTGTTTCATCTTAATCCATCTTTCGAAGTTATGTCTGGATGGATAGCTCGGAAAAAAGCCACGAATACCATATCTTCATTAGGATTGCTTAGTTTAGTAACCACAATGTAAAACTGGTTCATAAATGTTTTTAACGACTCATTTGGTCCCTGGAAAAGGCCAGGTAGAGACATCACATCTTTTGGCTATGTCGTGTAAAGCTTGAACTGTTCCAAGAATTTCCATGCTAACTCGTCAAATGTAGAAATGGATCTTGGTAGGAGTGTGGTAAACCACATAGAAGCAACACCTTCCATGAAGATAGGGAAGCATCTACAACGGACTATATCCATTGCCCTAGCTCCGTCCATGTGCCAACTGTACTTGTACAAGTGTGGTTTAGGGTTTGTCGTCCCATTATAGGCTGGTATAGTGGGGATAGTGAACTTCTTGGTATATTCCTCCCATAGGATATTTTCAGTGAATGGAGTCCAGTTTGGTGCAGAATCCTAGTCATCGTCTTTTCTGCCCTTACTTTCTTCCATCAAGCTTTTAACCAAGTCTGCTATGTTGCCTCACTAGTCCAGTAGTCCACCAAGCGTTTGACTCTGCAAATAGCTTTTATTTTCCAATTATAGTCTAGATTCTCCATTCTTCAGGAGAACCACTTCTGCAGGATTCCGTTGGTGCGCGGTTGGCTTTATTGTGGCAGTTTAAACACCTTTTTTGGCATTTTGCGTGCCTATTTTAGCACTCAATTCCAGTCCTTTATCATCGAGTTGCATGTCATCTTCAGAATCAGAGAGAAGCATTGCAATATTCCCTTGTGGAGCCTTCACTCCGAGGTTAGGGTTTATGGCAGGTTGTCCTCCAACAGGAGGGGTACTTTAATTACCTTCAATAACAATTCAAATCGTTCCACTAGTGATATCCTTTTTCTTTTTCTTGCCATTTCTCCTATTCAAGCCTAAAATGGAGGAATTTTCTTTATTCCATAGCCTTTGCAGTTTCCGGCCTATTCCTTGGGATAGTTGGTGGTTGCAGCGCTAGCAAGGCATCTATTTTCTCTAAAAAGAGCTTTTTGGCTATCAGCCATCTTCTGGTTAAGTTGAATAACCATTTGGTTAAACTCTCCTTTAGTTATAACTTCATGCTGGCGGTTTGGTCCATCACTACCAGCCTTTGCACTTGTAGATCTCCAAAAAGTTGTTCTCTTTCTTCCTGCCATTGATCTTCAATGGCAAGTATTCAAACTCTTTTAAAAGTACAATTTATGGGTCTAACTTCCGCATCTATTCGATCCAAAGTAGAGAGCTAGATCTATATGCTTGGGTTAACTGGTTCTCAGTGGAAGCACCAAAATGTTAACCCAAACAGTGGATCAACACACTGGAGTGTGATGTGAAAGCACCAGCCCTATTATAACAGAGCAAATATAATATAAATGTAGCAGAAAGGTAAATAAATGGCAGGAAAATTTATTGTGGTTTGGGTGTTAACTAAGCCTACGTCCACTTTATAGCTTTGCTTATTAATTTGATCTTGATAAAATACGATTACAAGGTGATTGAAAGAGCATTAGTCACAAATACATAGGCTAAAAAGTTCTAAGTCCTAAAAACGCCTATAGTTACTGCCTTTGATGACTGTGATGTAAAGGAGAGAGTTAAAGAATAGATGGGGGTGCTGCGTAGTGTTTGCAGAATCTAGATCCTTTCTTGGTTACTCTATGGTCTTTGTTTATAGTGGTTGCAGTTGTACTAGGCTAAGAGAAGAGTTGTAGCAAATTCCGAATAGAGGCCCGAGAGAGTGCAAAATCTCAAGTGCTACCGAGTTAACGTGTCCTGTCGATACCGACTTCTCATGTCAGTGCTGACTTGTGCAGTTAACTATAATGGACTTGAGATCTTTTGTGTTCCCTTTTCTACTTCATGTTGTAGTGTTCCATGATGTTTCTATGGGAATTTGATTGATATTGGTGATGGTCCCTTCATCACTTGGCTTATTCTACTGTTTTGACAACTAATCCTTCAATCTTGGTATTCAGTTGATTAAAATTCTTTGATATTGTTTAGGCATACATGAAATAGGTAAAGAAGAGCCTCCGCAAAGTTTGAGTGATGAATATGGGAACATGAGATGTATTCACCTAGCTCTTCATGTCAGCATCGATTTCCCATACTTGCTCCAATCGTGTTGAACTTCTCTGAGTTGTTTTGCTAGTCAATTTAAGTGTGCTTCTAAGATTTCAAGTTGTTTGTCTTCGTTTCGACATTTTAACCCATACTGATTTTTTCATGGTTAAAAACCCAGTTAATATGTTACATTCATAATATATGAAATGTCAATGAAATTGGTCCATTTGAAATAAGTAAGTAAAACATAGTGCAAGATCGTATGTTAAATAATATTAAATACTATGAGGATCCTGTTATGTTAGAAGCAACACAGGCCAATAATTACTAGGCAGACCTAAGAATTCGATCATTGAAATGTCAGTTTGATCAGTTTACACTAGTGCAACTTTTACAATATCTTTAATTGTTAAGGATGATAGAATGCGTTTCTATAAAGAATTCATTCCAGTGGTTTTATAAGGGTTTCCTATAAATTGTTTGACCATTTGAAGCGAATGTCTAAGAGTGGATCTAACATAGGCATGGTTGGGATAAAAAGAGTGAATGACCATCTATGCTTCATAAAGAAACATTGAAATTACAATTGTATAAAATACCAGTAGATACTTAATACTGAATTAGAATTCTAATTCATACTCAGGTGCTATTATAGAAAATTGTTTTCTAAAAGTTATTTCTTTGAGTTTGAGATATTTGATTAAAAACTCTTGATTGTAAACTAGTTATAGTGGATGAAATAAATAAACCATAATAACCGGTAGAATGGAGCTACATATTTCATGCACAATTACTATAATGGTGAAAATAGTAGGAGTATACCATATAACAATTATTAGTGGATGCACTAAGTTACAAAGATAACTATGTTATATATATCAAATATTATTTGCGAAATAATAAGTATTTTCGGTATTGACTGAAAGTAGAAATAGTTTTAATTATTATGAATATTATGAATATTCGTTATAAAATAAATCTATTATAATAATGGTGTTTGGTTTCATAACAATAGCTATGCATTAGATATATATAAAATACAGGAGTATCTAAAATATTCTGCAACTATTTTCAAATTATGAACTAAGCCATATTTTTTTGAAATAATTCTTTTATTATATGATTATGAATCTATGATACTTGTGAATTTTATGTCAAAAGATCAAGGGAAAAGAAAACATTTAGTGGGAGTGACAAAATTGTTAATAAAATATTAGGATGGTACATATATGTGTATGTAGTCAAAGGTCTAATGATATTAAAATGGATCTACTTCGTTAAATTCACTGATGAATTGTCCTAGACACGAACATGTGTATTTGATTTACAAGTAATACACCCATTAAAATTCATAGAATAAAAAATGAAAGTAGAAAACATAACATGACAAAGGAAATAAAAAAGTTAGATTTGATCTAATAGGTGAGTACGTTGGAAAGGAGTCCCAAAAGTACCTAAAAGAAAATAAGATTCAATCTCAAAGTCACTCCTCTCTATGATACATAATGATGCATCGTTAAGGAGTAATTAGACATTGTTGAACATATAAGACTGATGATGAGTCAAGTTGAGTTAACTTCTCTCTATAAGGATACATTATCAAGAGTAAGTACATATGTTGAACTTAATTTCATCTAAATCACTGTTTGTGAAATCCAATGATATATAAATTGATAAGATACTCGGTCTTAAATAATTTAAGAGGTGTAATCGACTAAATTATGTTATGAGCAAGAAAATAATTAATTTTATGTAAGTATAAAGGAAAAACCAAAAATGTTTTTGAATGCCTACTCCATCGTATTGAGAAATAATTTTTGTTTTAAGAAATAAAACATTACATGGATCAAGAGGTTGTACATAAGATTTGCTTATAAGGGATCTCGTGTAGACCGCCCCAAAAGAGTTTATGGCTGACCAATAATACAAATCTACGGGAATACAATGGACTAGGATACGATCCAAAGACTTTAGCATCGAAACTTATTATATAAGATGAAATAAAATTAAGCAAGCTAAAATGGACACAACTCATTAGAATATCTAATAAGAATTCTCATACATTAAAGATAATCTATGCGTTTCTCATCAATGTCGAGAAACGAATTTTTAGCAGTAACAATTTACTCAGTTGTCAATAAACTATAAAAAATATAGACTCTTTCATATGGCATACTGCTTAAAATCTGAAATGGATTCCAACTGCATTATAAAAATACGATTTTGATGCTTGTACGTGGAAGGATATGATCCATCAACCACAAGTGTTTCTTCAAGGAAATCATGCAGTTGAACTTATACAAAGCGATGTTGTTAGGAAATGACTTCATTGATTCCAAATGTTGAAATTAGTGAAGTAATTCTGCTAGTCAACATGCATAACTCTATTTGGATTCTACACATAATTACCCAAATTTGATTTTGAGTTTTGACACACCGAGGTTCAAACAGAACTTCTAAGTAGTGATTTAGAAGAAAATGTTTATAAATAACAACTAACGTATCTAAAAGTCAATGGGAGTGATAGCATTATTTACATATTTTAGATGATTCAAGAGCAAATATAGCAATGGCGCCTGATAAGCATTAAAGTAGTATAAGTATTTTCACAAAAATATCAAATAGTTTGATTTTCAATCAAAATGTACAGGATGCATGTACCTATAAGAAAGAATATTAAAAGGTGCAAATTTATTTTTAAAACTATAAGTAAACAACACACTACTGCTAATTGTTAACGATATACCTACGTTAAAATCAATTTTGGTTTGGTTGTTTCATTTTCAATATATGATTGAAAAATGACATCTCTTATAATCAGCATAAAAGGATGTTGGGAATGTACTGAACGATATACATGGAAACCATATTAACAAATTTAATATGGAGCATATGAGGTGGAATCCTTATGCATCAACAATAGGAGTTATCATATATGATATGATGTCTACAATATTAGAATTCGCTTATGTAATTGATGCATTGAAAAAATATCAAATCAAAATTAAGATCACTGAATGGTAGTTAAGAGCATTCTCGAGCATTTATGAAATACTAGAGGATTGTTTATGGAAATAACAAACTCCTTATGAAGCTGTGTTCGAAATCGAAGTTCATAAGTAATATATAATATAGTATGTCAATCCTAAATTCATATTCAACCTTGTTTAAGGAGCTTTGATTTAGGAATGTTCCAAATGAGAGGTGGCGGCTGATTTAACTAAAATACTAAGTATAGCCTTAAATAATGTCGCAATAAAAATAGTATACATATATGCATAAATTTATAATTGAGCTAGGGATGATTCCAAATGTGGAGAATCCCATGACTTTGTTTTGTGAAAAAATATCATGATATAGATCACGAAAGAACCTAGGACTCACAAGATATCTAGATTCATACTCCAAAAGTTCCACATGATAAAGACAGTTTATATATGGTGGAGAGATATTAGCTAACAGAATAGACAATAAATCAATATAGCGGATTTGTTCACTATGGGACTTGCTCGATCAGTTTTGAGAAAGCTGATCAAAGGAATGGGAGTAAAATTCCCTAATTGACCCCCAGTGCAAGTGGAGATTTAAAGATTTAGTGGTATGCCTTGGGGCAATTATATAATTTGTTACATGTATCTAACACTAATCAATCTTGTTCATAACAAAGGTGTTTCTTTTCTTTTATATACTTTATTATACCATGATATAATTAGTTAAGTAATTAATTTAAATTATGCTAATAAGAAAATCCTTAAATAAAATGTTATGTTATTATAGTTGTGAATAACTATAATCATGAGTAATTAATCAGAATATAAATAATATTTTGTTTAAATATACTCGGTCTAGATTTTTTAAGAAAGAATATCGATGCATCTGTTGAAATCAGAGTACATATCGCTCTCTAAATGTTGGGCACTGTATTACATGGCTGTAAGATGCACCAAGGAGTTACACACTTGTATTTATGGGATAACTATGGAATGACTCTTCCGTGAGTTTCATGTTGGTTGATAACAACCAGGTCAAATACGAAATCGCAATGTGACGATGTTACAAGTTCACTCGACTTGAGAATACTATGGAACTTCAATATGGATGCTCCACTTTGATTATATCTAAATCATGGCATGGAATCCATTAAATGACTGTAGTTGGATCTAAGTTGAAACATTGGAAGTAAAGCACTATTCAATAGAGAATCCGTCTCCTCGGTTGTATACGATAGACTCTCACAGTCAACTATAGTCAACTCAAAGTCAAAATCTATGGCCAGAGTAGAATGGTTAATAATAAATATTATTATTAATTTAAGGACATTGTTTATAGACCGATGAAGCTGAATGTGGATAACATTAGAATTTTATCCAATATTTCATACATTCTGATGTGATATACTATGGGCAAAAAGAACATGCGTAAATTATTGTTATTGACATTATTAGTATCGATTAAGATAATATAAATTATGATTTTACCAAAAAGATTTGTAAGCGATGAATTTAGCCAAACCGTCACACTACTAACTAAGGTTATGTGTGAAAGTTAGTATCTGAATTGTCAATATTAATAGCTGATCGAATTCACACATCTAGGTCTCACAACCGTATTTGTGAATTCTTTGAAAACTACAAATTTTAATTAGTTTGAAAATGTTCAAAATTAGTTAAATTAATTAATATTTAATAAATATTAGTTATTGTTATATTTGATGTCTGGAGTGTTTGGCAAGTGAAGTAGCTTTTAGAAATGTTTGGGAATTATTAGTAATTGTTTAGATGTGCATATAAAAGTTATATATGCATGTACCAATATAAGATTTATGTGATGCCCCACCTCAATACTCACACTAGGCAAGGACGCTACGGGGTAATGCCGTCGACTAGCACGAAGAATAAGGCTGTTGAGGAGCGACCGTCAGTGTAATTGATTTGTGCGAGTACCAATATGTCAGATAATATAACATACATTTCGTTTTAAGAGGAAACCCGACATATCAAATACAAACTCAAAGCTACCACACAGTGGCTATGAGGCCTTCGGAAACAAATATAGAAATAAACATAACAGGAATCAGTCACAGATATTCATATCTCAAAGGGGGAAACATATATGAATATATCACATAGAAGTGTACATAAAAGTAGTGGTCATACAAGATCCACTACATCATAATGAATAGATACAAGTGATAGACAAAAGAACAATTATACATCAAGGAGTCTCTATCTCAAATGTATAATAATAAAAACTACTGATCTAAAGTAGTTAGCCCAAAAATCAGATGATGGTTCCTGATAAGAAGTCAAGCAGAGGCACCTGAAATACCTTGGTCTGACCCGAGTATTATTTAAGAAAAAAATAATAAACGGATCAGTCTAGCTATAAATATCAGATAAAATGAGATAAGATAAGAGATATGACCCAAAAGTATGATAACCAAATGCCATAATGTGTCAAGTATACATCAAATAACAACAAAAATCATACAATGTCTCAAATCATCTCAAAACACAAAAAAGAATCACATTCTTTAAATTAATCACCAAAACACAAATATTGATAGATCTTATCAATGCAAACCATGAAAATTGGTGAAACACAAATTCTAAAAATCACAACCAGAAATCCAGAAATCACAAAGGAGGAAGGCCTATCACAAACGGGAGCATGAAAACTCACCAACATGTGTATCACAAACGGAACGCTATTCCATGGTCTCTAACCATCAATTTTAAGCCGAAGCTCCACAAACGGCCTGAAGACCATGGGTCGCTACCCCACCAAATTGAACCGAAGTTCCACAAACGGGGTTTTTAGTCCCCACACAAACAAATAGACATCGCACATCGCTAGTCTAAACCACAAAATGATCATCATCGATCAATAAGAAGTGTTAATTACACTAAGGTAGTAAATAAATGAATTTAGCTTCATGTCCCATAACCACTAGCTTAACTTAAATATTTACGAACAAATGGTAGATTTCCACTCGAAAATTGTCACAAGAGTTCAATCGAACAAGTCCAAGAATTAACCGACGAAGTAAACGCAAGTGTTTCATACCACTTGTTTTTTACTAAGCCGTTTAATTAGATTTCTCATACGAATGAGGTAAAGGTTTGTATATAATAATAGATTGGAAAACGATTTTTATAAATGAGATTTGTATTAAAATAGAGTTGAAAACATCTTTGTGAAAGAGTTTGAATATTTACTACTAGTATAGAAACCTTTGCATTTGAAAGTGACAAATCACAAAAATGATTGTAAAAAAATGAATCACCAAAGATTCACATTCGAAGACGTGAATCAAAACCATAGAAATCGATATCAAATCCATCAAATGGATATTCCTAAAAATCCAAAGAAAGAAGTCATCAAAGTCGATAATAAGTGATGACAACTATCCGGATCAACAAAAATCGATTAAAATAGGAAATCCACACCAAAACAGCCTGAATAGGAAAAAATGACCGTTTCCAAACGTCTGGTTTGGAATCCAAACGTCTCGATTTGTTTTTTGGAAATAGTTCAAAAAACCACCCAGACGTCTGGAATATCGAAACAGACGTTTGAGCCATGACCAGATGACTGGTTTAGAATCTAAACGTCTGGATTTGTTCTTTGGAAATAATCCAAAGAACCCCCAGATGTTTGAAACTTCAAGTCAGACGTCTGAGACTCATCCAGACATCTTGTCCTGTATTTCAGACGTTTGTAATTAGTCTCTGCTCTTTTTTTATTATTCTGCGTGTATATATTTTTGCTCCAGGTCCAAACCAGACATCTGGACTTGGTCACCAGACGTCTAGTCACCTAGTCTGGGCAACAATTTGCCTAGGCCAAAGTGGCCAAAATGTATCGGGAGCGATCGGACGAGCAACGATGACTAAGGATTTACGCCAAGCGACAACCCAGCCTTAAAGGCTCTTCGATACACCCCAAATATCAATGTCCAAACATCCATAGTAGGAGTTTCATAAAATTGGACTAAAACACCAAAATTTGAAAAATTCACCAAATCAATTCAAATCAAAAGTAAATGAATATGCACAAATGTTAGGAATTCATACCTAACAACAATGATAGCTATAGACGCAGATGTGAGTTCAAGAACTCACCTTTTCAACCCAAACACAAATGAGAAGCTTTGAAATCAAAAGAAAGATCAACCACCTTCAACTTCAACTCTAGAAGCTCCAATTTAAGATTACAACGAATATTTCCTAAGGTAGGTCATTGAAAATTTCTAAAATTGGAGAGAGATTGAGATGGAGAAGAAGAAGAGGATGCTTACCTTAGCTTCTCTTTGATTTTGGAGTTAGAACTTGAATTTGCAAAGGAAATTAGGGCTTAGGATTTTAGTTTCCAATCTCTTCCCCCATTTTTACTAAAGCTTGAAGTGTTAGGAAAATAATAGAATGAATGAAGAGGAGAGGGGGTGGAGTTAGGATATAAGATGAGTTGTGTTAGTGGGCTGAAACCCAAACCCAAGCCCAAAGCCCTAAGTGAAAATGTCAAAATTCTACTCAACTCCAAACATATCAATGTTTATATTTAAAAAGGTCGCAAATGCCATTTTGGACTCAATGGAAGTGATCTCGAGTCCTAATTCGACTGTTCGCAAAAAGTAGTTTTTCGGATCTAAATCCGACTAACGATTTATATTTAGATAAATTATTTAAATATACAATCGTAAAATATGCGGGTTGTTACAGACTCCCCTTCTTAAAGAAATTGCGTCCTTGCAATCTTTAAGAAATAAATAAGAAGTAATAACCATAAAAGCATATCAACACAAAATGAAGAAATTTGAAATAAGAAGTTAACCTTAAGGAGCACGAGAGAGCAAGTCCGGATGTGTTCGCTCAATGAATTCTCCGAATTCCCAAGAGCAATCCTTAGGATTTGAGGACCATTGAACTTTCATAAGAGGAACATCTTTATTTCGAAGGCGTTTAACCTCCAAAGCAATGATCCGAATAGGATGTTGCTCATAAGTTAAATTAGGTGAAACTTCAATTTCTTCAATAACACCGGGCTCAAGAATAGAATCGGAATCTCGAAGGCATTTCCGTAGTTGAGAGACGTGGAATACGTCATGAATAGCAGAAAATTGAGCCGGTAACAAAAGGCGATAAGCCACGGAACTAATGCGTTCGGTGATGGGAAATGGTCCAATATATCGAGGTGCTAATTTTCCCGATCGACTGAAACGCACAACACCCTTCATAGGTGAAATACGAATGAACACCAAATCTCCCATAGAAAATTCTAATTTCCTTCTTCGATTATCGGCATAGGATTTTTGTCTACTTTGAGCTTCTTTCATCCTATGACGAATAAGGTCAATCTTTTCTATGGCATCACGAATAAAATCTGGACGTAAAACCAGCTTCTCACCCGGCTTCAAGCCAACATGAAGGAGATCGGCATGGCCTTCCATATAGTGCCTCGAAAGGTGCCATACCAATACTAGATTGGAAGCTATTATTATAGGAAAACTCAACAAAGAAATATGATCTCTCCAGCTTCCACCAAAATCAAGAACACATGCACGAAGAAGATCTTCAAGAGTTTGATTCACGCGCTCGGTTTGGCCATCGGACTGAGGATGATAAGCAGTGCTAAAATTAAGCTTCGTTCCCAAAGCTTTTTGAAGACCTTTCCAAAATCCACCAGTAAACAATGGATCACGATCGCTAACAATAGAAGTTGGAACTCTATGCAATCTAACAATTTCCTTGACAAAGAGTTTAGCCAAAATAGGTACGGTCCGATTGGACCGAACGGGAAGAAAATGGGCGGATTTTGTAAGTCTATCTACTTTCACCCATAGGCTATCATGACCCGAACGAGAACGGGGAAGACCGTCAATAAAGTCCATGGAAATTTGATCCCACTTCCATATTGGAATTTCCAAAGGTTGCAATAACCCACCGGGCCTTCGATGCTCGGCCTTCACGAGTTGGCAAGTCATGCAATGCTTAATAAAGTTAGCTATATCAGATTTCATTCTATCCCAATAATAAAGTCGCTTCATGTCCGCGTACATTTTACTACTATCGGGATGAATGGTAAATTTAGAACGATGAGAATCTTCTAATATGTCTTTACGAAGATCAATAATATTTGGCACGATAAGTCTACCAAATTTTCGAATACCGCCATGAGCATCAATATCAAAGTCTTTCAAACCTTCAATATCAATTTTATCCCTACAGCTTTGGCTAAGTAGAACCAATTTGGGATTATGCTTTTGAGCTTCAAGAGTGTGGTCTAAAAGAGAAGGATGAGCCTCAAGACTACATAAAACAAGAGATGAACATGAATTGGATTCACGATCTCGAATCTCACAAGTGGATAAAGTCGCGAGATCATTCCACTCGGATATCATCATAGAAACAACCGCTTATTGCTTACGACTAAGGGCATCGGCAACACAATTTCCCTTTCCGGGTGTATAAAGAATATCAAGATCATAAGATGCAAGGAGCTCGAGCCAACGTTTTTGACGCAAATTAAGTTCCTTTTGAGAAATAAATACTTTAAAGATTTATGATCGGTGTAGAGAACAAATTTCTCTCCCAAAAGATAATGACGCCAAATTCTAAGGGCGAAAACAATAGCCGCGTGCTCTAAATCATGAGTGGCATATCTAGTCTCGGCAGGCTTTAATTGCCTAGAAGCATAAGCAATAACACGTTCCCTTTGCATGAGAACGGCACCTAAACCAACACGGCTAGCATCGGTATAAACAATAAAATCTTGGTTCCCTTTGGGAATCACAAGAATAGGAGCATTGGAAAGGAGTTCTTTTAATTTCTGCAAAGCAGCTTCACATTTGTCTGACCAAATGCGTTCAACTCTCTTCTTTGTCAAATTAGTAAGAGGTATGAAAATCATAGAAAAGTCATTTATGAACCGACGGTAATAGCCCGCCAATCCGAGAAAGCTATGAATTTCCGTCACACTCTCCGGTCTCTTCCAATTTTGAATCGCTTCAATCTTTTGAAGGATCCACGGAAATTCCGGATTTAGAAATAATATGCCCCAAAAATTTCACACGAGATTGCCGGAAGTGGCATTTAGAAAAATTTTCTTTCAATTGGTTTGTCCTAAGAGTTTCCAACACAATCCGAAGATGATTTTCATGCTCTTCCTCGGTTTTAGAATAAATAAGAATATCATCTATAAAGATGAGAACAAATTGATCGACGAAGTCTTTGAAAACCGATTCATAAGGTCAACGAAATAAGCTGGAGCATTCATTAAACCAAATGGCATAACAAGCCATTCATAAGATCCATAACGAGTACGGAACGATGTCAAAGGAATGCTATCATCTGCAATATGGAGCTGATGAAAACTGGCTGCTAAGTCTAACTGTGAAAAGACTTTAGCACCACTAAGTTGATCGAATAAATCATCAATCCGAGGCAAGGGATATTTATTCTTGATAGTGAGATCGTTAAGCTTGCGGTAGTCAACGCAAAGCCTAAGTGTACCATCAGATTTCTTCACAAAAATAGATGAAGCTCCCCATGGAGAGGAACTAGATTGAATAAATTGCTTCGCTTCCAATTCGGATAATTGTTTACGCATCTCCTCATTTTCCTTATTGGACATACGATAAGGAAGACGAGTAATAGGTAGAGCTCCATGGATTAGATTAATTCTGAACTTAATTGCTCGCTTAGGTGGTAATCCTAAAATGGGCTCAAATATGTTGGGAAATTCACGAACAATGTGAATGAGGGAAATGACATCTTCCTCATCATCGTTATCGTCATCATGAGGATTTAGTGAATACAAGGATGCTCCCAAATTGGAATTTGAATCTTTAAGAACAAGATAAATCTGCTTAACAGATTGAGGATGTCGAAGATATATAGTCCGTTTAGGACATAGGATATGGGCTTCATAATGGCTAAGCCAATCCATCACCAAAATCATTCCGAAACCAAGGTAACGCATAACATGCAAATCAGCTCGGAAAGCATAATCACATAAAATAATTTCGACATCTTTAAAAAGTAAACTATGTGTTGCCGATCCACCGACCAGATTCGCAATTCTCAATGAAGTCATCAAGCCAATAACATTCAAAGACAAAGCATCAACAAGTTCTTTTGATATAAAAGAGTGAGATGCACCCGTATCGAAAAGAACTCGAATAGGAAGATCGTGAAATATAATAATGCCATCAAGGATAGAATGAAAAATACCTTGACCACGAGGAGTGTTAGTAGAGGCTTGTACAACATTTAGCTTGCCGTCCTTGCTTTGAAGTTTGGGACACAAAGATATAGTATGACCCGAACTCTTGCAATAGCGGCAAGAAAGGGGCTTCGGGCACTTGTTTGCATAATGGTCCTTAGAACCACAATTGTAACATTCTCCACGATGAGAGGTAGGAGTATTTGCTACCGAAGTTGCTTGCTTCCCTTTCTTATTGGGATTAGGCTTGAATTTAAAAGGCCTCTTCTTGTTGATGTTTTGTTTGACTTCAACCACTTTCTTTATCGGCCTCTTCGAGTTGAAGAGTGATATCAACAAGCTAATCGAAAGAAACTTCTAATTTCTGAAGTAATGGCTTTTTGAGGTTCTTATTCAACCCATAGAAAAATCTCTGATTTTTCTTCAATGGGGTATTAATATACTCGACCCCATATTTAGATAGAGATTCGAAAGATGTGACGTAATCCGTCACAGAAGATTCACCTTGAACAAGGTCAATAAAGCGTCGGGCTAAAGATACCTTTTCAGCTTCCGACACAAATTTCAACTCGAACCTATCCCATAATTGCTCCCAAGTAAGGTCCGCCTCAATAATTTCCGAGATCAGAAGCTCATACCAATCTAATGCTCTTTCTTGGAGCATGCTAGAAGCCACTTGGACTCGATGTAGGTCAATAAAATTCATGCGGGAAAAGATGCGATCGCATGTTCTAGGCCAAGCCTGGACTTCTATAACACTTTCGGAACCCTTGAAAGGCTTTCCACCCAAGCTGGTGTAATCACTGCACAAGCGTGCAAACCTAGATTTAGGATGAGTAGGCTCTGGAATGGGTCCGATAGCTTGAGCATTCTTTACAAGATTTAGAAGTTGCTGAGCAGACATAAATACTCCATCCTAAGGAGTAGCACTGGATTGACCGGCGCTGGGACAGCCTGATCTTACCATTTCTCTTCTTTAAGAAAGAAAGAAGAGGAAATAGGTTATTCACAGAATGAATATCAAACAAACTTGATTGATAAAACAAGGCATCATAAAAAGAAATAGGATAGAACGGTACGAAGACTCAAATTAAATCCCATGGCACGATTCCTAAGAAAGACTTAGGACAATGATCCTTGCTAGATTATTCTACATTGTTCCGAAGTTTGGCTCCGATACCAAGCTATGACGCCCCACCTCAATACTCACACTAGCCATGGGCACTACGGGGTAATGCCGTTGACTAGCACGAAGAATAAGGCTGTTGAGGAGCGACCATCTGTGTAATTGCTTTGTGCGAGTACCGATATGTTAGAATTTTGTTTTAAGAGGAAATCCGACATACCAAATACAAACTCAAAGCTACCACACAGTGGCTATGAGGCCTTCGGAAACAAATATAGAAATAAACAAAACACAAATCAGTCACAGATATTCATATCTCAAAGGCGGAAAAAGATATGAATATATCACATAGAAGTGTACATAAAAGTAGTGGTCATACAAGATCCACTACATCACAATGAATAGATACAAGTGCTAGACAAAAGAATAATTATACATCAAGGTATCTCAAATGTATAATAACAAAAACTACTGATCTAAAGTAGTTAGCCCAAAAATAAGATGATGGTTCCTGATAAGAAGTCAAGCAGGGGCACTTGAAATACCTTGGTCTGACCCGAGTATTATCTAAGAAAAAAAAAATAAACGGATCAGTCTAGCTATAAATATCAGATAAAATGAGATAGGATAAGAGATATGACCCAAAACGTATGATAACCAAATGCCATAATGTGTCAAGTATACATCAAATAACAACAAAAATCATACAATATCTCAAATCATCTCAAAACACCAAAAAGAATCACATTCTTTAAATTAATCACCAAAACACAAATATTGATAGATCTTATCAATGCAAACCATGAAAATTGGTGAAACACAAATTATAGAAATCACAACCAGAAATCTAGAAATCACAAAGGGGGAGGCCTATCACAAACGGGAGCATGAAAACTCACCAACACGTGTATCACAAACGGAACGCTATTCCATGGTCGCTAACCATCAATTTTGAGCCGAAGCTCCACAAACGGCCCGAAGACCATGGGTTGCTACCCCACCAAATTGAACCGAAGTTCCACAAACAGGGTTTTTAGTCCCCACACAAACAAATAGACATCGCACATCGCTAGTCTAAACCACAAAATGATCAATATCGATCAATAAGAAGTGTTAATTACACTAAAGTAGTAAATAAATGAGTTTAGCTTCATGTCCCATAACCACTAGCTTAACTTAAATATTTACGAACAAATTGTAGATTTCCACTCGAAAATTGTCACAAGAGTTCAATCAAACAAGTCCAAGAATTAACTGATGAAGTAAACGCAAGCGTTTCATACCACTTGTTTTTTACTAAGCCGTTTAATTAGATTTCTCATACAAATGAGGTAAAGGTTTGTATATACTAATAGATTGGAAAATGATTTTTATAAACGAGATTTGTATTAAAATAGAGTTGAAAACATCTTTGTGAAAGGGTTTGAATATTTACTACTAGTATAGAAACCTTTGCATTTGAAAGCGACAAATCACAAAAATGATTGTAAAAACAATCAATCACCAAAGATTCACATTCGAAGACGTGAATCAAAACCATAGAAATCGATATCAAATCCATCAAACGGATATTCCCAAAAATCCAAAGAAGGAAGTCATCAAAGTCGATAATAAGTGATGACAACTATCTTGATCAACAAAAATCGATTAAAATAGGAAATCCACACCAAAACAGGCTGAATAGGCAAAAATGAACGTTTCCAGACGTTTGGTTTGGAATCCAGACGTCTGGATTTGTTTTCTGGAAATAGTTCAGAAAACCACCCTGAGGTCTGGAATATCGAAACAGACGTCTGAGCCATGACCAGACGTCTGGGTTAGAATCCAGACGTCTGGATTTGTTCTCTGGAAATAATCTAGAGAACCCCCAGACGTCTGAAACTTCAAGTCAGACGTTTGAGACTCATCCAGACGTCTGGTCCTGTATTTCAGACGTCTGGAATTAGTCTCTGCTCTTTTTTCATTATTCTGCGTGCATATATTTTTGCTCCAGGTCCGAACCAGACGTTTGGACTTGGTCACCAAACGTCTGGTCACCTGGTCTGGGCAACAATTTGCCTTATTATAACCAAACCATTTTATACGATAATCCGGTGATATTATAACAATGTCTAGGGTTGAAAATAAGTATATAGCATATCTGGAATGGTTACCCATAATTACATTCAATGGTACTAAGTTTTACAACTAAAACTACAAGGTGCACATTAGGGAATGGATTCCATCAATGATAAGGCATCGGGGTACCACTTACCATAGTACATCCCTATATAAAATGTATCGAGGGCCAACAGATGGACCCGCTACCAACACAGGACCGGTCTACCCTTTCCTAGATAGTACCGAATATGTCATCACCCTAGCTATTTTCCAACCTTTTCGATGGGGTCGCAGTGTACATAAATCCATAGATAGTGATCTAGATAGGTGATGATCATATCCTAATGGTAGCAAACCACTTAGCCTTATCGCATCCCCCTGTTTTAGTCATTCCTGGGTATGAGGCTTGAGGCAACGATTACCTCTTATATAAAAATCCTACTTGGAATACTAACACTACCCTCTAGGCAATAATGCAATGCTAGCATTTATCCGTAGAAGTTGTTCAAGTTATGAACAAACTGTACACACTACATATACTACATCCTTTTTGGAATCACCCTTAGGATTAGTAGAAGTAGCCCTTACAATTCAAAGAACTCCGTCTTCGGTTTCCATCACCTTCAAGATGAATCTAATTTGAATACTTATGTTGGTTTGAAGTGATTTTTGGATAACTCATGCTTATTTGATCCTAGTCTCTCTAAACCAACAATCAATAGTTTTCGGTTGACTCAATCCGGTTTTATTAGAAGTAGGCAGATGATATAAAAGTCCCAAGGAGATCTTGAATATCCTCCATTCAAGCGAGAGACATTTCATCAGAATAAGTTCTTCCAAGGGAATCTCAAACCATATAAAATCGCGAAGCTTTTATATATATTTCTACATCATAATAGGTCAAGTTATTGATAGTGAACAAACCACTATCTTGTGTAAGTATATAGTTTGCATGTGGAAAATCGCACATCATATACTTTTCACCACTTTTCGATTTCAAATCTCTATTATCCCTTGATTAACAATGATATCGAACAACTTACCCTTCCCTCGACGACATTCTTAATTCTCATAGAAAGAAACATGCTTCCATATCTCGAAATTTAGTGTCAAGTATAAGATCAAGTACCTTTCATATATTTAATTAATCATGACGTATTTATATAAATTAACCCTCTTATACTTATCACCCTTCCGATATTTCGACTTCTCTATCGCTCTTCCAGAATCGAAGCCAGGTAAGTTAGGGAACTGGTTGTACCTAACCTTGCCTTAGTTAAAACACTCCGATTCTAGATCTCATAGATAAAGAAAAGCCTACTCATCGAGTTTTAGTGCTAAATATAAGATGACTTACTTTCCGTTAATGTGTCACCATTGTAGCACTACTTGTCATATTTGTTTTATGTTACTTAATGGCACCAATAGAGAAATCCTTGCATAAAACAAAGTCTTTTTAAAACAATCTGAAAACCAACTAATAAACTTATTACTCGTCTTTGATTTCAAACTTGTACTATTCATCAATTAGAAATGAAACCGTGTAAGTTGGGGAATCATTACCTCTTGCAACTTAACTCAACATTCACTTCTAACTTCAAAATAGAAACAAGTTTTAATACGTCAAAGTCTAGAAATAAAAATAAGATCCATAAGTTCCAATATACTTGTCATTAAAAACATTTTCCAAAATCACTTATTTAAACCAAAGTTCGACTTAAAAAGGCAACATCTTTCCTTTTCATAAAGTAAACAACCTATCTAATAATAACAAAGTGTTATAAACCAAACTTCCTTTCCAATTTTCCGAAACCATTTACTATAACATAAATGTTATAGTCCATGATCTCTTTTAATTTTTTTGGAAACACTTATTATGACAATAGTGTCGTAATCCATGCTTCCTTCCTCTTTTAAAATAACTTTTAAAACTCTTTGAAACATAATTTGAAACATTATTTAAAACATCCCCTAAAAGATGGTTGCTTTTAAACAAAACTTCATTTTTGAAACAAAGCGGTTTCCTTATATAAAAATTAACTCTTGCTAAATAACTCAAATAAATTCTTAAAAATATATTTAAATCTTCAAACTCCTTTTAAAATATCTATACAACTTTTATAAAACATATTCGAAAGAATTTATAAAATATCTAAAATAGATAACCCTTTTATACTATACTAAAATCATAGATTTCCAAAGTACATCCATAGTGACTATCGCTATATGGATCATAACTTTTCAAACTTTGTTTTGTAAATCAAATAGCTTTTAAACATATTTCTTTCTATATTTTGAACCACTATAAATACCTTTGCCAAAAAGGTTAGAAAAACAAAGGTGAAGTTTGGAAACCATTTCAAAACACTTTTAGAAAACAAAGTGGTAAACCACTTTAAAGAGAGCACAGATTTCAATGTCGCAAAACAAAGAACAAGAAGGTTGACTATAACTAAGCAACATTTAATTTCCACATATACAAACATCTACATAAACAAGAATGCATGTAAATAAAAACCACAAGGTGATCCCCCTACAAAATTCCTATTCTGCGAAGTACTTCCATAGTGACCTATTCGTTACGGAACACTCCGACTTCCTTTTGGTTTAGTCCTATGAAAAACAATGATTATTTATGCCAACCACTTCCAAGTGGGAATCAATTCTGACAACATACATAATCCATATATATGATTATATACACAACAAAATATACATAAATTGAAATGACTTTAAAGTAAGTGCTCACACTTTAAAACAAGCTTAAACCAAACCAAAAGCTACCAACTTCCCTTCCTTGATGTAAAAAGCTACCATCCTTCACTTTTCCTTGCTTAAACTTTGGTTTCAAGTCCCGAGAACTCATATAGGATATGGCTATGGACTTATGGGGAGGGTTTAGCAACAAAACTTACATCTTTTGGTAGGTGGTAATGTTATAAATGTTGTTACAAGGTTGCATTGAAAGTTTAAGGAGAAAACGAGGATTTTTGAGGTGGTTTTGCTTCATTTCTACTTAGGAGTTTTAAGAAGAGGAAGTATGAGAAGTGAAGAGCTTTTGTGAAAATGAATTGAAAAATGGAAATAAGTAAGTTTGTATGTGTATTTATAGAACTAAAAAAGTGGTAAGACCTTTCATACCACTTTACCAAATGACTAAATTACCCCTCCAAAATGTCTTCTTCCATATACTTCCCTAAGTGCCAACTCATGCACTACACCTCCTCCATGTGAACTAGCACAAGAGGGCCATGTGCACATCCTTTTCTTTGTACTTATGCACATAAATCCATGTATTTAAAAGTCCACGTTTTCAATTTTAATTTAATTATAAGTTAACGACTTTTTAGGAATCATTAAGGAAAGTAACTTTGTTTACTTTATTTTTTTACTATTTGCAATTTTATTATGTGTGTATCTGTATATACATAAGTGTGTAACAACATTGCGACAACTGCCGGTCGATAAAAAGTAGAAAATAAAAAAAATGATTTTCAGTAACACTTTCAATTTTTCATCGAACTATTTATTTTTGTCAACGAACTTTCAAAATGAGTTTACTATAATTATTAAATAAAAAAAAGAGTTATTTAAGCTTTTAAAATCAGTTATTTAAATATTTAAAATTAATTAAATATTCTCAATCAAAGCGATAAAATTCCAGGTCGTTACATCCTTTCCCCATTAAAATAATTTCAACCTTGAAATTTCATCACAAACAAACAACCAAGAAACAAGCCATACTAATTTAACATTTCCCCGAAAAAATACTTAAGTTTTAAACTTGTATAATACCCTACTACATCCTGAGAGTATATACAACTATCTGATTTAAACTTGTATATCTTCTTTTTCCTTAAGTTCTAATGTAGGAAAAGATAAATCTGGGTCTTAAAACTGTGTTGACCTCTTTGACCACTTTACCTATTTGGTCTAGTAAGTAGCTAAGAAGAGTAGGATGTTGATATCCAAACTCAGTCCTAGAGTCTACTTTTCCTTAAACACTTCTAAGGTAAAGATGTTTATTAGCCTGCCTAATAACATCAAATAGTTTATACAACTTAGATGTTAAAACAAGAGACACGGTTTTAATAAAACAAAGTATATTAAAATATTCTTATCAATCCATTTAAAAACTTTTGTTAAATTATTTCTTCTCTAACCAAGAGTAATATAAATCCATATTAAAAATGTTATTTATCAACACATTCTTTTATCAAAGTACCTTTTTATTTTGAATCCATTTTCTTTGAGAAAATCTAAGAACTAAATACCTGGTTTTTATTTCAAAACCTTTTTTTAAATGATACTATATATTTTAATCCATAGAAAATATACATATAGACCGAGTAACACCTAAATGATACCAAAGAACTGGGTCCTACCAAGTAGTATCACATATCCCCTTACCAAGAAGAGTAATACTTAAGAGAAGTGCTTACCATCAAAATACATCTCTTGCCCATTTTTAGTCATTTTGAGCTACTGAACTAGGTAACATAAAAATACTTCTTTTTTCGAATCCCATTTTGAAACAGTACTATATATATTCCCGTATAAATAGTTTTAGCAAAATATTTGTTACGAACTTGTTTTGGGTTCGTTTGGATTCGAACTTGTTTCGATCGCACAATAACAAAGAGAATAATTTACTAAGTGCAATAAATATTCACTTAAGCGAACATTTGATCGTCACTTAGAAGATTATTCAGATCACCACAAAACAAATTGAGATTCATTTCCTGAACTATCTAAAGAAAATGTACCTTAAAATTATATTTGAAATATTTATACTTAAAAATACATCCAAGTAATCCTATAATTACTTTTCTTAAAAATCATTTGAAATCTTTTTCAAAGACACCGGGATTTAAATTCTCAAGAATCTTACTTATTTACAAAACACATTTTATTAACTCGGTTAATAAAATCCTCTTTTTATAAATCATTCCTTTTTTATAATACTCATTTTAACAAAGTAACTTGTTAGACCTACATTATTAATGAATGCCTTATAGTCAAATTATGAAACTAAATTCACAAGGTGTTCATATTTAATTCAGCTCAAACAAATAAATGCTCATAAACTGCCGAGCATAAATAATCAATCAATAACCAATAGTCAATGCTCCAAAATTGGACAAGCTTGACTAATCAAACAATAAATGATAATAATTACATATTATCATTTCCTAACAAACAATCACATCGTAAATAATTATATTAATTTTTGAAAATTATTCTTTTATATATAAAACAAATTAGGTAAAATTATCTCATCTATCAATTTCAATATAATATAAAACATTTTTATAGCACTAACAAATATGTGCTCTCATATATAATACACTAAACTCATTCTAGGGTGTCTCTTACCCTATCGCTAACGAGTTTACCCCACCAAGGCCAAGGTTCTCACTTAACTTGCAGCTCTGATACCAACTGTAATGACCTGCCTTTTCGACCCTCGAAATTCGACACTAATACATCCACGGTATTCACATGCCGATCATCCGAGTGCCGAAATACAGATTATTGGGATGAAAGAAAAGAAAAGGCAGAACATAATCTCACATCATGATGAGTAATATATAATATCTGAATGATCTTTACTTAGGAAAAATTTAATATTCATACAACAATCAGAGTCTATAATCTCATCAGCCTAAATAGTTGTAACAACTTATCCTCATAAATGTTGATTAATATAAAAAAAGAGATGCAATGGACAAATAAAATACGTCAGGTCTTGGAGGCATCCAGCTCGTCTCCTGAAGCTCCGAGTGTCCATCGCTAAATCTAGGAAAAGTTCTTGAGTCTGACCCGAGTATTATAAGAAAATAACACCTAGATCAGTCTAGTAAACTAGCACGAGAAAATCAGATCATATGGATTTTTATATTAAAAAATACCTTCAAAAATAAAGGTATCTCATAAGACCACGCAACAAATAAACACAGATGGGTTTTTACCTTACGATAACCAAACATTTTATTTGAAAATACAGTGATATTATGATAATGTCTAGAGTTGAAAATAAATACATATATGGAATGGTTACCCATAATTACATTCAACAGTACTAGGTTCTATAGCTAAAACCATAAGGCACGTATTAAAGAAAGGATTCCAAAGGCACCGGGGTACCACCAACCACGATACATTTCTAGATAAAATGTACCGAATGCCAACATATGGACCCCTTACCAACACAGGACCGGCCTACCCCTTGCTGGATAGTAAAGAATATGTTATCACCCTGGTTGCTTTCCAACCTTCCTACGAGCTCGTGGCATACATATATCCAGATCTAGAAAGGTGATAATCATACCCAAATGATAGCAAGCCACATAGCTCTATCGCAGCCCCCTGTTTTAGTTATTCTCGGGTGTGAGGCTTGAAGCAACGATTACCTTTTATATAGCAATCCCACTGGGAATGTTAACACTGCCCTTCAAGCAATAATGTAATACCATCATTCAACCATACAAGTTGTTTAGATTACGAACAAACCGAATATACTACTGTTAGAACCTTGAATTTTGATGTCTTGATTGTGACAACTATATAAGTAAATATTATGTGAACTAACCATATTTGCAAGAGAAGTTACTATTCTACTCGACAATAGATTGCAGACCATATTTCAGATAGATGCTTCAATATTGTCTATGGTTTGTCTATGGTCTAATTCTAGTAGTTAATTTTTGTTAAAATCTCTCTAAAGTGTTATATGCACGCACACGTACTTAAAAATCTTTCAAATCATGTTTCATATGCCAAGATTTTTACTAAACAAGTTCATGCACAAAGAATTTTTGAAAACACTTCAATATGGCAGATAACATGTATTTAAATCAATAGAAATACCTAGTCCGGTCGACCGAATATCTGTGCACATGCACAATTTAATATGAAGGTTCAATCGACTGAACCATACACTTTAGTCGAATGAATAAGGTGTTTTTTAACTGTTTTCTCTCTGATTCGAATTTTAAACATTTCAGCTGGCTGAATTCTTTTATTCAGTCAACTGAAATTGCATAACGGCTATATTTCTTAAAAGTCACTTCCCTTCATTGAACAGAAACAACCCTTGATTCAAGAGTTGTTTCCGTATCTTTTGATCGCTACTTTTCACGATAAGTTGCAACACTTAAACATTATATATAGCCTTCAAATCATTTGTTTTAATCACCTAATTTTCTGATTCTATTCTCTTATTCTTTATGTCTAACAATTCTGCCATTTGCATTCAAACTCTCATTCAAATCACTTGTACATCCAAGCAAAATTTCATTAGTGATTTATTAAACTTCTTATCTTCACAAATTACACGAAATACCACAAAGGGGAAGATTATAGGAAGGATGTACTCTAAAGACTTGTCCATGATATTAAAAGAGCACATTCAGTCAGGATAATTCTCTGTATTATTGAAAGTCATATTCGGTTGCTTAGGCGGTTGAAGTCCTATTCAATTGCTTAGGCGGTAAAAGTCCTGTTTGGTTTCTCAGGCGGTGTAATATATGTTCCTTCGAGTTATGTGAGGGTTGATAGTTAAATTGCAGAAGGAGTCTGGGACTGGACCTAGAATGGGAAGTTTGAACCAGTATAAAAATCCCTGGTGTCATTTACTTTACTTTTATATTTATATTCCGCACTAGTAGATAACTTAGAAAATATTCCATATTACGATCTTTAGCCATTTTCATTTGGTATCAGAGCGAGGTTATCATATAACCATAACATAATTATTTGATATTCAGTTAATACTGAAAATAATAATAACACCAGTTTTATTGATGGTCAATCCACATCACGACCACCACTATTTAACGGTTTGAATTACAATTACTAGTCAACTCGAAATGAGAATTTGTATGCAAGCAAATGGATATGATACTTGGAATATCACTCAGAATGAATACACTAAACCTACTACACCATATGCACCGTGGTCAAACACACAAAAGATAGATGCTATATCGAATGCAAAAGCCATGAATATGCTATTTTGTGACTTAGATAAGAATGAATTTAATAGAGTTAGCATGTGTACAACTGCTTATGAAATTTGGCGAACTCTAAAAATCACACATGAAGGAACTAACAAAGTTAAGCAAAGCAAGATTTCTATGCTCAAAAATCAATTCCAAAATATCAGAATGAAACCGGATGAAACAATAAACGAAATGTATTCTAGATTCCAAAACATATATCATTCGCTATTGGCATTAAGAGAAAAAATATACATATTTTGATGTTGTTTCTAAAATCCTAAACTCTTTAACAAATGAATGGGAACGAAAATCCTTAACTATTGAAGAAGCTAACGACATTTATACCATCAAACCTGAAGAATTGATAGGAAATCTCATGTCATATGAAGTAAATTTGCAGGCAAAGCAAGATCAAGCCCAAGATAGAAAGAATATTGCTTCCCAAGCTGAATAAGAGGATTCAGATTTAGATGAAAATGACATGGCATTTATAGCAAATAATTTCAAAAATTTTTAAAATTTAGAAAGAATAAGAAATTCAGAAACAACAAGAGAGACAATTCCAATAAACCGCCAGTTTCAAATCTCGAGTGTTATGAATGTCATAAGAAGGGTCACATGAAGAAAGACTGCCCTGACCAAAAGAAAGACAGGTACAAGAATAAGAAGGACAAGTACAAAAAGAAGCAAGCATTCTCTGTTACATGGGATGATTCAGAATCATCCTCATCATGAGACAGTGACACTGACGGTGATTTTGCACAAGCCAATGTCTGCTTTATGGCTTCGATTAACGATGTGAGTGATATAACTTTTGACAATTTAATAGACATAATTTAGAGCTATTAGATAAACTAAAGGAAGTTAAAAGAAAGTATAAAGATGCTCTAGAAAAATTAAACAGAAAAGAAATAGAAGTTGATATGCTAAGAGATGAAAAGAAAATCCTAGAAGAAGAACTTGTTAAAACACAAGAATCTTTGTCTAACGTTTCTTCTCAACCCACTATTATATCAAATGAAATAGAAGTGCAAAAAGAAAAGAATACGACATTAGCTTAAGAAAATCATGATTTAAAATCAAATGTCAAAATTCTTGAATTAAACAATTCAGCCTAAAAACCGAGTCACAGAATATCACTAAAAATGCATCTAATTTTAATAAAGGAAGAGAAAATCTTTCTAAGATTATTAGTAACTCTAAAACTACTTTTAATAAGAAAGGGTTAGGATATACAAATTCTTCAAAATCTAGTTCAAAGAAGAGTAACCCACCATATAAAAATTTCAATTTACATAAGACTTTTGTAAAAGCAAAACCAAAACCAAAACCAAAGGTTCTCACTCAAAAGAAAGAAATTTGCAACACAATTACTATAAAGATTTGGGTACCAAAAACTAATAATAATTCAATCAGAAATAAGTATATTAAATCTTTTATAAATTCAGTTCATGAAAATAAAGATTTTACTTATAAAGAGAATTCTAAACCCTCTTGGGTTTGGTTTCCTAAGATCAAATCTTAGGACCCTAATAAAAAGTGGGTAGCAATGTCATTCCTATATTTTTTGTAGGTACCAACTAAGAAAAGAGAAAAGTGGATACTTGACAGTGGTTCCTCAAAACATATGACAGGAAACAAAGATATGCCGACTAACATTATCTACTCAAATGGAGGATCTATCACATTTGGAGATAATTCCAAAGGTTATATCATCGACAAAGGCGATGTGAGCAATGATGGTACATCTAACTTACCTCTTATTACAAATGTTTTGCTAGTTAAAAATTTAAAACATAATTTTCTTAGTATAAGTCAACTATGCGATAAAGGTTTTAATATAACTTTTTTGGAAAATAAATGCAACATATTTGATCAAAATAACAATCTTATATTTGAAAAAACTAGAGAACTAAATATTTACATATTAAACATGAAAGTTAATCATAACACAAATATGTGTCTAGTAGCCACAGAAAATGATCCTTGGTTATGGAACAAAAGATTTTGTCATATAAATTTTAAAGCAATATGAAAATTATCTAAAATTAATTTAGTTAAAGGTTTACCAAAAATGAATTTTAAAGTAAAGAGTATTTGTGATGCTTGTCAGTTAGGAAAATTAACAAAATCTTCTTTTAAATCAAAGAAAATAATTTCTACATTACAACCACTTGAGTTATTGCATTTAGATCTTTTTGCACCAACTCAAGTTCAGTCTATAAACCATTGTAGATATGTTTTTGTAATTGTAGATGATTTCTTAAGATTTAGTTGGACAATATTTTTGAAAAATAAAAGTGGTACTTTTGAAAATTTTAAAATATTTGCTAAAAGAATCCAAAATATTAATAATTTAAAAACTAAAAAATATTTGGAGCGACCACAGTGGTGAATTCGAAAATGAATCTTTTAGAAAATATTGTAATAAGAAAGGAATTGTTCACAAATTTTCATTTCCTAGAACTCCGCAACAAAATGGAGTTGTAGAAAGGAAAAATAGAACACTTCAAGAATGTGCTAGAACTTTATTAAATGAAAGTACTCTACCAGAGCACTTTTAGGCAGAAGCTGTAGCAAATGCTTGTTATGTTTTAAATAAAGTTTCCATTAGACTATTAACAAAACATACCCCATACGAACTTTTTAATAAAGGAAACCTAACATATCATATTTTAAAGTTTTCAATTCAAAATGTTTTCTGTTAAATAAAAAAAACAAACTTGGGAAATTCGATCCAGAATATAATGAAGGAATATTCACTTGATAATCGTAATGAAGCAAAGCCTATAGAATTTATAATAAAAGAACTAAAGTAATCGAAGAAACACTTCATATGTCATTCAATGAAAATTTCAAAATTATTCATAAAAATGAAGACGAAGAAATTGTTTCTAAATCAAATAACACAGAAGATGATTTTGAAAATATTAAAAATAATGTAAGCAACAATTTACCAAGTAATCATGAAATTTGAACTCCACCAAGACTTCTAAGAAATCATCCTTTTGAAAATATCATTGGAGAAGTAAATATTAACGTAAGAACTCGAAATCAACTAAATCAAATAGGTCATGTAGCTTTTCTTTTGAATATTGTACACAAAAATGCTAAAGAAGCCTCAACTGATGATTACTGGATTATAGCTATGCAAGAAGAATTAAATCAATTTGAATGGAATGAAGTTTGGGACTTAGTTCCTAGACCAAGTAATCTAGCGGTTATCGGTACCAAATGGGTTTATAAAAATAAAGCCGATGAGCAATGAAATATTATTCAAAACAAAGCTAGGCTGGTTGCTCAAGGTTATAATAAAGAAGAAGGAATAGACTATGATGAAACATTTGCTCCTATAGCTCGTCTAGAAGCTATACAAATTTTATTAGCTTATGTGTGTTTTAATAACTTTAAACTATATCAAATGGATGTAAAAAGTGCTTTTTTAAATAGTTTTATAAAAGAAAATGGATATGTAGAACAACCACCTTTATTTGCACATGAAAAATTTCCAATCATGTTTATAAATTAAAAAGGCTTTATATGGTTTAAAACAAGCACCTTGTGCTTGGTATTACCGTCTTAAAAATTATTTAATAAATTCTGGTCTTAAAATTGGAAAAGTAGATCAAACTTTGTTTTTAAAACAAGATAAAAATGATATTTTAATAATACAGATCTATGTAGATAAAATTATTTTTGGTTCTACAAATGAAATATTATGTCAAGAATTTTCCAAGAGAATTTGAAATGTCTCACATGGGAGAACTTTCATATTTTCTTGGTTTGCAAATTAAACAATTAAGTAATGGAATTTTTATTAGTCAAGAAAAGTATTGTAATATTATTATAAAACGATTTGGTATGGAAAAAACTTTTGCTAAACCAACTCCTATGAGTACTATGGTACATCTCGATAGAGATGAAAATGGAAAAAGTGTTGACCAAAAACTATATCATAGCATGATTGGATCATTAGTTTATTTAACTACTAGTCGACCAGATTTAATGATGAGTTTATGTTTGTGTGCACGATTTCAAGCAAATCCCAAAGAATCACATTTACGGGCAGTGAAACGAATTTTGCGACACTTAAGCATGATTAAAGACTACGGTCTCTTTTATCCAAAAGAATGTCCTTTGAATTAGTATCATACAGTGATGCTGATTTTGGAGGACGTTGAACGGATTAAAAGAGTACAAGTGGTACTTGTCATTTCATTGGACAATCTTTAGTATCTTGGTTTAGTAAGAAACAAAATTGTGTTTCACTTTCGACGTGTGAAGCAGAATATATTTCTGCTGCTTGGCATGTGCTCAAGTAATATACATGCAGCAAACGCTACAAGATTTTGGAATAAACCTTTCTAAATCAACAATTTATTGTGATAATACAAGCACTATAAATTTATCGAAAAATCCTATAAATCACTCTAGAACTAAACACATTGATATTAGACATCACATTCTTCGCGATAATATAGAAAAATAAAATATCATTATATTTTGTACCATAAGAAAATCAAATAGCCGATTTATTTATAAAACACTTAAATGAAAATATTTTTATTAAATTAAGACGAGAACTAGGAATCATTTCGTTAAATGAATTATAATTCGATATTTTTTTATAAATTAATTTGCAAATACAAATTAAATAATATTATTTTAGAATAAAAAAATTGGAGCTGATGGCACTCAAACTCTAGTCTCTTGGGAGGAAGTTGCATGATGATTCAATATTCTAATATGATTCTTGAATTCAGACCTTACATCACTTTAATTTAACTTACGGCCATTATTTATTACTTTTTCTAACCTCCAATTTTTACTTAGCTGAAAATTTTCAAACGTTTTTCACCTCATACACAAATGCCAGTAATAGTATATAGCTCAGTATATATACAATCAACTTTCATATTCCCTTAAGCATTACAAACCGTTCAAAACAACTTAATCTACAAATAATATACAAACAATACAATATCGTCACAAGAAAGCTTGAACCAATCCTCAATTGTATTTAGCACTCCAAACTCTGATTTCTCAAACAATTCAACTCCGGTATATATTCCAGTTAAGATTACGCCCTCCTCGAATCATCACACTGGGTATATGCTAAAAGGAAAGAGAGCTAAAAGAAACTTGGGTTTTGGCTCTCCGTCAACTAAAGAAAAGGTTGACGACATCCATCATTATCAATAGAAACATTAGAACTTCTACACGAAATGTACTATGAGTAAAAAGTCAATGCAAAAAGGTTAAGTTTTTTAGAAAAATTTGCTCTGAAGTTCCGCAGATCATCTTCCAAGCAATGTGTGCACCAACCATCTCCGCAATGTCCTAAAGTATCTCCGAACCCTTGGAAACGAAGCGCTCAACATCCTTAAGTGTCTCCAAACTATTTGGAATGTGGTGCTCAAAGTAATGCATGGTCTTCTGTAACGACCTGTATTTTTGATAATTAAAAATATTAAATTTAATAAGATTTTGAAATTTAATATTGTGAGAAATTAAAATTTATGATTTATAAATGGGAAGAAATTATTAAATTATAATTTAATAATCTTGTTTGAATGTTAATGACAACTATTTTAATGTAATTTCAATCAATTGAAATAATTGAAAAGTTAATTTGGTTATAATTGTAAATAAAGAATAAATTAAATATTAAAATTAAATGTTATTAATTGAAATTGGTTTTAATATAAAATATGAAATCAATTATTTAGTACGTAAATATATTAGCTTTTTTTGTAAACAATAAATTTAGAAATGTGTTGAATTACTAATGTATAACAATTACTTTAATTGTCATCTTATTTTTAAATCAGTTGGAATTAGTTGGAACTCAATGATATTTAATATAATTGAAATATTGCAGTTAATATAAGAAAAACGTTAACTGTAGAAAATGAGTATATTAAGATGGAGACTTATGTTAAATAAATTCATAAGGTTTTGGTTGATTTAATAATAAGAGTGAAAATCAAAATAAAAGAATTTATCGGTATTTAAATTATAATAAACTGGGTTTTATTACTATTGTAATTGAACGCAGAAATTAATGTAATATTAGATCTTGGATTTTATATGGAAATTTTAATTTTAAAGGATTATTAATTTCAGTTTAATCAAAATGAGGAAATGAAACCTTTAATTTAGAATTTTAAAGTGATTAAATCAATTTAATAATAATTTATTTAATTAACGTGGAAATTAGCCTTTTTGGGCACTACCTCGAATTTCGACGAAACTAGTTTCATCGGATCTATAACAACGAATTATTATAGGATTTCATGTTTCATAGCGATCAGACTTATCGTTTGATCGTGCGGGCTCGAAACGCTTAGAAATCAATTAAAGAAATTTAAATGAATATAATTTGAGTTTAAAAGCTAACTTCTATATACAATATAATTAGGATTTGAAACTAGTTTCATTGAGTTTTAAAATATCGAAAACCTATATTTCTATATATTGGATGACTCATTTTCGTTTCGGGAATGAAACGGGCTTTTTGGGTCGTTGTTATCGTTTCGACCCTAATCGATCTATCCATCCATTCTTATCCATCTCTGTCTATATAAATAGATTTTTTCCTCTAACACTAGCAGTCAATTTCTGTACGTACTTGTATTCTCATCTGCTCCTTCCTTCTTTCCGAACGTCAAACACCAAAACCCTAAATCCCCAATTCCAAATCAAACTCCAAAATTCAAACTCCTCTAACCCTATCGAATTATATATCATTGCGAAGCTCTCGACGAACGTAACCTACATATGCAATTCGTTTTTGCAATCAAATCACGGTTTGGCCAGAAATCAGGTGACTGTTCATTCTAGAGTTGTCGATTCAATGGTGGATCTTCGACTTTGGAGTGATAGGAGGGCACTGGAGCGTAGAGGGCGAGGAGACGAGTGCATCCATATGGTTCGTTCTGGTCGAAGGAGCATGGGTTTGCCTAAGTTTGGCCGTGAAGCACGGAGACGGCGGAGCGTGTGGGGGAGGCCGGGGTTGGTCCTGCATACATGGATAGAGGCGGCTCGTGGCGTGGAAGCTCGTGGTGGTGGCTGATCAGAGTGAAGAGGCATGGATCATCGGCGGCAGGGTAATGATGCTGGCGGCTGTAGGGTTACAGTCGAGTCGCGTTGTCTTTGGGTTAGTGGAAGGTTAGTTTATTTACCAAATTTCCCTTGTTTAATTTATATTTTAAAATTTAAATTTTCAATCTTCTAACTCGAATAACTTTTACATACGAACTCGAATTTGGACGCAGTTTCTTCTGTTGGGTTCGTATTGAAATTCTGGACAACATGGAACTGGTTTGGTTGAATTCTAAGACTATTCAAATTTGGGCGTTCTTTTGGATTTTAATTCGACTAAAAATCTTAGGTGAGTGTTCAAACCACTCACGAAATACTAAAATATTTTGATATTCGTTAAATTGAAATCGTGTAGTGATTTAAATTTATTGATTGTTGTTTGATGGTTTAAAATTGACATTTATATTGAATTGCATCGATAGTGTAATTTAATTTGATAGTTAATTTAAAATTGAAATTGAAATTGGTATTTAAATTGAAATTGGAATTTAATTTGCTAGTTAAACACCCGAGAATTTATAACTAGTAATCTGTTATGATATGTGACTGTTTTGGATGTTGATTATGATGGATGCCTAATGATTGATATGTTAGATGTTTGGATGTTTGTTTATGCTGATCTATTCCTGTTATTCATCCTAGATATTTTATGCTGATTTATTCCTGTTATTCACCATGGATGTTACAGGCATCAAATAAATCTGAAATTAATTAAATTAAGAAATAGGTTGAAATGATATATACCTATGACACCTGATTTGGATTGAAATGATATATATCCGTTCCTTAAATTAAAATTAAATTTAACTGATCACTTGGCCATAGGATAGAAAATTATATACGGACACCGTTGGTCGATTTTAAATTATTTTCTAAAATTGTAAAGTATGTTTTGATTTAAAAAAAATGATTTTAAAATTTAGTTTAAAGTTTTTATTTAAAATTTATATTTTAGTTAATATAAGTTTTAAAAATATAAATTTTAAGATTTTAACTTACAACTTTATTTAGTTTTAAAATATATAATTTAAATAATGTATTAAAATTAAAACACTTTAAAAATTAATTTAATAAAATATTCAATATAGTTTTAAAAGATTTATTTAAAAATTTAATTTAAGATAATAAATATAAACTTTTATAAGAACTTTAATAGATAAAAGATTTTTGTAATAGATTTTAGAATTTTGTAGAAGGTTTTCTAAGGAACTTATAAATGTTTTTGTAAGAGATTTTATAATGGATTTTATAAAAGGATTTTTATAATGGTTTATAAAGGAGTTTATAAGAGATTTTATTAAGGGTTTTATAAGAAAACTTGTATAAAAGGATTTGGAAGTGTTTTAAAGGAATTTGCGTAGAGGTTTATGAAAAGGGAAAGAGTTGTAAACTGTTTTGGAATTTATAAATAGCTTTATAAATGGTTTAAGAGAGATTTATAAATTATTTTCAAAATTGATTGAAAGAAGTCTTCCTCGGTATTTATAAATGTATTTATACTTTTGGAATAAGTATATGGTTATCTTGATATGAAGGTATAAACTGTTTTTGGATTATTTTTAAATGACCATGGTGTGAAATAAGCGGTTGGTTGTTAAAGAGACCGGGGTCGGATATTGTCATACTCTCTGCCAATTTCGAAACCACTTTAACAACTATGCACGTGGTGGAGAATCCAGAACGAAGTAGGATGGTTTGGCGAATGCTACCGGTATGAGGTAAGAATGTAGCCCTAACCTTTGGGTCAGCTTGATATGAATAAACAGGAGCTATACCGGGCCAAGTGAGGTCGCTCCTTCTATCGGACATGCTTCTTCGATACCATATCTGTTACTTTGTGATTGATTGGTGGCCACCCTCGATTTGATTATGGGAGTGTGTCTCGAGGTGGGCGGTAGTAGCTGCTATGCGTTACCACCGGTTTGGAAGTGTAAAACGATAGAATCCTACCCTGGGCATTGCCTCGCATACCTTGTCATATGCCTTATCGAGCCCACTACGATTTTGGTTTGTGTCGTACCTATGGAGTGCTCCCTGATAGCCCACCAGTTTACAGTGGAGTTTATAGTACTGTATAGACTATGATGCTTATATAAAATGTGTTTAGGGGGATATGGGTAACGCTTTAACATTATTTTCAATAATATACTTACAGATAGACACTGCATATATAGCGTATACTACTACATATAGATAGTTTGACGGATCCTTAAAAGATGGAAAATCCCATAACATCTCTTAAGTTATTGTACTCACGTTATACACCGGATAGGAAATGAAAACCCCGTAACATCTGACACCATTACACTCATTTTCCACGTGATATTGATTTGACTTACATGAGAATATTTTAGTTTTGATCCGATTGTTTTTTCTTTTCATTATGCTTGGTTCAGCCTGAGCATTTCAGTGTTTGAAGACTTTATTTCTGGAGGACGAAGACGGAGTTTGATATATTATATTATTAGAAAATTTTCCGCTGCATCATTTTTGGTATGTCGTTGTTTGTACTCTGATTGTTGTAAAAATTGTGTAATAAAATGTATATTATAAAACAGCTTCATGAACTGTTTATTTGATTATTATATTTTGTCATTCCGCTGCGAGATTCTGTGTTTTGTTTCTCCTTCTTTTCTCTTATTTTCTCATTTACCCCATTAACAATCCTCCCTTTTTAATGTTTTGAGTTAGACATGTGTGGTTTATTATCGATTTAAACCGTCCAAAAAGGTGGGTCATCACATCTCCTATCCATCCATTATAAGAAATCACTAAGGTTGAACCACACTCAGATGGTTCGAAAAATTCCAAAAATTAAGTCTTTTGTTTATAATTTTAATATTGTAATTTGAATATATATATCGTGCTATTTTTTGAAATAATGATTATATATATATGTATGATTAACATTAGATTCAAACTAAAACACACACACACACACACACATATATATATATATATATATATATATTGTATAACTAAATTAAAGAAAAGCTAGAAGAAAGGCTTACCACAGAACAAACAACAATTCAGTCGTCTGGAAGAAGACATTCAGTCGGCTGAATATTCAAACTCATATATATTTTTAACCTGAAGACAGTCGACTGAAATTTGTCCACTAGTCGACTGAATCCCCATCAAAAATGAACTATAAATATGCGAGTTATTTTTCTCTATAAACCAGTCAATTGACCCCCCTAATATTGTCAATTGAATCTTCAATCCTTTTGAATTTCCACTCAGCAACCAGTCGACTGCCAACCTATATTCAGTCGACTGAATTTGGATATTTTATACTATAAACTTGCGGCATGAAAATCCTTGCACATCAGTTGACTGAGCAACCCATTTCAGTCGATTGTCCCGTATATTTTCAGTTTTTTAAAATACCTTTACACTCTTTTCAATACAACCTTTCAACCTAACACTACTTAACTCACCTCTCTTCCATATTCTACCCATTACCTAAACATTTTTTACTCCAAAAGAAACCCTAGCGTCCACATCAAAAATCAATTTTTTTTCAAAACCTACTCAAATCAATGGCACCTAAATCCAAACGTTCTTGTGAATCTACAGCTGGCCCATCTGAAAGCTAAATTCGTTCTTGGCTTCATAACGAGACAGCAGTAACTAGATTCAATTCAATGAAAAACTCCAGAATTTTTAAAGGTGCCTTCATCAAGTTTGCTGATTTCAATGGATATGTTATCCGCGAGCTTGCCGAAGCTAGTGGTATCGACCATCTCATTGGATATGACTCAAATAATGTCAAATTTTATCCTCTCTTGATTAGGTTATTCTTCGCTAACATGAATATAGACCACCAAGATCCACGTAATAAGGATGATTGTATTTCGACCATGGTTTGCGGAGTGAAAATTTATCTACCTCTTCAACGAATTGGCCACATTCTCCGATGTCCATCCGAAGGGTTGGATATCGATGATGTAGAAGCAGACATGTATAACCGAGACAAAGTCTCTCATCGTTTTCTATTGGACGATTTGACTTAAAATCCAGTGTCTTACGTCCAAAGGTACATATTCTTCACCGAGCTCTCATTCAATCACTGCAACCTCCAACCGATAGCTACGTAAAGGTTTACAAGGGGGATTTCCAAGCCCTCTATGCTATTTACTTATCCCAAAGAGTAAGATTATTTTGGATGAGTTTCTCACAGTCAACCATAAGAGAAACTACAAAACCATCCATTATGGAGCCTACATCATGTGTATTCTTCAAAACTTCAGAGTTCCTTTACCTGATGCGAATTTCATGACCATTGGTGAGCTCAACTCAAAGACTCTAAGTCTAATGAGTTTTCTGAAATGCCTGAAATCTCAGCAAATTATAAGCTTCCAACAATGGGTTTCCAATCGCGAACAAGGGATTCCTCAACCAAGGTATACAAATGCCGCTTGTTCAATATCTCAACCTCCCCAACAAGAAGAAAAAGAAGACGACGATGAGATTCATGAGCTCCATGGCGACATTACTCCAAAACAAGCTCTTGTTATGCTTTCTAGAAATCTAAATAAGCTTGGATGACGTTTGGCTAACGTCGAGAAAAATGTGACCAAAACAAATAAAAAGCTAATTTCAATAAAAGGCTTTTTAAACAAAATCTGGGAAAAATTGTCGTGTACCGGATCTACCTTTATGGTTGTGGTTGAAAATCCCGCACCATTTACTTGGTCTACATCCGAAGAAGAAGGGGAAGAAGAAGCCCATGATAGTGAGGATTACTAGTTTTATATCTTTCTCATGTTCATCTTATCATATTGTTTAAGACATCATCTTATGTATGCTTGTTGTGTTTTGATGTTGTTATGTGATATTGCTCTTTAATTCTTGTATGTACATGCTCATGTTTATTTGTTTTCTATTTATGTTGCTACGTTTATTATCTTTCCCTACATTATATACTTATATGTGTACTTATAGTCTATATTTCTCATATTATATATTTGTTTCTTTTTGTTGATGACAAAGGAGGAGAAATTGTTGATATGTGGAATATTCATTCAGGGAGAGTAAATTGCTTTTTAAAATTTACAAACTTAAATAGTTTTCATCATCAAAAAAGGGGAGAATGTTAGAACCTTGAATTTTGTTGTTTTGATTGTGACAACTATATAAGTAAATATTATGTAAACTAACCATATTTGTAGGAGAAGATACTATTCTACTCGAAAATAGATTATAGACCAGATTCCAAATGGAAGCTTCAATATTGTCTATGGTTTATCCATGGTCTAGGTCTAGTAGTTAATTTTTGTTAAAATCTCTCCAAAGTGGTATATGCATGCACACGTACTTAAAAATCTTTCAAATCATGTTTCATATGCCAAGATGTTTACTAAACAAGTTCACGCACAAAAGAATTTTTGAAAACACTTCAATATGGTAGAAAACATGTATTTCAGTCGATTGAAATACATAGTCCAGCCGAGTGAATACCTATGCACATGCACAATTTAATATGAAGGTTCAGTTGACTGAACCATATACTTCAATCGAGTGAATAAGGTGTTTTTTGAACTGTTTTCTCTCTGATTCGAATTTTAAACATTTCAGCTAGTTGAATTCTTTTATTTAGTCGGCTAAAATTGCATACAGCTATATTTCTGAAAAGTCACTTCACTTCATTGAACAGAAACAACCCTTGATTCAAGAGTTATTTCTGTATATTTTGATCGCTACTTTTCACGATAAGTTGCACCACTTAAACACTATATATAGCCTTCAAATCATTTGTTTTAATCACCTAAATTTTTGATTCTATTCTCTTATTCTTATTGTCTAACAATTCTGCCATTTGCATTCAAACTCTCATTCAAATCACTTGTACTTCTAGCAAAATTTCGTTTATGATTTATTAAACTTCCTATCTTCATAAATTACACAAAATACCACAAAGGAGAAGATTATAGGAAGGATGTACTCTAAAGACTTATCTGTGCTACTAAAAGAGCACATTCAGTCAAGATAATTCTCTGTATTATTGAAAGTCCTGTTTGGTTGCTCAGGCGGTTGAAGTCGTATTCAGTAACTTAGGCGGTAGAAGTACTGTTCGGTTGCTTGGGCAGTGTGATACATGTTCCTCCGGGTTAAGTGAGAGTTGATAGTTAAACTGAGAAGTAGTTTGGGACTGGAGGTAGAACGGGAAGTTTGAACCATTATATAAATCCCTAGTGTCATTTACTTCACTTTTATATTTATATTCCGCATTATTAGATAACTTAAAAATATTCCATATTACGATCCTTAGCCATTTTCAACTACTTCTACTACATCCATTTTGGAATCACCCTTAGGATTAGTAGCAAGTAGCCCTTGGACATCAAAGAATCTAGTCTTCAATTTCCACAACTTCAAGATGTCTCTAATTAGAAGACCTACGTAGATTCGAAGTGGTTTTCCAATAACTCATGCTAATCTGATCTTGGTTTCTTCGAACCAGCAATCGATAGTTTTCGGTTGAGTAAATCTCAGTTCTTTTAGAAGTAAGCGGATGGTATAAGAGTCCCAAGAAGATCTCAAATATCCTCCCTTAAAGCGAGAGACGTTTCATCGGGATGAGTTCTCCAAAGAGAATCTCAAACCGTATGATATCATGAAGCTTTCAAGTAATTCCTAAGTCAAAATAAGTTATCGATAGTGGACAAACCTACGGATAATCGGATATCATATACATATCACCACTTTTCAATTTTAACCCTATACTATCCCTCGACTTACAATGAAGTCGAATAAGTTAGAGTACTACCCTCGCTTCGACAACATTCTTAATTCTTACAAATAGAAACAGGCTTCCATACCTTGAACTTTAGTGTCAAGTATAAGATGAAGTGCCTTCCATATACTTAACTAATCATGTCCGATTTAAAGAAATTAACCCTCTGATACTTATCACCCTTCTGACATTTCAACTTCTCCATCCTTCGTCCAGAATCGAAGCCAGGTAAGTCGGGGCAGTGATTTTCACCGGGCCTTGCTTTAGTTAAAGTACTCTGATTCAGATCCCACGGATAGAGGAAAGTCGGGTTTTAGTGCTAAATATAAGATGACTTGCTTTCCATAAACATGTCAGCACTACTTATCATTTTTTTTATGTTACTTAGTGGCGCCGATAAAGAAATCCTTGTATAAAACAAAGCCTTTTTAAAACAATTTGAATACTAACACCATAAACGTATTACTAGTCTTCGATTTCAAATTAGTACTATTCATTGATTAGAAATTGAACCATTCAAGTTGGGGTATTATTACCTCTCACCTTGAGTCGACATTCACTTCTAACTTCAAAATAGAACAAATTTCCTTACCTCTAAGTCTATAGATAAAAATAGGATCCAAAAGTTCCAATATACTTGTTATTAAAAACATTTTCCAACTCACTTATTCGAACTAAAGTTCGATTTAAAAGGCAACATCTTTCCTTTTTGTAGAGTAACTAGTTTAATTAATAAAAACAAATTGTTATAAACCAAACTTCCTTTTCCAATTTCCTGAAACCATTTACTATAACAAAAATGTTATAGTTCGTGATCTCTTTCCTTTTCTCGAAAACAATTATTACAACAATGGTTTTGTAATCCTGCTTCTTCCTCTTCTAAAAATACTTTAAAACATAGTTTAAAACTTGTATTTAAAACATCCCCTTAAAGATGGTTGCTTTTAAACAAAACTTGACTATTGAAACAAAGTAGTTTCCTTTATAAAATTTAAACCTCTTGCTTAAATAACTCAAATAAGTTTTTACAAAAATATATTTAAATCTTCAAACTCCATTTAAACTACATATACAACTTTTATAAAACACATTCGAAAGACTTTACAAAATATCTAAAATAGTTAAACTCTTTTATATTATACTAAAATCATAGATTTCCAAAGTGCATTCATAGCGACTATCGCTATTTGAACGTAACTTTTCAAACTTTGTTTTGTAAAGAAAATAGCTTTTAAACTATATTTCTTTCTATATTTTTAAACCACTTTAAATACCTTTGCCAAAAAGGTTTAGAAAACAAAAGTCAAGTCCGAAACCATTTCAAAACACTTTTAGAAAATAAAGTGACAAACCACTTAAAAGAGAGCACAGGATTTCACCAACAATAAGAAGGTTAACTATAACTAAGCAACATTCACTTTTCACATACACAAACATTTACATAAATAAGAATGTATGTAAATAAAATTCATAAGGTAAGGAATCCTTTAGGATCCCTTTACAGAATTCTTATTCTTCAAAGTGCTTCCACTGCAAATTATTCGCTGCGGAACACACTGACTTCCTTTTGCTTTAGCCTCCTAAAAAACAATGGTTATTTATGTCATCCGCTTCCGAACGAGAATCAATTCCAATAACATATATAATCCATATATATAATTATATACACAACAAAATAACACAAATTGAAATGACTTTAAAGTAAGTGCTCACACTTTAGAACAAGCTTAAACCATACCAAAAGCTACCAACTTCCCTTCCTCGACCTAGAAAGCTACCATTCTTCTCTTCTCCTTGTTTTGACTTTGGTTTCAAGTCCCTAGGACTCATATATGGTACGGATATAGACTTATGGGGAGGGTTGGCGACAAGGCTTGCATCTTTAAGTAGGTGGCAGTGTTATAAATATTGTTACAAGGTTGCACCGAAAGTTTAAGGAGAAACGGAGGATTTTGAGGTGATTTTGTTTCATTCCTATTTAGGAGTTTTAAGAAGAGGAAGTATGAGAAGTGAAGAGCTTTTGTGAAAATGGAAATAAGTAAGTTTGTGTGTATTTATAGAATTAAAATAAGTGGTAAAAGACCTTCCATATCCCTTTACCAAATAACTTAATTACCGATCCAAAATGCCTTCTTTCATACACTTCCCCAAGTGCTAACTCATGCACCACACCCCCTCCATGTGAATTAGTACACGAAGCCATGTGCACACCTTTCCTTTGTACTTATGCACAGAAATCCATGTATTTAAAGGTCTGCTTTTTTAGTTTTAATTTAATTATAAGTAAACGACTTTTTAGGAATCATTAAGGAAAGTAACTTTGTTTACTTTATTTTGTTCTATTTGCAACTCGGTTATATATGTATCTGTATGTAAATAAGTGTACAACAACGTGGCGAAAACTCCACTCGATAAAAAGTCAAAATCTATAAATTGATTTTTGGTCACATTTTCAATTTTTCGTCGAACTGTTTATTTTTGTAAAATAAGATTCAAAATGAGTTTACTATCATTATTAAATAATAAAAATGAGTTATTGAAGCTTTCAAAACCAATTATTTAAATATTCCCCATTAAAGCGACAAAATTTTGGGTTGTTATAGAGAGGAAGGTGAAAGGTTTCCTTTATCTCTTTAAATACAGAAGTTTTACATTAATTCTTTTTTAATTCCTTCATTTTGCTTCATTTTTTAAATCATGGTCAGCTTCCTCTAAAAAAAGCACCCAAGTAACATCACCATCCAACATTAAAATAAAACCAAATAAAAATGGTTAATTCCATCCAGGCAGCATCAAGTAGTGATTCGGGCAATGTAGGAGAATATTCTCTAATCAAAGTCTCACGAAGTGTAACAACCCATATATTTGGACCATTTAAATTGACAATAATCCACACATGTCAACTTAAATAGTGCAAAACACGAATCATTAATGGAGTATATGTATATAAATGAGAATCATCACAGAAAATATAACATCACAGAATAGTGCAGCGGAATTACAACAATGTCATAATAGTAGTTCATGAAGCTACTAAGTAAATACAACAATGTCTCAAGCAGATAGTGAAAAGAAATACATAGATGTCTGATACAATATCAAAATAGAATGGAGCAATATTGATAAAGATAAATGATAGTCTTCGAGTCTTCAGCTTCCAAGTAGCACAGCAACAGAAATCCTCAGTCTGATCCGAGCATATGCACAAACAAACACTCGAATCAAGACATATATTCTTATACAGATAATATGGTTCAAAATTTGAAATAACAATAACTCAAAGATGAATGGAATAAACATCTTTCAAGATCCGATAAACTATCTATACATAGTAGTGTACGATAAATAGATAATGTCTAACAGTAAAGTAAAATATCAAGATAGTGTTAAGGCGTCACCATTATTCCCCTTAACACATTTTATATAGCATTACCGACTATACAGCACTGTAAACTCCACCGTAAACTAGTGGGATATCAGGGAGTACTCCATAGGTATAATACAAAACAAATTCGTAGTGGTCGCGTATATGGGAATACAAGTATGACAAGGCACATGAGGCAATACTCAAGGTAGTGACACTACCGTTTGCCTGATCCGGACTGGTGAGAACGCATCGCCGCAGCGATCGCAACACCGCGAAACAACACTCCCAAATCAAGGGTGCGCACCAATCAATCACAAAGTAATGAGTAGTTTACGAAGAAGTGTGTTCGCTCGAGGTAGCTAACCCCCATTTGGCCCGGCACGGCTCCTGTTTTAGTCATTTCCAATTTGACACAAGTGTCAAGGCTAACCATTATCGTTCTCTTTCTTCAGTCATCACATACATCATTCCAACCACTTCATTCTGGATCACACTTCGCGTATAGTTATTAAAGTGGTTTTCGGTTTAGACAGTGATTATGTCCCTAACCGATTCCGGTCTCTTTAAAAACCTTCGTAATTATTACACCGATTGGTCGTTTAATATATTTCAAAACCAAATCAATTTCAATTTCAAATAAAATTTATAAATCAACATTTCATTTGTCTTTTTAAACCAATTTCCATAATTTATGTTTCAAAACTTCCAAATTCATAATTTCAAAATCTTATAATTCAATTTCAATTTCTATTTTAAACAATTCAAATATTGATTCAAGTTCGTATATAAGTTTCATTCCGAAATCATTTAAATTAATTTAATTTAACGTTCAAATCAGTTTAAACTCCTTGATCGATTTCATTCAATATTCATTAAGTAAATTTTTCATTCAAAACAATTTCTATCTAATTTCCAAATCATTAAATCATTTTCTTAAGTTCAACTTCATTATATCAAAACTTCCAATTGAATTAAATTAGATTCGTCAAATCAATTCTTTAAATTACAAGTCTTACATTAATTTCAATAAATCACATTTTATTTCTTGTTAAAGAAATTTCAATTTCACTTATTTATTTACTTACTTACAATTTCAAAACTCAATTAATATAGAAACTTAATTTCACTTATTCGAGAAGTTCAATTTTACTTAATAAAGAATTCAATTTTATTTAATTATTAAATAATTCATTCTTATTTAATTATTAAATAATTTCAAAACTTAATTATTAACTAATTTCAAAACTAAATTATTAATAATTCCAAATTTAATTATTAAATAATTAATTTTAAAACAACGTTCATTCATCATCTACTATGTTAATATTTTGACTCAGATTATTAAATATTAACATTTTCCTTTCATAAAAATTCAAATTCTAACTTCATTTCAAAACCTTATCATTTATTCAAATAAAATCTTTATTTTACTTTTAAATCAAATCATTGACCAATCGGGTTTTATTTAATTCTCTATCCTAGGTCAAAGTTTTATTTGGGTATTTATCATTTCAACCCGATCCCAATTCAATTCAAAATCACAGCATAGCAAATGGAACTTGCAGTGTGATAACTGGGATGGTGTCAAAGAAAATAAACAAGCAATAACAACAATCAATAACAATCAAATAATTAATTCAAATAATCCCGAAATAATCGTATTAATTCGCATTGTTATTTGTGCAAATTAATATAATATTTCTAGAATCCACACTATCATTTCATGTAGATTAAGATTATTACATTACGGTTTTTCACTTATCATTTCATTACAATTTTATACTACAACAATTAATCCAATATTCGTTCAAAGGTTCAACGTGTAATTAATCAAATTCCTATGTGTCAATTAACTTAACAATTAAAAGGGGTCATATTTAACTAATCAATATCCATCATATGAAGGGGTCAAGTTTAACTAATCAACATTCAACATATATAATTCATTTTCATTTGTTAACTATCCTGTATCAATTTCCACTTGCAAATTTTTTATCACTTAACGATAACAATTAACATTCAATTTAACATCATATAGCAATCATTCATCAAACCAAACTTGCATAAGAATATAGTCGTGAAAATTAATTCACCTTTCGTGGATATAGAAATTGACGGAGAAGCACGAAGAAGTAAGAATAGAGTCGGTACAGCACGAATAACGAACACTGTAATATCGATAAAAGAAAATGATATTAATACAATGAACGTTTGTATATAATTTATAAATTTATATAAATGCGCTTACCGATAACAAAGGAAGAACGAAGGCTGAAAGATTTATGCTGTTGCGAAAGAAACTCAGTCGGTTGCTTCTACACGCAACAAGCAAAGAAAAGTCGGTTACTAATTACTCAACAAATCGATATCGTTCAATTTCATTCTTTTTTTTCACTCTTCTTCTTTTCCTTTTCTTTTCCCCATTTTTTTTAACACACACACACATTTACATGAACACATCTCATGCCCACTTTTTACTTCATCTCTGCTTGCATCTAGCTACTCACGCATGCACTAATTTTTGAAAAAAATAAACACACGCACACACTAAGTTTGAAAAAAAACAAACACACACTCACTAAAGAAACACACACGCACACAATCAGAAAACGCACACGCACGCAAACACTCGGCTAGGCGAGGCTGTAGGTGAGGGGCGCGGTGGCGGCACGCGGGAGGTGGGAAGCGGGAAGTGCGGAACTAGAGGAAGGTGGGATCGGTTGAGGGTGGGCAGTGAAGACCTGGGGTTGGTGAATGACGTGCATGTTTCAGGAGGGAGGGAAGAATGGTGGATGAGGGAGGTGAGGTGGAAGGAGGGGGTGCGGCGTACGGGGTGGTGATTCGGGTGGGTGAGCTTGGTTCAGGTGGAGTATTCGGCCTGTGGTGAATGGAGAGGGGAAGGGTGCGGTTCATTTGTTTCGGTCTGCTTTTCTCATCATTCGTTTTTTTTTGAGAAAGATCGAATCATGAAAAGAGAAAGAGGAAGAGGGAGACTACCTGCAGCTTGCAAAAATGAGAATAGGAATAGTGAACGAAAATTGGTGGAGTACTGTTCATTTGTCTTTTGAAACTTAGTGGTAGATATAAATTGTTTTTAATTCCCATGCTGCTCGTGAATTCCTAAATTTACACAAATTTCCAAACGTCCACTCCAATTCCCCAACCACCCACTAGCTCCCAACTACTACATTAAATACACCAGAGATTTATTACACGAGCCAAAGAACTTTGGGCTGAGATTTTCTTAACCGGTCCGTCCGAAACCGTTACATTACCGTGACTATTTTTTTTACGTCTGACTCCGATTTGTCCAAATAAATATACCGTTTTGATCAGCGCGACGAGGCGCTTCTAACGGTGCACAGATAATGGTGGTACGATTTTATTACAAAATTTCGAATTTTATATTATCGGGAAAATACAGGAAAAACGCCAAAAAATAAGATCGATAGAGCCAAAGAAGTCCGCATTTTGAAAAACGAAAAATGACGCCTTGCTCAAAAGGTGAATTAGAATTTTTCTTTGTAAAAATATACGAGTTCGGAAGATAAATTTTTCCACGCTTTAAAATGAACTGATTATACAATAAAACGCGAACGAAATTTTCAGTGATATTTTACGACGAAACTTTTTCTATATTCATATCTAACTGGACGTATCCTATAAATAAAGTTTGGACGTTAATTTAGATCGTTTATAAATTTCAAAATTTTATATTAAAACGGTGGATTAAAATTTTAAATTGGGTCGGAAATTCAGAGTCGTTACAATCTCCTCCACTCAAAACTTTTCATCCACGAAAAGGAACGAGACGAGTGAAGTACGAATGAAATAAGTAGAAAAGTCAAGATAGATTTCGAGAAATTTGAATAATACCTGGAATTAATAATTCGGGGTTTGAATCCCGAATACTATCCTCAGTCTCCCATGTACAATCTCGCTCATCCGCACTCCACTGTACTTTGACGAGATTTACCGACTTCCGTCTAAGTTGCTTTGTCTCACGATCGACTATCCGAAGTGGCTTTCGCTCAGTAGTCAAGTCAGGCTCAATAACTATCTCTTCCAACTAAGCCGTGGGAATGGTCATACATGGATCGTGCACAACTTTGCGAAGATGTGAGACGTGGAATACATTGTGCACACCGGTGAACTTTTCCGGTAATGCAACTCTATATGCTAATGTTCCGACTCTTTCCGTAATCTCAAATGGACCAAATAATCTAGTAGCTAGCTTCCCTTTCCTTCCAAATCGAACAATATTCTTCAAAGGCGACACTTTCAAAAATACTTTGTCTCCTACGCTGAATTTGAGCTCCCTTCTCCTTTTGTCAGCGTAGCTCTTTTGTCTATCCTGTGCCGTCTTTATCTTCTTCCTGATTTCTTTGACTTTTTCAGAAGCTTCCATAATCATTTCTGGTCCAAGCACAAGTCGGTCTCCAGACTCAATCCAACAAGCTGGCGATTTGCACGGCCGTCCATATAAGGCTTCGAACGGTGCCATATCAATGCTTGCTTAGTTGATTAAAGATGATTAATTCAAATTTAAATTTCTTTACCTGGTAACTATTATTATAAGTGAATTCTACCTAGTGAAGATGGTCTTCCCAAGATCCACCAAAGTCAATAATACAAGCTCGGAGAAGGTCTTCCAAAATCTGATTCACCCTCTCAGTTTGGCCATTTGTCTGAGGATGATAAGCTGTGCTTAGATTCAGTTTGGTGCCCAAAGTATCCTGAAATGCTTCCCAGAATTTACTGGTGAAAATAGGATCTCGATCGCATACAATACTAGATGGTACACCATGAAGTTTAACAACTTCTCTCATGTATATCTCGGCCAAAATAGAAGCTGTACGAGTGGACTTGACTGGAATAAAATGAGCGGACTTCGTCAGTCTATCGACAATCACCCAAATGCTTTCGTTACCTTTCCTAGTCCTTGGTAGCCCATCAATAAAGTCATTAGAATTCTGCTCCCACTTCCAACCTGGAATCTCTAGTGGTTGGAGCAAACCTGCTGTCTTTCTGTGATCAGCTTTAACTTGTTGGCAAGTTGTGCACCTGCTAACATAGGTAGAAATATCGCGCTTCATCCCACTCCACCAATATAGCTTCTTCATATTTTGGTACATCTTTGTAACACCGGGATGAAATGAAAGCGAAGATTTATGGTTTTCTCTCAGCACTTCCTATCTTAGACCATCAACATTAGGAACACAAATACGATTATCAATCCTCAACACTCCATTACTATCGACTTGTGCACCCAATTTATTATTAGCATTTCCAACTCTTCCGAGAACTATTTCTTTGATGAGATAAAGCAAAGTGTCCTCGTATTGCTTGGCTATAATACGGTCCATAAGAGCTGGGGAGACGGAAAGCTGGAGTAACATTCCTTCAACAAGATTACAACATATCATAGCTTGGTTTCTGCTCAAAGCATCGGCTACGGCATTTGCTTTTCCCGGAGTGTAATTTATATCAAGATCATATGCAGCTAGAAATTCGAGCCATCGGACTTGTCTCTAATTCAAATCCTTTTGTGAGAAAATATATCTCAATGACTTATGGTCAGTGAATAACTCGAATTTCGTTCCCAATAAATAATGCCTCCATAGTTTAAGAGCAAATACAACCGCAAGAAGCTCAAAATCGTGAGTTTCATAATTTGCTTCATGGGTCTTTAATTGGCGACCAGCATAAGCAATGACTTTCCCATTCTGCATTAAAACTGCTCCTAATCCATCACGGCAGGCATCAGTATAGACGGTCAATCCTTCGCTACCGTCAATAACTGTAAGAACTGGGGTAGAGGTCAACTTTCGCTTCATCTCATTGAAAGCTGCTTCGCACTTTTCATTCCAAATAAATTTCACATTCTTTCTGGTCAGTGCGGTAAGTGGTGCGGCAATACGAGCAAAGTTTTCTATAAATCTGCGATAATAGCGGGCCAAACCCAAGAAACTGCAGATATCTGTGGGAGTTTTGGGGGTCTCCCAATCCTGCAAATTCCAAAGATTTGAATCTAGATATTGATAAGTTGTTTTGATAGAATTGACAAGTAAGAATAGAACTTACATTGATTACGACGATCTTAGCTGGATCGACCGGAAATCCCATTCTCCGAGACAATATGGCCAAGAAACCGAACTTCATCTTTCCAAAAGTGGCATTTTGAAAACTTGGCTTTAAGCTGATGATTGCGAAGACTTTCAAGAACAAAAGCCTAATGTGACCTATGCTCTTTCTCATCCTTAGAGAAGACGAGAATATCATCGATAAAAATAAGAACGAACTTGTTAAGAACATCCCTGAAAACTCTATTCATCAAGTCGACGAAATAAGCTGGAGCATTAGTAAGACCGAACGGCATAACCAACCATTCAAAGAAACCATTTTCAGTGCGGAATGCTATCTTAGGAATACTCTCCTCAGCAATTCTGAGTTGCTGAAAGCCAGTAGCCAGATCGAGTTGAGAGAATACTTTAGCTCCATGGAGCTGGTCGAATAGATCGTTGATGCGGGGCATTGGATATCTGTTCTTGTGTGTGAGCTTGTTCAGCTCTCTATAGTCCACACACATTCTGAGAGAACCATTCGATTTTCTGACGAATACAACTGCAGCACCCCATTCTGAATGACTTCGCCGAATCAAGCCTTTAGCAAATAAATCTTCAATTTGAGCATTCAGTTCAGTCTTCTCTTTAGGAGCCATTCTCCGGGGAGGAAGAACTACTAGTCGGGCACCAGGAATAAGATTAATGCGGAATTCGATTTCCCGCGGAGGTGGTAGAGAATTTACTTCTCCAAATACATCAAAAAAGAATTGAACAACTGGAGTAGAGCTTAGTTCATTTGGATGGGAGTCAAGAGAGAATATAAAACTCCTAGCACATTCTTGTGGTGATTTACCTTTAATAACTAAAGGTATACTCTTGTCGTCAATTAGAGAGACGGTTCGAGCTTTTCAAGAGATAACAGCTTCGAATTTTTGTAGCCAGTCAACACCTAATAGGATATCGAATGCCTCGAATCCAAGGACATAGAAATCCCAAGTGAAACGGTGCATGCCATACCTAAGCGTGACATATTTGCATACCCTTTTGAGGTTAGTGGGTCCTCCAATGGGATTTGATACACATAAGAAAGCAGATGCAAGAATGGGTTCCAATCCAAGTTTATTGCACAAATCAATAGATATGAAACTATGTGTTGCTCCAGTATCAAATAGAACTTTAACGGGTAAAGTATGCAACATAAAAGTACTCTGTAATGTACCTTGGTTATCAATCGGAGCAGGTGGGGTAGGCGGATCACGGGTGGACGAAGTCATAGCAAATACTCCAGATGTCTTGCCCTTTTGATGCATGTGACAATCTTTCTTGAAATGGCCAGGCTGCAAATAGACGTGGCAGAGGTTGTTCCTAGTATTCTGAGGTGGCGGAATAGTGGCACTGGCAGATGTTGGACAACTGTTGGCGTAGTGACCCCTCTGGTCACACTTGAAACAGGTGATAGAGGATAAGTCAATGGGATTCTTCTGAGAATAGCCAAGCCCGGATTTCTGCTGCCAATTCTTCTTCTGTTGCTCAAAATTTGGCTTTCGCTTTCCCGACCGATTAGCCGATGTCTGAGTAACTGGAGCTTTGGGGACAGATGTTCCCTTAGGCTTTCCCTTGTATCAAAGAGCAAAATCCATCAACCCAGTGAATGTTCCATGGACATGAGTTGTAACGACCCGTAAATTTTAACTGTTTTAATAACGTAGTTAGTTGAAATTTTGTGTAAATTTTAAACGATAAAATTTTGAAATAAAAATTTAATATTTGTAATACGTCTAGTTAAACATAGCGACTGGTAAATTTTCGTCCGAAAATATGAAAGTTTATTTCGCGCGTAAATTCACTTCAATTGAATCAGTTAAAAAACGATGAAAATAAAATGTTTCCAAAACCTAAATATTTTTAGATAGAAAAATTCTAAAATATCTTCTGAGCAAGATGTCAGTTTGTCGTTTTTCCAAATTCAGACATCTTTGGCTCCGTCGATCTTATTTTTCAGCGTTTTTCTTGCATTTTTTCGCTATTAGAAAATTCGAATTTTTATAATTCGATCATACTGCTAATATCTGTATACCATTTTGATCATCTCGTCGTGCTGATCTCCGCAGTATATTCATCGGTGTGTTTCGGTGGTCGATATGTGGCGGAAACCACGAAGCTGTTATTCGCATCGGTACTTGTTTTTTAGTCCTTTCGTTTTTGAGTCCTTTTTGTTCTTTTGTCTATTCATTTCCCAACGTGCAAAGCTGTCAGCAATTAATTATTTCTTGGTATTCACGTTGAACTTTTGATTTCCCTTTCACTTTAATATCTGTCCGTTCTTTGCTATCCCATTTCTTTCTCTACGTTTTGTCTGTACTCTTCTTAAAGAAAAATGGCAATGCGTATATTATGCTAAGTTTTTCTTCCTTGGTCCATTTCAACAACAGCCACCATGGTTATTCCCCTACAAGCTTTCACGCAACCAACCACAGGGAACCCCGACCCTCCTTCTTCCCCGCGAGCACCCGCACCCCGACTCGGCCTCGACAAACTCCGTCAGTGCCTTGACAACTAGCCTCCCCCTGACCGACTTCGACAGCCATGTCCTCCCCACGCCATAGAAGCCTGCCCCGCTCCTTCGCCCTTCGCTGCCACACACCCGAAGTTGCCGACCAACTTTTCCATTCCCCTTGCCTCGTCATCTGACCACCATCTCAAGACCGTGACTTCCTTTTGTTTTGCCGAGCACGAACTCAAGCAACCACCGATCGGGCCCCTCCCTCTGTCCTCCCTACCGCTTGCCACCTCACCATCACTCAGCCTACCGTCCCGCTTCCAACCATCCACAACACCTCAGATCTGACAGCCGTGAGCAATCTCCACAACCCGTGAACCTACGGCACTTCCAACCCATTACCCACTGAAGCCTTCGCCTAAGGACGTGCCACATACAATCTCAAGCACCTCCGCCAAACTCCATGCCTTCTTCCACGTCATACATGCTTTCTGCCCTCCATCTTCTTTAATTGCTCGAGCCATTTTATTTGTATGGTATGTATATTTTATATATATTGAGTTGTTTGCATAAAGATTTATACTTTAGTCATAAACTAGACTTCATATATATACAATAAGTTGTGGGTCTGCATGTGTTTGTAGATGATTATATAAGAGTTGTATCAGAAAAACGTGTTTACTTAAATTTGTTCAAAATTATAAGGGTCTGTACATAATTTGTTTCTGTTAGTTTGCTAAATTTTATATATTGTTATCTGTAGCCTACATGCGAGCTTAGTTGTGCTATTTTGTTTTATAACTTTATAACTACAGAAGGTACTACTCATGTTTTCCATTCGCCTTCATCTTTATATTTTGCTCCGGTTCTGAGGTGAACTTTATATGCTATGTATGCCGGTGAAACTAGTGTTATAGAAAGAAAAAAAAAACCTGACAAGAAAACAATATGCATTTTATGAACTTGTTTGCAGCTTGTAATATGCTATTGTTCGCTTCGGTGAAACTGCTCAAACGAACAGTTTGGACTATGATTAATGAGTATATGTATGACTAAATAAATCATGAATTTTGTACGTTTCTATCTTGAGAGAAAAAAAAGGGTGCATGCATTATAGATTTATGTTAAAAAAAAAATTTGATTTAATATTTGTAATCTTGCAGTTCATGACAGCCTAGGTGTTTTGAACCCAGTCTAATGAAATTGTTTTACATAGACATATTTACTACATGGTGCATGTTCCCGTATGTGGCCGCATTTGAGTGTTTTCGTATGCAAATGTTTACATTATTTACCCCGTACGCACGTATATTTGGTTGGACATCATATAGCGTCTGCATAGGTTGCCTACTCATATATTTTATTATATATAATGTGTAAGTTGTATAATATTAGTTTATATAGGGTGTTTATACTTAGGCTCCTATATGCATGTCTTATTAGTCGTACCATTTATGTATATATTAGTTATATATAACTTAGCTACTGAAATAATGATATAATATACATCTTGTCCAAATTGTGTATCAATCAAATTTGATTTGATTTCATCGATTTCTGTTATCAGCTTTGATCGTTGAATTCGTGCCGATAGTTTTGCTTGGATTCGTAACTCAATCTCTATGTCCGTATCAGTGTGCGTATCCGTGTCATCTTCTCGTGCATCTCTAGCATCGAAAGGTGAGCACTCACTCACGATTAACGTTCTTTTATTTATTAGATTTGATTTCAATTGAAACGACAATTGAAATATGCTGCTATTAGTTAATGACACTGTTATATATGCTATTACCTGTATCAGTTCACCTGTGACATCTGACACCATTATCTGTTAATTATTTATGCGATGATAATACAATTTGGCTGATAATTTATTGATTGTTGATGTTTATATTGGACGTTAAATTGTTAATGTTAAAATGATAAATAGTATGCAATTGAACTTGATATAGGATAGTTAAATGTTAAATTTGATTTAATGACATTGTATAATATGACCCCTTTAACTGTTGAATTTATTGACACGTAGGATTTGTTTAATTACACCTTGAACCACTGAATGTATGTTGTTAAATTGATGATGTATGAAAAATTGAAATTGAATGACAAGTGAAAACCGTAATGTAATAATCTTTAATCTACATGAAATGATAGTGTAGATTCTAGAAATAATTATATTAATTTACACAAATAACAATGTGAATTAATACGATCATTTCGGGATTATTTGAATTGATTATTGAATTGTTATTGTTTGTTGTTATTGCTTGTTTATTTACTTTGACACCATCCCAGTTATCACACTGCAAGTTCCCTTTGTTATGCTTTGATTTTGAATTGAATTGGAATCGGGTTGAAATGATAAATACCCAAATTGAACTTTGACCTAGGATAGAAAATTTAATAAAAACCCGATTGGTCAATAATTTGATTTGAAAATAAATTAAAGGTTTTATTTGAATAAATAATATGTTTTGAAATGAAGTTGGAATTTGAATTTTTATGAAAGGAAAATGTTAATATTTAATCATATGAAACAAAATATTAACAATGTAATTGATGAAAGAACGATGTTTAATTTGAGAAATGATTGAATTAAGTTTGAAATGATTTAATAATTAAGTTTGAATTTATAATTAAGTTTGAAATTATTAAACTTTGAAACCATTTAATAATTAAGATTTGAATTATTTAATAATTAAATAAGATTGAATTATTTAATGATTAAATTAAATTGAATTTTTGAATAAGTAAAATTTACTTCGTAATAATTGAAATTGAGATTTCTTTATTGATTAAGTTTTTGGAAAATTATTTAAAGTAAGTACATAAATAATTGAAATTGAATTTTCTTTAACAAGAAATGAAAATGTGATATTTTTGGAATTAATGTAAGACTTGTAATTGAAAGAATTGATTTGACGAATTTAATTTAATTCAAAATTGTAAGTTTTTTTAATGAAGTTGAACTTAAGAAATTGATTTAATGAATTGGAAATTTAATAGAAATTGTTTTGAATGGAAAATTTACTAAATGAATATTGAATGGAATCGATAAATGAGTTTAAATTAATTTGAATGTTAATTTTTTTTTGTTTAAATGATTTCGGAATGAAACTTATATACGAACTTGAATCAATATTTGAATGGTTTTAAATAGATATTGAAATTGAATTATAAGATTTTGAAATGGTAAATTGAAGTTTTGAAACGTAAATTTTGGAAATTGGTTTTTGAAAGACAAATGAAATGTTGGTTTATGAATTGAAATTGAAATTGAAATTGATTTGGTTTTGAAATAAATAAACGACCAATCGGTGTAATAATTACGAAAGTTATTAAAGAGACCGGAATTCGGTTATGGATATACTCTCTATCTAAACCGAAAACTACTTTAATAACTATACGCGGAGTGATGATCCAGAATGAAGTGGTTGGAATGATGTACGTGATGACTGAAGAAAGAGAACGATAATGGATAGCCTTGACACTTGTGTCAAATTGGAAATGACTAAAACAGGAGCTGTGCCGGGCCAATGGAGGATTAGCTACCTCAAGTGGACACACTTCTTCGAACTACTTATTACTTGTTGTCGATTGGTGCACCCTTGATTTTGGGAGTGTTGTTTCACGGTGTTGCGGGCGCTGCGGCGTTGCGTTCTCACCAGTCCGGATCAGGCGAACGGTAGTATCACTACCTTGGGTATTGCCTCATGTGCCTTGTCATACTTGTATTCCATTTATACGCGACCATTACGATTTTGATTTGTACCTTTAGTATATGGATTGCCCTCTGGTGACTTCCGGTTTTGGGGAAACTACGGTCTTGTATATGCTTTTGGGAATAAAAATGTGTTAAGGGTGGAATGGGCCATGACTTAACGCTATTTTGATATCTTATTATTACCGATAGACATTATCTACTTAGCGTACACTACTACATAGTAGATAGTTTATCGGATCCTTAAAGGATGGTTATTCCAAACATCCTTTGAGTTACTTGTATTTCAATTGCTATTTCACTTGAGTTGGATTTATTAATATAAGAATGTTAATCCTGACTCGAGTGTCTTGTGTTTTTGCTTTACGCTCGGGTCAGACTGAGTAGTCCAGTATTCGAGACTCACCTTTGGAGTTGGAGCTTTGCTTGAAGATCCAGTCATCTATTCTGCTTTCAGTATTCGATGATTCCAGTGATGTATTCTGATTTGTATCTGATGTATCGTGTTACTCTTCCGTTGTATCTGGTTTAACTCTGATGTATCGTATTACTCTTCTGTTGTAAACTCTTATGAATCTTATATATTCATATAGTAGCTTCATGAACTACTATCTCTTTTTATTTCCGCTGCACTTATTACTCTGTGTCTGTGTTCTGTGATTATTTATTTACTGTATATGTTCAGTTTTGCCAAATTTAAATTAACAACGCGGTATTTTGAGCAATTCAACTCCGGCATGAGTGTCTACCTATACACTTATAATGGATGCGAATGGTCCAAAATTCTGGGTCGTTACAGTTGGTATCAGAGCTTTGGTAGCTCTAGGCAAAACTTAACATATAGGGTAAATGTATTCACAGAATCACTCTCATTCGAGTTTCAATCTCTTCCTTTTGACTCGTTCCTTTGAATTTTGGAACGCTCCCTGCAGTTCCAAAATCCATTCGTGCCATTCACTATTCGTCTTCTTTCAATTCTGGAGCACCCCATAACTCCATTTTGAATGATATCTATAATAGATCGGCGGTCTCGCCAATCTTCGAATAATTCGTAAAGGAGCAAAACTCCTTTACAATTGGCATTGATTTACCGGAGATTTCTGTATCCTCGGTTTACGATGCTATCTATCTCCTGGTATACCTGAATTCTATTCTTGAGATTGAATGTAGATTCGCCTTGAAATTCTGCATCGATCTTATTCTTGAAGTTACGGACGACCCGGTTAAGGTTGCCCGTGAATTTAATAAACTCATCCATCTCCCGATTGTGGTAATTGAATTTTCTTATCTTCTGTTTCAAACTTATCTTCGAATTAAAATTCTCTTTGATTTGAGTCAACAAATTTGAATCCCTATCCTTATTTTGGAAATTCATTCCTGTATCGTCGAGCAAAGAAATGTATTTCTAAATTTATATTAAAAATGTTGTTTTCAAATTTGATAAACAAAATAGTTTTGAATGATTATATTATATATAAATATAAGTTTTCTGAAATTAAATTGTTAATGAATTTGTTGTCTGAAATAATAATATTTGATTTTCATTTATTGTTTTATAAACCATTGACTATTGCATAATAAATAAATGAATTTATAAACTTAGTTATAATTTGATTTGGAATTTGAAATGAATTTAAATCAGAAATTGGAGTATTTGATTTCCTAGAATTTCAAGCTTGGGTTTTTTAAATTTTTTTTAAAGTATATATTATTGAAAGTATTTTCGAATAGAAATCGTTTTCAAAGAACTTTTAAAATGTTGAAATCAGTGCTCTTCTCTTTGTCGCTGGAAAATAATTTCGGTGATGGCGGCCGCATCATCGACATTCATTTTCGAGTTTCGAAGTGGAGATACTATTCTGTAGCTTTGCTACGGTTTTGTTTTTAAAAAAAAATTTTGATTTGAATTTCTTCAGTATAATTTGATTTATATATATATATAAGTATCTTATTTTAAAATTTAATTTGATTGATATAAATATATGATATATAACTCTAAATTGTTTAAAGTTAATCGGAAATCTAATTCTTAAATGTTGTTAAAGGATGATTTTAATTATAAATAAAACAAAATTTGGAATAAATGTTTAAACTTGAATAATTGAATTTGGAAAATTTTATCTGTATATTGTTCAACTGCATTCTAATACAACTTGCCTAAATCGTTCAGAAGTTGAATATGTAATTGGATAATATATAAGATAAATTGAATTTATAAATAAAATTTGAGTGTTATAATAAATGTTATACACTAAATTTTGATTATAAAGATGTTAATAGAGTTAGATAGGATAATAAGTAAACTCAGTTAATAATGAAATAAATTTGTTTTGAAAGAATAAATAAATTTGTTTTGAAAGAATTAATAAATTGAAATTTGATCAACATATGAAAATACCTTGAATTTAAAAGAAATTAATAAATGTAAATTAATTTAAATCGAAACTTTTATGGTTTAAATTAATTTATATAGGTTAAATATATGTGATTAGATATATTAAGTAGAATAAATTTAACAATAATTTGTAACAAAGAAGAATTTAAATTGTTGAAGAAAATATGATTATAATAAAAGATTATTCAAATTTATGATTTTATAAATTGTAAATTTAAGATAATTGGATAATAAGATAATGAATTTAGAAATAGTTAAGATTGATTTTAAAATCAAATGGATTAAATCAATTATTAAATATCAATTAATTTAAATTGGAATTTATATGGTTTTATTAATTGTTATTTTGTATTTCAAATCTGTTTTCTTTCTGGTTGTTTCTATTCTCCTACCTCGTTCCTTTTCGGGGACGAAAAGTTTTGAGTGGGGGAGAGTGTAACGACCCGTAAATTTTAACTGTTTTAATAACGTAGTTAGTTGAAATTTTGTGTAAATTTTAAACGATAAAATTTTGAAATAAAAATTTAATATTTGTAATACGTCTAGTTAAACATAGCGACTGGTAAATTTTCGTCCGAAAATATGAAAGTTTATTTCGCGCGTAAATTCACTTCAATTGAATCAGTTAAAAAGCGATGAAAATAAACTGTTTCCGAAACCTAAATATTTTTAGATAGAAAAATTCTAAAACATCTTCTGAGCAAGATGTCAGTTTGTCGTTTTTCCAAATTCGGACATCTTTGGCTCCGTCGATCTTATTTTTCAGCGTTTTTCTTGCATTTTTTCGCTATTAGAAAATTCGAATTTTTATAATTTGATCATACTGCTAATATCTATATACCATTTTGATCATCTCGTCGTGCTGATCTCCGCAGTATATTCATCGGTGTGTTTCGGTGGTCGATATGTGGCGGAAACCACGAAGCTGTTATTCGCATCGGTACTTGTTTTTGAGTCCTTTCGTTTTTGAGTCCTTTTTGTTCTTTTGTCTATTCATTTCCCAACGTGCAAATCTGTCAGCAATTAATTATTTCTTGGTATTCATGTTGAACTTTTGATTTCCCTTTCACTTTAATATCTGTCCGTTCACTGCTATCCCATTTCTTTCTCTACGTTTTGTCTGTACTCTTCTTAAAGAAAAATGGCAATGCGTATATTATGCTAAGTTTTTCTTCCTTGGTCCATTTCAACAACAGCCACCATGGTTATTCCCCTACAAGCTTTCACGCAACCAACCACAGGGAACCCCGACCCTCCTTCTTCCCCGCGAGCACCCGCACCCCGACTCGGCCTCGACAAACTCCGTCAGTGCCTTGACAACTAGCCTCCCCCTGACCGACTTCGACAGCCATGTCCTCCCCACGCCATAGAAGCCTGCCCCGCTCCTTCGCCCTTCGCTGCCACACACCCGAAGTTGCCGACCAACTTTTCCATTCCCCTTGCCTCATCATCTGACCACCATCTCAAGACCGTGACTTCCTTTTGTTTTGCCGAGCACGAACTCAAGCAACCACCGATCGGGCCCCTCCCTCTGTCCTCCCTACCGCCTGCCACCTCACCATCACTCAACCTACCGTCCCGCTTCCAACCATCCACAACACCTCAGATCTGACAGCCGTGAGCAATCTCCACAACCCGTGAACCTACGGCACTTCCAACCCATTACCCACCGAAGCCTTCGCCTAAGGACGTGCCACATACAATCTCAAGCACCTCCGCCAAACTCCATGCCTTCTTCCACGTCATACATGCTTTCTGCCCTCCATCTTCTTTAATTGCTCGAGCCATTTTATTTGTATGGTATGTATATTTTATATATATTGAGTTGTTTGCATAAAGATTTATACTTTAGTCATAAACTAGACTTCATATATATACAATAAGTTGTGGGTCTGCATGTGTTTGTAGATGATTATATAAGAGTTGTATCAGAAAAACGTGTTTACTTAAATTTGTTCAAAATTATAAGGGTCTGTATATAATTTGTTTCTGTTAGTTTGCTAAATTTTATATATTGTTATCTGTAGCCTACATGCGAGCTTAGTTGTGCTATTTTGTTTTATAACTTTATAACTACAGAAGGTACTACTCATGTTTTCCATTCGCCTTCATCTTTATATTTTGCTCCGGTTCTGAGGTGAACTTTATATGCTATGTATGCCGGTGAAACTAGTGTTATAGAAAGAAAAAAAAAACCTGACAAGAAAACAATATGCATTTTATGAACTTGTTTGCAGCTTGTAATATGCTATTGTTCGCTTCGGTGAAACTGCTCAAACGAACAGTTTGGACTATGATTAATGAGTATATGTATGACTAAATAAATCATGAATTTTGTACGTTTCTATCTTGAGAGAAAAAAAAGGGTGCATGCATTATAGATTTATGTTAAAAAAAAAATTTGATTTAATATTTGTAATCTTGCAGTTCATGACAGCCTAGGTGTTTTGAACCCAGTCTAATGAAATTGTTTTACATAGACATATTTACTACATGGTGCATGTTCCCGTATGTGGCCGCATTTGAGTGTTTTCGTATGCAAATGTTTACATTATTTACCCCGTACGCACGTATATTTGGTTGGACATCATATAGCGTCTGCATAGGTTGCCTACTCATATATTTTATTATATATAATGTGTAAGTTGTATAATATTAGTTTATATAGGGTGTTTATACTTAGGCTCCTATATGCATGTCTTATTAGTCGTACCATTTATGTATATATTAGTTATATATAACTTAGCTACTGAAATAATGATATAATATACATCTTGTCCAAATTGTGTATCAATCAAATTTGATTTGATTTCATCGATTTCTGTTATCAGCTTTGATCGTTGAATTCGTGCCGATAGTTTTGCTTGGATTCGTAACTCAATCTCTATGTCCGTATCAGTGTGCGTATCCGTGTCATCTTCTCGTGCATCTCTAGCCTCGAAAGGTGAGCACTCACTCACGATTAACGTTCTTTTATTTATTAGATTTGATTTCAATTGAAACGACAATTGAAATATGCTGCTATTAGTTAATGACACTGTTATATATGCTATTACCTGTATCAGTTCACCTGTGACATCTGACACCATTATCTGTTAATTATTTATGCGATGATAATACAATTTGGCTGATAATTTATTGATTGTTGATGTTTATATTGGACGTTAAATTGTTAATGTTAAAATGATAAATAGTATGCAATTGAACTTGATATAGGATAGTTAAATGTTAAATTTGATTTAATGACATTGTATAATATGACCCCTTTAACTGTTGAATTTATTGACACGTAGGATTTGTTTAATTACACCTTGAACCACTGAATGTATGTTGTTAAATTGATGATGTATGAAAAATTGAAATTGAATGACAAGTGAAAACCGTAATGTAATAATCTTTAATCTACATGAAATGATAGTGTAGATTCTAGAAATAATTATATTAATTTACACAAATAACAATGTGAATTAATACGATCATTTCGGGATTATTTGAATTGATTATTGAATTGTTATTGTTTGTTGTTATTGCTTGTTTATTTACTTTGACACCATCCCAGTTATCACACTGCAAGTTCCCTTTGTTATGCTTTGATTTTGAATTGAATTGGAATCGGGTTGAAATGATAAATACCCAAATTGAACTTTGACCTAGGATAGAAAATTTAATAAAAACCCGATTGGTCAATAATTTGATTTGAAAATAAATTAAAGGTTTTATTTGAATAAATAATATGTTTTGAAATGAAGTTGGAATTTGAATTTTTATGAAAGGAAAATGTTAATATTTAATCATATGAAACAAAATATTAACAATGTAATTGATGAAAGAACGATGTTTAATTTGAGAAATGATTGAATTAAGTTTGAAATGATTTAATAATTAAGTTTGAATTTATAATTAAGTTTGAAATTATTAAACTTTGAAACCATTTAATAATTAAGATTTGAATTATTTAATAATTAAATAAGATTGAATTATTTAATGATTAAATTAAATTGAATTTTTGAATAAGTAAATTTTACTTCGTAATAATTGAAATTGAGATTTCTTTATTGATTAAGTTTTTGGAAAATTATTTAAAGTAAGTACATAAATAATTGAAATTGAATTTTCTTTAACAAGAAATGAAAATGTGATATTTTTGGAATTAATGTAAGACTTTTAATTGAAAGAATTGATTTGACGAATTTAATTTAATTCAAAATTGTAAGTTTTTTTTAATGAAGTTGAACTTAAGAAATTGATTTAATGAATTGGAAATTTAATAGAAATTGTTTTGAATGGCAAATTTACTAAATGAATATTGAATGGAATCGATAAATGAGTTTAAATTAATTTGAATGTTAAAATTTTTTTGTTTAAATGATTTCGGAATGAAACTTATATACGAACTTGAATCAATATTTGAATGGTTTTAAATAGATATTGAAATTGAATTATAAGATTTTGAAATGGTAAATTGAAGTTTTGAAACGTAAATTTTGGAAATTGGTTTTTGAAAGACAAATGAATTGTTGGTTTACGAATTGAAATTGAAATTGAAATTGATTTGGTTTTGAAATAAATAAACGACCAATCGGTGTAATAATTACGAAAGTTATTAAAGAGACCGGAATTCGGTTATGGATATACTCTCTATCTAAACCGAAAACCACTTTAATAACTATACGCGGAGCGATGATCCAGAATGAAGTGGTTGGAATGATGTACGTGATGACTGAAGAAAGAGAACGATAATGGATAGCCTTGACACTTGTGTCAAATTGGAAATGACTAAAACAGGAGCTGTGCCGGGCCAATGGAGGATTAGCTACCTCAAGTGGACACACTTCTTCGAACTACTTATTACTTGTTGTCGATTGGTGCACCCTTGATTTTGGGAGTGTTGTTTCACGGTGTTGCGGGCGCTGCGGCGTTGCGTTCTCACCAGTCCGGATCAGGCGAACGGTAGTATCACTACCTTGGGTATTGCCTCATGTGCCTTGTCATACTTGTATTCCATTTATACGCGACCATTACGATTTTGATTTGTACCTTTAGTATATGGATTGCCCTCTGGTGACTTCCGGTTTTGGGGAAACTACGGTCTTGTATATGCTTTTGGGAATAAAAATGTGTTAAGGGTGGAATGGGCCATGACTTAACGCTATTTTGATATCTTATTATTACCGATAGACATTATTTACTTAGCGTACACTACTACATAGTAGATAGTTTATCGGATCCTTAAAGGATGGTTATTCCAAGCATCCTTTGAGTTACTTGTATTTCAATTGCTATTTCACTTGAGTTGGATTTATTAATATAAGAATGTTAATCCTGACTCGAGTGTCTTGTGTTTTTGCTTTACGCTCGGGTCAGACTGAGTAGTCCAGTATTCGAGACTCACCTTTGGAGTTGGAGCTTTGCTTGAAGATCCAGTCATCTATTCTGCTTTCAATATTCGATGATTCCAGTGATGTATTCTGATTTGTATCTGATGTATCGTGTTACTCTTCCGTTGTATCTGGTTTAACTCTGATGTATCGTATTACTCTTCTGTTGTAAACTCTTATGTATCTTATATATTCATATAGTAGCTTCATGAACTACTATCTCTTTTTATTTCCGCTGCACTTATTACTCTGTGTCTGTGTTCTGTGATTATTTATTTACTGTATATGTTCAGTTTTGCCAAATTTAAATTAACAACGCGGTATTTTGAGCAATTCAACTCCGGCATGAGTGTCTACCTATACACTTATAATGGATGCGAATGGTCCAAAATTCTGGGTCGTTACAGTTGGTATCAGAGCTTTGGTAGCTCTAGGCAAAACTTAACATATAGGGTAAATGTATTCACAGAATCACTCTCATTCGAGTTTCAATCTCTTCCTTTTGACTCGTTCCTTTGAATTTTGGAACGCTCCCTGCAGTTCCAAAATCCATTCGTGTCATTCACTATTCGTCTTCTTTCAATTCTGGAGCACCCCATAACTCCATTTTGAATGATATCTATAATAGATCGGCGGTCTCGCCAATCTTCGAATAATTCGTAAAGGAGCAAAACTCCTTTACAATTGGCATTGATTTACCGGAGATTTCTGTATCCTCGGTTTACGATGCTATCTATCTCCTGGTATACCTGAATTCTATTCTTGAGATTGAATGTAGATTTGCCTTGAAATTCTGCATCGATCTTATTCTTGAAGTTACGGACGACCCGGTTAAGGTTGCCCGTGAATTTAATAAACTCATCCATCTCCCGATTGTGGTAATTGAATTTTCTTATCTTCTGTTTCAAACTTATCTTCGAATTAAAATTCTCTTTGATTTGAGTCAACAAATTTGAATCCCTATCCTTATTTTGGAAATTCATTCCTGTATCGTCGAGCAAAGAAATGTATTTCTAAATTTATATTAAAAATGTTGTTTTCAAATTTGATAAACAAAATAGTTTTGAATGATTATATTATATATAAATATAAGTTTTCTGAAATTAAATTGTTAATGAATTTGTTGTCTGAAATAATAATATTTGATTTTCATTTATTGTTTTGTAAACCATTGACTATTGCATAATAAATAAATGAATTTATAAACTTAGTTATAATTTGATTTGGAATTTGAAATGAATTTAAATCAGAAATTGGAGTATTTGATTTCCTAGAATTTCAAGCTTGGGTTTTTTTAATTTTTTTTTAAAGTATATATTATTGAAAGTATTTTCGAATAGAAATCGTTTTCAAAGAACTTTTAAAATGTTGAAATCAGTGCTCTTCTCTTTGTCGCTGGAAAATAATTTCGGTGATGGCGGCCGCATCATCGACATTCATTTTCGAGTTTCGAAGTGGAGATACTATTCTGTAGCTTTGCTACGGTTTTGTTTTTTTTAAAAAAATTTTGATTTGAATTTCTTCAGTATAATTTGATTTATATATATATATATATAAGTATCTTATTTTAAAATTTAATTTGATTGATATAAATATATGATATATAACTCTAAATTGTTTAAAGTTAATCGGAAATCTAATTCTTAAATGTTGTTAAAGGATGATTTTAATTATAAATAAAACAAAATTTGGAATAAATGTTTAAACTTGAATAATTGAATTTGGAAAATTTTATCTGTATATTGTTCAACTGCATTCTAATACAACTTACCTAAATCGTTCAGAAGTTGAATATGTAATTGGATAATATATAAGATAAATTGAATTTATAAATAAAATTTGAGTGTTATAATAAATGTTATACACTAAATTTTGATTATAAAGATGTTAATAGAGTTAGATAGGATAATAAGTAAACTCAGTTAATAATGAAATAAATTTGTTTTGAAAGAATAAATAAATTTGTTTTGAAAGAATTAATAAATTGAAATTTGATCAACATATGAAAATACCTTGAATTTAAAAGAAATTAATAAATGTAAATTAATTTAAATCGAAACTTTTATGGTTTAAATTAATTTATATAGGTTAAATATATGTGATTAGATATATTAAGTAGAATAAATTTAATAATAATTTGTAACAAAGAAGAATTTAAATTGTTGAAGAAAATATGATTATAATAAAAGATTATTCAAATTTATGATTTTATAAATTGTAAATTTAAGATAATTGGATAATAAGATAATGAATTTAGAAATAGTTAAGATTGATTTTAAAATCAAATGGATTAAATCAAATATTAAATATCAATTAATTTAAATTGGAATTTATATGGTTTTATTAATTGTTATTTTGTATTTCAAATCTGTTTTCTTTCTGGTTGTTTCTATTCTCCTACCTCGTTCCTTTTCGGGGACAAAAAGTTTTGAGTGGGGGAGAGTGTAACGACCCGTAAATTTTAACTGTTTTAATAACGTAGTTAGTTGAAATTTTGTGTAAATTTTAAACGATAAAATTTTGAAATAAAAATTTAATATTTGTAATACGTCTAGTTAAACATAGCGACTGGTAAATTTTCGTCCGAAAATATGAAAGTTTATTTCGCGCGTAAATTCACTTCAATTGAATCAGTTAAAAAGCGATGAAAATAAACTGTTTCCGAAACCTAAATATTTTTAGATAGAAAAATTCTAAAACATCTTCTGAGCAAGATGTCAGTTTGTCGTTTTTCCAAATTCGGACATCTTTGGCTCCGTCGATCTTATTTTTCAGCGTTTTTCTTGCATTTTTTCGCTATTAGAAAATTCGAATTTTTATAATTTGATCATACTGCTAATATCTATATACCATTTTGATCATCTCGTCGTGCTGATCTCCGCAGTATATTCATCGGTGTGTTTCGGTGGTCGATATGTGGCGGAAACCACGAAGCTGTTATTCGCATCGGTACTTGTTTTTGAGTCCTTTCGTTTTTGAGTCCTTTTTGTTCTTTTGTCTATTCATTTCCCAACGTGCAAAGCTGTCAGCAATTAATTATTTCTTGGTATTCATGTTGAACTTTTGATTTCCCTTTCACTTTAATATCTGTCCGTTCACTGCTATCCCATTTCTTTCTCTACGTTTTGTCTGTACTCTTCTTAAAGAAAAATGGCAATGCGTATATTATGCTAAGTTTTTCTTCCTTGGTCCATTTCAACAACAGCCACCATGGTTATTCCCCTACAAGCTTTCACGCAACCAACCACAGGGAACCCCGACCCTCCTTCTTCCCCGCGAGCACCCGCACCCCGACTCGGCCTCGACAAACTCCGTCAGTGCCTTGACAACTAGCCTCCCCCTAACCGACTTCGACAGCCATGTCCTCCACACGCCATAGAAGCCTGCCCCGCTCCTTCGCCCTTCGCTGCCACACACCCGAAGTTGCCGACCAACTTTTCCATTCCCCTTGCCTCGTCATCTGACCACCATCTCAAGACCGTGACTTCCTTTTGTTTTGCCGAGCACGAACTCAAGCAACCACCGATCGGGCCCCTCCCTTTGTCCTCCCTACCGCTTGCCACCTCACCATCACTCAGCCTACCGTCCCGCTTCCAACCATCCACAACACCTCAGATCTGACAGCCGTGAGCAATCTCCACAACCCGTGAACCTACGGCACTTCCAACCCATTACCCACCGAAGCCTTCGCCTAAGGACGTGCCACATACAATCTCAAGCACCTCCGCCAAACTCCATGCCTTCTTCCACGTCATACATGCTTTCTGCCCTCCATCTTCTTTAATTGCTCGAGCCATTTTATTTGTATGGTATGTATATTTTATATATATTGAGTTGTTTGCATAAAGATTTATACTTTAGTCATAAACTAGACTTCATATATATACAATAAGTTGTGGGTCTGCATGTGTTTGTAGATGATTATATAAGAGTTGTATCAGAAAAACGTGTTTACTTAAATTTGTTCAAAATTATAAGGGTCTATATATAATTTGTTTCTGTTAGTTTGCTAAATTTTATATATTGTTATCTGTAGCCTACATGCGAGCTTAGTTGTGCTATTTTGTTTTATAACTTTATAACTACAAAAGGTACTACTCATGTTTTCCATTCGCCTTCATCTTTATATTTTGCTCCGGTTCTGAGGTGAACTTTATATGCTATGTATGCCGGTGAAACTAGTGTTATAGAAAGAAAAAAAAACCTAACAAGAAAACAATATGCATTTTATGAACTTGTTTGCAGCTTGTAATATGCTATTGTTCGCTTCGGTGAAACTTCTCAAACGAACAGTTTGGACTATGATTAATGAGTATATGTATGACTAAATAAATCATGAATTTTGTACGTTTCTATCTTGAGAGAAAAAAAAGGGTGCATGCATTATAGATTTATGTTAAAAAAAAAATTTGATTTAATATTTGTAATCTTGCAGTTTATGACAGCCTAGGTGTTTTGAACCCAGTCTAATGAAATTGTTTTACATAGACATATTTACTACATGGTGCATGTTCCCGTATGTGGCCGCATTTGAGTGTTTTCGTATGCAAATGTTTACATTATTTACCCCGTACGCACGTATATTTGGTTGGACATCATATAGCGTCTGCATAGGTTGCCTACTCATATATTTTATTATATATAATGTGTAAGTTGTATAATATTAGTTTATATAGGGTGTTTATACTTAGGCTCCTATATGCATGTCTTATTAGTCGTACCATTTATGTATATATTAGTTATATATAACTTAGCTACTGAAATAATGATATAATATACATCTTGTCCAAATTGTGTATCAATCAAATTTGATTTGATTTCATCGATTTCTGTTATCAGCTTTGATCGTTGAATTCGTGCCGATAGTTTTGCTTGGATTCGTAACTCAATCTCTATGTCCGTATCAGTGTGCGTATCCGTGTCATCTTCTCGTGCATCTCTAGCCTCGAAAGGTGAGCACTCACTCACGATTAACGTTCTTTTATTTATTAGATTTGATTTCAATTGAAACGACAATTGAAATATGCTGCTATTAGTTAATGACACTGTTATATATGCTATTACCTGTATCAGTTCACCTGTGACATCTGACACCATTATCTGTTAATTATTTATGCGATGATAATACAATTTGGCTGATAATTTATTGATTGTTGATGTTTATATTGGACGTTAAATTGTTAATGTTAAAATGATAAATAGTATGCAATTGAACTTGATATAGGATAGTTAAATGTTAAATTTGATTTAATGACATTGTATAATATGACCCCTTTAACTGTTGAATTTATTGACACGTAGGATTTGTTTAATTACACCTTGAACCACTGAATGTATGTTGTTAAATTGATGATGTATGAAAAATTGAAATTGAATGACAAGTGAAAACCGTAATGTAATAATCTTTAATCTACATGAAATGATAGTGTAGATTCTAGAAATAATTATATTAATTTACACAAATAACAATGTGAATTAATACGATCATTTCGGGATTATTTGAATTGATTATTGAATTGTTATTGTTTGTTGTTATTGCTTGTTTATTTACTTTGACACCATCCCAGTTATCACACTGCAAGTTCCCTTTGTTATGCTTTGATTTTGAATTGAATTGGAATCGGGTTGAAATGATAAATACCCAAATTGAACTTTGACCTAGGATAGAAAATTTAATAAATACCCGATTGGTCAATAATTTGATTTGAAAATAAATTAAAGGTTTTATTTGAATAAATAATATGTTTTGAAATGAAGTTGGAATTTGAATTTTTATGAAAGGAAAATGTTAATATTTAATCATATGAAACAAAATATTAACAATGTAATTGATGAAAGAACGATGTTTAATTTGAGAAATGATTGAATTAAGTTTGAAATGATTTAATAATTAAGTTTGAATTTATAATTAAGTTTGAAATTATTAAACTTTGAAACCATTTAATAATTAAGATTTGAATTATTTAATAATTGAATAAGATTGAATTATTTAATGATTAAATTAAATTGAATTTTTGAATAAGTAAATTTTACTTCGTAATAATTGAAATTGAGATTTCTTTATTGATTAAGTTTTTGGAAAATTATTTAAAGTAAGTACATAAATAATTGAAATTGAATTTTCTTTAACAAGAAATGAAAATGTGATATTTTTGGAATTAATGTAAGACTTTTAATTGAAAGAATTGATTTGACGAATTTAATTTAATTCAAAATTGTAAGTTTTTTTTAATGAAGTTGAACTTAAGAAATTGATTTAATGAATTGGAAATTTAATAGAAATTGTTTTGAATGGCAAATTTACTAAATGAATATTGAATGGAATCGATAAATGAGTTTAAATTAATTTGAATGTTAAAATTTTTTTGTTTAAATGATTTCGGAATGAAACTTATATACGAACTTGAATCAATATTTGAATGGTTTTAAATAGATATTGAAATTGAATTATAAGATTTTGAAATGGTAAATTGAAGTTTTGAAACGTAAATTTTGGAAATTGGTTTTTGAAAGACAAATGAAATGTTGGTTTACGAATTGAAATTGAAATTGAAATTGATTTGGTTTTGAAATAAATAAACGACCAATCGGTGTAATAATTACGAAAGTTATTAAAGAGACCGGAATTCGGTTATGGATATACTCTCTATCTAAACCGAAAACCACTTTAATAACTATACGCGGAGTGATGATCCAGAATGAAGTGGTTGGAATGATGTACGTGATGACTGAAGAAAGAGAACGATAATGGATAGCCTTGACACTTGTGTCAAATTGGAAATGACTAAAACAGGAGCTGTGCCGGGCCAATGGAGGATTAGCTACCTCAAGTGGACACACTTCTTCGAACTACTTATTACTTGTTGTCGATTGGTGCACCCTTGATTTTGGGAGTGTTGTTTCACGGTGTTGCGGGCGCTGCGGCGTTGCGTTCTCACCAGTCCGGATCAGGCGAACGGTAGTATCACTACCTTGGGTATTGCCTCATGTGCCTTGTCATACTTGTATTCCATTTATACGCGACCATTACGATTTTGATTTGTACCTTTAGTATATGGATTGCCCTCTGGTGACTTCCGGTTTTGGGGAAACTACGGTCTTCTATATGCTTTTGGGAATAAAAATGTGTTAAGGGTGGAATGGGCCATGACTTAACGCTATTTTGATATCTTATTATTACCGATAGACATTATCTACTTAGCGTACACTACTACATAGTAGATAGTTTATCGGATCCTTAAAGGATGGTTATTCCAAACATCCTTTGAGTTACTTGTATTTCAATTGCTATTTCACTTGAGTTGGATTTATTAATATAAGAATGTTAATCCTGACTCGAGTGTCTTGTGTTTTTGCTTTACGCTCGGGTCAGACTGAGTAGTCCAGTATTCGAGACTCACCTTTGGAGTTGGAGCTTTGCTTGAAGATCTAGTCATCTATTCTGCTTTCAGTATTCGATGATTCCAGTGATGTATTCTGATTTGTATCTGATGTATCGTGTTACTCTTCCGTTGTATCTGGTTTAACTCTGATGTATCGTATTACTCTTCTGTTGTAAACTCTTATGTATCTTATATATTCATATAGTAGCTTCATGAACTACTATCTCTTTTTATTTCCGCTGCACTTATTACTCTGTGTCTGTGTTCTGTGATTATTTATTTACTGTATATGTTCAGTTTTGCCAAATTTAAATTAACAACGCGGTATTTTGAGCAATTCAACTCCGGCATGAGTGTCTACCTATACACTTATAATGGATGTGAATGGTCCAAAATTCTGGGTCGTTACATGAGTCGTGAGGAGCTCGTAATACTCTAGGCGTGCACCATGTATGAACTTCTCATTCTTAAGCAGAGGTGTGTCAATCAAACCGGGTCCGAACTTAGATAGTTCGTTGAATTTCCTTTCATACTCAGTGAAGGTCATGTTGCCTTGCTTGAGATCCATAAAAGACCGATAGAGTTGGGCCTTCCCAGCAGTTGGCATCCACTGAGCCATAAAGGAAACCCTATTACAGGTGATATGAAACGAATCAAAATTATGACGAGATAAGAGAGAAATTTATTTAGTTAGAATTTAGATAGATTGCTACCTAAACTGGGCCCAAGTGATGGTTTCCTCATCAGTTCGAGAAGTGACTGACTCCCACCAATCTTGTGCAGCATCCTGAAGCTGCCAAGCGGCCAACTTACGCTTCTAAGCATCTGTGATTTCCAAGCCAGTAAAAATCCTTTCCAAACTCTTTAGCCATTGTTGTGTTTCGATAATACTCTCGGAGCTGGTAAATTTGACTCCTCCAAGCTGAGTGTACTCCTTGCTAAGAGTGGAGAATCGGACTGCGGGAGCTGGAGCATGTGGACCAGGAGCATTTCCACCCCTTCCTCCTCTAACATTTCTTCTGGTAGCCATCCTGGAATACCAAAAGTGATTTAGAATCAAAGATAGGAATTTATAGAACTTAAGGAAATTCTACTCAAATGAATTCAATAAGATCGATGAATCAAGGGTGTGGATTCTGAAATGATTCTCCTCATTCTAGGGTATATTACCCTATCTCTAATGAGCTTTAAAACTCCACAGGCTAAGTTTGTCAGGAACCAAAGCTCTGATACCAACTGTAACAACCCGTATATTTGGACCATTTAAATTGACAATAATCCACACATGTCAACTTAAATAGTGCAAAACACGAATCATTAATGGAGTATATGTATATAAATGAGAATCATCACAGAATCACAGAAAATATAACATCATAGAATAGTGCAGCGGAATTACAACAATGTCATAATAGTAGTTCATGAAGCTACTAAGTAAATACAACAATGTCTCAAGCAGATAGTGAAAAGAAATACATAGATGTCTGATACAATATCAAAATAGAATGGAGCAATACTGATAAAGATAAATGATAGTCTTCGAGTCTTCAACTTCCAAGTAGCACAGCAACAGAAATCCTCAGTCTGATCTGAGCATATGCACAAAAAATACTCGAATCAGGACATATATTCTTAAACAGATAATATGGTTCAAAATTTGAAATAACAATAACTTAAAGATGAATGGAATAAACATCTTTCAGGATCCGATAAACTATCTATACATAGTATTGTACGATAAATAGATAATGTCTAACAGTAAAGTAAAATATCAAGATAGTGTTAAGGCGTCACCATTATTCCCCTTAACACATTTTATATAGCATTACAGACTATACGGCACTGTAAACTCCACCGTAAACTAGTGGGATATTAGGGAGTACTCCATAGGTATAATACAAAACAAATTCGTAGTGGTCGTGTATATGGGAATACAAGTATGACAAGACACATGAGGCAATACCCAAGGTAGTGACACTACCGTTTGCCTGATCCGGACTGGTGAGAACGCATCGCCGCAGCGATCGCAACACCGCAAAACAACACTCCCAAATCAAGGGTGCACACCAATTAATCACAAAGTAATGAGTAGTTTACGAAGAAGTGTGTCCGCTCGAGGTAGCTAACCCCCATTTGGCCCAGCACGACTCCTGTTTTAGTCATTTCCAATTTGACACAAGTGTCAAGGCTATCCATTATCATTCTCTTTCTTCAGTCATCACGTACATCATTCCAACCACTTCATTCTGGATCACACTCCGCGTATAGTTATTAAAGTGGTTTTCGGTTTAGACAGTGAGTATGTCCCTAACCGATTCCAGTCTTTTTAATAACCTTCGTAATTATTACACCTATTGGTCGTTTAATATATTTCAAAACCAAATCAATTTCAATTTCAATTAAAATTTATAAATCAACATTTCATTTGTCTTTTTAAACCAATTTCCATAATTTACGTTTCAAAACTTCCAAATTCATAATTTAAAAATCTTATAATTCAATTTCTATTTTAAACAATTCAAATATTGATTCAAGTTCGTATATAAGTTTCATTCCGAAATCATTTAAATTAATTTAATTTAACGTTCAAATCAGTTTAAACTCCTTGATCGATTTCATTCAATATTCATTAAGTAAATTTGTCATTCAAAACAATTTCTATTTAATTTCCAAATCATTAAATCAGATACCTAAGTTCAACTTCATTATATCAAAACTTCCAATTGAATTAAATTAGATTCGTCAAATCAATTCTTTAAATTACAAGTCTTACATTAATTTCAATAAATCACATTTTATTTCTTATTAAATAAAATTCAATTTCACTTATTTATTTACTTACTTACAATTTCAAAACTCAATTAATAAAGAAACTTAATTTCACTTATTCAAGAAGTTCAATTTTACTTAATAAAGAATTCAATTTTATTTAATTATTAAATAATTTATTCTTATTTAATTATTAAATAATTTCAAAACTTAATCATTAACTAATTTCAAAACTTAATTATTAATAATTCCAAATTTAATTATTAAATAATAAATTTTAAAACAACGTTCATTCATCATCTACTATGTTAATATTTTGATTCAGATTATTAAATATTAACATTTTCCTTTCATAAAAATTCAAATTCTAACTTCATTTCAAAACCTTATCATTTATTCAAATAAAATCTTTATTTTATTTTTAAATCAAATCATTGACCAATCGGGTTTTATTTAATTCTCTATCCTAGGTCAAAGTTTTATTTGGGTATTTATCATTTCAACCCGATTCCAATTCAATTCAAAATTAAAGCATAGCAAAGGGAACTTGCAGTGTGATAACTGGGATGGTGTCAAAGTAAATAAACAAGCAATAACAACAATCAAATAATCAATTCAAATAATCCCGAAATAATCGTATTAATTCGCATTGTTATTTGTGCAAATTAATATAATATTTCTAGAATCTGCACTATCATTTCATGTAGATTAAAGATTATTACATTACGGTTTTTCACTTATCATTTCATTTCAATTTTATACTACAACAATTAATCCAATATACGTTCAAAGGTTCAACGTGTAATTAATCAAATTTCTATGTGTCAATTAACTTAACAATTAAAAGGGGTCATATTTAACTAATCAATATCCATCATATGAAGGGGTCAAGTTTAACTAATCAACATTCAACATATATAATTCATTTTCATTTGTCAACTATCCTGTATCAATTTCAACTTGCAAATTATTTATCACTTAACAATAACAATTAACATTCAATTTAACATCACATAGCAATCATTCATCAAACCAAACTTGCATAAGAATATAGTCGTGAAAATTAATTCACCTTTCGTGGATATAGAAATTGACGGCAAAGCACGAAGAAGTAAGAATAGAGTCGGTACAGCACGAACAATGAACACTGTAATATCGATAAAAGAAAATGATATTAATACAATGAACGTTTGTATATAATTTATAAATTTATATAAATGCGCTTACCGATAACAAAGGAAGAACGAAGGCTGAAAGATTTATGCTATTGTGAAAGAAACTCAGTAGGTTGCTTCTGCACGCAACAAGCAAAGAAAAGTCGATTACTAATTACTCAACAAATCGATACCGTTCAATTTCATTCATTTTTTTCACTCTTCTTCTTTTCCTTTTCTTTTCCCCCCCTTTTTTTATAACACACGCACACATTTACATGAACGCATCTCATGCCCACTTTTTACTTCATCTCTGCTTGCATCTAGCTACTCACGCATGCACTAATTTTTGAAAAAAATAAACACACGCACACACTAAGTTTGAAAAAAAAACACACACTCACTACAGAAACGCACACGCACGCAATCAGAAAACGCTCACGCACGCAAACAGAAAATGCACACGCACGCAAACACTCGGCTAGGCGAGGCTGTAGGTGATGGGCGCGGTGGCGGCACGCGGGAGGTGGGAAGTGCGGAACTAGAGGAAGGCGGGATCGGTTGAGGGTGGGTAGTTAAGACCTGGGGTTGGTGAATGGAGGGAGGGAAGAATGGTGGATGAGGGAGGTGAGGTGGAAGGAGGGGGTGCTGCGTACGGGGTGGTGATTCGGGTGGGTGAGCTTGGTTCAGGTGGAGTCTTCGGCCTATGGTGAATGGAGAGGGGAATGGTGCGGTTCATTTGATTCGGTCTTCTTTTCTCATCATTCGTTTATTTTTTTATTTTTTTTTGAGAAAGATCGAATCATGAAAAGAGAAAGAGGAAGAGGGAGACTACCTGCAGCTTGCAAAAATAAGAATAGGAATAGTGAACGAGAATTGGTGGAGTACTGTTCATTTATCTTTTGAAACTTAGTGGCAGATATAAATTGTTTTTAATTCCCAAGTTGCTCGTGAATTCTCAAATTTACACAAATTTCCAAAAATCCACTCCAATTCCCCAGCCACCCACTAGCTCCCAACTACTACATTAAATACATCAGAGATTTATTACAAAATTTCTTTTGTAAACGAGCCAAAGAACTTTGGGCCGAGATTTTCTTAACCGGTCCGTCCGAAACCGTTAAATTACCGCGACTATTTTTTTTACGTCTGACTTCGATTTGTCCGAATAAATATACCGTTTTGATCAGCGCGACGAGGCGCTTCTAACGGTGCACAGATAATGGTGGTACGATTTTATTACAAAATTTCGAATTTTATATTATCGGGAACATGTAGGAAAAACGCCGAAAAATAAGATCGACGGAGCCAAAGAAGTCCACATTTTGAAAAACGAAAAATGACGCCTTGCTCAAAAGATGATTTAGAATTTTTCTATGTAAAAGTATACGGGTTCGGAAGATAAATTTTTCCGCGCTTTAAAATGAACCGATTATACAATAAAACGCGAACGAAATTTTCAGTGATATTTTATGACGAAACTTTTTCTATATTCATATCTTACTGGACGTATCCTATAAATAAAGTTTGGACGTTAATTTAGATCGTTTATAAATTTCAAAATTTTATATTAAAACGGTGGATTAAAATTTTAAATTGGGTCGGAAATTCAGGGTCGTTACACGAAGAGCTAGATCTAATTAAGTACAACTCTTATATCATGTTACTTATTCATATATGCTCACATATGATTCATGTTGATGTATGTGATATATTTTAATTGTCTTTGAATTTGACACAATTTAAAATTGTTATATATGTTATTTTATTGATAAAATTCAAAATGAAACATATATATGTAATAGAATTTGATTTATACATTAACTCAAGTTATGTTAATCGGGCTACGTTGGTCATAAAAGTTATGTTTTAATACCAAATTTATATAAATGTAATAATTAATTATTTAATTATTCAAACTACACAAATTTTATATATCTAAAAAAATTTATATGTTTTATTTTATAATGTAAATAAGATTTAAAATATATATTAGTTACTAGTTCATTTTATGCAGAATAAATTTAATATATTAATTTCATAAATGCAATAAATTTAGTATAATTAACTCTAAATGAATCAAATTTGGATTTTATAAATATATTTATATTATTTGAAATCATATGACATCATTTAAATTAAATATTTGACTAAGTTGATTTCAAATTTAAATTAAGATATTTTGATGTTTACTTAGAAAGGAGATGATTGTGAAATTTATGTTAATTATTTTCAAAATTATTCTTGAATTATAATAATGTAAATTTAATTTATATTTATATGGAAATATATATCAGATACATATATTTATGTCTAAACAATATATACTTATTTCTCATCATACCATCATGTCACACATTTGTTCACTTTGCAATATACGCCCTACATGTCCATGTGCCCATTGACATACCTAAAGGAGTTAAATCAAAACTCCTAGTTAATTACAAAGTTGTCACATTTATAATCTATTAAGTTGTTTCCCACAATTAACAATATAACCCTTCACATACCTAAATGATAGAACACAAACAACTATGTTACACATGCATACGTGTGCATATGCACACACAGATATATATATATATATATATATATATATATGTGTGTGTGTGTGTGTATGTGTGTGTGTGTCTATATATGTATATGTATATATTAATGTGTATGTCACACTTATAATGTAGTAGAAAACACTACATTATAAGTTAAAGCAATTTTATTAAGGATTAGTGGTTATAGAATACAATTCCCTAGTTAATAATTTATTTCTGTAATATTACATATTCTATTTAGGCTTTAAAACTTGATAAGTAGGTTTTTTGGAAAATAACTGTGCCCATGTCAACTAAAGCAGGTCACCACAAAAATGCATTATATAGTGAGGGTTGATCTACAATTAGGAACATAGCATAGAACGAAGTATGAAGATGTGATGTTCCAATAGTGACCGAAGGCCTTGTTAAGCCTACTAGAATTGCTATATTGTTTTAAACTTAAAGATTGGTTTTGGTCTTGTGTTTACAATCTCGATGGTAACTTCATGCATTTAAAACTGCTTTTGAAGAATACTTTCACAAAACTGCTTGAGTCAACGAGCACATTCTTGACTATGCAATTTAATATGTGCATAGTGACTAATATTGAACCTTAGTGAGGGAAGACTACTCATGTTGAATTGGCTGCTAGGAATGTTACCTCTTATGCAATAAGTTGTTTTTTATGACACATTGTTGTTAGTCCTTGAGAAGGATGGTTTTGATGACAACAACCTTAGGACTTGTTATAAAATATAAATACTAACATTATAGTTTATATATATATGCAGGATATAAACACGCAGGTACCAAGAATGAAGACTGTACAATATAGAGATATAAGACTGATGAATTTAAAGATTGAAGATATCAAGATTGAAGACTCATGAGTATCAAGAAATCAAGTTATCAAGAGTTCAATATTTTAATAGTACAAGATAAGTATTGAGTCTAGAATTATGTTAAAACTTCTTGAAAGCACTTACATCTTTATTCGAAATTTATTCTTGGAATGGAATCCACTTCGAGCCTGTTAAGGGGATGGAACCCTAGTGGGATGGAACCCACGACAATATCTAGCGGAACATATAGTGGTCCTATTTTGATATCCACTAATTTTATAAAAATGTTTTTCAAAAATATATCTCTTATTTTAAATGTTTTCAAAACCTTCTTTTCAAAAAGACATCTCTCTTGTTTGTAATATTTTAGCCTAAAAAACTATCTTTATCATTTTAATATTTTGATTTCAAAATTATCATTGATTTTAAACTATCTCTTGTTTTAAATATTTAGCTTTAAAATATTTATTTTCTCATATTTTAAATCACTTTATAGATTAAGATTATATATATTAAAAATTACTTTTTAAACTCTTTTATATGTTTAAACAATATTTACAATGTTTAGAAATCGTTGACAACTTATAGAAACCAATTTTAATAAGAAAATCAAAATCATCAATTTTGCCTAGAGCATGTCGACATCCCTCAACCCCCGATGTCGACATGGTGTCCGTTAAATTCAAAATTCAAAAGTTCAAAATAAGTGTCTATTCGTCGTATCCTTTCACGAATAGATATAGTTGTTGATTTCCTATAAATACCAGTAGTTCTAAATGAATTTTTAACCAGATTTCATTTATTTTCTCTCCTCTTCATCTTCCACGTTTATTCTAAAGAATCCCAAACTATACTCTGCCAAAATACCAAGTGAATCAAAGTTGATTATCTCTTGTTTGATTCTCTACCACTCACTCCATAAGATCTTAGTGCTATTCAGAGTTATAGGATTATTTGTAAATCAAACTATTGAATAAAAAGTGCGGTTGAGCCTTGAAATCAATTGGGTGTGATTGTTGCCCCGAAAATCGATTAGGTGATCTTGTGGCCTGGTAAATCAAGAGAGTTTGCCCCGGACTCGAATACAAGAGGGTGTACCTCGTGGCCTTGAAATCGAGGGTGTAATCTGGGAGATTATTTTTGATAAGAAATCTGTACGTTTGTGCGGGACTGGATGTAGGGTAACTCTGAACCAGTATAAAATCCTGGTGTGTTCTTTCCTTTACTGCTTTTATTATTATTTGCATCTGTGTCTGATTCTATGATTATATCTGTGTCTGTGAATTGCATCTATTGGTGATTAAATTTACATAAGTTTCAAAAAGATTTTGAAAATCCACAAAACACTATTCACCCCCCTCTAGTGTTATTCCAGCCTTAAGATCCATAATCCGCATTTCTCACATTTGGTATCAGAGCAAGGTTTTCAAAGTTTTCATAATCTGAATTTTGAAAAGTTTTTAAAAAATTGCTACCAACACCGGTTCTGTTGACACTATCACTAGTTCATTTGTAGAGGGTCAGTCTACTTCCAGACCACCACTTTTCAATGGCAGTAACTATGCATATTAGGCATGTAGAATGAAAATATATTTACAGTCAATAGGATTAGACACTTGGAATATCACACAGACTGAATATTCTGAACCTACAATTAATTTTGCACAGTGGACTGCTGAGCAAAAGACTATTGCACAAAATAATTCCAAAGCAATGAATATTTTATTTTGTTCACTTGATAGAAATGAATTCAATAGAGTATCTATTTGTAAGTCTGCATATGATATCTGGAAAACTTTGCAAGTTACTCATGAAGGAACAAGCAAAGTCAAACAGACCAAAATATCCATGCTCACGAATCGGTTTCAATTATTCAAAATGAATTCTAATGAGTCCATTTCAGATATGTATGGTAGATTTCAGGATATTGTGCATTCTCTAATATCATTGGGAAAAAGTTTTTCTGAAGAAGATCAAGTCAGAAAAATATTAAATTCTCTTACTTCAGAATGGGATCAGAAAACTCTTGCAATTGAAGAAGCAAATGATATCAGTACTTTAAAGATTAAAGAATTGATTGGAAATTTAATGTCATTTGAAGCACAAATGCAAGAGAGAAGAGATAGCAAGGCATTCGAAAAGAAGTCAATCACATTCAATGAATTAACAGATGGATCAGAATCGGAAAGTGATGATGATGAAGAAATAGCCTTCATGACAAGGAATTTTCGAAAGTTTCTAAAATACAGAATGATAAACAACTTCAAAAAGAATGATCATAGGAATTCTGGAAATCATAATGAAGTACCAAACCACGTCAAATGTTTCAACTGTGTCGAACCAGGTCATCTCAAAAGAGACTGTCCGCACCCTGATAAGCAAAAGTTTCCTGCAAGCAATGATTATACAGAGAAAAGGAAGAGAGCGTATACCGCTACACTAGATGATTCAGACTCAGACTCATCCTCAAGCGATGATGATCAGAAGACAAAAAATTCAAATATGTGCTTTACGGCTATTCATGATTCCGATGATCTCAGAGATATGAGTCTAGAAAAAGGTACGCGTTTACAATATATTGGTTGAAATTGTTTGCTCAAAATTGATTGATTGTTTGATTGTTTTTGTTTTTGTTTGAATTTTAATTTTTTATTATGTTTATTTTTATTTTTATTTTTTAATATTATAATATTTTTTTATTAAAGTAATATTATTATATTAAATATTATTCCAGAAAATATATAGACATTAAAAATAATATATAAATATATAGAGATTAAAGTATATAGGAAAACATAAGTCACATGAATTCTCTGACCCATGTCGACATGGTCCTACCCATGATGTCGACATCCTTGTCAGAAATTCAAAATTCAAATTTGAATTCAAATCTTTGAACTTCCCTCCACCTTTTCACCAACTCCAATGTTCTGGAACGGTACCTCTTGACCAGAGAACATGACTATTGAATATCTATTTATTTCCCTTATCTTATCATATCTTTTCACTTTCATTTTAAACTTCAAACTCTCTATCACTCTTTCAAACTTTCTACTCTCTTCAAAAATGGCTTCTTCAAGCACTCCATCCACAATGAGGCTGTTTAAAACCATCAAAGAGTATCTCTATAATGATCTAGAATCAATAAAGGCTTATATAAGCTATGCTAATTACGGAAAAGTTCAGACGGGAAAGTTTGCTATCTTTAGCGATTTCTCTACATGTGAAATCAATACTCTTCTTGAAGAGAACCATATTCTTAGTCTTTTTGACAATTCTGAAAATGATTTTGTTTGTTATCCAAATCTTGTTAATGTTTTATGCAAATTTGAATCGCGGTTTTCATGAAGGAAATGAAAATGAAATTCGGAGTAGTGTTAAAGGCACTAAAATTGTTTTAAATTGTGAGATTTTAGGCAACATTCTCAATTGCAAGAATTCGGGAATGGATCTTTCTACTTTTAATATTGATGAACATGATCGTAAGACATTTCATCACATTTTCAAAGGAGATGACAACTTTGAATTTAAAAATCATAACTTTCGTTCGAAAGCACGTATTGTTAATCTTCTTTTGCAACATACTATCACTCCTAGATCGGGAAATTTCAATAACCCGACTTTAAAAGTTTGTAAAGCTCTTTTTGCGGCGCAAGTGATTATGGATGAACTTCGTCCTAAAAATTTGGAAATAGGTGAGAATACCTTGTATCATGGAATCTATCTCACTTGGATTTTTAATTATTTTGGTGTTGATTACAAAAGAGAAGAATTTATTTCAAGAAAATTGTTTAATCATGCCAATATTTCTCTTATGAAAATTCCTTTCATATTTCAACAATATGAATCTCTTGTCGAAAAGGATGAAAGGTTGGCACATGAAGAGATGGAGGAAGAAAATGAGGAAGAAGAAGAAGAAGGGGAGGAAATGGAAATTAAAGAAGAAAATGAAGATACCTCCTTGGAAAGTATTGAATATCCTAACAATCCTTCCAACAAAACACTCCTTAAAAATCAAAAGATCATAGTGGAAAATCAACGGATTCTCAAAAGATCAGTTAGTAAGAAATTGGATAAAATGACCACTAATATGAACAAGTTCTTTGCTAAAGTTAGTCGGAAACTTGGCTTATCATCATCCTCCTCATCCTCTAGCACATCCTAAAAACTAGGATGTAATGTACTAGTTTATTTTGTATGAACTTGTATTGCTCTTTTATCATGTTATGAAGTATCTCATGTATTAACTCATTTATCTATCTTATGTTGTTCTACCTTATCGTGTCTCTGAAATAAATGTTAGTATAGTATATAAGTTTATATATATACATACTTATTCACAAAACAAAGAAGATACATAGATTAACATACCCATGTCGACATACCCCAACCCACTATGTCGACATATAACTGTCTGATTTGGTTATTTTTTTAATTTTTGAAATTAAAATAACTAACTCATGTCTATTCATTTTAAACGAATTTCTGCCTATTTAAATACCTGTTTCTTCCAGAAATTTGCAATCTCTTCATTTCTACTTATCTCTATTTTTAACTACGTATCAAAAATGGCTTCCTCTTCTCAAACTCTAAGTGAAAATCTTGAATAAACTCTCAATTCATTCAAGAATTTACTTACTTTTATTCTCCTCAATCAAAGGCATTTAGAACTAAGTCAAATGCAGATGATAAAAAAACAAGAGAAGCATTTCGATGCCCTCCATTGAATGATTTCTTCCCTAAACAAAGATGATCTCAATGCAAATCCTAAAGGAACTTTAATTCAAGATAATGAAGACTGGGAAGATATTAAAAAGGATCCTATCTTTGGAGAAGAAGGATGGGTTGAAGTTCCTAAAATTATTTGATCTCCTTATGGTTTGAATTGCTTGTTTATGAATTGTTTGATTTAATTTGAATTGTTTGATTTGATTTAAATTGTTTGATTTGATTTGCTTTGAATTGATTCGATTTGAATGGAATGTATAAAATTACATGAAACATAGTATATGTTTACTGGATTTAAACTATCATATTGGTTATGTTTTCATTAATTAACTCATGTTATTATATATACACTCCATCTTAATTTGTCATAGGTACTCCAATATAAGACTTAAGGGGAGTTATATTAGTTTAGGATTAGTTTTTGTTGATGACAAAGGGGGAGAAATATAAAATAGAGTAGTTAGATTAGTTAGGCTTAGATTAAGGGGGAGTTATTAGTTTTAGGGGGAGTTATTAGTTTATGGGGAGTTATTGTGAAGGAGAATTATATTTTATAAACATAGGTTGTCATCATCAAAAAGGGTGAGAATGTTAGTCCTTGAGAAGGATGCTTTTGATGACAACAACCTTAGGACTTGTTATAAAATATAAATAGAAATCAAGTTATCAAGAGTTCAAGATTTTAATAGTACAAGATAAGTATTGAGTCTAGAATTATGTTAAAACTTCTTGAAAGCACTTACATCTTTATTCGAAATTTATTCGTGGAATGGAATCCACTTCGAGCCTGTTAAAGTGATGGAACCCACGACAATATCTAGTGGAACATATAGTGGTCCTATTTTGATATCCACTAATTTTATAAAAATGTTTTTCAAAAATATATCTCTTATTTTAAATGTTTTCAAAACCTACTTTTCAAAAAGACATCTCTCTTGTTTGTAATATTTTAGCCTAAAAAACTATCTTTATCATTTTAATATTTTGATTTCAAAATTATCATTGATTTTAAACTATCTCTTGTTTTAAATATTTAGCTTTAAAATATTTATTTACTCAGATTTTAAATCACTTTATAGATTAAGATTATATATATTAAAAATTACTTTCTAAACTCTTTTATATGTTTAAACTATATATACAATGTTTAGAAATCGTTTTGACAAATTGTAGAAACCAATTTTAATAAGAAAATCAAAATAATCAATTTTGCCTAGAGCATGTCGACATCCCTCAAACCCTCATGTCGACATAGTGTCCGTTAAATTCAAAATTCAAATTTTCAAAAGAAGTGTTTATTAGTCGTATCCTTTCACGAATAGATATAGCTGTTGATTTCCTATAAATACCAGTAGTTCTAAATGAATTTTTAACCAGATTTCATTTATTTTCTCTCCTCTTCATCTTCCACATTTATTCTAAAGAATCCCAAATTATACTCTACCGAAATACCAAGTGAATCAAACTTGATTATCTCTTGTTTGATTCTCTGCCACTCTCTCCATAAGATCTCAGTGCTATTCAGAGTTATAGGATTATTTGTAAATCAAACTGTTGAGTAAAAGGTGCAGTTGAGCCTTGAAATCAATTGGGTGTGATTGTTGCCCCAAAATTCGATTAGGTGATCTTGTGGCCTGGTAAATCAAGAGAGTTTGCCCCGGACTCGAATACAGGAGGGTGTACCTCGTGGCCTTAAAATCGAGGGTGTAATTTGGGATATTATTTTTGATAAGAAATTTGTACGTTTGTGCAGGACTGGATGTAGGGTAACTCCGAAGCAGTATAAAATTCTAGTGTGTTCTTTCCTTTACTGCTTTTATTTATTATTTACATCTGTGTCTGATTCTGTGATTATATCTGTGTCTGTGAATTGCATCTGTTGGTGATTAAATTTACATAAGTTTCAAAAAGATTTAGAAAATCCATAAAACACTATTCACCCCCCCCTTTAGTGTTATTCCAGCCTTAAGATCCGTAATCCGCATTTCTCATAATTGTGTGATGTTCCCCTTGAGCTTTTTAACGTACCTCTTTGTGATAATTTTCTTTTCCTACAACATGAGGCTGCCATGGATGGAACCGATTAGGGTTCTTGGGTTTCCTACTTTGTCCATGTAAGAGTCTAGCATCTTGTTTTGGTAGGGGTTGTGGATAGTGTTTGTTGCAAACTACCTAGATAGACCTTTTGTATTAGTCATTCAATCTCATTCTTCAAATGGCAGTGGTTGTTTGTATAGTGTCCATTCATCATGTGAAAGCGGCAATAGGCACCACCAGTGTTCTTCTTAGGTTTCTTCCCATTGTTAAGGCTGTTATAGGCTAATTCATATTTGGCCATCTCAAAGATATGTCCTGCACTATAGGTATGGTGGGGTGTGTATTTTGAAGTTAAATTCCCACTGCCTTTTAAAAGGTTGGTGATACATGTCTGGCCCTCTTTCTATAATTTTGGATGGGGCAATTTTATCATTCTGTGCATCATTAGGTTTTTTTGATCTCCTCTACTCTAATGTGGCCACTAGATGCTTATAAAAAGATTTCATACTCTTGCACGGGTTGTAGTATTTTTGTCTAGAATGCCATATCCTTCCCAATCCTTAAGTGTGCTGCCAGCATCAGGGCTCCTTCACTTATTACTCTTATTCTCATGACTTTAGGTTTGAATCTATCTATGAAACCATGCAACTTTCATTGAACTTTTTCCTTGCATAGGAAAGCATGTTGGGATTTATTGATGCTTCCCTATGAGCATTGAATTTTCTAAGAAAGTTTGTGGACAATCGGCACCAAGATTAGATTTCACCACATATATATCTCCTAAACAACCTTTCAGATAACCTAGTTAGGTAAACCAGGAAAAGTTTGCATCGAGCAAGCCTTTCAATCTTGAAAATATAAATTTAATATGCAAAAGTAATTAGATGGTCATATAGGTTACTGAAACATCATACTTGTCTATAGCTAGGGCTTTGAAGTTATCAGGAAAGTATGACTCATGATCTCCTCATTGGATGCTGAGTCGATTAATCATCTCCTCTCTTTCTCTTATGACTGTTGACATAAATTTGCAAGCTGCTCAGCTTTAGCTTTCAAGGTTAAGATCTCATCGTTTTTTCTTTCATTTTTTTTCAACCTTCCCCTGAGACTGAGTTGGCCACATCTTCCCCTTAGGTAGTAGGCTTTCTACACTTCTTAAGCAATAGTGCGTTGATATCAGATCATTTTCATTTGATGTTGGGGATGGCTTAGATTTTCAATTTTAGGTTCACTCCCATACTCTTGGGACCAACTACACCACTCTCATTATAGAGATTATCATTTTTATTAACCGACTTTGTAGTTTGCTTAGCTGATGATTCATATTGGCAAGTCATGAATTTATTATAAGAGTGGGGTAATTAAAAAATTGGTTTTGGGCTAAAAGATTTTCGATCCATCCATACTCTAGTTTCTTAGGGTTGTGAATTGGTAAGGGCCACTAGGTTGTAGATTTCTAAGGTGTAGGGTGGTGGTCCCATAGGTTGTTTTGAAGAGGTTAAGTCGGTTTTTGGCTTTATTTTGGTGGATTGATGTGTCGCGTCAACTGGAGGAGGCTTAGAGGAGTTGATGAGATTTTGTAGAGTTGTTAGATTCATGTTTTAGAAAAGTGAAATTCAAATGTGTGACTGAGATTATAATATTTTTATTAATGGTTTAGCCCTCCTTCTAGCGCTAAAATATTAATGAGGTTTTTAGGTCTCACAAAACTAATGTGAAGTAATTGTATTGCTAGGTGCTTCTATAATTTTGAACTAGTAAGTAAACTACTTATTAAAATGCCGATTTAGGTAATAATTGTATTGCTGAACACTTGTACAACTATGAGGATGCATATTAATTGTCTGTTAAAATACCTAAGTGAATTTAGTATAATTTGAAGGTGAAATCAAAAATTTAAACCTACATCCATGCCAAAAATAAAGGACATAAAGATTTACGTGGTTTGGATGTTAAGAAGTCCTATGCCCATATGAAAATCAACCTCTCCTTTATATTACTTTTGAGTACAAGCACTAAATTTAATGGAGATTTATTTCGCAATAATTCCTTCCTTTTATATATAAATTACATCACATGGATTGATGATATCATTCACAGTACTTTACCACCACCATTAATTACCCCATGTGTCCTTTGTAGGCTTAGCTTGAATTGTGTACTATGGCTTAATAATTTGAATCAGGTGGGATAGTTTGGTTTAGGCTGGATAATTTTATTTTGAAATCTTGAAATTGGCATGATGCTGTTGGATGCTTACCACCTATCAAACAACTATATTGTGCATTGGTATGTTTGGACTTGGTCTTGTTTTAAGGAATTAGCATCTTGTACAGTTCTACACTTGATAATGGTTCATCTCTTTGGATATCTTTAGTGATGTAACTTGTAGCGTAGTTATTTCGATTGTAATTTGCTCCATTGGAGTATCTCAGTGGTCTTCGGTAGTGCTATCTTATACAATTCGCCATGTACTATGAAAATTGGTAACTTGTAGTCTATGGTTTATGGTAGTACAAAATGAGGTTCAAATTACACCGTTCGTTGTATCCGAAATAGGCATTGTTCCTAGTTTATGTAGCTTGCTATCACATCCCCTTCATAATGCATGGTCCCAGCATATCAAAGACTTCATATGTCGCAAACTTACACTGCACAATCTATGCAGTTGCTTATCGTGTTACCTTTGCTTCACTCTATTTGTACACTAATTTTTATTAGGAAAATGAGTGTAACAATTTAAAAAGGAAATTATTTTAAAATCTAGCTAAAATTAACTACTTCTCGATGTAGTTGATCCAACAATTAGAAATATGGAAATCAATTCAAAGGATTTCGCAAATGACTATACCAAATTCAGTCAACTAACTCAACACATTGCCTCCTGGAATCATCCATTGGATCAATCTCATGCATCTACATGTATAACTACATGAATATTTGCTCTTGGTCAAGCTTAACCATTTAAAAAAGAATTAGTAAACTACCATTAACATTTATGGATTATTTATTGTTGTTAACTAATTTAAAGAATACAAAATCATTTATGTACTATGCAGCCAGGCTTAAACCACCAGCGTACAGTGTGGGATTTCATCTGCGATGCTCAGAGTTTCTTACCACGAGCACTTGGACACTTCATGTTACAATATTGAAAATATAGATTCAGTATGTCTTAAGATATAAATCTAGCCTTTGTCGACATCTTTTCATACCAAGACAATCTACCAATATTTCGTAGAACATTTTATGTTCTGTAGTTATTTAACGAATGGAGAGTCAACTGCCCAAATGAAATATTCATGTGTATATAGTTAAATACATTGTAAATAAATGAAAAACAAGAATAGTTAATAGATTACTCTTTCATGAAACAAAATTATTTTACTGTAAATTTGTCGAACCATACTGTTGAATATGCGTCTATATGATTTTTGTTTGATGATAATAAACATATATATATATATATTCATGTATTTGATATTGTACTATTTTATTTTTCACAGATTAAATAGATATTTGCTGAATAAAATAAATAACACAGAATTTGAATTCAAATAGAAATTTTATTCAAACAAATATTTATTACAATTTTTGAATAGTACAAATTCAAGCTCTCACTACATCTATACAATTACAGTCACAATACAATTACATCGCTTTTGATCACAATACAATTACATCACAATTTCATAGTTACATCATTTCCTCACTACATTTCACTCACACTCGTAGTTTTATCTTCAACTTCACTTCAGTGTGAATCTCGCATCTGAGCAATCTGCAAAAAATTCACTAACGCAGTAAAATTGAAAAAGAAATATTTTTGCAATATAAAATAAAATGTGGATTTTGAAAATATTGTTTGCCTCAGTTATTTGGGTTGTTCGTCATCATTTATATTCGAATTCATCACGCACGAACAATGTGACATGCACAGTGTATCACTGTACATGCCACAAGGCCGTGCACACCAATATATATATATATACACTTGATATATTTACAGGGACATGTGAGCACAGGTCAAACCCAGATTATCGGATTCAACTCAGGTGCAATAAAACTATGTCACAACAATCAGTACAAGGTCAAACCCGAGTTTAAAACTGGATTCAACTCAAGCAAGACTCAATATGTACAGCATGAATCAAAGGAAAACCAGATCCACAGCTAACATGACTCAAATAAACAAAGCACTAAAATCAGACTCGAGAAAAATGTACAAAACCAATGATATAACTACAAAGACCAGAGAAATGCAAATGAAGACGAGTAGTGTGCAACAACAACTAAATGAAACAGTGGACAGGACAAGTACAGTGCAACTCAATGCTACAAAAGACCACTAGTATGCAATGGAGACTTCAATAAATACAACAGAGAACTAAAATCAACCATGGAACAATTCAAAATCAATACTGCGGCTATAGAATGATCAGAGATATGCTATAGGATGGTCATCCACCATAATGATGCAAATGTCGAGCTCAATGCAACACAGTGGCAATCACAAGATGCAAACATAAACAACATCAAAGAAACAAAAATGCAGACGACCAAATATACAACCAAGTTGCCGACAATGACCATACTCAAGTAAACTATATACATGAACACAAATGCAATGGCCATACACAAAGACAAGGCACCAAAATGAACATAACCAACAATGTACTCCAGACCAATATCAAAGACTCAACAAACTGCACATAGTCACGAACCAGTGCCAACATCATACCCAAGTTAACAATATCAATGAAGACTGCATCAAGAAGTCAAGACCAGAAATCAAAGATCAAAACAAATGCAACATCATACCAGAGTTTAATGCTGACTTGAGTAAACAAGGAAAGGGCATATATCAAGTACACCAGACTGCAAGACCAAGTGTGCAGATGATCAACCAAGTTCAACAGTCAAAGCATCATCAACAAAGTGAAACTACAAAGACAATGCAAGTGCAACAGGTAAAAGATGAAGCACACAAAGCTAATGTACTAGTGAAACAAGGATGCACCAGTGAAACTGCACATATATTACTAGACTAGAAATATCAGCTACAACATGAAACAACATATGTGCAGTATGAACAAGAATGCAAAGTCGAGTATAGTATAAATCAAAAATGAATGAAGTCTAGGCCAAACATTTTTATAGTAGCAGTTTCAAAATAGAATCATACTGAGTGTCAGAGAGACGAAGTCGTGAGCAACAGGAAGCAAGTAAATCACAAAATCAAAAATGAACAAAGTCAAAATATGATCGAAGTCAAAGTCGTGAGTTGATCTAGTTAAAGCAAGAAATTCACGGAGCAATAAAAACAAAGCCGTGTCAACCAAGCTACCAGAATATATACGCATTTGAACAAGTCGCGATCATCTAAATCGTTTAAGCATTATCAAGCGGCCAGAGCAAATCGACTGACGAATTCAAATAATAATATACGAACGAATATACAGGGGTTTGAACCCTATAAAAGATCTTAACATCATCGGCAAATGAGTAAGAATTTCGAGTACGAGCAAAACAGATAACAAAAATCCAATATCTCGAAATCAATCGAGTTCCAATAAGCAAATCACAAGAACCAAGAGGGAAAATTTACATACCAAATCAAAGACGAACTCGAGCAAGAGAAGGAGTTGCAATCAATCGAACGAATCAATTGAAGCATCATCAATTGAATTGACAAAGCCAGCGACTTCATCACAAAGCCCTAATTTTTCAGGAGAAACGATAAAGAGAAGCCGGCATTTTTTCACGAGATTTACAGAGGAACGAACGAAGAATAACAAAGCCACCATTCTCAAAGAAAAAGGAACGGGCCGACATAAATAAAAAAAAGGGAAGAAAGGAATTGTTTTTTATCACTTATTTGGGCCGGTTCTTTTTATGTTATTTTTGGCTTTAATTTACAAAGGGATTAGAATATTTAAATTAGGGTTTCTTTTTGTTTTAATTTGTGTTTTAAAATCTTTTTAAACCGTTGTATTTGCTAGTCGTGTGACTAGGGGACAATCTACGTGGCGTAGATTGAGAATTCGCAACTCAGTGGCTGAGTTGTGGTAGGGTTTTGAGCGTAGAGTTAGAGTAGTCAATAGCGGGTATAGCAAGTTTACGTGTGTAAGCGTCTGACTATCTAATTTCTAGTAGAAACCTTGGGGGCAGCACGTAGGCAGGGTTTTGCCGAAGCTGGGTAAATTCTGTGTTGTTCTGTTTTGCTTTTGTTATTCTGATATTATCTGTGCTGTGTTTATTCTGCTGTGATTTGTGTTAATATATACTTCCACAATAATTTTTATAATTAACACTATCACCCTATTCACCCCCCCAGGGTGAAATCGATCCTACACATACATCCTTTAGGAGCCCAAGAATGGAAGATAATATAGGCCAGATATAAGGTCCAAGTAAGTCAACATCATCCGAAGATGTCAAGTGATTATCTGACAACTCATTTTTGGTGCATAAATTATGTTAATATTTTACTTCAATAAAATGATATAATGTAATACAAAAATCTTGTAAGTTTGTCTTACTATCCGTTAGGTGTGTAGTAACTGGAAAATCATGCCAATGCAGGTGGTGGAGACAGTTTGGGAACCTCTATTGATGCATAAGGGCTATCATCATCGAACCTCGAATAGGTGGGATATGCATCGGCACGCAAAGATAGGGTCAAATCCTGACTTCATCCATGATCACCACCACGACGACCGCCGCCTTCACAATGGTCTACTACATCCATTAAAAGTCATATTTGTTATATGAATACAACACACACGACTATAAATATAAGTTGAGATTATTTTCTTGAAAGAAAATATAAACTTCGTTCACGGCAATATTCAAGAACGTATTAAAATACAATTTGCATGAATAGAACATTTGAGAGAATGTATTGAACAATTGAAAATTTACAATTACCTAAAAAATGAACAAAATTATACATTTGAAAGAAATCGAGCAAATAAATATACGTGAAAACAATAGAATGCTAATTGGAAATTTTACAATTAACTAAAAAATGAACAATATTATACATTTGAAAGAAATCAAGCAAATAAATTTATGTGAAAACAATATAATGCTAATTGTACATGCTTCCAATCATCACAATCATCATCACTCTCAATATTTACGTTTGGATTCACGCTTCTTCTTTATTGTCAACTTCTTCATCTTAATTATTGGCATCAAAAGTGGCCACCAACACCCAATTATGTAAAAGTCCAATATTCGATCCAATTACAAAAAAATGAAGAGAAATAAATAAAGAACCAAACTAAAACAATCAGAAAGTAAGTAAAAAGAGACAAGACTTATCTTGATTCGGCTAACTCCGGCCTATGTCCACTACCAAATAATCCTTTTTATTATACTGAAGTTTGTTTACAGTTACAATTTGAAATCCAAGATTAAATTGGCAGAGTGTTTCCTAGGTTGAGGATAAAGAGAAGCAGAAAAGAAGTCTTTTTTCAATTTCCATGCCTGTTGTATTTATAGGAGAAGACGTGCAAGGATTGAGCTAAAATTTTGATAGAAGGTTCGGGAGACCAAGACGAGGCACCCAAAATTTTCAGGGCCATTGGGTCTCACAATAGGGATCAGTATCGATCCCTATTAGTGCATCCAAATGAGCTGCAATCACTATAAGGGGTGCCTCATGATGTTAGCTAGCTACTCTCCAAATTTTGTGCAATTCTGACGTACGGTTTGTGAGATATTGCATTTTCCGTGAAGTAGTGTTGCTTGAATTCTGTTTCCTGCCGATCCCTCTAGAGGGATAGGTACCGATCCATCCAATCTCCTCCAAATGACATGCGATCCCTTGGAGAGCTTCTCTATGTTATATTATGTATAACCTTCAAGTTTCATGCCAATTGCATTAGTAGAACTCAAGTTATTGACCGATCTTTGTTGCAATATGGTGCTATGGCTGATTATCGCCGATCCTTATGGAGGGATAGGTACCGATCCCTCCAACTTGCTCCAAATGCTATGTGATACCAAAGGGGTGTTCCACAAGTTCTAATTAGCTTGTACTCCAAGTTTCATGTCAATTGGATGTGTACATGTTGAGATATTGATCGATTTTTATTATGAAATTGGTTTTAGACGACCCCTAAGAGGGATAGGTACCGATCCCTATAGAGGGATTGATGCAAATCCCTCCAACTTCTCCAAATTCCATGAGATCCCTAGGGTAGACTTCCTAGGGTCCCTTCTTCTTGTTTCCAAAGTTTCACTTCCGCCTTATAGTTGTTGAGTTATGGAGCGATCATCGTTGAATTGTGCTGCTGAGCTGAATATGATCTGTTCCCTCTTTTTTCGCCCATAACTCTAGCATATGAACTCCGATCGACTTGAAATCTGAAATGTAGCCTCATGAGGCCTTCCATATCACTTCGTATCAATTGTACCTTGATTGGGAAAAAAATAGGGATCTGATCCGAATCCGCTTTACCATTGTCCATAGTCTCATTTATAGCCGATCTCTGAGCTTGGTAACTGTTTCTCCGAGCCTCACTCTTGATGATCATAATGTCCGTTGGGTTAAATCCGGCTACATACCACCTTTCCAAAAGGCATGTTAACACTTTACCTCCAAAACATGCCTTGTGATAGGAAGGCTTATTTTGAATTGCCATAAATCCAAAATCGAAAGTCCATAATCCATCGGTATCCATATTATCCAATCCAAATCCATGATCTCTCTGGATCATTAGTGAAATCCATGACCATTCCGAGTCGATATCCAATTCCGAATTCATGATATCTCCGGATAATTTTATCCAAACCCTCAACCTCACCGGGTCGTTAGCCAAATCCCAAACTGCTCCAGGCCCATATCCATAGCTGTTCGAAGCTGATATAAAAATCCATAACCTCTCTGGGTTGTTATACTAATCCAAATCCTCGATCTCACCGGATCCTTGTCGAGCACAATTCGTACTTGGTGACCTCAGTAGGCCGATCCATCCCATTCGAGTGAACCGACCTACCCCTTTCCAGGCATAGTCCATACCCGACGACCTCGATCTCTCTGGATCCTTGCCGAGCACAATCCATACTCGACAACCTGAGTAGGTCGATCCATTACATTCGAGCAAAGTGACCTATCCCTTGCCAGTCATAATCCATACCTGACGACCTATGTTATCCATTACATTGATCCAAATTTAAGCATTCCTAATTCCATAAAGTAAGAGTCCGTACAACCAATAAACCAGAGTTCAAATAAAACTAGAAAAACAAGAGTTCGAAGCAAATAAGAAGAAAGGGAAAAAAACAAATTTCACAAACCTTAGTATTACGGTTTATCATCATCTCAGAGCTTGCCTAGGGACCATCCCTGATCCTGTACATGTGTAAGTGACTTAGCCATCCTACTGTGGAGTTTGCTACTTGTTCCATGCCATCTCGATCAATTGATGACAAGTTGATGATGGTTCCTTGATTCGGTGTCATTTTCATTCAAGGTGGGCGGTGGCTGCTCCTGTTCCACCATCGTAGCCCGAGTTCTTACATATTATTGCAACTAACCATTCCTCACATGTTCCTCAATGATATCCTTCAAATTCCTGCAGTCATTTGTATTATGCACATCCAGCTCATGGAGTAGGCAGTGCTTTCCTGATGTCTGTTCGCGTTCGGAGGGTTCCTTCCTTGTCAGCCTTTAATGTGGAAGGCGTCCTCGAGTACCCAGATATATCCATTCTATGGTTTCATTCAACTCCAAGTAAAAAGAGAAGTTCGGTTACCCCCTCCATATCTTTGATCCATCGAAGCTATTATCCATGTTCCGTTTACCTTATCCTTTCCTTAGCATTCACCAGACAGTTGTCCACCCCGTATCGCATTAACTTCCGTTGCATCTATATCGGCTTTCGCATCTTCTTATCGTAGAAACCTTTCTACTTCATGGTAGAGTTCCCCGAGATCCATCGGTGGAATACGTATCAGGGATATCTTAAAATCTGAATAATCTGCAACTCCTGACACTCCCACCATCAAACCATTGATGGATATGGTCGATCCACCAAAACAACTTCCGCATTGAACCTGGTTAAGGAATTTTTGAGTAATTCTCCTGCCCACTGCTTTATTGATGTTAATGTCATCACATTCTTGGGTCTCATAATGTGAACCCGAAATTGCTTCCTAAATCTTTCGACCAATTCCGTCCATGTGCTAATAGAACCACTCTCCAACTGTCTGAACGATAGCGCAACTACATCCGCTAAGTATATGGGGAAGTATCGTGCCAGGGCTTCTTCCGAAGCCCCCAGCACTTCCATGTGCGGTATATATCTCCTCATATGCATAGTTGGATCTGACTTTCCGTCATAAGCTTCTAGTGCTGGTAATTTGAATTCTGGTGGATTCCTAGCATTCCTGATATTAGGAGTGAATGTACTTCTATTTACTTCCTCCACATCTTTATTCACTAATCCTCCACGCATAGCTCACCTAATAATCTCTGCAAACCTGTCATTGTCTTCCAGAGGTAATCTTCTATCATCATGTCCAAGCCGTCCCCTGAGTTTACGAGGGAATTCAGGAACGTATTCGTCCGGACGAGCATCCAAATTTCGATTTGCACCAAGCTCCATAGGATTGACTATAGATCCTCCAACGTCACGATCAACCAGACCCAGGAGCATGCCCCTAGCCTTTGGGGATTAGTAGTCTATTGGCTTTATTTCCATGTTCCAGATTCTGATTTCTAATGATTCATGCTACTTCAATTCCTTGATTCTGTGCTCTAGCTTGTCCAATCAGTTGAAGTAAATTCTGCATCATCTCCTCCCAGCATCCTCTCATGCATAGCATCCATCATCGTTTCCATTTCATCCCTAGTGATGTAGACAGATGCTTGATTAACTCCAACCGCTGAGGAAGCCTTCTGACTCCCCCCATGGTGGCTCCTTTCCGGTATCACTCTCCTTGTTGATTGCCTAGCCATTACTTCCTATATCTAAGTATCCAAGCTTCCAATCTAAGATCCTAGCTTCCAAATCCGCGGGTGCAAGTCTTCCCAGTGGAAGCACCAAAATGTTGGCATCAAAATTGGCCACCAACACCCAATTATGTAAAAGTCCAATATCCAATCCAATCACAAGAGAAATAAATGAAGAACCAAATTAAAACAATCAGAAAGTAAGTAAAAAGAGACAAGATTTATAGTGGTTTGGCTAACTTCGGCCAATGTCCACTCCCAAAAAATCCTTTTTATTATATTAAAGTTTGTTTATAGTTACAATCTAAAATCCAAGAATAAAATTGGTTGAGTGTAGCGTAGGTTGAGGATAAAGAGAAGCAGAAAAGAAGTACTTTTTACGACACCATGCCTGTTATATTTATAGGGGAAAACGTGCACAGATTGAGCTGAAATTTTGACAGAAGGTTCGGAAAACCAAGCTGAGGCCACCCAAAAATTTCCAGACCCAATGGGGCCCACAATAAGGATCGGTACCGACCCTAATTAGTGCATCCCAATGGGTTGTGATCCCTATGAGGAGTGCCCCATGATGTTAGCTACTTGCTTCCCAAATTTCGTGCGACGTACGGTTGATGAGATATCGCATTTTCCGTGAAGTAGTGTTGCTTGAATTCGGTTTCCTGCTAATCCCTCTAGAGGGATAGGTATCAATCCCTCCAATCTTCTCCAAATGACATGCAATCCCTATGGGAGTTTTTACATGTTATATTATGTATAGCCTTCAAGTTTCATGCTAATTGGATTAGTAGAACTCGAGTTATTGATCGATCTTTGTTGCAATATGGTGCTATAGCTGATTATAGCCAATCCCTATGGAGGGATAGGTACCGATCCCTCCAAATTGCTCCAAATGCTATGTGATCCTTATAGGGTGTTCCACATGTTCTAATTAGCTTATCCTCTAAGTTTCATGTCAATTGGATGTGTAGATGTTAAGATATTGATCGATCTTTGTTATGAAGTAGGGTTTAGACGATCCCTAAGAGGGATAGGTAGTGATCCCTATAGAGGGGTAGATGTCGATCCCTCCAACTTCTCCAAATGCCATGAGATCCCCAGGGTAGATCCCTAGGGTCCCTTCTTCTTGTTTTCAAAGTTTCACTTCAATCCTCCTTGTGGTTGTTGAGTTATGTAGTGATCATCGTTGTGTTGTGCCGTTGAGCTGAATACGATCTGATCCCTCTTCTTTTGCCCATAACTCCAGCATACAAACTCCGATCGACTTGAAATTTGAAATGTAGCCTCACGAGGCCTTCTTTATCACTTCATACCAATTTTACCTTAATTGGGACAAAAATTAGGGATCCGGTCCGAATCCGCTTGACCATCGTCCATAGTCTCATTTATAGCCGATCTTCGAGCTTGGTAACCGTTTCTCCGAGCCTGCCGCCTTAATGACAATGATGTCTGTTGGGTTAAATCCGCCTATGTACTGCATTTCCAAAAGGCGGGTTAACAATAATCTTCTTTAATCCAATCATTGATATCATCTTTAAGAGGTCTAATGTTCTTGGTTTGTTCTATGATTTGTAGTGCTTCATTGGGTTTTAGATCATTTGATAAGCTTGATTGTCAATTGTGATCCTATTTTAGTGGAACAACCATGTAAATTTTCTTTTAATGATAGCCCACTAATTTGATCTATTGTTATCAATAGTAGGTTGATGCATGCAATAAACCTGTGTTCCTTGTGTTGCCAGCAATAATGGACTGTACTCTTAATATTATTTCTGTGATTTATTCCGATGAGAGGGCAATCATTGCATATATGACTTACAGTGATATTTTTTTCTACTATTAAATCTGTGACATTTGAAAAAAATTCATTCTGATGCCATTGAGTAAGTTAACTGAATTATTTCCTCCACCACTATTTGATAATATTTTATGTAATTATTATCATTTCCATATCTAATACAAAACCATGTTGATAATGTTTGTTTTTCATCCTTTTCTACGTGAAATGTGTTACTATTTACAAAAATGATCGACCATATTCTATACTAAAATATGGACCAAATTAAAGTTCCTTATAGCAAACACCATGATTATGTTCTCATCAACATATTCATTTAAATTAACAGATGTTAATATCTAGTGAATATTGTTTAGATGTAAAAATACTTAACTTATACATACAAATTTTTGAAAGCACTTCTCAAATTGTTTATCGAGTTCATTGATCTAACTTGTTTGATAACTAGTATTGTTTAGAAGATAAGAAATTTAAATCTACAACATGATTAATATAATTAAATGAAGGAATAATTAAACATTTGTAGCACTTAACAAAATATGTTATTTTATTGCAATTGAGAAGCACGGTTTCCTCAGCTAGATTGAAATCTGTAGTTGTAGCGAAACCATTAAACTCTTCCATTTACCAACTAGACGTCCTCGTTTCAAAAATAGAGATAGATAGTTATCGGTTGAATCATCCATAATATCGTTATCATTGGGTGTCCCTTTTTTTAATGTGATCATCCAAATAATGATTGAATAACATGGTTGCTTATTTGATATTATATGATTGGCAAATAGAACCTTAAATACATGCTTTCATTCACTTTTTTTCTTTAGGTTAATCACTAAGGTGTTTGGCTAGGTAGGTGGTTTCTTCAAAATTTTCCAACGTTGTTAATCATGCACTTGTGCTATGAAGCTAATCTTCTTTTGATGTTTATGCATTGTTGCATCTAATATTTATTTATGTCCATATTCTCCTCTTCCTGGCTAGTGACCATAGTATATTTTTTCTACATGATTGCTTGGTTGCTTATTCTATTAGCAACCTTTCTCGCCACTATCGTGTATACTTGTATGTGATCAATCACCAACAAGTTTGGTAGGGTAAGCAGTTTTTATGGCCGATGCTTCCCTTAGCCTATACTTTACACTTCCTATATGAACAATTGTACAAACGCGTATATATCTTATAGAAATTATAAATGAAATTACCATATCTGATCAAGGTTTGTTATTGTGTTGTGTTTGTATAGCATCCTTGCTTAGCTATTAGCCCATTAGTAATCTTTTATTACTTCCTCATGTACTTGTATAGGGCCTAACATTAACAATTTCGACACGATGAGCATATTAGCAAAGTAGTTATGTGTTATTTTCTAGCTCTTCTGGCAACACTTCCTTTGTCCCCAGCATATTTGCATAGGATCAATCACTGATAGGTTCCATAAGGTGAACATACCCTAGTGGAATGTCTTTGTAATCCGGTACCATATGTCCTTGTTTGTTTTCATGCACTTCTAGCATTCTAGTTTGCTTATTATCACATACATGTTCCATGCATACTTTATACAAGTTTTCCCTAGAGTCGGTCTGTTAATAGTCTTATAGGCAATTCTAGTACTGACTGCTTGCACTAAGCCATGGTCATGTTTTTCTATAAGCAAGCCCAGTTATTCGTTGCCGATACAAAACCAGAGCCGAATGTAAACCGTGAACCAACTAGGCAGCTGTCATTTCCTGACCATCGGTAAGTTGGGTTCTCCATAGCCATCCTAAAAACTTACAGCTGATCGTTAATGGTAGACACCCGGTTAGAGTAACTATGGTCTTCCATTGATGGAAAAATGTTTGAGCCGATCATCGGTCATGGACACTCGAATAGGGATCTCTTTGGTCCACCACTGTCGGCGAGAAGTTTGGGACCGATCATCAATGGGGAATACCCATTTGGCAGTCATGTCCTGACCATGGTCTAATCTGGCTTACCATTGCTGGCCAAAGGTTTGGGGTTGATCGTCAATGGCGAGCCCCCATTTGATGGTCATGCCCTGACCATGAACTTATATGGCTTGCCACTACGGACCAAAGTTTGGGTGGACCGTCAGTAGCGAGCACCCATTTGGTGGTTATGTCCTAACTATGAGCTGATCTGGCTTGCCATTGCCAGCCAAAAGTTTAGGATTGGTCATCAATGGCATATACCCATTTGGCGATCATGTCCTAACCATAGGCTGATCTGGCTTGCCATTGCCAGCCAAAGGTTTGGGGCAGCTCTCTAGCTGTGAACACCTAAATAGGGATCTCTATGGTTCACCACTGTCGGCCAAGAGCCGGGGCCGCTTAGTTAATGAAAAACCATTTGGTGGCCAGTTCTAACCATAGGCTGATCTGGATCGCCACTGCCAACCAAAGATTTGGGGCTGTCCGTCAATGGCTAACACCCATTTGGCAGTCATATCCAGAACATAGGTCGATCTGGCTCGCCACTATCGGCCAAAAATTTGTCCGAGCTTTCTATAATGTGCCAAAGTTTGGTGCCCCTAGTATGCAACAGCCTTGCGTGTATAGTCCTAGAGATCGAGAATTTTATTCAACATGCGATGGTTGCTCTTGTGGTGGTTTGGTAGCGCTTACCACCTACCATGGTTTCGCACACCCCATCTATGGGATTCGGTAAGATCATGACGATTGACCAAACTACTTATCCACAATCCATGTAGTTGCAATAATCAGTGCATGAAACAGAAGTTTTGAGCATTATTTGTTTTCCTAGATACAACTCCATCCATGATGATTAGAATATAGACTCCATTCTCTGGATCCCTGCCGATAAAATGTAATCCTTCTCGGATGGGTCAATTGCACTAAGCAGAGGAAATTTGCTCCATGACTAGGTTTCCCTCCTTTAGTGGGCGATGCTTTGTCCTAGAGTAATATTGTTTCACGGCTTTTATCTAGAGTATCGCGGTTTATAAAGTAGCCTCATCTCACTTTTCCTTAATTAGATCTAGGAACATGTTTGGTAATTCCTCATTCTCCTCTTAGTCATTGTGGATTCTCCTATGAGATAAGAGTGTAGTTTCATTCGGCATCAATTCGTAGGCCAAAGGAAAAGGAGTATGCCCTATTGTAGTTTTGTGGAAAGTGTAACACGCATAAAGTCCAATGGCAGCTCATCCATTTGAGATCCCTTATCATTTTCCAAATGCTCCTTGATGAGAGTTTTGAGAACCTTATTGACTTCTTCAACCTATCCGTTGGCCTATGGGCGAGGCACTATAGAAAATCTTATCCTGATTTTGTGTTGCTGATAGAAGTTGGTGAATTCCTGACTATCAAACTTCTATCTATTGTTCGAGACCATCGGTAGAGGAACTCCATACTTGATGCAGTAATCACAACACTGTTGCATATTCAGCTCCACCCATAGCTATTAGAAGTTCTCCATTTCAGATCAATGCCCATGAGATTTCCTTCTCTAGGGTCTACCCCAGAAAGTGGTCTCTTCTACTGCCTTGATATACATTATCCAATATTTCCTTAGCTTCTCTTGAAGCTAAGCACCTTAGCAGTAGGTTAGTTAAAAATCTTCTATATATGATGCATCTTGTAGGGTGTACCGAGTCATCTTACACATCACCTTCCTTTCTGCATTCCAATTTAAGGGTAGAGTTTTCAGTAGGACCATCCCAAAAAGTGATTTATTTTCCAAGCTTGCCAAATTTTCAAAATTGTTAGCGTCTTGATCTTTCTCTCGTGGGTGTGCTTAACCACATAGAATCCTTGTGCAGCAAGCAAAACCTTCGTCCTTTTTTTTGTTGGTATGCCAACCGTTCTCTTCTGACTTAGAATTCCCAACATGCTTGATTCATAGCCATTTGCAAGTCGCTATTGATACATAGTGTCCTGACTCCTAATTCTTTTACTACTTCGAATCCTACTATTAATGTACCATACTCTTTTGTTCGGTCTAGCATATAAGGTAAGAGGTCTATCCAACCCATAGTGGTTAAGAACATTTGTTCATACCCAGCCATTAGTATTTCTCTCACTTCCGTGGGTGTCACATGTTGGAACCTGCCTTCTTTGATTTTAATGCGACAACTATATATTTCAATCTATATACTATAATATCAAATATTCTTGCAGGAATCTACAAAATAAGCTATTATCATATCATCTACAAGATTAAAGTTCTCAAAATTCTATTTAGATATCTATGTACAATATCTGATATGATGATGAAACACACACACACACAAATATACTTTTGAAAATCATGTTTTAAAATAAATATCTTTTTATTATTTAAAAGATATAAAAAGGTATTTTCAAAATTATATATTATCTCAAGTTCAAAAGTGCTAAAATAATGGAAGGAACAAAACAATACAGAATTAGACGTCTGTATATTATTTCAGACGTCTGACATTAATATCAGACGTCTAAAAGTAATATAACAGACGTCTGAACTCTATGCTTTGAGTGCCTCTATTTCTATATGAAATAGACGTCTGTCATCCTAGACAGACGTCTGAATTAAAAGACAGACGTCTAAATTGACTGTTTTTGTATTTCTTTTATTTTTTGAATTTAAAAATTTATTCAGACATCTGTCACTTTTATCTCAGACATTTGAACTTGACGAACTGAAGCATCTCTTCATGAAATATCAAAATCTGAAGAGTTGCCTTCTTCACCAAGAGTTGCACTTCTTCAAATAGTTGCAACTATTAAATTAAGACTATTCAATACTATAAATAGAGATGAAAATTCACTATTTAAAGTACCAATTCTTTCTATCTATACTTGCTTTGTATTATCATAATCACAAGTGATTTTCAATTCTCTACTTCCTATCTTTGCACATTCAAATCATCATATCAAGAAGATTATAGGAAGGGTGTACTACATTGACTATATTCGTGTTATTCAAAGAACACACAAAGTCGAGAAACAATTTACCAAATTGTATTTGAAGTCCTATTCGGTTGCTTAGGCGGAAAAGTCCTATTCGGTTGCTTAGGCAGAAAAGTCCTGTTCGGTTGCTCAGGCAGTGTAATACCTATTCCTCCGGGTTAAGTGAGGGTTATTCGAGAAATTCCAGAAGGAGTCTGGGACTGGACGTAGAACGAGAAGTTCGAACCAGTATAAAAATCCCTGGTGTCATTTTTTACTGCTATTTACTATTATTTATAATTCCGCACTTGCTATTCGTAGTTTAACTATATTATCGATCCATATACACTTTCATTTGGTATCAGAGCAAGGTCATCACATAACTATAACATAGTTATCTGATATTTAAATAATATGGACAATAACACTAGCAACAGTTTTACTGAGGGACAAGCCACTACACGACCACCATTGTTTAACGGATTAAATTATAGTTATTGGTCAACTAGAATGAGAATTTTTATGCAAGCAAGTGGATTTGAAACCTGGAATATCATTCAAACTGAATATACTATTCCTACTACAAGGTATGCTGCTTGGTCTAATACACAAAAACTAGATGCTACTGCAAACGAAAAAGCAATGAACATGTTATCTTGCGCATTAGACAAAAATGAATTTAATCGAGTTAGTATTTGTAAAACTGGATATGAAATTTGGAATACTCTTAAGGTTACACACGAAGGAACAAATAAAGTAAAACAAAGCAAGATCTCTATGCTTAAAAACCAATTTCAAAACTTTAGGATGAAACAAGGAGAAAGTATTAGTGAAATGTACTCTAGATTCCAGGATATTTATCACTCACTTTTAGCTTTAGAAGTCACTTTTACTGAATCCGATGTTGTATCAAAAATCCTTAACTCTTTAACTGATGAATGGGAACGAAAAGTCTTAGCTATCGAGGAAGCTAATGATATTTCAACCATAAAAACAGAAGAGTTAATAGGAAATCTAATGTCCTATGAAGTAAATTTGCAGGTAAGACGAGCACAAGCACAGGACAAGAAAACTATCGCTTTTCAAGCAGAAAAAGAAGACTCTGAATCAGAAGATGATATGGCATTTATAGCTAAGAATTTCAAAAAGTTTTTAAAATTCAAAAAGGGTAATAAATTTGGAAATAACAAGGGTTTTAATAATCCATCAAGCTCATCTCTTGAATGCTACGAATGTCACAAGAAGGGCCACATAAAGAAAGATTGTCCTGATCGGAAGAAAGAGAATAATCTCAAAAAGGACAAATATAAAAAGAAACAAGCCTTCTCAGTTGCATGGGATGATACAAAATCTTCTTCGTCAGACAGTGATAATGACAGTGATTCAGAACAAGCCAATGTTTGTTTTATGGCAACAAATGATGATGTAAGTGATCTAACTTTTGACGATTTAATAGAAATAAACTCTGAATTGTTAGATAAACTTAGAATCCTAAAGAGTAAATATAAAGATGCTTTAGGAAAATTAAATAGAACTGAAATAGAAACTGACATGTTAAAAGATGAAAAGAAAATATTAGAGGAAGAGTTAGTAAAATCTCAAGAATCTTATGTTAATATAACATCTCAATTCACTGATTTAAACAGTGAAATAGAAAGACAGAAATATGAGAATGTTAAATTAGCAAAAGAGAATTATGATTTAAACTCTAATATTAAAACACTTGATATAGAAGTATCAAATCTTAAAAAAAAAACTGGAAAATATTTCTAAAAATGTTTCTAAATTTAACAGTGGAAGAGAGAGTCTCTCTAAAATAATTGAGAATTCTCAAACTTGTTCAAATAAAAAGGGGTTAGGATATAAAAAACCAATACAAAAGCATTCTAAAAATAATGGTTCTTTATATACTAATTTTAAGAAAAAGGAATCTATATCTACTCAAAAAACTTCTTCAAAAATTATTCATCCAAAATCAATTATGATTTGGGTTCCAAAAACTAATAATAATTTGATTAGGAAAAACTACATTAAATCTTTTATTATGTCTGTACATAAGAATGAAAATTTTATTTTAAAGGGAACTCTAAACCCAACTGGGTTAGGCTTCCTAAGATTTAACCCTTAGGACCCTATAGAGGAAGTGGGTACCAATAGAATTTCAATATTTTTTGCAGGTACTGATTAAGAAAAGAGGAAAATAGATTCTAGACAGTGGTTGCTCAAAACACATGACAGGCAACAAAAATATGTTAACTAACATTATCTACTCAGATGGAGGATCTGTCACTTTTGGAGATAATTCAAAAGGTTACATCATCGGCAAAGGCGATGTGAGCAATGACGGTACATCTAAATTACCTCTTATTACAAATGTCTTATTAGTTAAAAATTTAAAACATAACTTACTAAGTATTAGTCAATTATGTGATAAAGGTTTTAACATAGTATTTTCTGAAAATAAATGCAATATTTTTTATCATAACAAAAATATTATTTTCGAAGGAGTAAGAGATCATAATATTTATATTTTAAATATGAAAATAAATCATAATACAAATATGTGCTTATTAGTCAAAGAAAATGATCCTTGGTTATGGCATAAAAGATTTTGTCATATAAATTTCAAAGCTATTAATAAATTATCCAAAAATAATTTGGTAAAAGGATTACCTAAAATGAATTTTAAGGTAAATAGCATTTGTGATGCTTGTCAACTAGGAAAGCTAACTAAATCTACTTTTAAATCCAAGAAGATCATCTCAACTTTGCAACCTCTTGAATTGTTGCATCTAGACTTATTTGGACCAACTCAGACTCAATCTATTAATCACAATAGATATGTCTTTGTAATAGTTGATGACTTCTCTAGATATACTTGGACTTTATTTATGAAAAACAAAAGTGATACTTTTGAAAATTTCAAAATCTAGCGTTTCTTTCTAATATTGAACCTAAAAATATTAAGGAAGCCTCAACTGATGATTATTGGATTATTGCGATGCAAGAAGAACTAAACCAATTCGAAAGAAATGACGTTTGGGATTTAGTTCCACGACCAAATGATCAAACAGTTATTGGCACTAAATGGGTTTTTAAAAATAAAGCTGATGAAAATGGTAATATCACTAGAAATAAAGCTAGATTAGTTGCTCAAGGATATAATCAGGAAGAAGGAATTGACTATGAAGAAACTTTTGCTCCTGTCGCAAGATTAGAAGCAATACGAATTCTATTAGCCTATGCTTGCTTTCATGATTTCAAATTATATCAAATGGATATTAAAAGTGCATTTTTAAATGGATTTATTAAAGAAAATGTTTATGTTGAACAACCTCCCTTGTTTATACACGAACAATTTCCAGAACATGTTTATAAACTTAAAAAGGCTTTATACGGTTTGAAACAAGCACCTCGTGCTTGGTATGATCGTTTAAAAAGTTATTTAATCAATTTTGGTTTTGAAATTGGAAAGGTTGATCAAACTCTTTTTATTAAGAAAAAGAAACATGATATCTTAATTGTTCAAATTTATGTAGATGATATTATTTTTGGATCAACTAATGATAAATTATGTCAAGAATTTTCTAAAATAATGACAAATGAATTTAAAATGTCTCATATGGGAGAATTAACATATTTTCTTGGACTTCAAATTAAGCAAGTTAATAACGGTATTTTTATAAATCAAGAAAAATATTGTAATAATTTAATCAAACGCTTTGGTATGGAAAATACTTCTGCCAAACCAACTCCTATGAGTACAACCATACATCTTGAAAAAGATGAAAATGGCAAGAGTGTAGACCAAAAATTATATCGAAGTATGATTGGATCTTTATTATATTTAACCGCTAGTAGACCCGATATAATGATGAGTGTTTGTTTGTGTGCACGATTTCAAGCCGATCCTAAAGAATCACATATTAGAGTAGTGAAACGTATTTTACGTTATCTCAACAAAACCAAAGATTTTGGACTATTTTATCCGAAAGAATGTCCTTTTGAATTAGTATCATATAGTGATGCTGATTTTGGAGGAAGTCGGACGGATAGAAAAAGTACAAGTGGGACTTGTCACTTCATTGGACGGTCTCTAGTATCTTGGTTCAGTAAGAAACAAAATTGCGTATCACTTTCTACTTGTGAAGCAGAATATATATCTACAGCCTTGGCATGTGCTCAAGTAATTTATATGCAACAAACTCTTCAAGATTTTGGTTTTAACTTATCCAAATCTACAATCTTCTATGATAACTCTAGTGCTATTAATTTATCTAAAAATCCAGTAAATCATTCACGGACAAAACATATTGATATTCGTCATCATTTTCTTCGTAATAATGTTGAAAAAGATATAATCAATCTAGAATTCGTATCTTCGGAAAATCAATTAGCAGATATTTTTACCAAACCATTAAATGAAAACACTTTTGTAAAATTGAGACGAGAACTTGGAATTATCTCTCTCAAAAATTTATGAAGTTTACTTCAACTATTCTGTTTTTATTTAACTTGTTTCTATCCACACATATTGTTTCTGGTTAACATTAAATTTTTTCTTCTTTTAATCTTAACCATTTATTTTTTTTAGCCTTCAGTTTTGTAACAACCCTGTATTTTACAAATATTCTTAAATTGATTTTTCCCAGATTCAAAAGCTTTATTTATGAAAAAGAATAAATTTTGTTATTTTAAATATAAACTTTGACTTTGATGTGGATTAGAATTCCAAATATGACTAAATTTAATATTTCCTGAAAATGTGAATTTTGGTCAATAGTCAAACTTTGACTTTTAAGTTTAAATTTTAAATAGTTTGAAATTATAAATTTTATCTTTTATTATGAAAATAGATTTAATAACTTGAACACTACTTTTCGTTTCGTTGAAAACGGAGTTAAAATGTAAAAGTTATGTACATTTCAATTTTTAGTATAATTTGTTTTATTATGCATTTTTGCCTATTTTAAATTTTATAAATTTTATTTTCTTTGCCATATTTTATTTTAATATGTGTTAATATGTTATTTTATGTATATTTTTGTCTTTTATTATTTTTAAAGTGAAGTAGACATTTTTCTAGAGTCAATGGTAATTTATGTGAAATTTTCATGTCCTGTCTGCTATTTTTAAACAATTTCTTCAATTCTTTTGCTATATTCTCTGAATTTAATTATTTACTTCACTTTGAAAATGTTTTAAAAGTCATTTTTATTTCAAATTTTCTTTTAGAATATTTTTAAATTAAAGTTAATAATTTTCCAAAGTCAATGGTGATTTATTTGTAATTTCTGGACACTGTTTTGTATTTTAAGCAATTTCTTTTATTATTTTTTCTAATTTCTTTAAATTTTATTATTTATTTTCTTATATCTTTACTTAGTTTCGGTTTGTATAGTATTTTTCTGAAATATTTTGTTTATATAAAGATTTATAAGGAAAGAAATGTGAAGGGTTGTGTAACGCTTTGAAACGGAAGCCCTTTTATTTACCAAATCCTTTAATTCCTTTGACTCCTCAAAATTAATTGCCTAGCCATGTAAAACCCTAGTGTAGCCGTCATCTCATTTGGCATTCACGTGAAAAAATATCTCATCTTCAATTGTTTCTCACGGCTAGAGAAAATTAGGTAATGGCCTCCATCTCTTTCTTCCTACTTTTCTTCTTTTTCTATGCTATTTTGCTTGCCTTCTTCCCTGATTGAGATCGGCCTCTACCCCTATTCCTCTACCACCACCTCCTTCCATCTCTTCCCGACCACCACCAGCACCCACTCCACCAGATCTGACCATAGCCGAACCATTTTGATGATAAAACCCCCCAAATTTCAACCTAGATGCCTAAAAACCATGTTTATTGACATCTACATGCTCACCCACCTCAACCACCACCCAAACCACCACCATAGCCACCACCACCTCCCTGACCTGACCACAACACACCCCTCCCCACCTCTGTCCAGATCTGAACTTGAATGGGCAAGCCCAAACTCCTATGGCCGAGCCCTTTTGTTGACCAAAAACCACGCTAGTGTGCCTAAAACTCTTCACATACCTATGTTATAACTTCCCCATCATCTCTAGCTTGTAGCCGTGTATCCCTTGGTCCAAACCAGACCCAAAACCATTGCCTTAGACCTGTAGTTTCCCTCATGGCTGAGCCTAGTAAAGATTGAAAGCAAGTGCAAGCATTTCTATTTGATTCCGTGCAGTCATTTCTAACATTGTTCTATTAAAATTTGGGTTGAAAACTTATATTGTTTGGATTGTTTTGTCTTATGTATTCCGAGGAGTTAACCTTGTCTCTCTCACACTCATCATCATCATGGCTGAGAAATGAACCCCTTGTTCGAGCTTTTGAATGGTTAAAGCATGGTCAAGTAATCTATTCCGTTGTTGCTTCTTATCTGCATTGTTTCAACATTGTTTTGCGTTGAATATTTATGTGTATATTGTCTTGTTTTGTTTGAATGTTTTCAAGGAGATTTATCTTTGGCTCTCTCAATATCCAATCTTATTCGTGCTTTCGTGCCTTCGAAGATCTCAGTTTGTGCATTTGATAGCAATCTCCAGCACAAAGAGGTGAGTTATTCTCACCAGACAATATGTACCTATATAACAAGTAAATTGACACCCTGCGAATCTGTAGAAATATATTATCATGTTATATATGTTTATATTATTATCATATGATGTTCACACCTGTTATATCATATGTTACTGTTATTTAATGTTATTCTGTTATTTATATCTGTTATCACCATTGCAAGTTCCCTGTAGACTAGAATCACTATGGGTTGAAATGATACATACCCGAACGGACTTTAGAATAGGGAAAAATCGTTATGGGTTGAAATGATAGGCCTGAACAATTTTTATTTAATTTATTTTAACTTGGGATTGCGGGTTTGAAATGATAGAACCCGGATTTTTCTTTTTTTAACTGCGGATTGAAATGATACATATCCGTATCACTTGACCTAGGTTAGAAAATTATATACAGGCCCGTGGTTATTTTATAAAGTGCTTTGGATATTTTTAAGTAATTTAAAAATTTTAAATTTATGAAATTTGATTTAAATAGATTTTGAAATGTTTTAAAATAAAGATATTATGATTTTTCTATATGTTAAAAATGTAATCAATGAAGGTTTAACTGGATTTTTGAAATATAACTTAAGTTGGAAATTTGGAATTTTGGTTAAAAATGATATTTAAGTTATATAAATAAAATGGATATTAAATTTTATTTGGAAATGGTAAATATGATAATTTGATTAAATTTGAATTTAAGTGATTTATTAAATTATTATTGATTTTTCTATGAATTTAAGTGGTTAAATAAATGAATGTTTAAAAGTGATATTTTAAAATATAACTTGACTAGGAAATGTGAAATTTGGTTTTAATTAAAGGTTTAAGTTAATTAAATAAAATTGGAAATTTTGTTAAATTGTGAAATGGTAATTTAAATTTGAAGTGTTAAGTCTATTTGTTGAAATGTGAAGAATTAGAACTTTTACACTTAAACTTATTAAGTAAATTGTTGAAAATTGGATTTAATAATAAGAAATTTATTGTGAAAAAGATATATGTTAAATGATATGTAAATGAACATTTTAAATGTTAAAATATGATTTTTAAAAATGTTTATGTGTTTTAAATTGAAGTTATATAATTGCTGGAAATACACTAACACCTGAAATCTACTTTTAATAGCATTCAGAAATGTTATAGATTCTGTTTTGAACTAAAATTGTGTAAAAAGAGCTATGACAGCATTTCTGAAATGCTGTAGTTGCTGTAATTGAACTTATAGGCTAATATTGAACTCAGGTCTATTATAGCATTCTCTGGAAATGCTATAATGGTCTGCAGTCCTTGCTGAAACCAAATTTAACCCTTGTTTTGAAATCTGAACTACCGCAGCACTTCTGAAATGCTGTCTTTTCTGTTTTGAACTATAATTCAACTAAAACTGAGTTTTAACAGCAGTTTTAAGTGTTGTCTTTGCTGAATTAAAAATGTTTTCAAATATAACTTATAGCAGTTGTTTTTAAATGTTGTGAAATGCTGAAATTTTAATAATTAGGGTTTTTGACTTAGTAAACGAACTCAGAATGGTTTGAAACTTTGGAAATTGAATACTTGATTTGAAAATATAATAATTACACTTTTAAAAGGTTTAAATGAATTATTTTGATTGGAATATAAACTATTTAAAGGTGATTTGAAATGATAGTAAATGAACGATATCTTTGAATTTAAAAGGTATTTAAAGTTAAATATTTGGATTTGAACTGATAGGATATTTTATTTTATTAAAATGATTTGAAATGAAGTTTTGTAAGGATATGATATTTTATTATATTAAAATGATTTGAAATGAAGTTTTGAAATGATATGAAAATTTAAATATATGGAAATGGTTTTGAATTGATTTAATCTTTATTTTGATAAAGATATGGTTTGAAATGATATTTTATTTTGAAGTAAAGTATTGTTTTTAAAAGTTATAACCACGGGTTATAATAACGATTGGTTGGCAAAGAGACCGGGATCAGATATGGACATACTCTCTGTCGATACCGAAAACCACTTTGACAACCGTGTACGCGGTGGAGATTCCAGAATGAAGTAGGATGGTGGCGACGTTCTTAAGGTATGTTACGTGGACCCAACTCCCGTGAGTTGGCATAAGGTGGCTAAAACAGGAGCGATCTCGGACCAGTGAGGTAGCACCTCTTCTCGGACACATTTCTTCGATATTATACTCTTACTTGTGATTGATTAGATGGCCATCCTCCGATTTGGGAGTGTTGTTCGAGGTGGAACGGTAGTGGCTGCTATGCGTATCCATCAGTCCGTGTGCATAATTGGTATATCTACCCTGGCATTGCCTAGTTGTGCCGTGTCACCTACCATATCGAGCTTTACTACGATTATGATTTTATGATCCGACTGCGTTAAGGTTCTCCATCCCCTTAACGCTATTTTCTATATGATTATACTTTACTTATTTAGACACTATTGTAATAGCGAATATTACTACATAGTAGATATTTTAATGGATCCTTAGAGGATGGGCGGTCCCAAGCATCTTCTAAGTTACTTGTACCTTTATTACAATTCACTTGAGTTGGTTTACATTATATAAGTATATATTGTCCTGACTTGAGTGTTTTGTGTTTTGCTTTACGCTCGGGTCAGCCTGAGTTATTCACAGATTTGGATTTCCACTCTCTTGGAGATTTGAATCGCTGGAGATTATCTGTTTGTCATGTCCTATCTATTTCAATTATGTTGTTCTACTCAGCTTGTACTTGGTTATTTTATTGAGACTTTTGTTGTACTCTATTTCTTCTGTTGTATCTTATGTAACTCTGACATATTTAGATAGTAGCTTCATGAACTACTATTTCTTTTACTTCCGCTGCATTATTTTACTCTGTGTCTGTGATCTGTGATTATATTTATTTACTGTATATTCTGAGATTTGCCAAATTTTATTTACAACGCGGTATTTTGAGCAATTCAACTCCGGCATGAGTGTCTGCCTATACACTTATAATGGATGCGAATGGTTGAAAATATCGGGTCGTTACAGTTGGTATTAGAGCTTTGGCTTTGAGACAAAACTCAGCATATGGAGTAGATTTATTTACATAATCACTTTCGTTCGAGTTTGAATCTTTTCCTCTTGATTCGAATTTCCTTTGAATTTTTGGAACGTTCCCTGCGGTTCCAAAATTCATTCTTGTCCCTCACTATTCATCTTCTTTTGATTTTGGAGTGTCACATAACTCCACTTCGAATGATCTTTATAGTGAATTGGTTATCTCGCCAATATCCTAATTTTCTGGTAAAGGGGGAAACTCCTTTACAAATTAGCATTGATTCACCTGAGATTTATATCTATCCTTGGTTTAGATGCTAATATCTTTTGTTATTCCAAACTCTATCTTTTGAGATCGGATGTAGATTTACCCAGAAAAAAATACACATTTGATCTTATTCATTAAGTCACGGTTGACCCGGTTAAGGTTGCCCACGATTTATTAAAGCTTACCCATTTCCCTATTTTGTTATTTACTCATCTTATTTTGTTTCCAAAATATCCCCAAACATTTTGAATTGTACTTGTAAATCTATGTTTGTTTTATATATTGTGTTGTTTGAGTTGTTGATGTTGATTTGGGTTTCCGATCGATTCGTCTGATCAACGCTATCGATAGGATTTCTAAAACACTTTGACAGAACAAACTGACACAGTATATAAAAAAATTTTGGTTAATAAAATAAATTTTGATATAAGTAAATATTATGGAACTTAATAAATTGATTTAATTTGAGAATTTAATTTCTGATGGTTTCACACCTTGTGTTTAAAGTTGTAAAAGGATATATTATTTAAAGTATTTCTAAGTAGAAATATGTTTCTAAAGGATTTTAAAGTTTAAAAATTTAGTGCTCTTCTCTTTGTCGCTGGAAAATAATTTCGGTGATGACTGCATCATCATCGACATTCATTTTCGAGTTTTGAACTGAAGAGACCGTTCTGTAGTCTTACTACAGCTTTGTTTTGAAAGATTTAATTTATTTGAATTTCTAAATATGATTTGATTTATAATATATATAGATAAATGATTTAAATTGATTTGACATATTATGTACATATATTTATTTATCTCTAACAGGTTTGAAGGAAATCGGAAATTTAATTCTTACATTTTTTTTCTTAAAGAATAATTTCAATTATAAAAAGAAAAATCAAAATTTTGGATAAATGATTCAAACTTGAGATAATTGAATCGGAAAGTTTTATTTGTATAACACACAATTTCATTCCAGTATAACTTACCTAAATTACACAGAAGTTGAATATGAAATTGGATAACATACAATATAGAAAGGATTTTATAAATAAAAATTTGAGTGGTTATAATAAATGTTATACACTTAAATTTTAGTTATAAAAGATTAACAGAGGTAAATAGTGAAAAAGGAATTTAAAGAGATTTTATTTAAATAACTTAATAATCAAATTGATTTAATATGGAACCTTAAGTCTAACCTAGGAATTTTAATAAAGGTTATTTCCTGAAATGAATATGTTGTATAATAAATAATGTATCTTTGAATAGATAAAATAAAATACATTTGAATTGGACTTTTGGTAATAAAGTTTATTTAACTTGAATTCATAGTTTAATTGATGTCTAAATGAATAAATGTGTAAAGAAATTTGATTGTTATATTTGCTATATAAATGTTTTATTTATGAAATAGATATGTCTTGGAAAATGAATAATTATGATTTAAATAGTTAAAACGTATTTTAACATCACTAAAATTTGATAATTGAAAATTTGGTTTCCAAATGGAATTTTAAGTGTAACTTATTAAAGGAATATCTATTTGGGTATTTTTAATAAAGTGTTAGGTTATGTGTTAAATTAAGAGCTAACTAAAATAGTGAGCTTTTGACTTAATAAATGAAGTATAGTTTAATTTGGATATTCTATTCATAAAAGTTTGTTTTTAATAAATCATAAGTTAAATGATATCCAAATGAATATTTCTGAAATTAAACTGATTTGAAATACTAATATATCGACTGTAGCATTTTATAAGTGCTGCTGTTTTGAAAATACAATGTTTTGGAAATTTTTATAATTGAATGAACATAGAAATGTTACAACTTTAAAATGAATATTATTTGACCTTGAATTAAAATATTTTAAATGAAGATTATTTTAAAAGGTGTTATGATTTTCTAAGTATTATGTTTTTTTTAGAATAACATTTCCAATGTGTTATGATTTTAGTAGTATGATTTCCAAATGATAAACACCTCTAAATTTTTATGATTTCAAAGTATTATGATTTCAAAGCATTATGGTTTCAAATTATTATCTTATTTTGTTTTTCAAACCATCTTTTGGTTGTCCTTATTTTCCCTCGTCTTGCTACAAACTGGTATAAGCATCTTTCTATAATCTTTCCGTTTAGAAATCTTTCTGTAATCTTTGATAATTTTTGTTACTCATCTGGATCTGAACACTTTTTTCCATTCATAGACCGTCGGTCAAGTGAAAAGGGAGATTTAGACTCTAGAGGATCTTTTTCGTGCTTATATTCTTGATTTATCACCTCCATCTTGTTAAACTTACCTATGACAATAGTTATCAGGTGTAATTCCAATCTTCTTATCATCTTGTCTTAATTCTATTTCATTCTATCTTTTTCTGTGCTTTCTCATACCTCGTTCCTTTTCGGTGACGAAAAGTTTTGAGTGGGGGAGAGTGTAACAACCCTGTATTTTACAAATATTCTTAAATTGATTTTTCCCAGATTCAAAAGCATTATTTATGAAAAAGAATAAATTTTGTTATTTTAAATATAAACTTTGACTTTGATGTGGATTAGAATTCCAAATATGACTAAATTTAATTTTTCCTGAAAATGTGAATTTTGGTCAATAGTCAAACTTTGACTTTTAAGTTTAAATTTTAAATAGTTTGAAATTGTAAATTTTATCTTTTATTATGAAAATAGATTTAATAACTTGAACACTACTTTTCGTTTCGTTGAAAACGGAGTTGAAATGTAAAAGTTATGTACATTTCAATTTTTAGTATAATTTGTTTTATTATGCATTTTTGCCTATTTTAAATTTTATAAATTTTATTTTCTTTGCCATATTTTATTTTAATATGTGTTAATATGTTATTTTATGTATATTTTTGTCTTTTATTATTTTTAAAGTGAAGTAGACATTTTTCTAGAGTCAATGGTAATTTATGTGAAATTTTCATGTCCTGTCTGCTATTTTTAAACAATTTCTTCAATTCTTTTGCTATTTTCTCTGAATTTAATTATTTATTTCACTTTGAAAATGTTTTAAAAGTCATTTTTATTTCAAATTTTGTTTTAGAATATTTTTAAATTAAAGTTAATAATTTTCCAAAGTCAATGGTGATTTATTTGTAATTTCTGGACACTGTTTTGTATTTTAAGCAATTTCGTTTATTATTTTTTCTAATTTCTTTAAATTTTATTATTTATTTTCTTATATCTTTACTTAGTTTCGGTTTGTATAGTATTTTTCTGAAATATTTTGTTTATATAAAGATTTATAAGGAAAGAAATGTGAAGGGTTGTGTAACGCTTTGAAACGGAAGCCCTTTTATTTACCAAATCCTTTAATTCCTTTAACTCCTCAAAATTAATTGCCTAGCCATGTAAAACCCTAGTGTAGCCGTCATCTCATTTGGCATTCACGTGAAAAAATATCCCATCTTCAATTGTTTCTCACGGCTAGAGAAAATTAGGTAATGGCCTCCATCTCTTTCTTCCTACTTTTCTTCTTTTTCTATGCTATTTTGCTTGCCTTCTTCCCTGATTGAGATCGGCCTCTACCCCTATTCCTCTGCCACCACCTCCTTCCATCTCTTCCCGACCACCACCAGCACCCACTCCACCAGATCTGACCATAGCCGAACCATTTTGATGATAAAACCCCCCAAATTTCAACCTAGATGCCTAAAAACCATGTTTATTGACCTCTACATGCTCACCCACCTCAACCACCACCCAAACCACCACCATAGCCACCACCACCTCCCTGACCTGACCACAACACACCCCTCCCCACCTCTGTCCAGATCTGAACTTGAATGGGCAAGCCCAAACTCCTATGGCCGAGCCCTTTTGTTGACCAAAAACCACGCTAGTGTGCCTAAAACTCTTCACATACCTATGTTATAACTTCCCCATCATCTCTAGCTTGTAGCCGTGTATCCCTTGGTCCAAACCAGACCCAAAACCATTGCTTTAGACCTGTAGTTTCCCTCATGGCTGAGCCTAGTAAAGGTTGAAAGCAAGTGCAAGCATTTCTATTTGATTCCGTGCAGTCATTTCTAACATTGTTCTATTAAAATTTGGGTTGAAAACTTATATTGTTTGGATTGTTTTGTCTTATGTATTCCGAGGAGTTAACCTTGTCTCTCTCACACTCATCATCATCATGGCTGAGAAATGAACCCCTTGTTCGAGCTTTTGAATGGTTAAAGCATGGTCAAGTAATCTATTCCGTTGTTGCTTCTTATCTGCATTGTTTCAACATTGTTTTGCGTTGAATATTTATGTGTATATTGTCTTGTTTTGTTTGAATGTTTTCAAGGAGATTTATCTTTGGCTCTCTAAATATCCAATCTTATTCGTGCTTTCGTGCCTTCGAAGATCTCAGTTTGTGCATTTGATAGCAATCTCCAGCACAAAGAGGTGAGTTATTCTCACCAGACAATATGTACCTATATAACAAGTAAATTGACACCCTGCGAATCTGTAGAAATATATTATCATGTTATATATGCTTATATTATTATCATATGATGTTCACACCTGTTATTACACCTGTTATATCATATGTTACTGTTATTTAATGTTATTCTGTTATTTATATCTGTTATCACCATTGCAAGTTCCCTGTAGACTAGAATCACTATGGGTTGAAATGATACATACCCGAACGGACTTTAGAATAGGGAAAAATCGTTATGGGTTGAAATGATAGGCCTGAACAATTTTTATTTAATTTATTTTAACTTGGGATTGCGGGTTTGAAATGATAGAACCCGGATTTTTCTTTTTTTAACTGCGGATTGAAATGATACATATCCGTATCACTTGACCTAGGTTAGAAAATTATATACAGGCCCGTGGTTATTTTATAAAGTGCTTTGGATATTTTTAAGTAATTTAAAAATTTTAAATTTATGAAATTTGATTTAAATAGATTTTGAAATGTTTTAAAATAAAGATATTATGATTTTTCTATATGTTAAAAATGTAATTAATGAAGGTTTAACTGGATTTTTGAAATATAACTTAAGTTGGAAATTTGGAATTTTGGTTAAAAATGATATTTAAGTTATATAAATAAAATGGATATTAAATTTTATTTGGAAATGGTAAATATGATAATTTGATTAAATTTGAATTTAAGTGATTTATTAAAGTATTATTGATTTTTCTATGAATTTAAGTGGTTAAATAAATGAATGTTTAAAAGTGATCTTTTAAAATATAACTTGACTAGGAAATGTGAAATTTGGTTTTAATTAAAGGTTTAAGTTAATTAAATAAAATTGGAAATTTTGTTAAATTGTGAAATGGTAATTTAAATTTGAAGTGTTAAGTCTATTTGTTGAAATGTGAAGAATTAGAACTTTTACACTTAAACTTATTAAGTAAATTGTTGAAAATTGGATTTAATAATAAGAAATTTATTGTGAAAAAGATATATGTTAAATGATATGTAAATGAACATTTTAAATGTTAAAATATGATTTTTAAAAATGTTTATGTGTTTTAAATTGAAGTTATTTAATTGCTGGAAATACACTAACACCTGAAATCTACTTTTAATAGCATTCAGAAATGTTATAGATTCTGTTTTGAACTAAAATTGTGTAAAAAGAGCTATGACAGCATTTCTGAAATGCTGTAGTTGCTGTAATTGAACTTATAGGCTAATATTGAACTCAGGTCTATTATAGCAATCTCTGGAAATGCTATGATGGTCTGCAGTCCTTGCTTAAACCAAATTTAACCCTTGTTTTGAAATCTGAACTACCGCAGCACTTCTGAAATGCTGTCTTTTCTGTTTTGAACTATAATTCAACTAAAACTGAGTTTTAACAGCAGTTTTAAGTGCTGTCTTTGCTGAATTAAAAATGTTTTCAAATATAACTTATAGCAGTTGTTTTTAAATGTTGTGAAATGCTGAAATTTTAATAATTAGGGTTTTTGACTTAGTAAACGAACTCAGAATGGTTTGAAACTTTGGAAATTGAATACTTGATTTGAAAATATAATAATTACACTTTTAAAAGGTTTAAATGAATTATTTTGATTGGAATATAAACTATTTAAAGGTGATTTGAAATGATAGTAAATGAACGATATCTTTGAATTTAAAAGGTATTTAAAGTTGAATATTTGGATTTGAACTAATAGGATATTTTATTTTATTAAAATGATTTGAAATGAAGTTTTGTAAGGATATGATATTTTATTATATTAAAATGATTTGAAATGAAGTTTTGAAATGATATGAAAATTTAAATATATGGAAATGGTTTTGAATTGATTTAATCTTTATTTTGATAAAGATATGGTTTGAAATGATATTTTATTTTGAAGTAAAGTATTGTTTTTAAAAGTTATAACCACGGGTTATAATAACGATTGGTTGGCAAAGAGACCGGGATCGGATATGGACATACTCTCTGTCGATACCGAAAACCACTTTGACAACCACGTACGCGGTGGAGATTCCAGAATGAAGTAGGATGGTGGCGACGTTCTTAAGGTATGTTACGTGGACCCAACTCCCGTGAGTTGGCATAAGGTGGCTAAAACAGGAGCGATCTCGGACCAGTGAGGTAGCACCTCTTCTCGGACACATTTCTTCGATATTATACTCTTACTTGTGATTGATTAGATGGCCATCCTCCGATTTGGGAGTGTTGTTCGAGGTGGAACGGTAGTGGCTGCTATGCGTATCCATCAGTCCGTGTGCGTAATTGGTATATCTACCCTGGCATTGCCTAGTTGTGCCGTGTCACCTACCATATCGAGCTTTACTACGATTATGATTTTATGATCCGACCGCGTTAAGGTTCTCCATCCCCTTAACGCTATTTTCTATATGATTATACTTTACTTATTTAGACACTATTATAATAGCGAATATTACTACATAGTAGATATTTTAACGGATCCTTAGAGGATGGGCGGTCCCAAGCATCTTCTAAGTTACTTGTACCTTTATTACAGTTCACTTGAGTTGGTTTACATTATATAAGTATATATTGTCCTGACTCGAGTGTTTTGTGTTTTGCTTTACGCTCGGGTCAGCCTGAGTTATTCACAGATTTGGATTTCCACTCTCTTGGAGATTTGAATCGTTGGAGATTATCTGCTTGTCATGTCCTATCTATTTCAATTCTGTTGTTCTACTCAGCTTGTACTTAGTTATTTTATTGAGACTTTTGTTGTACTCTATTTCTTCTGTTGTATCTTATTTAACTCTGACATATTTAGATAGTAGCTTCATGAACTACTATTTCTTTTACTTCCGCTGCATTATTTTACTCTGTGTCTGTGATCTGCGATTATATTTATTTACTGTATATTCTGAGATTTGCCAAATTTTATTTACAACGCGGTATTTTGAGCAATTCAACTCCGGCATGAGTGTCTGCCTATACACTTATAATGGATGCGAATGGTTGAAAATATCGGGTCGTTACAAGTTTTCTATAAATTCCTTCTTTCCGAAGAAAATTGTCATTCAGCTTATCTATTTTATTTTCTTAAAAGGTGAAAGAAAAAATTCAAATATGCTTTTTAACTTTGCATTATTCATATATACCATGGCTGGTTCATCCTCAGATGAGCCTTTCTATTCATCTGAATATTCGTCAATTAATTTTGAAACACCTAGTTCTGGGTCTTCCGAACTTCCAACTCCAACTCCAGCTTATATTCCGATATGTCCACCACAAAGTCATCATACGGGGTATACGCCGGAAAATAAACGCACGCGAAGAAATTTATTTCCGTCTCCAACTACTAAGGAAAAGATAGATAACTTACATCACTATCAGAGGGAAACACTTAATCTTCAGCGAGAAATGTATTTTGAGCAAAAGAGTCATGGAAGACGACTGAGTTTTCTTGAACGGTGTGCTGCAAAAATATGTGGTTCATCTCCGATCAACACAAATGCACATATTCTTTCACCTCAACGTCCTCATGTTTCCCCAAATTCATGGGATCGACAGCCTCAATGGTCTCCCATTAAACAGTCTGATGAACAAAATCAACACGAATCATCCAAAGGGAAGTCTCCGAAGTCTCCAAAAACTCCAAAGACTCCTAAGTAGAAAATATTTATATGATTGTATGTTGATTTGGTTATTCATATTTGCTTTGTTTTTATCAAAATAAATAAATATTTGAATATTTTTTCTTTTCTTTAAACTTAGCAAAAACATTCATCATCAGACATACAGACGTCTACATCTTTCAACAGACGTCTGTAAAACAACTACTTTTACTGTTTTCAGCCACACAGACGTCTGAATCATTTATCACAGACGTCTAAATCAAAGTATAAATTTTCTGGTTACAATTAGTCGTCTGTTTAAAAATAACAGACGTCTGTTATTCAATATAGACGTCTAGACATAAAATTATCAGACGTCTGAATTTAGTTCAAAATGTTTTTTACTCTCTGTTTCAATTTAAACCTTCTGAGCCGTCTGTCAATTTTTTTTAGACGTCTGTCATACCTTTTAGCCGTCTGTGATAAATTTTTAGACGTCTAATCTTTTTGTCCTTGATTCTAATCTACATAACCTCAAACGTCTGTATATTTTTTAGACGTCTGAAACCCTGTTAAGACGAAAACTATTTAAATCATACCAACGGTTTATTCTTTTCTTCACGTCTATTTTCTCTCAAACTCAAAACCCTAGCCTTCTTCAAATTAAACAAATGGCGCCCAAATCAAAGAAACAGAAAGGAGATTCATCTCAACAACCTCCTTATATTCTTCCTTCGGAAGATCAAATTGCAGCTTGGTTATACCACGAACCCCGAAGTATGGCTCGTTACAAGCATTTATCTTCTCTACCATCTTTTCATGGTATTTTTCATGATCTTGATCATTTTCATATGTACAAACTTAGGCTCTATACTGATAGATCTCAGATTACAAGTCTTATTGATTTCAAAGATAATCAAGTCAACATTTGTAAACTTAGTGTCTTATTATTTCTTGCAAATGTTAACAATCCAAAAATTAGACTTCATCGAGATAAAGGAACGCTTTGGACAAGCGTATTTGGAAACATTCTGCAAATAACTCCCTCTGACATTGGACGAGTTTTGAAATGTAGCTCGGATGGGGTTGACTTAGACGACTTTAAGTTAGAAGGGGAGGAACTTAAACAAATAGAATATTATCTTTTTGAACCTGAAAAGTCCATAGATAGATCAAATCATCTTCGTCCTCGACCTCGACTATTGCTTAGAATGCTTATAAAAACAATTTTTCCCCGGCAAGGAAGCCATGAGGTCATTTACGATGATGAAGATAAGGCGCTTCAATCAATTTTATCAAATACTCAGATCAATTGGGCTCAATACTTTTATGATGCTTTTCGTACTTATCATGACTCCAAGAAACGTTCAATTGTCTATGCTCCTTATATTACTCGAATTCTATCTGCCTTCTCTATTCAAAGTCCGTCAAATGAATTTGAAAAGATCAAGGTATCCAACATTTGCTTCTTTAGTTTGATGGGATTACCGGAATCTCCTCTGACATTTCCAACATATAATGATTATAAAGCAGAACAACTAGCTTTACAAAAAGAAAAAGGTAAAACAAAAGTAGGCAGTTCCGGAAATGTTGGACATGAAGGAGATACTGAACAAGAAAGGGATGATGAAGAAAGGGAAGATGAAGAAGAAGAAGAAGATGAAGCTTTTGAGCAAGCTTTTATCCAAAGTTCAAACTCGGAAAATTATGAAATTGAACTAATTTCTGGTACTTCACGCACTTATACTAAAAATGAAAAGCTCAAATCCGACATCACTATCTCTAAAAATCAAAAGAAAATTTCTCAACAAATAGCACAAGGCTTTTCTTCCATCAATTCTAGATTCGATGATTTAGATGCCAAAGTCGAAGAGAATGCACAAGAATTGAAAAATATCAAGACAATTCTTCGTCAATTATGGAAAAAGTCTCATGGATCTTCTCCTCCTTCTTCTCCAACTTGGGTAGAATGGTGAATGAAGATGGTTTTCTTTTGGTTTGTCTTTTGGTTCAAACAAATTTTCTTTCATAAATTTTTTTTTGTTGTGTTTAAAACTTCTAAGTTGATTGTATAATTTTATCTGTCTTTCTTAGTCAACTGTGTTGGGTAAACAAATGTTGTGTCTTAAACATTGATTTGTTATTATCATTTTGGTACATGCTTGGTTTGTTTAAATTTCTTGATTATTTTGTTATTCACAGTTTTGTTACTTCTTTTTTTTCTAACCACCCCCAACAATTCTTTTTGTTAATGACAAAGGGGGAGAAATAATAACATTTCTGCTATATATTATGGTCATATTGACAGGGGGAGCAAAAGGTATGGTTATACTAATCGTTGAATTATATAGTTGTCATCATCAAAAAGGGGGAGAATGTTGGAACCTGCCTTCTTCGATTTTAATGCGACAACTATATATTTCAATCTATATACTATAATATCAAATATTCTTGCAGGAATCTACAAAAGAAGCTATTATCATATCATCTACAAGATTAAAGTTCTCAAAATTCTATTTAGATATCTATGTACAATCTCTGATATGATGATGAAACACACACACACACAAATATACTTTTGAAAATCATGTTTTAAAATAAATATCTTTTTATTATTTAAAAGATATAAAAAGGTATTTTCAAAATTATATATTATCTCAAGTTCAAAAGTGCTAAAATAAAGGAAGGAACAAAACAGTACAGAATTAGACGTCTGTATATTATTTCAGACGTCTGACATCAATATCAGACATCTAAAAGTAATATAACAGACGTCTGAACTCTATGCTTTGAGTGCCTCTATTTCTATATGAAATAGACGTCTGTCAATTTAATAACAGACGTCTGTCATCCTAGACAGACGTCTGAATTAAAAGACAGACGTCTAAATTGACTGTTTTTGTCTTTCTTTTATTTTTTGAATTTCAAAATTTATTCAGACATCTGTCACTTTTATCTCAGACATCTGAACTTGACGAACTGAAGCATCTCTTCATGAAATATCAAAATTTGAAGAGTTGTCTTCTTCACCAAGAGTTGCACTTCTTCAAATAGTTGCAACTATTAAATTAAGACTATTCAATACTATAAATAGAGATGAAAATTCACTATTTAAAGTACCAATTCTTTCTATCTATACTTGCTTTGTATTATCATAATCACAAGTGATTTTCAATTCTCTACTTCCTATCTTTGCACATTCAAATCATCATATAAAGAAGATTATAGGAAGGGTGTACTACATTGACTATATTCGTGTTATTCAAAGAACACACAAAGTCGAGAAACAATTTACCAAATTGTATTTGAAGTCCTATTCGGTTGCTTAGGCGGAAAAGTCCTATTCGGTTGCTTAGGCGGAAAAGTCCTGTTCGGTTGCTCAGGCAGTGTAATACCTATTCCTCCGGGTTAAGTGAGGGTTATTTGAGAAATTCCAGAAGGAGTCTGGGACTGGACGTAGAACGAGAAGTTCGAACCAGTATAAAAATCCCTGGTGTCATTTTTTACTGCTATTTACTATTATTTATAATTCCGCACTTGCTAATCGTAGTTTAACTATATTATCGATCCATATACACTTTCATCACATAGTCATGTGGCATGGTGTTATTATTCCTTAATCATTTCTGTTAAATATCATTTGAAATTTATTCATTAAAGTAAGTCATAACTTTGCATTGTTGTCCTCGTATTCTATGAGGGTATTCGGTCTCTTTACTATCATGCTTTATATTCATATGAAATTGATTCTGTCTTTGGGGCTTTTTGAAAACATAATGCTCCACCATCTCTAGAGATATCTTGTCCCACCTATGGAATGCGTCAGAATTACATACCATTATCTCTATAGGAGTTGAAACTAGTCTCTCATTGTCTTTGATGGAGTTGACCCATGCCTCCAGGACAAAGAAGTTTATACTCCGCTGTCTGATTACTTTGTTCATTACAATTTTCATGCACATTCATCTTCAGATATCTAGTAGGAGGACATGCTCTAATGTCCATGGGGGGGATCCAACACCGTGCCCCCGAGTGTGCTTTACATTATATCTTTACAGGAACTCATTTCCATCGAGTGGCAACGGTCTAGAGTTTGTGGAGTGCTTGGTGGAGTTACTTCCAATATATCCTAGAGTATACCTAGGAGATTTATTTACAGTCATTGGTATCAAAACCAAAAATCTCATGGAATGTGTGATATTTGTTGATTCCAATCTTTACAGTTGTTGACTCTCTGATCCTTGATTTATTGTAATCCATGGCTTTTCCAGTAGCGAGATAGATTCTTTCTGGAGTTTCCATATCAATGAAAATTGAAACTTTCCCTATATTCTAAAGTGTTTCCTTTCTAAGGCCCTTCATCTTCAACCTAGTTGACATTAATCCATCCTTTTGCTTGATATCCAAGTGTTAACAGACTAGTGCTTCGAGCCACTAACCTAATAGTCTCTAAATATGACATAAATGGAGGAAAGCGACCAAATCCTCTCTCTTCGTAGCTCCAACCGCTTCCATATGCTAAACGTAGTGCCTCAAATGTGTTCAAGGGTTGGTTTTTCCAATGTATTGTTTCACAATCAATGTCTTAAAATCCGAGGGTTGACTGCATGTATGATGTTCGGAGTGAACTGACTGTGGTTCATATTGTGAAGCTTTGGTCTCTTGCTCCACTTGCCTAACTCGATACATTGGCCCAGCAACTTTCTCCCATTGTTTGAATGTTTCCTTAATTTGCTTGGTAGGCCATGTCATGCCACATGAAAATGAATCAATCACATGTGTACTAGTCGGTATGAACTCAAGTGGTTCCGTTTCAATAGCCAATTGTATAGTTCCAACATCAGCGTTGACTTCTAGTGAGTTCTCCATTTTTGGTCTTTTGTAAGATTTGTTCTAGGGTACACTTCAATATATGAGCCATCAAAGTAAACCTTTCATCCATATTCTGAATTCCGACGGTTGCGGCATTAAACCGAGATAGGTAGTGTCGTAGCGACTCATCTTCCTTTTGCTTTACATCAGATGATGAGTTCCCGTTTTTTTGATGTTTAATACACACCTGGGATTGACTAATAAACTACTTCTTTAACATCTCCTAAGAATGAATTGAACCTTAGGGTTAACCACAGAACTATTTAGTGGTTAAGTCCACCAAGAATTAAGGATGTCACATGCACAGTACTTCCTCTTTACTCCACTCATCGGCATGTGTTGGGTATACTACCATAAATATACTTCAGGGTTAGTAAGTCCTTAATAGGTTCCATGGTAGATGTCCTAAAGTCTCCAAGGTCCCTGCTAGTCCTATCTCCAAGGAGAAGGTGTTGCTAGGCTAAATCTAATTCCTCACTCCACTTGTGCACGTTTGAACAAATTGTCTAATGATTCGTGCCATTCTATCCTCAGGTTTGGATGATTGTCAATGATAGCTCAACCTTTCCACTCGGGGGAAGCGAATTTTTTCATCTTTCTTATGATGTCTTGATCTTCAGTTACGGCCATGATCATGGCTCTTAAATCGATCCAAGTTATCAATTTATCCTCCACTGACCAAAATTTCAATGAGGGTATAAGAAGAGTTTGTTGCAGCTACTCACAGTTCGACATTATCCATTTTGATTCGGCACCGAACCGCTTCCTAGGTCTAGCTTCGGGCTGAACTCTTGCTTATTTCCTCCCTTCTCATTCCTTCTTCCAACTCTTGGACCTTCTTGATTGAATTCTCTATTAGAGTGTGACCCCTTCTTCTTATGAATCCCCTAGACTGGGATCTCCCTTTTGTTTAAGTGTTGCGACCAATAGTTTGCGTCTACCCCAAGCGTGTCATAAGTCGGTCAACTATTGCTTGATGTTGTGCAGTGAAACATTCATTTAGTTTGGACACAACCCTATCCAGGTTGCCTTTGGTAATTACGAATACTAGAACCGAAGTGCTTTTCGAACGATCATCTTGATTAGCGGTTGTTTGGTTGGGTGCATGGGCATTCCCTGCATTCCCACTGGTAGCACCAACCTTGTTATTTGATCTCAAAGGCATGTTAAGAATCACCCTTCTCAGTAAATGCACCAAAAATGTTTGCACAAAAGATGGGCAAAAAATCCAATCAATTAGTTGTAGAGCTGTGAATACGGGGTGTATCACTATTGTTATATTTGAATTATGATTAATTTTTTAGAGAGTGGATCATATATAGGTTATGTAGAAAATAAGTTGCAGTAAAGTAAAGAACACAAAGATTTATAGTGGTTCGATCTGAATGTGCCTAATCCACTGTCCATTTTCATTATTATTCTTATAGATCTTTAATATAATGTCTTATATACAAGATACAATGGTCTGAAGCTTAAAAGCCAATAAGTTATGCTCAAAAGGGTATGTTCGACCATTTCTATCTGGCTATTCCTCCCCATCTCTTCTGGTTCGGCTATCTCTGTTAGGAAGTTCCTGCAAGATGGTTCCTATTATCTATTCCTGCTAGGCTATTCCTACCAGACTATTCTTCCTAGGCAATTCCTACTTGGCCATTCTCCTACTATCTGTTCCTATAATCTAGTCCTTTCCTCTGACTTGTCTACCATTATTGTTGTAAGCTTGGATCTCTAGAAATTATCCTCCATTGGTGTTAGATGCTTTGGTATTTATAAGAGTGAAGGTATAAGGAGGTCAAGCAAATAGTTTCTATGTGTAACATGCTCAGACGTAATATTCTTGAATATGCTAAATGTAATTGATAGTTTCCTGATATACACTGATTTTATTTCATATATAACTTGCTCGGTTTAGCTTGGATCCCAGTCTGGAGTAGGTTGGTCCAGTAAAGTGTATGTGGATATGTTGTTGGCCATGTTTGCTAGCTTCCCTATCTTGCTCGACTCTCCTCGATTAGATTGTCACTCTATAGGCTTGGTTCGGTGTGTCCTCAGGGCGCGTGGCTCAGTCCGGTATGTGCTCTCCATGGGGTTGGTCCAGAGGGATCTATGGCCATTTGGCTTGGTAGGCTCCTGAGCACCGAACAAAAAATCATGTTCTTACCGTAGGCTCCTGGCCATTTGGCTTGGTAGGCTCCTGGCCATTTGGCTTGGCGGACAATTTTTAAGATAATCATATCTTCTAATCCGTAGCTCGGATTAAGACCCAGTTTTGACCTATATGCATGTCCTGACCTTAGGAGCATATTTCAAGAGCTTTGACTATGCCAAATTTTCCCCTGGAGCTTCGCCTTCCCCTTGTGATTACATAATGGCACCTTTATTATGCATCTTCTGGCCATTTCTATGCTCCTTGACATCTTTCCTTATTCACCATGATATAGGCGGAAATGCCCACAACATGTACGACTACAAATGTTTTGAAGTCACCTCTTAATTTCAAATCATCTTTGGTTTCTTATTTAATATTCACTATCATATTAAAGAAATTTTTAAACATATTTTTTCAAAATGAATTATGTCCAACATGTTTAGAAGGTTAAGATCCTTCCTGTACGGTAATTCCCAAATATACTCTTTTTTCACCAATTTGATATTTCCTTTTACTTAGAATTTTTGGCTCTTTAACCCTCATCCATGTACTTTTGGATAATCTTCTATGATATCAAATAGCTCATTGCTATTGTAAAATAGTTATTGTTGTAAATTTTCCAATTTTTTTCTTATCACGTCTCAAAAAGGTCATTTGAACACAAAAACAACGTTGGCGATCTCATCAACACTGCTTACCACTATGTTTTAGTCGAAATTCTTTCATCGAATGCATGCATATTGGACAAGATAATTACCCCTCGTACTCCATATCAAAAGCATTTTCTACACGAGAATATTGCTTATCATTCACAATAAACAAGCAAATTGTTTAAGTTTTTCTTTGATACATCGTAAATATAAAATCCCTCTGTTAGAACTTTCACAACTCCTAGATTAAAAGCTACAAATAAAAATCTATTCCATCATTGGGATTTTTGGGTCCAAGAATGATGAGTGTTAACAACCTATATGAAGTTTGGAAAAATGTAAACATTGGAAAATTGTAGGGTGTTCGAAGAAGTGGCTAAGTCATGTAATTCTTATCACACTAAGTGAAGGATTGAAAACCAACTATATATAGATTAAGTCTAACGTTTTGTTATTCTTTAGTTAAATTAATATTTTTGTTATCAATATGTATCCACATTTCACCATTTGAAGAATAATGCAAAAGCCTCTCCTCTCGAACTCGTTATCCATGCCAGCTCATGTGCTTCACTAAAGAATAAGATGCAAGTAATCTTCGTAATCTAGAATAAGCATGAGATTATGCATATGCGTGAAAGGTACACCTTTACTATTGTCCTTTTCCCTTTCATATTTTCATAATTTATATAATTTATAGTGTGCCAGATTTATATCTTCCTTCAAATATAGTTTTCATCCACTTTGTCACGTGTCATTCTTTTCGTATGGCAATCGATTGTAGATGTTTGTTTTTTTAAAATACCAATTTTCTATCGACCCAGTCTACAAACCGGATGGGATCACATCTCAAATTAAACTAATAATATCATTTATTTTTTTATACCATTGTTTATGAGTTTTATAACAGCTAACCTTGATAACCAAGAAGTTGTTACTGGTTATGTTATTGGATATCTATTAAAAAATGGTCCATATGATGCTTTTTAACAAGTCAAGAGGATTTTTAGCTTCCAGATTAGTTTAATCCTCCAATTGGTGAGTTCTTCCACATACCTGGACCAACGGCATCAAGAACCATTTTAGTCAATCTATTCTCTTGACTAGATTGATTATTAACAACATTTTCATTCTCATTTTCAACAACGACCGGTGTATTAAAAGTACTTGTAGCTTCACTATGGAATTTTCACAAACAATAGTCATTCATAATTCCATGTCACGTTAAATAGAACTCTACAACTTGGTAATCATGATTTTTTAAGCTTTACATTTTTTCAATAACATCAAAAAATACCGTTTACGTTTATTGTAAGATGTCATTTACATAAATTCATTTAAACCAACTAGAATGGGTAATGGTAATGATCCATCACGCCTTATATATTTGTTCATCTTATTTCACCAAAATTTCAATTGTTCCATCTTTTACTGCATAATTAACAAAAATTATATTACGTATTATTGTAAATAAATTGCTAGCATATTAATGGGAAATGTTGCTTTCATTTATTAACACTTTTTCATTAGTTATTAGGTGAATTTCTATAAATTTGCAAATTTACCTAAATATAACATTTCTAAGATAAGAATTCTCAAATTGTTCAACATTCTTTTAAAATATTAAGGTTGTTTCTTATATAAATATATAATCATTTCATTATTTAAATTATTATTTATACATATATATTTGGTTTAATTGTTATATACATATAACGGTTCTGAAACAAATTTTATTTAATATTATTAACAAAAGAGATAACATAAAAATAGGAATTATAACATTCAATAACTTTGCAATTAAATACAAATATGAATTTATACTATTATCTTAATTCATTTTTTATTATTTATCTAAATATAATATTATGCTATTTCCAATCTTTTTTCTAAAATTTGATGTTTTTTTATTGGCCGATGGACCTACTCCCCATTTATAAATAAAATGATATTTCTACATTTCATAAATCATTTCACCTTAAACGTTTTAAGAATATTTCATAGTACTTCTCCATATTATCTTTGTAAATAGAAAACATAAAGGCTATCAAAAATTTGTAAACTATTTGAAACGAAATGATTTATGTAATTTGTCCAATACATGAACAAACACGACAATATTGGATCAGAGGAAGGTTGATGTTTATTTCATAATAAAAATGAACATCTATATGACAATCATATACAACGCCTGTCACATGGGTCCAAACTATGTAATTATCTCATAATATAATAATTTTAACCTATACTACAATTTTCTTTTCTAAATAATTTGCAATGGAAAGGGTTTCACAAATTATTTCAAAAATAAAAAAGAGCACACAAATATATCACACATCAATAAATGATAGCATATTATTAACCTAAATTAATTAAAGTTGAAATAATTAGATGTCAATGGATGTTAATCAATTATTAGTGAAGTACTAGGAAACTACTAATCAACTATTAATTAATTATTAATCCTACACAATAACTGTCAACTACTAGTTAGTTATTGTACCATTAGTAAGAATCGATGCAAATTGCAACATTTTGGCTTAAGGGGGGAATTGGAGTTTGGTTGGTTAGAGGAATTAGGGTTTAGGTGCTAGTTGAGGATCATTGATGGAGGAGCGATGATGGTATTGAGGATCGATGATGGAGGACTTTTTTATTGTGTTTGGTGGTCTAAGGGAAGGCAGTAGTGGAACCACGTTGTCGTGTTAGTTAGGCTTGGACAAGGAGCATTGTTGTTCATGATTTGCGGTTAAAGAGCGCAGAGAGATGGGTAAGTTGAACCAATTTTTTTTAATTGAGGGTAGAAAAAGATGGTATCATCCTTGGCTTTGAAGGAGAAAGTAAATGTGGTGTACAACCTGCTATTTTTAGACCTCTGGGTTCTGACAAAAAAAACTTTCACCAGAGAAGTCTAAAAACAGCAGATCGATAAGTGATTGATACAAGAAAATAAAACAGAAACTATCTGTTTTGTCTTTCAAAACTCACAACGAAAGGAGCACACAATATAATAATTAAACAATATTATTTCATTTCCAAACAAATCCATGCGTAGTTTCATATGTCATTGATATTGTTATCCCGCCTTTTAACTATGTAGTTTACAAACGAATCCAACGAGCCAAACTTCGAAGTTATCAAGGCAAGGTGCTCGAAGAGATGATCATAAAGCCCAAAACTCAAGTACAATCAAGATTACAACACAAATACCCGTCCACCACAAAAGTCCAACACCATGGGTTAGTACCGATCCAGCCAACCTCACTCAAACCATCTAAACTTCTAACTACCTATCCTTTTTGATACTAGAAGCCTATTCCAAGTGTTGTATTGATGATTCCATACGACTCTATATTAATCTCCATAAACACTTGAATCAGCAACTCTATTCTTCCACGGATCCATCATTTGGACTCAGAAACAAGCTAACATTGGTGTAAACAACTATGGAATCATGAAGCTAACCACAAGATGAACCAAAACGAAGTGTTTAAGGTGACCAAATTGGCCATCTTATGGAGTCGTATTGACCCAAGCCCTTGGAGTCTTACCAACCCAAGCCCTTGGAATCATACTGTCCCATATAAGTTCATGAGGTGGCATCCTACTTTGGTGGAGAAACAGTCTAAGGCATGGTAAACGAGGTGGAGATTCGGGGTGAGATTTTAGGCTTCCTACCACTATAAATAGGAAGGTATAGCTCATTTTTTAGGATCTTTTGGCTCTTACTCTCCTTTCTCTAATATCTTGTAACCTATGTCGAAGTTGTAGCGATCCATAAGAACTTCCGCCTCCAAGTAATAAAATCATTAAGTGGACGTAGGCCAAGATTAGCCGAACCACAATAAACTGTTGTGTGCTCTTTTCTATTCGTTTTTTATTTATTTTCTTCACTTTTCATTCTCTACTAAATCTATTGGGTGTTTGTGCCATTTTTGGTTCAAATGGATATGTGTGTGTGTGTGTAATACAAAACCAAATCCACACAATACTTCATGTCTCACACTTATATACATATGTCATCATACACACATACTTATATATATAACATGCCTTCGTTACCTGGGCCTCCAGCATTATCATAATCTGACCTATCTCCATCAACCTATCACATATCATAAACAAAGGAAACATGGTGGAGATGGGGGTCATACACAAAGTCTATGAGTAAATATAATTGCATTCTATATCTACTATAATTGTTTCATAATATAACATAACCAAAAATGATAAGCTACCATATCATTGTAAATTTTAGTTCATATTCAATTCATGTCATATCGATATACAATTCATATTCGCAAAGTTTCATATATCCATGTTACTATATCCATTCTAAAATGATGTGACGAAATTCTCACTCGCATGTACGGTAAGTTATATAGTCGTATCATGGATAAAGCAGAGAAACTGTGAATCCCGCTATACCCAATAACAATGTGTTGCATCCAACCCGCAACATCTAGAGTCATGACTTCCTTCTATTCCGGCTCTATTCCAAATCAAAAACTAAACTAAGTCGTGTTACTTATAAACATCGCCCCCACTATGGCATGCGATATCCGTGTCCTAACACGCATTGCCACTTAGGCTTGGGTGCTTCTTCTACCTCTTCACTCGTGCTAAACATACTTAGGGAATCTAGTTCGTGCCTTTAATTAATTATATATATATATTAGGTGTAGGTTCAATTCATCAAATTCATTTGGTGATCAGTGCACCGGTGTGGACCACCGGTCCACCGGTGCGCATGTTGGAAGCCATTCTCTGATTTTTGTATTTATTTCATTTTTAACTCATTTTTAACTTCTTATTCTTGTGATTTTTTATCTTCTTATTTTCATACTTATGTAACATATATTCATAACATATCATACTATTTTTCCCACAAATTTTATCAACATTTTCTATTTTTAAATCCTAATTTCTTTAACTTTCATATATCAAAATACACTATATAAATTCATATATATATATATATATATATGTATATAGTTTAAGTAAAAAATAAAATTATTTTTTTTACTAGAATATACTTATCAAGCATCTAGAAATCAAATCTTGATTTCTAAAGCATGCTATATATATAATTCATATATATATTTACATGTATACATATATTCAACATTTTACACATTTCCACTAAATAATTCATATGTATTAAAATATATTTCTATACATCTGAGATAAATTTTATAAATTCACATAAATATATAATTTAACTTTAGAAATCAATTCCACATCATTTTAACACAATTTCATCACTAAACCATTTATATACAATCTGAGTGGATTTTTACATATGATGGAATCAAATCTATATAACTTCATATAAATTAAATAAAGGGTACTTTTGGCACAGGTCCCTGGTAGGTTTCAAAATACACGAAAAGTCTCTATCTTAAAACTTTATAAATTAGGTCCCTGTTTTTCGAAAATCAACAAAAAAACAAAAAAAACATCGTAAAAAATTGCCAAACTTCAAAACTTATTTCAACATATAATCATCTTCATATCAATGCAAGAAAAACACACAAAAAATCATCAAAACCCAAAAAAACAACAAAATTCGCACTTTGGGAAATTCTGCAATTTTTCTTGAAATTGTCGATATTTCAGCAACTTTAGTAAAAAATTGCGTTGTTTCATGCAATTTTTTTATGTTTAGTTCAATCTTCCAAATTTACTATCTATATTTATTCAAACAACACATTATTGCACAATAATCAAGCAAAAAATGATGAAATTGCGTATAATTGAAAAATAATCAATATTGCATAGAACACACAGCTTATTCCCAATAATTGCAGCGAAAAAAGCAATAATTCATAAAAGTTGCATACAAATCAGCAATAATAAGCAAAAAATACCTTATTTTATGGAATAGTTGCGCACATATCAGTAACAATGTAGAATAATTCCACATATTGTTGCACTAATATAAATTTTAGTTGATATATAATTATTCAGCAACAATTGCATGATTATCAGCAATAATATTCAATTGTTGCTGACATTTCAGCAACAATATTTACTATCAGCAAGTATTCCTAAATAGTTGCTGAAATGTTAGCAATTATTCTGCAGCAAAAACAGGGACCAACTTTATAATGAAACTTACACGGGGACACCCGCTTTGCAATATTCTTCCGTTTTAAGGATGCGATCTAAATTTCACTTAAATAAAATTATATAAAAATACTTTTTAGACTAGATATCATCATATCTAATCTTATAAAATACTTTAATATCATGTTTAAATGTCACAAATTACCATTTTAATAATTTTGGACTCCTTTTGCACATAACTAAAATATCCTTATATTAAATCATATAAATCATAAAAAATGCATATATGTTTGGGTCTATTACTATCATTTTTCATCATAGAAATTTATTTATAAAAATTTCCATCAATTTACTATGGATTTTCTCAAACTTACGTCACTAATTTGCCTAATTATTCATATAATATTCACATAAGCATTATGTTATTACACTAATCTATTTTACTACCAAAAATCATTTATTGATTAGGTGAGGCAAGACTTCTAGAAATCATGGAACTAAATTTCAGATTTTATTATTTAGTTACCACTTTTAATCATATTAAACTATGAAATCAAGAGAGAAAATATCAAATTTAGGTAAACCCATTCACCTTAGTCAATTCCTTCCAAATTCAAGTCTCTTTAATTCATTATTCTAATATTGCCAATGACTCTTATGCGCTTGTGCTGCTACTTTCTTCGATTTGGAGTTTTAATTTCCTAGTTTGATCTTTTATTTTTGAAGTTAGGGTTAGTCAGAGCATGTGGGGAAGAAGAAGAGGAACATGAATAGTTTTTGAAATAAGAAAAAGTGATATCTGCATTCTGTACTAAGTCTAGGAAGTTAGAAAACCACCTGACCGCCTATTTTTAAATTTGAATTCAAATTGTGTAGCGTCCGTTCGACTCATTGACGCTTTCCGTCGTATCTCCTTCATATGATTTTCAAACAAGATAAATAAATATACCATGCGTATAAGAAAAACGAGGCGGTCGGAAAGGCACTTGTTTCGTCTCCAAATTCTAATGTTCATAAAAATGATTATTTTTCGCTTTTCAAAAAATGACAAAAATGCCCTTATAATATATTTTATTATTTTCTAAAGTATTACATTATCTCCTATTAAAAGAATTTCATCCCCGGAATTCACAGAGGATAGAGAATGTAATAGCTGCTCATAAATTTTCATTTTAACCCGTGTCGTTTGTTTCATTCGTGCATATGTGCATTCTCATATAAGCAAACATTCAACAGTCAATAGCATATATGAAATAGAGTATTCAAATATGCATGAATATGATATGCATATATCGATACAGAATAATGCAATTCTATCTTTAGCTACCTATATGAATGCGGTTTACATGGCATATCAAGCATGATGCACAACATCTTAATAAGCATATAAGTTTTATACGAATATAGAAACGATTAGTAACAACATAGGGTAATATATTCTAAGCTGCTCTACCCAAAATCATGTAATCAATCAATACCCAAGCATTACAAGTATGCATCCAAAGTTATCTTAAAAGTCAAATACGCATATGGAATGTACCGTTAAAGAGATGTGGATGGAAAACTCGCATCTTCTCCTCTGGTACTCGTGTACTCTTTGCCGCTTCATTTCCCCACTGGACCTTAACTAACTTCACAACCTTATTCCATGGTCATTTCACTCCATTCTCAACAACCCTATAGGAACATAGGACAAACTCGCCTCCGGTTCCAGTTCCACTTCCTTCAATTGACTAGGTTCGATCATAGTAGATAGATCATGCAATATTTTCACCAATGTAACGTCATGAACACCCACCATCTTTTCAGGTAGTCGTACACTATAGATCGTACTTCTAATCCTCTCTAATAAAGGAAAAGTCCAAAAAATAAAGGTGCCATTTTTGCTGAATTTCCAAACCTAACCACTCTCTGCAATGATGATACCTTGAAAAATATTAAATCACCTACAACAAGTTCCAGGTCTACTCTTCTTCTATTGGCATAAGATTCCATCCTATCTTGTGCTTCTTTCAACCATTTCCATATCAACTCCACCTTTTGTGAAGTGTCTTTAATCATCTTCGGTCCAAGAATGACCTTGTTTATAGACTACCAATAATATGACGGTGATTTATTAGGTCGTCCATACAAAACTTCAAATGGTGTGATAACTATTGTTATAAGCAAACTCTACAAGCGGTAAATGATCCTCCCATGGTCCTCCAAAATCCAGAATGCACATCCTTTATAAATCCTCTAACACCGGTTACCCTCTCTGTCTTTCCGTCTATTTATATGGGATATAATGTACTCAAATTCAGCTCCGTTCCCATAGCACTTTGCATACACCCATAGAACTCACTCCTAAAAAGTGGATCCCGATCGCTTACTATACTAACCAATACTCCACGTAATCAAACTATCTCCTTGATATATAAAGTTGCTAAGGTCGCTACAGTTCTTGTACTCTTTATTAGAATGAAATGTGTGATATTTGTAAGGCGATCTACTATTACCCAAATACTTTTATTATCCCTCCTACTCCTGGGTAACCCATCGATGAAATCCATAGAAATGTTCTCCTATTTCCACTGAGGTACTTTCAAAGGTAACAACAGTCCTCCTAGTTTCTTCTGGTCTACCTTAACCCACTAACATACATTTAGCTACGAACTTCGCTATGTGTCTCTTCATACTTGGAAAGTAGAAAACCCTTTTTCATATCTTGATACCATTTATCTCCTCCTAGATGTGTGGTCATCCTCGAGTAATGACACTCATCTAATATCTCATCTATCATGTCCTTCACTTGTTGTATTCACAACCTACCATCTCCCTCACTTGTTGTACGCACAACCTACCATTTCACCTCAAGTAGCCTTTCTTATCCTTGGTATAGCGGTCCAAATAACTTGATCTCTCGCCTCTCTCCATCTTATCCAAAATCTCAACCAAAGCAGCATCCTGCCTTTGATTCATGCATATGCAATCCATCCGTGCTGGGCTGACTTCAAAAGCTGCCAATAATCCTGGTGCATGCTCTAATGAAGGTCGGAAATCAAACTCAGATATGAACTCCAACTACTTTATCTTTAACATCATCGAGTTTAACATTGCATGCTTCCTACTCAAAGCATCCGCTATAACATTACCCGATCCTGGTGTATATGCAATCCCGAAATCGTATGATGGCAAAAATTCCATCCACCTTTGAGAGAACAAATACTTCAAGGACTTATGGTATGTAAACAATTCAAATCTTTCTCCAACTAGATAATGTCTCCAAGACCTCAAAGCAAACACGATAGTAGCCAACTCAAGATTGTGGGTCGAGTAATTCCTTTCATGAGTACTAAGCCGCCTGCTAGCAAAAGCTACCACCATTCCTTCTTGCATCAAAACAGCTCCTAAACCTGTACTACAAGCATGTGTATACATGGTAGAAGTTTTGGAACCATATGGTAGAGTGAGAACCGGGGCAGATGATAGTAACTCCTTAAATTTGACAAATTCCCATTTACAATCGTCATGCCACATAAAAACAAAATTCTTCTTGGTAAGGCGTGTAAGTGGTGCTAAGATCTTTGCTAAGCCCTTGATGAACTTCTGACAGAATCTAGCCAATCCAAGAAAATTCCTAACTTCAGTCGCATTCCTGGACATCTTCCAATCTATCACAGCTTCTACCTTTCCCGGATCCATAGCTAAACCACACTGATACCATATGTCCATGGAGTCAGACTTCCTTCTTGCAATGGTTACACTTAGAAAATTTTGCTTTCAGCTAATTCATTCTTAGAACATCCAAAACTCCTCTCAAGTGCTTCTCATTCTTCTTTTTGCTTTTCGACAATATTTAAATAGCATCCACAAAAACCACCACAAACTTATTCAATTGCTCCCAATCAAATAGATGAAATATGCGAGAGCATTAGTCAACCCAAATGGCATGACTAACCACTCAAACAAACCATCCAGAATTCGAAATGCGGTCTTTGAAATACCATTCTCCGGTACCCTCAACTGGAAGAATCCTGTAGTCAAAACCATCTATGAGAAAATCTTTGTCCCGATCAGCTGACCAAACAGGTCATCGATACACGACAAAGGATATCAATTTTCCTTATTAATTTATTCAACTCTCGATAGTCAGAACATAGCCTTAAGGAATCATCCGCCTTTGTGGAAAATACTACTGATGCTCCCCACTTAGAAATACTTCTCCCAATAAAGTCCTTTTACAATAACTCAGAAACTTTCTTATCCAATTCTCTTCTTTCCTTCAGAGCCATATGCCTAAGTAGCATCACGATAGCCCTAGAGTCCGTTTAAGATCAATCTTGAATTTAATCTCGCCATTGGGTGGAAGACCAAAAAACTTTTGTATACATTAGGAAATTCTCGCACAATAGGGATAGATTAAAGATCATATTATGATAGGTTAAGTGAACATAAATAGCTCAACATCACATACTCATCAAGTGTACAACACACAACCTGGTCATGCTCTCCGTAATTCCTCAATCAAACCACCCTTCTATCATAATCCAACACTACCCCATATCGTGTCATCCAGTCCATCCCTAAAATCAACCTCTATCCCACAAATCCTAATATATACATGTCAAATCGAAATACCACACCACTAACTACCAATTCCAAGTCATGGAAAACCTTAGTAAGGATGGTCGATCCTCTAACAGGATTTGATACCAAAACAGATTAATGCATAATGTGAGGTTTTAAGCCCAAACTTTCAACTAATGCACTAGATATGAATGGATGTGATGCACCACTGGAAAAAATGTACGAGTAGGAGAATCTAGTAATAGTAACACACCTCCTATTATGATCTGCTTTCCTACCCCTACAGCATTCAGTGGAGCAATTTGGGTAGTGGGAACAGCTTCCAATGCATACGCCCTAACCACCTGTCATCCTTCTTCCATGTTGGGCAGTTAGGCTTGATATGTCCCATCTGATTACATCCATAACAATTTAGAGAGATCCATCTTAGAGTGCTTTGCAATATGTCTAGTCTTACAATAATTAAAACATTTTGCTCCTTTCTTATTCTTTCCTCCTTGTTGATTATGTCCTTTATGCTTCCTAAAATTATTCCGCTTTGTCTCCTTCATAAGTTGCTCTTTAGTTGCCGCTCTCTTTATAGCATTCAATAAAGTAGCCTCGACCAAATTCTTATAGATAGCTCCATGTGGTACTTGGTTTAATGTCATCTCTCTTAGTCATGCATTTAATCCATTAGCAAATGCCATCGCCTTTTTGAATAGAGTATTAACTAGCTCATAACCAAACGTTGACAATTCATTAAACTTGTTTACATACTCAAAAACCGTTATTTCACCCTACTTCATATTGATAAAACTTCTCTAACATACATCCTTTCTCCACCATTGAAACAAACTTCATCTCGAACTTCCTTTGAACGGATCCCAAGTGACTCACATTCACCTCAGTTGTAATAGTCCGCTCCCACACACCAGCTTCTTACTTCAGATGCCATGGGCTGAATAACTCTTCTCGATGTCACTTAGTTCCAATAATGTAAAAATCTCCTCAAATGTTCTTGGCTATGCCTTAGCCTCCACATAAGGCTTGGTTCCACTAAAATCCTTTCCACCTAGGTTGATAAAATCCTTACACTACTTGATGAAATTGCCAATAGATGGTTGATGAGGGGGAGCATTCACAGTTGCAGTAGTAGAAGGTATAATTGGAGTCTCATTAGCCCGACTCAAAGTTTTCACTATGCGCGGAAACCAGTTCAGGATGTTCACGTTGAGAATGTTCAATGGGTCAGGTCTAGCTTTAGTTGCAGCTGTAGCCTCTATTCCAGTAGCTTCTGCGGAGTTACTCATCCTTGGGTATATGAAAAATGGGCTACATCAGTACTTTCCTATAAAAATAGATAATAGACTTGAATAGTAAAAGGTTGTACAAGTATGTATTTCTATTATCTATAAAATACAATTACGAATACACTCTCCCATACATACCTAGTCTTATAGTTACGCACTGATACCAAATGTAGGAACCTGCTATTTTTTGACCCCTGGTTTCTGACATAAAATAATAACTTTGACCAGAGAAGTCAAAAAACAACAAATCACCTAGTGATTGATAAAAGAAAACAAAATAGAAACTATCTATTTTGTCTTTCAAAACTCACACAGGAAAGAACACAAAATATAATAATCAAATAATACTATATTATTTCTAATCTAATTTTTACATAGTTTCACATGTCACTGATATATATACAATACAAATCCACACAATACTTCAAGTATCTCACTTATATACACATGCCATCATACATGCATACTAACACAAAAACACACAAACATACTTATATACATATAACACGCCTTTGTTTGCTGACCCTTAAGTGTCATCATAATCTAACATGTCTCCATCAACCTATCATATATCGTAAACAAAGGAAACATAATGGAGAGGGGGGTCAAGCATAAAGTTTGGTGAGTGAATATAACTAAATTCAACATTTAATATACTTGTTTCATAATATTACATGACCAAAATAAATAAGCTACCCTATCATTCATTCACCTCATATTCAATTCATATCAAATCCGATATATAATTCATATTCACAAAGTTACATATAGCCATGTTACTATATTTGTTCTAAAATTAGGTGACCAAATTCACACTCCCTCGTATGGTAAGTTGTATACCGGACAAAATGTGAACCTAGCTATACCCAACAATGTGTTGTAGCCAACCCGCAACATCCTGAGTCATGATTCCCTCCTATTTCGACTCTATTCCAAATCAATAACTAAACTAAGTCATATTACTTATAAACATCGCCCTACTAAGGCATGCGATATCTGTATCCTAACACACATTGCCACTTAGGCTAGAGTGCGTCTTCTACCCCGTCACTCATGCTAAACATACTCAAGGAATTTTGTGTGAGCCTTTAATTAATTATATATTACGGCCTATATTAGGTTGTGTAGTGCCACGCTACACACCCGTCTTGCTCAAAAAAAAAAGTTCAATTCATCCGGTGATTGGTGCACCGGTGCACATTTCCGAAGCCATTTTCTGGTTTATATATATATATATATATATATATATATATTTCATTTTTACTTCTTATTCTTATGATTTCTTATCTACTTGTTTTCATACTTATGCAACACATATTCATAACATATCATACTATATTTCCCATAAATTTTTATTGTCATTTTCTATTTTTAAATCCTAATTTCTTTAACTTTCATATATCAAAATACATTAAATAAATTGTTATATATAGTTTAAATTAAAAATAAAAAATATTTCGTACTGAAATATGCTTACCAAACATCCAGAAATCAAATCTTAATTTTTAAAGTATTATATATATATATATATATATATATTTATGCATGTATATACACACACACATTCATATATGCATATATTCAATATTTTACACATTTCCACTGAATAATTCATATCTGTTAAAATATATTTCTTTAGATATGAGATGAGTTTTATAAATTCACATAAACACATACTTTAACATAGAAATCATTTCCATCTCGTATTGACAAGATTTCATACACCAAACCATTTATATACAAATCTGGGATGATTCACGTATTATGGAATTAAATATATATAAATTCATATAAATTGAATTAAATTATATAAAAATAACTTTTAGATTGAAAATCATTATACATAATCTCAGAAAATACTTTCATATCAATTTGACATGTTTAAATGTCCCAAATCACCAATTTCATAATTTGGGCTCCTATTGCACACAGCTAAAATATCCGTATATTAAATCAAATCAATCATATAAAAATACATAAAAATTATATTTGGGTCTGGTACTATCATATTTCATCGTAGATCTTTATTTATAAAGATTTCCATCAATTTACTATGGATTTTCTCAGATATATGCCACCAATTTGCCTAATTATTCATACAATACGCACGCATGCATTATGTAATTACCCTTATCTATTTTACTATCCAAAATTCATTTATTAATTGGTTAGGAAATTTTTTAAGAAATCATAGAACCGAATTTCAAATTTTATTATTTAATTACAACTTTAATCGTATTGAACTATGGAATCAAGAGAGTAAATATCAAATTTAGGTAAACCCACTCACCCTAGTCGATTCCTTCCAAATTCAAGTCTATAACCTCACTTTTCTCCATTATACAGAGATAGAATTTCCTTCAGTTCAATGTTCTAATAGCACTAGTGAATCCTACGCACATGCCTTTGCATCTCTAGATAGAATTTCCTTCAGTTCACTGTTCTAATAGCGCTAGTGACTCCTACGCACATGCCTTTGCTTCTCTCTTCGATTTGGGGTTTCAATTTCTTAATTTGATATTTGATTTTTAAAGTTATGTAAGATTCCTTTATCATTTGCCTTTTTTAGTTTGTTGTTTTCCCAAAATTTTTGATTTAGGGTTTGTGAATTTGGGTCATCTGGTCATTCGATGGTTTACACATTTACTCATTTTTATAGAATACAAAAGATCATGAAATAAATTATTGTTGTAGTTATCTAACAATTGAGTCGTAATACTTGTCAATGACTCTAATTTTCATTATAAATACCCTATTTAGCAAGTCCGATCTTAATACCCTCTTCATGATTGCCTAAAAAGATATAGCTTGTAAGCTTATACAACATGATACTCATTTAATAAATTGATGTATTTTGAAAACTGTACAATGTTATTGCCAATCAAAAAAAATAAAGACATGAAATGAATTATTGTTGTATTTATATAACAATAATCATGCTATATTCCCATATAAACATCTTTGTACAACCTTCTCTATGTAATAAAAAAATTAAAGTAAACATGATTGAATTATTATATACATATATAGAATATACGATTCAAGTGCAAAACAAAATCCATTTTTCTATTAGTGATTTTAACATCTTATGTTTACTTGCATTTATTTCATGGTTAGTTATGTTTGAGCTGTAGATTGCAAATAACACATCATACTGGCAACAACATATTGTTATTATTTTACCAGTTTTACTAGCTAAATCTATCATCCTTAATATCTTATATTCAATAGCTCATTGATCTCCTATTTGAAAATCATACTCTCATAAAGTTTTCAAACATTATATAATTTTCAAAGTAACAATTACACCACAAACTTTATTTCATTTATGCAGACAAGAGCAACCGCTTTATTATCATATAGGATAACTTGGCTTTTTTTTGAAAAGCAGTGATGCTTAGATAAAGCCATAAACACTTGAATGGTAAATAAAACCATACTAAACAACCTAGCAATGTTTAATATAAGACATACTATATATTGGACCCAATTTCTTAAGTTTTCTCTTTAATTTATGAATAAAGAAATTTAGTGTACCAACCACTTGATTTTTAGGAATTCGCTAAAGATTGTTTTTTAAGTTGACATGTTAAACCCCAAAGCGATTAGTGTATCCATCCTTCCACTCCAAGTTATCTAACAATGACCACATAAATTAGCCTTCTACTTTAGCTTCATCCATGCGTGTAAGATAAGATCACTATAAGTAATTCTTTTTAATTAATTTTTTTTCATATTGTAATCATTGTAAAACAACATTATTGACATGATATGCTCAATTTTTATTAAGCAAAATCTTTAGGATGTCCCGCCGTATTGAATATTGAATATTCTAACAAATGAGAGCCGGTCTTTGTAACAAACCAATATTTTTGCAATTATTTTTAATTAAATTTTATTTCAAATACTTTTATTTTTAAAACATTTTAAAAGTATTGTTATGATTTTCCAAAGTTTGTTGTATTTTATTTACAATATTTTATTCTAGTTTCAATATAATAAACTATTTTCTTTATTTACTTTTATTTTTCCTAAGAATAATTGTTTATTTTCATGTTCACTTTATTTTGTTTGTCTTTTATTTTTATTTACTGATTTTATTTTATTTATTTTGTACAAATATAAAGTGGAAATCCGAAGAGACAAAAAGCTTTAAAACTTTTGACTTTTCATTGCCTAGTCCTTTCACATGCTTTAGCCGTTCTCTCCTTGATTGTAGCCGTGAGTTTTATTTTCTTTTTCACATGAAAACTTTCTCATTTCCATTACTTTGCACGACCATTTCATTTCTGAAAAACCAAGTAAGTTAATGGCTTCCATTCTCCTCTTTTTCTCTTCATTTTTCTATTGATTTTTCCCTTGTTTTGCTTGATTTCTTCTATATGTTGCTCAGCCTAAACCCCTTCACCACCTTCATCGACCACCACATCACCACCCCCTCTGACCAGATCAGGCCGTGACCACCCTTGGACCAATCACCTTAAAAACTTTGCTAAACCCAAAAACAATGCATAGCCGAGCCCATAGTTCACCATCCCCTTCATTTTGACCATGGCCACACCCTTAGCACCCACCACCAGCAAGTACACCACCTCTGGCCATCACATCAGTCCATCACCTGACCTGTAGCAGCCCCTGGCCGAGCCACTTGACCCATAGGCCGAGCCTAGATGCAACCAAAACTCCACTTTTTGCCTTGTCCCTTTGTATTATATACTTGCAAACTCCTACCCTTTCACATTCTTGCCTAACCATGCCATTTTGAGTCCAAACCCGAGCCTTACCATCATGCAAACATCCATGGCCGAGCCTAAAACATGTTGTGGCCGAGCATATGTTGAGTTAAGAACAAGAAAATTCGATTTAAAATCTAAGTTATGTCTTTTGTTTACTTTGATTCCATTTTGTTTCAATATAATCTTTGAATTATTTATGTTTATATTTATATTTTTGCTTTGTTTTGTTGCTGAATACAAGTTTAGTATCTTGGCTATCTCTCCACTCGAATCAAGCCGTGCTATTGTGCTTTCTGGATTTTTGTATGTGTGTTTGATTTGCTAACTCCAGCGTAAAAAGGTGAGTATTCACACAGGACATTTATACTTATATAATTTGTGAAGTGACAACAAGTGAATGTGTAGAAACTATTATATCATGTTATACCTACATGTGATATGTATTATATGATGTTAAACTCTGTTATTAACTTGTCACATCATCTGCTATGTTATATTCTGTTATATTGTTTATTTTATACTGTTTCTCACACTGCAAGTTCCCTGTAGAATAGAATCACTATGGGTTAAAATGATACATACCCGAACGGACTTTAGAATAGGGAAAAATCCTTATGGGCTGAAATGATAGGCCTGAGCGATTTTTATTTATTTTTATTAACTTGGGATTGCAGGTTTGAAATGATAGAACCCAGATTTTCTTTGTAAATTACGGATTGAAATGATATATTATCCGTATCACTTGACTTAGGTTAGAAAATATTATACAGACCCGTGGTTATTTTATATATTTTTCTGGAAAATTTTTAAGTATTTTAAAATGTAAAAATATGATAATTTGATTTAAATTGAATTTAAAATGATTAAATAAAGGGTTAATGATTTTTCTACGTATTAAAAATGTTAAATAAATGAATGGAAAAATTGTGATTTGAAACATAACTTAATTTGAAAATTTGTGATTTGATTTTGAAATGGAAGTTTAGGTTAATTAAATAAAAATGGAAATTTAGTTTTATTTATGAAATGGAAATTTAAATTTAAGCGTTAAAGTAAATTGTTAAAAATGCAAAGAATGGGAAAATTGTACACTTGAATTTGATAAGTGAATTATTAAAAAATTTGATGATTATTGTAAAATTTTCCTTTATAAAATTTTAAATTAAAGGGTATGTAAATGAACATTTTTGAAGTGGAAAAATATGATTTTTATAAGTTAAAATGGTTTAAATTGAAGTTTAATTATTTTTGGAATTTTTGGTATAAATTTGGAAATTCTTTTAGTAGCACTTCAGAAATGATGTCGTTTCTGGGATTAACTTAAAATCTGAAGTAAATGATACTGCAGCACTTTGTAAGTGCTTGGTTGATGCAACTGAACTAAAGGCTAATTAACTAAGGGCTACTGCAGCACTTGGTAAGTGCTGTGGTTGCAGGAAGAAAGTTAAATATCTGAAACTAATATAAGGGCTACAGTAGCACTTGATAAGTGCTGTCTTTGCTGAATTGAACTAATTTTCCAAATTGAACCCTGAACTACTGCAGCAGTTTTGAAACGCTGTCTTTTCTGAACTGAACTAGTTTTCAAATGTAACTGAATTACTTCAACAGTTTTTAAATGTTGTCTTTGCTGAAATTAATTGTTTTCAAATATAACTTACCGCAGCATTTTCTAAGTGTTGTGAAAGCTGGAATTTTAATGTTTTAATGTATTTAAGTGAATAAATGAGCTCAGAAAAGGTTAAATTTTTGGGAATTGAATATTTGATTTAAAGGTATAATGACTTTAGTTTTTAAATGGTTTAAATGAAGTATTTTGATTTGAAATATAAACTATTTTTGAAATTTATAACCACGGGTTATAATAACGATTGGTTGTTAAAGAGACCGGGATCGGATATGGACATACTCTCCGTCGATACCGAAAACTACTTTAACAACTGTGTACGCGGTGGAGTTTCCAGAATGAAGTAGGATGGTGGCGACGATCCTATTGTGGTATGAACGTGGACCCGACTCCCGTGAGTTGGCATAAGGTGGCTAAAATAGGAGCAATTGACGGGCCAATGAGGTAGCACCTCTGATTGGACACACTTCTTCGATACCATACTATTACTTTTGTGATTGATTGGGTGCACCCCTTGATTTGAGAGTGTGGTTCGAGGTGGGTTGTAGTGGCTGTTATGCGTTTCCACCGGCCCGGATGCTTAATTGGTATATCTACCCTGGCATTGCTTTGTTGTGCCATGTCACCTACCATATCGAGCTTTACTACGAGTTTGGATTTCTCCCGTAGCCTGTGGAGTATTGAGGGTAGCCCTCGATCTGGGAGTATGCTAATACTGGATAGACCACTGGGACTATTACATGTTAAGGGCTATATGGGTAACCCCTTGACGCTATTAAAAAGTATGTTTATTTTATAATTAGACATTATTATAATAGCGAATATTACTACATAGTAGATAGTTTAACGGATCCTTAAAGAATGGGCGATCCCAAGCATTCTTTAAGTTACTTTTACCTTTTATTACAGTTCACTTGTGTTGGTTTACATTGTATAAGTATGTATGTCCTGACTCGAGTGTTTGTGTTTTATTTACGCTCAGGTCAGCCTGAGTATCGGCTTTGGATCTCACCTTCTGGAGCTAGGACTGCTGGAGATCATCTTTTATCTAGTTGCTATCTATTTCCATTCAGTATTTCTATGTCAACTTTGTATTAGAGACATTTGTATTTGGGATTTCTATTGTACTTGTTTCAGACTTCTGTTGTATCTGTTTTTCAGACTATGTATTTTGAATCTGTTATGAGACTTTGTATTGTAGTGGCTTCATGAACCACTATTTATTTTATTTTTCGCTGCGAGTTATTCTGATATTCTGTGTCTGTGATTCTATGATTGGTTTTATTTGCTCCAAATTTTATTACAATATGTTATTTTGCATTATTCAAGTCTGACATGTGTGGATTATTGTCGGTTTGAATGGTCCAAAATAGTGGGTCGTTACATTTGGTATCTGAGCCAGGTTTTTAGGCAAACCTTAGCCTAAGGAGTAAAAACTCATTAGAGATAGGGTAGAAATAACCTAGAATGAGTGAAATCAACCTCAGAATCATTTCTTTGTAAGAGAACGTATTTTCAAAGTATAAAATGATTTTTCAAAGGATTTTTTCAAAGATTATTTTGATATAAAATTTTTCTTGTTTTAAAAAGTAATGTTTTAAGCTTCCTTCTTTTCGTATCTACCTTGTTAGAAATTTCTTTAATTAGGATATTTATCCAAGTGATTTTATCTTGTCTTATCTTATCTTATCTTTGTCTTCTCTGTACCTTCATCCTAAAATTCATTCTTGATATTTTTAGGATGAATCGTGGAAATGCCAGAGGTAGGGGTCGTGGTATCGCCCCAGCTCCTCAACCTGCTGCACCTGTTAGGTTTATTGTTCTCTGTAAGGAATTCTCTCAACTTGGTGGAACCAAGTTTACCGGTTCAGAGACCATTATTGAAGCCCAGCAATGGTTACGGAGTTTATAGAGGATCTTTACCGGTCTCGAGATTTCTGATGCCTAAAAGCGTCAATTAGCAGCTTGGCAACTACAAGAGTCAGCCTTGGATTGGTGGGAGTCTGTTACAGCTCACACTAATGAGGGTAATATTTTATGGGAGCAGTTTAGGTATCCTTTGTGTTATCTTGAATTTTGTTCCCATTTCCTTTCTTTTGAATCTATCTTAAGTTTTGTTTCTGTATCTTCTTTCCAGGGAGGCTTTTGTGGCAAAACGGATGCCCGAAGCCAGGAAATCTCGGCTTTATCGTGAATTCATGGATCTTAAGCAGGGTACCATGTCCTTTTCTAAGTATGAGCAGAAGTTCAACAAACTTTCCAAGTTAGGTCCTGGCCTTATTGACACCCAGCTTAAGAAGAATGAGAAGTTCATAGCTGGAGCTCGTCCAGAGTTCTACGATCGTCTCATTTCTCATGTTCATGGCACTTTCACTGATCTTATGGATATAGCTATTCGTTATGAGAACCCTACTTCCATGGGTTTCGTTGTTTCTAGTGTTCCTTCATCTTAGTCTTCCTCTGCTAACTCTAAGAAGAGAAATCCAAATTTCCATCAACAGAAGAAGAATTGGCTCAAGAATCCGGGTTTGGGATCTTCATCTTCTCCTTCTCAGAGGCACCCTATCAACCTATCTACCATTACCTGTTTCAAGTGTGATCAGAAGGGACACTATGCAAATAGTTGCCCTAATTCAGTTGGTGCTGCTGTTCCTCTACCTCAGGGTACCAGGAACAATCTCTGTCATGTCTATCTGCAGCCTGGTCATTTCAAGAATGATTGTCCGTTGTATCAGAAGGGCAAGCCATATAGTATTTTTGCTGTTACCTCTGCTTCTTCACCTGCTCCACCTACACCTGCTCCTGCTCCTACTGATGATCAAGGTACTCTTCAGGGAACCTTTTCTTTATGTAATCATCCTGTTTGTGTTTTATTTGATACTGGAGCTTCGCATAGTTTTATTTCTGTGGATCTTTGTGATAAGTTTGAGAATCTTCTTTCTCCTATGTATGCTGTTGAATCTTTGTGTGTCAAAAATCCTATTGGTGGTCCCGCGAACCTTAATAGGATTTGTAAGCAAGTGAGACTCTTCTATTCTGGCCATAAATTTTTCTGGTGATTTCTATGTTCTTGGTTTCGATGCTTTTGATTTGTTGCTCGGAGGTGATTGGCATAAGAGACATGATGCTCATATCTCTTGTAAATCCCGAATTGTTTCTCTTGAGGATGATCGGGGTAATTCTTTGGTTATTCAGTGTCATATGCCTCATGATTATGCTGGCAGCTTTATATATTCTTTGGATTCTTCTCCTGTTGATCTTCAGTCAACTCCTGTGGTCAAACTTTATCCCGATGTATTTGGTGAAGTCACTACTTTACCCCCTAGGTAGGAAATTGATTTTCGTATTAATATTATTCCTGGAGCTCACCTGTAGTTCTTCTTTCTAGAAGAATGACACGCCACGAGAAGGTTGAGTTAAGGAAACAAATTAAGGACTTGTCCTCGAAGGGTTTAATCAGACCTAGCTATTCGGAATGGGGAGCAGCAGTGGTTTTCGTCACTAAGTCTGATGGTTCTCTCCGGATGTGTGTTGATTATAGGGAGTTGAACATGCTTATTATGAAAAACAGATATCCAATGCCTTGCATCAGTGATATGTTTGATCAGCTTTATGGTGCCACTGTTTTCTCTCAGCTTGATCTTGCCACAGGTTTCCACCAGCTCAGAGTTGCTGAGGAAAGTATTCCTAAGACTGATTTTTGTACTGAGAATGGATTTTTTGAATGGTTAGTCATGCCTTTCGGTTTGACTAATGCTCATGCTTTCTTTGTTGATTTGATGAATCGTGTTTTTCGTGATGTGCTTAATAAATTTGTTTTAGTCTTTGTTGATAATATTCTAATTTTCTCTAAGTTCGAGGAAGAGCATGAGTCCCATTTGAAATCTGTTCTTGAGACTCTAAGAAATCATCAGTTAAAGGCTAAATTTTCTAAATGCCATTTCTGGAAGGATGAAGTCCGATTCCTTGGGCATATTGTTTCTGGTAATGGAGTTTCTGTTGATCCAGTCAAGATCGCTACGATCAATGTAAGTTTTTCTTTCCTTCTCTTTCCTTGTTTCATCAATTTGGTCTATCTTTCCAGTTGTCCTTATTTATCCCTATTCTGTGTAGGATTGGGAAACTCCTAGGACTCCAATTGATATCCATAGTTTTCTGGGCCTTGCCGATTATTATTGGAGATTCATTGAGAATTTTGCTCGGATTGCTGCACATCTCACCACTTTGACTCGGAAGAATGCAAAGTTTATTTGGAGTGATGAGTGTAAAGCTGCATTCAGTGAGTTAAAGCACAAGCTTACTTCCGCACCAGTTCTTACCGTTCCAAATGGAAATGAGGGATTAACGGTATACACTGATGCTTGTCGTGAAGGTTTGGGAGTTGTACTGATGTAGGATAGGAAGGTCATTGCTTATGCTAGTCGTCAGTTGAAGACCCATGAAGCCAATTATGCTGCTCATGATTTAGAGTTGCTTGCTGTGGTTTTTGCTTTGAAGCTTTGGAGGCATCATCTTTTGGGTACTAAGTTTGAGCTCTTTACTGATCATCAATCTTTGAAATATATTTTCACTTAGAAGGATTTGAACCAGAGACAAGTTAGGTGGTTAGAGTTCCTTGCTTCTTATGACCTCGACATCAACTATACCCCTGGGAAAGCTAATGTTGTGGCAGATGCTTTGAGTCGGAAGAAGGCTATGTTGTGTCAGCTAGTTGTTTCTTCTACTCTTTTGGATCGTATCATGGCTAAGAAAGATGAGGATGAGATGCTTAGATTGATGAAGAAGAGTGTTCTTAGCAGAGTTGGTAGTAGTAGTCTTGATGGCAGTGGAGCTCAGATCGATGATAGAGGTATTTTGAGGATTAATAATAGGATTTGTGTCCCGAATGTTGATGGATTGAGATAGGAGTTACTTCGGGAAAATCATCGATCCAGACTTTCTATTCATCCGGGTGTGACCAAGATGTATCAGGATATGAAGAAGTTGTATTGGTGGAAGGGTATGAAGCGGGATATCTCCATTTTTGTTAGTAGGTGTGCGACTTGTCAGCAAGTCAAGGCCGATCATCAGAAGACCCCTAGTTTATTTCAGCCCCTTGAGATTCCCAATTGGAAATGGGAATAGGTTTCTATGGATTTCATTGATGGATTACCGAGGACTAGGAAGGGTAATGAGAGTATCTGGGTTATTGTGGGTAGATTGACCAAATCAGCTCATTTCATTCCGGTCAAGTCTACCTGTTCTGCTTCTAGCTTGTCTGAGATCTACATGAGGGAGATTGTTCGTCTCCATGGTGTTCCTCTCAGTATTGTTTGTGATCGTGATCCTATCTTTACTAGTCAGTTTTGGAACGCTTTTCAGAAATCTTTGGGTACTCATCTAAATCTGAGCACTGCTTACCATCCATGGACTGACGGTCAAACGGAAAGGGTGAATCCGATTCTAGAGGATTTTCTTCGTGCTTGTGTGCTTGATTATGGAGGATCTTGGGAAGATCATCTCCATCTTATCGAATTTACTTATAACAATAGCTATCAGGTATAATCTAATCTTCTGTTTTAAGTTTATCTTAATCCTTTATCTATCTCATTTCTATCTTCGAATCCAGGCTAGCATTAAGACGTCTTCGTTTGCTGCTCTTTACGGATGACCTTATAGATCCCCATCTTGCTAGATTGAATCCGATAATCGTTTGATTCTTGGTCCTGAGATGATTTTAGAGGCTTCTTAGAGAGTTGAGGAGATTAGGAAGAAGATGAGGATTGCTCAGGATAGGCAGAAGAAGTATGCTAATCGTCGTAAGAGGAGTTTGGAGTTTGTTGTTGGTGATTTGGTTTTCCTTAAGGTCTCTCCCTTAAGGAATGTTATTTGCTTTGGTCGTAGAGGGAAGCTTGCTCCTAGGTTTGTTGGTCCTTTCCGCATCTTGGAGAGGATTGGTTCTTTGGCTTATCGTCTGGATTTGCCAGAGAAGTTCTCTGGAGTGCATAATGTATTCCACGTTTCTCATCTTCGTCGCTATCTGCATGATCCATCTTTTATTGTTCAGCCTTCTGCTCTTGATAGTTTGGATATTGAGCCTAATCTGACTGTCGAAAGGAAGCCACTTCGTATTGTCGATAGAGGTACGAAGCAGCTAAGAAGGAAATCTGTTAGTCTGGTCAAAGTACAGTGGAGTACTGATGATCGAGATTATACTTGGGAGACGGAGGAGAGCATTCGTGCTTCGAATCCGGAATTGTTCGTTTCAGGTACTATTTGCTTTTCTATCTTGCTTTTTCTTTGTTTTTCTTGTTTCGTTCTTTTCGAGGACGAAAAGATTTGAGTGGGGGAGAGTGTAATAACCCAATATTTTTGCAATTATTTTTAATTAAATTTTATTTCAAATACTTTTATTTTTAAAACATTTTAAAAGTATAGTTATAATTTTCCAAAGTTTGTTGTATTTTATTTACAATTTTTAATTCTAGTTTCAATATAATACACTATTTTCTTTATTTACTTTTATTTTTCCTAAGAATAATTATTTATTTCACTTTATTTTGTTTATCTTTTATTTTTATTTACTAATTTTATTTTGTTTATTTTGTATAAATATAAAGTGGAAATCCTAAGAGACAAAAAGCTTTAAAACTTTTGACTTTTCATTGCCTAGTCCTTTCACATGCTTTGACCGTTCTCTCCTTGATTGTAGCCGTGAGTTTTATTTTCTTTTTCACGTGAAAACTTTCTCATTTCCATCACTTTGCATGGCCATTTCATTTCTGAAAAAATCAAGTAAGTTAATGGCTTCCATTCTCCTCTTTTTCTCTTCATTTTTCTATTGATTTTTCCCTTGTTTTGCTTAATTTCCTCTACATGCTGCTTGGTCTAAACCCCTTCACCAACCACCACATCACCACCCCCTCTGACCAGATCAAGCCGTGACCACCCTTGGACCAATCACCTCAAAAACTTTGCTAAACCCAAAAACAATGCATAGCCGAGCCCATAGTTCACCATCCCCTTCATTTTGACCACGGCCACACCCTTAGCCACCACCACCAGCAAGTACACCACCTCTAGCCATCACATTAGTCCATCACCTGACCTGTAGCAGCCCCTGGCCGAGCCACTTGACCCATAGGCCGAGCCTAGATGCAACCAAAACTCCACTTTTTGCCTTGTCCCTTTGTATTCCATACTTGCAAACTCCTACCCCTTCACATTCTTGCCTAACCATGCCATTTTGAGTCCAAACCCGAGCCTTACCATCATGCAAACATCCATGGCCGAGCCTAAAACATGTTGTGGTCGAGCATATGTTGAGTTAAGAACAAGCAAATTCGATTTAAAATCTAGGTTATGTCTTTTGTTTACTTTGATTCCATTTTGTTTCAATATAATCTTTGTGTTATTTATATTATATTTATATTTTTGCTTTGTTTTGTTGCTGAATACAAGATTAATATCTTGGCTATCTCTCCACTCGAATCAAGTCATGCTATTGTGCTTTCTGGATTTTTATTTGTGTGTTTGATTTGCTAACTCCAGCGTGAAAAGGTGAGTATTCACACAGGACATTTATACTTATATAATTTGTGAAGTGACAACAAGTGAATGTGTAGAAACTATTATATCATGTTATACCTGCCTGTGATATGTATTATATGATGTTAAACTCTGTTATAAACTTGTCACATCATCTGCTATGTTATATTCTGTTATATTGTTTATTTTATACTGTTTCTCACACTGCAAGTTCCCTGTAGAATAGAATCACTATGGGTTGAAATGATACATACCTGAACGGACTTTAGAATAGGGAAAAATCGTTATAGGCTGAAATGATAGGCCTGAGAAATTTTTATTCATTTTTATTAACTTGGGATTGCGAGTTTGAAATGATAGAACCCGGATTTTCTTTGTAAATTACGGATTGAAATGATATATTATCCGTATCACTAGACTTAGGTTAGAAAATATTATACAGACCCGTGGTTATTTTATATATTTTTCTGGAAATTTTTAAGTATTTTAAAATGTAAAAATATGATGATTTGATTTAAATTGAATTTAAAATGATTTAATAAAGGGTTAATGATTTTTCTATGTATTAAAAATGTTAAATAAATGAATGGAAAAATTGTGATTTGAAACATAACTTAATTTGGAAATTTGTGATTTGATTTTTAAATGGAAGATTAAGTTAATTAAATAAAAATGGAAATTAAGCTTTATTTATGAAATGGAAATTTAAATTTAAGTGTTAAAGTAAATTGTTAAAAATGCAAAGAATGGGAAAATTGTACACTTGAATTTGATAAGTGAATTATTGAAAAATTTGATAATTATTGTAAAATTTTCCTTTATAAAATTTTAAATTAAAGGGTATGTAAATGAACATTTTTGAAGTGGAAAAATATGATTTTTATAAGTTAAAATTGTTAAAATTGAAGTTTAATTGTTTATGGAATTTTTGGTATAAATCTGGAAATTCTTTTAGTAGCACTTCGGAAATGCTATCGTTTCTAGGATTAACTTAAAATCTGAAGTAAATGATACTGCAGCACTTTGTAAGTGTTGTGGTTGATGCAAATGAACTAAAGGCTAATTAACTAAGGGCTACTGCCGCACTTGTTAAGTGGTGTGGTTGCAGGAAGAAAGTTAAAAATCTAAAACTAACAAATGGGCTACAATAGCACTTGATAAGTGCTGTCTTTGCTGAATTGAACTAATTTTCCAAATTGAACCCTGAACTACTACAACAGTTTTGAAATGTTGTCTTTTCTGAATTAAACTAGTTTTCAAATGTAACTGAATTACTACAGCAGTTTTTAAATGCTGTCACTGCTGAAATGAATTGTTTTCAAATATAACTTACCGCAGCATTTTCTAAGTGTTGTGAAAGCTGGAATTTTAATATTTTAATGTATTTAAGTGAATAAATGAGCTCAGAAAAGGTTAAATTTTTGGGAATTGAATATTTGATTTAAAGGTATAATGACTTTATTTTTTAAATGGTTTAAATGAAGTATTTTGATTTGAAATATAAACTATTTTTGAAATTTATAACCACGGGTTATAATAACGATTGGTTGTTAAAGAGACCGGGATCGGATATAGACATACTCTCTATCGATATTGAAAACCACTTTAACAACTATGTACGCGGTGGAGTTTCCATAATGAAGTAGGATGGTGGCGACGGTCCTATTGTGGTATGAACGTGGACCCGACTCCCCTGAGTTGGCATAAGGTGGCTAAAACAAGAGCGATTGATGGGACAATGAGGTAGCACCTCTGATCGGACACACTTCTTCGATGCCATTCTATTACTTTTGTGATTGATTGGGTGCACCCTTTTATTTGGGAGTGTGGTTCGAGGTGGGCGGTAATGGCTGCTATGTGTTTCCACCAGCCGGATGCGTAATTGGTATATCTTCCCTGGCATTGCCTTGTTGGGCCATGTCACCTACCATATCGAGCTTTACTACGAGTTTGGATTTCTCCCGTAGCCTGTGGAGTATTGAGGTTAGCCCTCGATCTGGGAGTATGCTAATACTGGATAGATTATTGGGACTATTACGTGTTAAGGGTAACCCCTTGACGCTATTAAAAAGTATGTTTATTTTATAATTAGACATTATTATAATAGCGAATATTACTACATAGTAGATAGTTTAACGGATCCTCAAAGAATGGGCGATCCTAAGCATTCTTTAAGTTACTTGTACCTTTTATTATAGTTCACTTGAGTTGGTTTACATTGTATAAGTATGTATGTCATGCCTCGAGTGTTTGTGTTTTATTTACGCTCAGGTCAGCCTGAGTATCAGCTTTGGATCTCACCTTCTGGAGCTAGGACTGTTGGAGATCATCTTTTATCTAGTTGCTATCTATTTCCATTCAGTATTTCTATGTCAGCTTTGTATTAGAGACATTTGTTTTTGGGATTTCTATTGTACTTGTTTCAGACTTCTTTGTATCTGTTTTTCAGACTATGTATTTTGAATCTGTTTTGAGACTATGTATTGTAGTGGCTTCATGAACCACTATTTATTTTATTTTCCGCTACGAGTTATTCTGATATTTTGTGTCTGTGATTGGTTTTATTTGCTCCAAATTTTATTACAATTTGTTATTTTGCATTATTCAAGTCTGACATATGTGGATTATTGTCGATTTGAATGGTCCAAAATAGTGGGTCGTTACAGTCTTATTTGTCAACACTTAAACATCCTTAAAACTATTGAGAAATATTGACACACTTTTAGATTTAAGCATTAGTTGTTCAGTATTCTATTAGATTTGAGAAGAATATTTAATGCGGTGGTGGCACTACAACAAAACAACCATATTACAACTTTTCTTTTACAACTAACACAAACTAACGGTAGTAATAGATATCCTGTAACAACTATTTATTTTAGTAGTTGTAATATGCGGTATCTAACAACTGCAGGTTTCTGTAATTTGTATATATAAATTTATTACAAATTATTTCCATAGTTGTGTTCATATTTTATTTTTCCGCTCCAAAGCATTTCCATTTCCCTCCTTACGTTTCGATGACCGCTCATTTTTTATTAAAGTAAAGTAAATTGGCCCCAGCTATTCCTAACTCTAAACCCTAACCTCCATCTCCCTACCTCCTCCGTTTCCATCCATGAAACCAAAAGGCTCGCTCACTTCTATTGCCGCTTGCTACCATTTCCGCTCGCCGTCGTTGCCGCTCTCGACCGTTGCACTCGTGGCCCTTGGGCGTCGCTGTCGTTGCCTTGCCAGCGTCAAAGCTATAGGTATCTTGGAGTGTGCCTAGCTTTCTTTGATTTTCTGGCACCTAACTGATTTTTTGGCACCTAAATGATGCAAATGAATGCTACATGCCAAAAAATCCTAATCGATGCTAACAGTTCTTGCTTTGATTTCCGACTTGTTTTCCCCCTTTTTTAACAAGTTTATACTTTTCTATTTATATGTTTATGAAAGATTTAGTTCAATAAATTTGATGAATTTTTTTGATCTTAGATTGTTGGCTATTTAAATGTTTTATGTGTTTAGAATGACATGATGAATTAAACATGCTGTAAATTAATGATGGTAAATACATCAAACTTAGCATTATTTTTAAACAGCACTTTATTTGCCAGCTTCTACCTAGATAGTACATGAAAATCACATCTTTCTTTGAGCTGAATAGTGTTTTCCATTGTCTCTTTGCTCATAAATAAACATCTACTACTATTTTGGACGATTTTTTCCACTTCTAGAGATGTTGTGGAATTGCATGCTATTTGAATTGAATTTTATTAAGTCCTTAGTTCATAAAGCTTTTGATTTTGAGATATGTATTATTACTTTATTGGGTTGTGAAAATACCATTTTCATATTTGGGGTTTATAAGATATATGTGATGGCATAAACAAATAGCCGAGAACTCGCTGGATTAAATCATCACTTAAGATGGTGAAGGATTAATAACTTCAAAATCTAAGTTGTTATTTTCTTTGGATAATTGTGTACTTTTACTTGGATTCATTTTCTCTGCATTTGAAGCAAGTTTAGTGGCGTGAAAGCGAGGAATAAAATTGGCAATTAATAGTACAACTTTAATTCTTCTCAACAAGGAGACATTCTTCACTTATTTCCCACACGTTCACTTTGTACTGGTAGGAACAATGGGATAAAACAAAAGATATTTTGGTATTCATAAAAATGAAAAGTGAAGAAAAAACTAGAACTGGTGTTGTAGTTCAAACCGTTGGTGAAATTGATTAGATCAAACATGATTTGAGTTATTTGAATGATGTGCATGCTTGTGAAATGAAGATTGTGTTTAGCTACAACACTGGAATTTATTAACTTGTTAAGCATCATTTTCATACTTCAATTGAGATTTTGACCAATTTTATGCATGGATAGTCCAAAGGATACTTTTTCCTACATCAAAAATCATAACGAAACTACTCGCATCAAATTTTCACCACATACGCCCAAATAGTGACAGTACTAACTTTTACTTGTTCCATTATTTCTCTATCTCAAGCCTATTGGAATATCGAAGGAGCAAAGTATAATGAATGTTGAAGCTGTATGTATTTATTCAGTTAAGAAGCAACACATGTATGGACCATAAAATTTTGATTAGAAGCATTAAAAATGTCTTGATGTTCAAAACCTTCTCATCTGAGTCTTGATGATGACTCTTATTGGTTTTCAATGATTAAATGGATTTGTAACTAGTGAAGCTTTAAAAGTTACCAAGCTAAACAAAGTAGAATACATGAAACTATGGATGACTTAGCACTAAGTTGAGTAATTAAAATTTTCAACTAATTGATCCTAAGCGATCAGTCTTTAGCTACCAGTTCAAATCTACATTCATGTTAACTTAAAGCAAAATAAATTCACATTGCTTCAACTCAATCATATATATATAGAGAGAGATACACACACATCAGGATATCTGTTTATTCAATCTCTCATTAATAAGGAGCCACAACACAGAAATTTGTCGGAGCTGATGGACATGAAAAGTAAATTTTGCATGCAAATTCAATGTACAAAATCTAAGAGGCTAAGAAAACCAGTAGTAGTGATTTCTACGTATTAGATGATCAAATATCTTCAATAGGCATGATAAATAATTTGTTGAGTTTGAAGTCTAATGGCAAGCTTCAGTTTCTTTCTTGAAATGTGCGATTAGATCTGCAATTTCCATCACTAAATGTTCTTTCTAGTTTCTCACTCGAACATTCACCTGTGCATAAAATATATATTTACTATTCAGTATATAATTTTTTTCCCTAAAATTATGGAACCTATGCTTTTATAATTGATATTGCTATCGGAGTGCTAAGTCAGTAATCCTCCAGGGATCATTTTATATAAACATACATACATATATATATATATATATATATATATGTAACTAAATGAACATTACATATGAAGTACATATAACATTCAGTACTGTTAATGATAAAAAAAATTGGCAAAGATGTTGACATAAATGTATTTCAGCTTGCTTTAGGTTGTTTATTTCACAATTGCATCTTCTTACTACTGTTTATTGGTTCTACAATTCGTTATTTTATTTAAGTTACAAAGATCTATTTGTCTTATATATTCTATCATGAAAACATGCATGCACACAAATACAAATATACCCACATATAATGTGTACATTCAAAATAAACAAAAACTGTGTGCACAGGGGTCAAAATTTAGGGGTCAGTTATGCAACTGCAGGTCATTCATAACTATCTACATTGATTACAAAAAAACATTTTGTACATTCTTAACTATCTATATTTATTACACTGACTCTTCCCAACTGGAAACTGAATTGGCTTTTAGAGGTTAACAGAGACTAAGACTAAGCTGTATACTTCTCTTTTTAGGTGGCACAAACACAAATTGGGCATTTCAGATTTTGGATCACATTTGTTTCTAAATATGAGAAAAATAGTCTAATGTATTCCTAAATCAATTTTTTGCAGTCACACCGTGAAAGCAACAATTTGACACTTCAAGAATAGCCTAAACGGGATGCAAGTCAAGCTGAAAATGAGCCTAGAAAATGTAAACTATTGAATTGGGAAAAGAATGTTGTTGCAGAAGGAACGGTTTTATCCACTGATCCTGATTGTTTGGTGCACTTTAAAAAACTAGGACTAGATGGTTGTAAAGTTTGGGTTCATGTGGCGGTGGATCCAAAAGCTTACTTGTGGAGGGCGAATTCAAAGATGTATACTATTGGAGAAGCTGTTGGATAAACCGTGGCTTGGCATAAAGACTTCGTTGTCTTCGACTAGTGTACTTCCTTAGGGTATGCATTGCTTTGTGATACAAAAGTTTATCTTTCTTATGTATTTTGTTTTGTACCATTGTACTTTAGAATGGTTACGTGGGAATGTTGTCTTTTTACTTTGGAATGGTGATGTGAATGATTACTTTAAATTGTTTTGTTGGGTATGTATTATACTTTGTTGGAATCCTATTATTATTAATATTTATGAATGAATTTGATTCAGTTTCAAATGTATATTGGTTAGTTTCGACAAATTAGTGATTGGTGCATTTTCTAGGTTTGAATCGCAATAGTAAACTGTAGTTGTAATAAAATATATTACAACTGTTAGAAATAGTAGTAAAACATACAAAATAACAACGGTCAACAACAGTTGTAGATAATTATTGCTACAACGGTTAACTGTTGTTGTCATTTCCACTACATTATGAAATATGGCATATCTACAACAGTTATTACCAGATGTAAAAAGCTTAATTGCAACCGTCAAAAACAGTTGTAATAGAATTTATGACAACAGTTAAATGCAACTATGAGACACCATTGTTAAAAGCTTTTAGTCTATTGCAATTTCTAATAATATGACGGTAGCTCCACCGTTGTAATATATCTTTTATAACGGTTTTACACCATTGTAATATGGTGAATATGTTGTAGTGCGATTATATTAAACTCATGTCAGGTTATGTTAATCAGAAAAAATTTGGTAGTGATATTCCATACATGCAGACTAGTAGTCATCATTTGCTATAATGTGTAAAATGAATTATGGGAATACTTTCACACCATTAAATTTACCATGCCTTCATTAATTGTGTTTCCATACGTGTGTCTGTGCAATTGTTTGAGTGTGCTCTTGCTAACCATCATCATTACCTTCTATGTATAATAAGTGGTTATACTCTACCTCAACAGTTTTATGCATATTGATATATTTGAATCTAACTACTATTAACTTTGGTCTATGTAGTTTAATGTTTGGGCCTGATATATGTGACACAAATACAAAGAAGCTTCATTGGATTGTTTCATACTAAGGATGGAATTATCCTATAAAAAAAGATTTGCAATGTGAGACAGACAAACTAGCACATGTCTACACATTTATAGTTAGGCCTGATGCCACATATAGTTTGCTTGTCCATAACCACGAAAGAGAATCTGGAAGCTTGTACACTAACTCGGACATTCTTCCACCATGAAAAATTAAAGATGTCTGGCTAAAACTATGAATGATTTAAGTTGTTGACGACAAGTATCTTTTCTTTATATTGATAGCCTAAAGATTGGGATGACAAATAGTACATCAATGATCCTGATACTGTTAAACCTGAGGTAACTTGATGCACAAATTAAATTGATAATTATGTTGTTTATAAATCATATGCTAATTCTCGGCTGCTGAAGGGGTATGACTCGATTCCATCTGAAATTCCTGATACAAATGCCAAAAAGGTGGGCCCATATTTTATTTTATATTTGTAGATGGACGGAAGTTATAATAATGATTTTGTCTTAGATGATACCTTAATATAAGAACTTTTTGTAGCCTGCTTCATGGTATGAGGTTGAAGATGGCATTTGGAGAGCACCAAAGGTGCCAAATCCAGCATATAAAGGACCATGGAAGCGTAAGGTATGATTTTAAGGAACTACAAAATTTATATGCACATGAAACACACATTTTTTCAACTTATATATGAATGAATTACAAAGGATCAAGAATCCAAACTATAAGCGAAAGTGGAAGATCCTATGGATTGACAATCCAGGTCAGTTAAGCAAACCTATACTATAACTTATTCTGATTTAACTAAAGGTGAATGTAATTCAAGACAGATCCATGTTTCAAGCTGTTCAGTCAAGGCATTCTTTGTTGGAGTATCGTATGAATTTTTTGACCAATAAGTAATTTTTGTATCATAAAACTGTTTTTTTCTTTTTTAGTAGGACGTAATTTAAAGATGTTCCTGATTTGTATGTTTTAAAACCTATAAAGCATGTGGGCATCGAAGTAAGACATGTAATATATTTCATTAAATCACATTGTAACTTTGTTTTGCAAATTTGATGGATTTGAAATTATACTTGGTTGATCATCAATAAAATGCTGGTAAATGCTGGTTTGGTATTTGTCAACATTCTAATATGTGATGATCCATAATATGCGAAGGAGGATGTTGAAGAAACTGTTATGAGAAATAGAGAAGTGAGTAGCTTGCCCTGCTTACTTCAGTACTTATGTATAGTTGTAAATTGATTTAAAAAATATGTAGAACATAATAACTTGTATTGTTTCTTTAGGCTGAACAGGAGGCCTCTGAAGAAGCACAAAAGGAACGCTAAGCTAAGGAAGTAGTATGTAAATTTAAGCTTTATAGTATCTGCATTTTTTTCCTTACATATAACATTATCTATATTCACCTTTTTTATATGCTAAATTAGGTCTCAAGTGATGGCTCAGGTGCAAAATGTCATTTATTATTTGATGTTTAACTAAAATGAATGAAAACCCAGACTAAATATTTTTTAAGCATGTGTTAGTAGCCTTATGCTTGAAACATCGACTTGAATTTATACCCCGATGCCCCGTTAAGCTTTGTTCTTTTGTGTGCATAATAACTTATTGATGCAGCCAAGGAAGCGAATTCGACGATGTAAATCGAATCCGTCCAGGATCTCACACGATTAGCGGAAATAATCGGTGAATCGTTGATAAATTGGTGAATTTAAGAATACACAAATGCCCAAATCCGTTGATCACGAAGATACCGTATTCTAGCAATCTTCGACATGTTGATCACGCACGATGCCGTGAGAGAAGATCTACAGTTCTTCGAACGTTGATCAAGCGCACTTGATTCCGTGAATTGGCTTCAACAATCGTTGATTCGAGCGCACTCGAATGCCGAAAGTGGATATAGGAGATAACACTCAACTACCAATTTTAATGGAGGCAAGAAGCACAAACCAAATTTTATTTAAAATTCAACTCCTTTTCTTTTCAATGACATCACCCCCTATTTATAGGAAGTACAACACAGTAGCGACTCAGTACAGACAACACATGACTTAACATACAAGTTACCACATTACTCGACTTAACGACATACGGCATACGACTTACAACATTATGCGACTTACATCATATGACATAAGAAGTTTACAACACAACAGCAATGCGACATAAGAAAGTTACAACATCCTACAGCTTATCATCAGTGCAATATAACAGCTTGAGCGACACAAGTAGGTAACATAGTGGAGCGACTTAAAGTAAGCGACTTAAGAAGCTTCAGGAGCGACTTAAGAACTACAACATAGTTAAACGACTTAAGGACGACTTAAGGATTTGCGATATATGCTGGAGTTAGGTCGTAGCTCGCTGGAGTTAGGTCGTAGCTCACTGGAGTTAGGTCGCGACTCGTTAGAGTTAGGTCATAGCTTACTGGAGTTAGGTCGCGACTCGTTAGGTCGGAGCTTGGTAGGTCTGGAGTTAGGTCGCGACTCATTAGGTCGGAGCTCGGTAGGTCGCTGGCGACTTAAGGCCGAGCGAATTATGGAAGGCGACCTAATATCAGGCTGGGCTGCATCATCCTCCCCTGGTTGAGAAAAATTCATCCTCGAGTTTAAAAGTTCTTCCCCATTGGGTTGTTCATCTCCATAATAAGGTATAAGATGTTTAACATTAAACACGTCATAAGTGTGCACATCCTCCGGCAGCTTCAACCTATAAGCATTTTCATTGATCCGTTTCACAATCTTTACAGGACCAATCTTTCGAGCTTTAAGTTTATTGTATGCTTCCACTGGAAAACGATCCTTCGTTAGTACAACATATACCAAATCTCCTTCATTAAATTCAGCACTTCTTCGCTTCAGATCCGCAGATCGTTCATACTTCTCATTCGTCTTCTCCAATCATTCCTAAACGATTCTATGGCATTCTGTCAACCCATCAACAAAATCAGCAGCCCGCTTGACTGTCCCTGTTAGTTGTGGCACTATCGTTAAATCCAACGGCCCCTTTGGCAAGCTTGAATATACAATCTGAAATGGACTGAAACCCGTACTACGGTTGATAGCATGATTATGGGCAAACTCCGCTTGACATAACTTCACATCCCAGCTCTTCAGATTATCCTTCACAAGACACCGCAACAAATTTCCCAGCGATCTGTTCACAATCTCGGTTTGTCCATCCGACTGCGGATGATAAGCACTACTGAAATTCAGCTTTGTTCCTACCATCTTCCACAAAATCAGCCAAAAATGACTCAGAAATCTGGTATCCCTGTCCGAAACTATAGATTCTGGTAAACCATGCAAGCGATAGATCTCTCTAAAGAACAACTGTGCCACATGGACTGCATCTGTCGTCTTCTTACAAGCAACAAAATGTACCATCTTCGAGAAATGGTCCACCACAACATATATAGAGTCATTTCCCCGTTGAGTCCTCGGCAAGCCCAACACAAAATCCATGCTTACATCAACCCACGGTTTTGTAGGAACAGGTAAAGGCATATACAAACCCGCATTTGTAGCTGTCCCTTTCAAAACTTGACAAACATGACATCTTCGAACAAACTTTTCAACTCCCTGCTTCATCGAGGGCCAATAATAAGACTGAGAAATCAACTGCAATGTGTGATCCCGACCAACATGTCCTTCTTCATGCAACTCTTTTACAATTTTCATTCTCAAGCTGCAATCTGGTACGCACAATCGATTCCCCTTGAATAAGAATCCATCTACCAACACAAACTCATCAGTACTCCCATCCTTGACTTTCTCAACAATCTTCGCAAAGTAAGGATCTTCCTCAAACAATTCTGGCAATAGTTCAAATCCTGTCACTTCAACCTTCATCGTCGTCAACAAATGATTCCTCTTGCTCAAGGCATCAGCTACACGATTCGTCACCCCTGATTTGTGCTTTACAACAAAAGTAAACTGCTGCAGATACGCGACCCATGAAGCGTGTCTAGCTGAAATTTTGTCCTGCCCTTGCAAATGTTTCAAAGCTTCATGATCCGTATAAAGAACAAACTCCTTCTGAAACAGATAATGTCTCCAGTGCTTCACAGCTTGAACAATTGCGTAAAACTCCATGTCATAAGTGCTATCTCAACTTGGCTCCAGACAGCTTCTCACTGAAATAAGCAACTGGTCTTCCATTCTGACTCAATACTCCACCAATCCCAACCTTTGAAGCATCAGTGTGTAACTCAAACAATATTTGAAAATCCGGCAGTACCAGAATGGGTGCTGTCGTCAAAAGTGTCTTGATCTTCTCAAAAGCTAACTCTGCTTCCTCTGTCCACACGAACTTCTTTCCTTTCATGCAATCGGTTACATGTGCCATCACACTGCTAAAATGTGGAATGAATCTTCAATAAAAAGATACCAATCCATGAAAACTCCTCACTTCAGTAATTGTCTTGGGTTGTGGCCAACTCCTGACAGCTTCCACTTTGCTTTCATCCACTTGAATACCCTCCTTCGACAGAACATATCCCAGAAACAAAACATTGTGTGTCATGAACACGCACTTCTTTGTTGCTGCATAGAATTGCTCCTGTCGTAGAATCAACAGCACTTCTCGCAAATGCTGGATATGCTCTTCCATACTCCCACTATAGATCAAAATATCGTCAAAGTAAACTACTACGAACTTTCCAATAAATAGTGTGAAAATCTGGTTCATCACTCTCATAAAAGTACTAGGAGCATTTGACAAGCCAAACGGCATAACCAGCCATTTGTATAGATCTTCCCTAGTTTTAAAAGCAGTCTTCCACTCATCACCCGGTCTAATACGAATCTGATGGTATCCACTCTTCAAGTCAATCTTTGAGAACACAACAGCCCCACTCAACTGATCAATCAAATCATCGAACCTCGGCATAGGAAACCTGTATCTCACAGTGATCTTGTTTAGAGCCCGACTGTCCGTACACATCCGCCAAGTCCCATCCTTCTTCGGTACCAATAAGGCTGGCACTGCACAAGGACTCAAACTCTCCTGAACACGCCCTTGTTCTAACAACTCCTCCACCTGCCTTCTCAGTTCCTCATGCTCCTTAGGACTCATCCTGTAATGTGGCCTGTGAGGTAATGCCGCCCCTGGCACAAGATAAATCTGATGCTGAATATCTCTCAATGGTGGTAACTCCTTTGGCAACTCTTCAGGAAATACATCTCTGAATTCTTCCAACACTGGCTTTACCTCCTTTGGAACTTCAACAGATTCAGTAGCTTCATGTCCAATCAACAAGAACACCTCTGGACTCTCCTCTACTTCTTCAACAAACTCCTTTAATGTCAACAAAGTCTTCAGCTCCTCAATCTCTTCTAACTTGCTCTCTCCTTGCTGTCTCTTCTTCGGAACTAAAATGATCTTAGTACCCTCAAACATAAAGCTGTAGCTATTAATTCGACCATCATGCTGCACTGCACGGTCATACTGCCATGGTCTTCCCAAAAGCAAGTGACAAACATCCATCTCCACCACATCACACCAGATCTCATCTTTATACTTCTTCCCAATAGAAAATGGAACATGAACTCGCCTGTCCACCTTCACCTCTCCTCCTTTCCTTAACCACCCTAACTTTTAAGGATTTGGATGCTTCTCCGTCTTCAACTTCAACTTTCTCACAGCTTCGGTAGAAATGATATTGTCACAACTTCCCGCGTCAATCACAAATTTACACACCTTCCCAAGTATAGTGCATGTCGACTAAAAGATATTACTCCTCAACCAACTAGCCTCCTCTTCCTGCTTCGGTGTCAAACATGATCTCCTCAACATTAGATTACACCCTTCATCTGCTGACACGATATCCTGTTCATCCTCCTCAACTGGACTAGAATAACCTTCATCAACATCCTCACCTTCCACTTCAGCAATCATAGCTCGCCTCTTCGGTTTCGGGCATTCATTACTCTTGTGACCCACTTCCTGGCAATTATAACACTTGAAACTGTTGTCGACCTTCGCCTTCGCAACTTCATTCACAACTGGTTTACTGACAGCTTTAGAAACATTGGAACTCCCACTAGCACCCTTGCTCTGACTATTGGAACTTGGAAACACACCACCTCCTCGTCTTCCCTTCTTCTCCCAAGCCAATGCCTTCTGGTGCGCTTCAGCCACAGATCTAGGGTCAAACATATTTACCATATCCTGGATCTGGATCCTCAACCCCCCAACAAACCTAGCAGTCAATTGTTCCTCCGTCTCCATAATGTCATTTCGAGCAATCAGTTGATAAAACTCATCAGCATAATCATTAACAGTCTTCGTCCCTTGCCTCAGATTCTGCAACCTCTGATACATGAGTGATTGATAATTGTAAGGCAAGAATGTAGCCTTCATCATCTTCTTCATTTTCTATCAAGCAACAATTTTCGATTTCCCCATCCGTTCTCGTGTAAGTTTGGTTTGCTACCACCATGCCATAGCTCTCCCTTTCAACCTAGTAGCAACCAACTTTACTCGACGATCATCCGGCACTTCCTTGAAATCAAAGATCTCTTCAACATTAGATAACCAATCTAGAAATTCTTCAGCCTGCATACCACCCTTAAAATATGGAATTTCAATTTTCATTCCGGACTCCCATTTGTGATCATACTCTGAATGATTTCTTCCTTGGCTTCGATTTCGACCATGAACACTACCACCATCAAACTCCTCATCAAAATCTGATGCATATCGATGTCGATCATGACCACCAACATCTCTACCACCACCATTTCTACCACCAACATCCCTTCGATCTACATTCCTCCGATCACGATCATCCACATCTCTCTGATTTCGATCATCAACATTTCTATCACGATCGTCAACATTTCTACGATCATGATCTTCGCTTCTCTCCCGATCTGAATGTGGTGAAACTCTATTTCCCCCATGGCTCGATTCAGGAGAAACCCTTCTTCTACTTTGATTCATTTCAAGCATCATTCTCTCTAATTGACCAATTCCCTCATCAAACTTCTCATTGAATTTATCACTAATTCGTTGCTCCATTTGTTCAGCATCTTCTCTTCGATACACATCTGCAACATTCTGATGACGATTAACTCTTCTTGGAGGCATTGTCAAAATTTCAACAAATCCAAACACAAAATTTCACAAAACTTCAAATCTCGAACTTCACAATCAACGAACTTGGAGAAGTTTGTTTCCTTGCTCTGATACCAAAATGATGCAGCCAAGGAAGCGAATTCGACGATGTAAATCGAATCCGTCCAAGATCTCACACGATTAGCGGAAATAATCGGTGATTCTTTGATAAATTGGTGAATTTAAGAATACCCAAATGCCCAAATCCGTTGATCACGAATATACCGAATTCTAGCAGTCTTCGACACGTTGATCGCGCACGATGCCGTGAGAGAAGATCTACAATTCTTCGAACGTTGATCAAGCGCACTTGATTCCGTGAATTGGCTTCAACAATCGTTGATTCGAGCGCACTCGAATGCCGAAAGTGGAGATAGGAGATAACACTCAACTACCAATTTTAATGGAGTCAAGAAGCACAAACCAAATTTTATTTAAAATTCAACTCCTTTTTCTTTCAATGACATCACCCCCTATTTATAGGAAATACAACACAGTAGCGACTCAGTACAGACAACACACGACTTAACATATACAAGTTACCACATTACTCGACTTAACGACATACGACATACGACTTACAACATTATGCGACTTACATCATACGACATAAGAAGTTTACAACACAACAACAATGGGACATAAGAAAGTTACAACATCCTACAGCTTATCATCAATGCAATATAACAGCTTGAGCGACACAAGTAGGTAACATAGTGGAGCGACTTAAAGTAAGCGACTTAAGAAGCTTCAGGAGCGACTTAAGAACTGCGACATAGTTAAACGACTTAAGGACGACTTAAGGATTTGCGATATATGCTGGAGTTAGGTCGTAGCTCGCTGGAGTTAGGTCGTAGCTCGCTGGAGTTAGGTCGCGACTCGTTAGAGTTAGGTCGTAGCTTGCTGGAGTTAGGTCGCGACTCGTTAGGTCGGAGCTTGGTAGGTCTGGAGTTAGGTCGCGACTCGTTAGGTCGGAGCTCGGTAGGTCGCTGGCGACTTAAGGCCGAGCGAATTATGGAAGGCGACCTAATATCAGGCTAGGCTGCATCACTTATTCATATGTTTTTGTAATATTTTCTTGATATTATCATCATGTAATAATAAAACCGAGTGCTATTATATAATCATATATTCTTGCTTTTTATTGCAAAAACCTCAATTTTCATCTTTAGAGAAATTTGACATATATCGCAATCCATTTCTCTTATAAAGTATCATAATCTTGTCTATTAGTCAATAGCTTATGGCATAATCCTAGAAATCATCATATCACCACATCATCGCCTATTATTCTTTTTTATGTATAAAGTTGTTTGTCATTTACATTATATAACTGTAAAGTTAGAGGATCTTTTATCGGAATAATAGCAGAGAATAACCAACGCTTTTGGATTGTAAGTCTTCTTTCATTTATGGTAAATTCTATTCATACATCAAAAATTACTTAACATACACCATTATTTTACTAAGAAAATCTATGACTAAGTTACCCTGGTTCTTAATTACATTTAGTTTCTTTTTCTTATAATCTATCTAATTATAATGTTAAAATCAATAATAATTGATTAAATTTATACAATTTCGATGAAGTTAATTAAACCTAAAATATCAATTAAGATAACTTTCACAACTAACTACTCTAATTCAAACGTGTTCAAATTTTTTCTTCTAAAACTAGAGTTCTTTTGATGAAATTAAGAATTGAAAAAAATAATTAAATAATTTATAATATTAGTGTCAAAAATTAAGGTTTATTTTTTTGTAATTTTAAGTAAATTTATTGCTAGGAATTCCTAGTTTTGTGTAATTGGGTTTTAAGATTTAAAGAGGGTAATTGAGTTTTAAGGTTTAAAGAGGGAAGATGATAAAGATGTGAAGAAGGGTAATTTTGTAAAAGCCATGACGTAGATAAATTAATTTCTAATGTATATGCTAGTTTGTTATATTTTATGGTGTATGTTAAGAGACTACGGGTGTATGAATATAATTAGCCTTCATTTACATCATAATTTTACTGCCGATCCATTCACTACTGATGAAGTTGAGTTTACATGTTTTTTTTCTCTGTATGATACCACTAGTACAATTCTCTCTTATAATGTAGCTGTATACTCCTGTATATCACTAGCAAATGCTGCATATAAATATCGTATTTGATGTTAATTTACTACCGCTAAACGGTTATTTTTTTTAATTTTACTTTCGAAATTATACGTTTGAATTGTCGTTTTTTCCACCGTTGTGCGGTTATACTAGTTTAAGATATTATTACATTCCTCCGCAACTAACTTGCAGAAATCACCCTGTAATGGGTAAGCGGCAACCCTGCCATAGTGAAACATGATTGGAAGATAGAACCTAGGAATAAGCCTACCACCCTAATTTTCTCTATTTTCAGATTTCAGCGGCCAGTAGTACCAGGGATAGCGCCTAATTTTCTCTAATGTTCTTCGAATTCCTAAAATTAATGAGAAACTATTTAGATCGAGTTAGGGAAACGGAGTAATGGCTTCCAGGCGTTTCACTCATTCTACTTCGTACAATTTGAGGTATCTTACGTCCTATTTATATCACTATTCATTATATTTATTTGTTTATATGCTGATGTTATAAATCAAAGGGGCTTTGCACGAAAGATCCCTAATTCTGATGGTGTTACAAGAAAAGTCCCTGTAGAAATAAGTATGTAAATTTAGTCCCTGTTTTTTCTAATCAGAAAACGCAAGTTAGTTTGCGCTTTTAAAATTTTTAAAATTTTCAAAATCAGAAACCGCAAACTAGCTTGCGTTTTCGTGATAAAAAGCGCAAGTTATCTTGCGCTTTTCAAAAATTTCAAAAAATTTTAAATTTTCAAAAAAATTTCAAAATTAGAAAGCGCAAGTTACCTTACGCTTTTCAAAAATTTCAAAATTAGAAAGCGCAAACTAGCTTGCACTTTTCTGATAAAAAGTGCAAGTTAACTTGCGCTTTTCAAAATTTTGAAAATTTTAGAAAATTTTGAAAATTTTGAAAAATATTTCAAAATTAGAAAAGTGCAAGTTATCTTGCATTTTCTGTCAGAAAAGTGCAAGATGCTTTGCGTTTTTTTTATTTTTGAAAAATAGGGACCAAATTTATAAATTCATTTCTCTAGGGACTTTTTGTATAACAACATCAAAAATAGGGACCTGTCGCTCTTTTCCTGTAAATCAAATGATCACATGTTATGGTACAGCATATTCTGCACAGATTCCTTTAGTTTAACCACATAATCAATTTATCCGTTATCACCTACATTTTTACTATTCGGTTGTTCTGATATAAAAAATGTAACTGTTGAGACGCAGCGTTGATGTTTGATAAAATTCCCAGTAGAAATTGTGTTTCACAATTCGGTTGTAACTGTTGTTAAAAAATGGAGTTTACTTAACTTGGATAGTGTTGATTGTGGTAAGTGACCAGTGCAAGGTTAATGCACCTGAATTTTTAGATAAAACGGACAGGTAAAGGGTTAAAACCAAGGTTTGAAGTTCCGGTTTCCGTTTCCGTTCCGGTCATATGAAAAATTCAAAATTTCGGTCCCGTTTCGGGATTTCCGGAAATTCCGTTTTAATTCCGGTTTGTGAATTCCGGTACATTTTTGTTATAAATACGCAAATAAATATGCAATACTGATAATCAATTACACTAAATTATTCAAGTCGCATAGAAATTACAAAACATACAACATAAAAATTTAATACCAAAAGCTATTTCTCTTAGCATCATATAAATTTTGTCCATCGATCTCTTCATCTTGTGTCAGATTATAATATGCTGGAAAAGCATACTGCTGTATCTGATCCGAACTTAAAAATGTCGTCATCATATTATCAAAGGGTGATGGTTCATCTTGGCTACTTGATGGCTCAGTAGCATACGGTTGATTTAACCCACAATAGGAATAACCTCCGGTATAGTCAGATGTAGAATACCTAAAACCAGGGACATTGTTAGAAGTATATCTGTCATCATAATCCCCTTGATCTTCATGTACAACGTTCAAATTTCTGTCTCTTCGTCGACTATAGTCATCTGCTTCATAATTTTGGATATGTCGTTGAGACTCATCAAAAGTGGAACCAACGCCATAACCACTAGAACCAATACCGTCACCACCAGCATTGCCTGAATCATCATTTGATGAACTATCATTTTCAGTATTTTCTGCAGATACATTATCATTGTCCGACCAAGGATTATCGCTTGCATTATCAAGTAGTGGATTCTCAGCTTCTCTAGTCCATTCTGCAAGTGGATCCTCCTCATGAAAGATGTAATCTAAATCAATAAGTTGGTCGGTTGTTTGTTGGCGTTTAGCATGTCGTACTCTTAATCGCATATTATAATGTACAAATACCAATTTTTCTAAGTTTTCCATTTTTATTCTATTTCTTAACTTCGTGTGAATCATTGCAAATGTTGTCCAATTTCTTTCACAATTTGAAGAAGAAACTGTTTGACTAAGAATACGCATAGCTATGCGTGTTAAATTTGGAGCAGCTTCCCTACCAATTATTGACCACAACATAGCTGGAAGACACGACTTAACTGCGCGTTTCGCTTTTGCAGAACCAAATACATCAAGTTTCATTCTATATTTTTCAACCTACGAATCATTCATAATAAACCAAGTTATTCTTTGCGCTAAACATTAAGTTTAATAATTTGTTTATTACCTCTTTTGAAATTTCAATTTGCATAGCAATATCAGGCACCATTTTTTCAAGAACATTTGTCCATCCATTTAGAACCTCATCATCATTTGTTGCATTATCTCCGTATTGTATATGAGGATTGAGAAAATAACCTAAAACAATTTGATATTTCAAAGAAATATTAACATGATATGTACTTTTATAATTGTGCAATAATTAAAAAAATTACCTGCTGCATGAATAGGTCGATGCAATTGTCTTTCCCATCTTTTATCGATTATATTCCACCACTTTTGACACTGTCTTACACCGACATTTTTCTTAATTGATTCCTTCGCTCGATCCATTGCTTCATATAGATATCCCATCTCTGCTTTATCATCATTGTCCACCATTCTTAAAACTTTTACAAGTGGACCAAATACGAGAATTATAGCAGCAACATTGGCCCAAAATTTATCACTGTGAATCAAATTATATATAAGAATCGCAGTTTTTTTATCTTTAGGACCGAGTTTAGGAATCTTTGCGCTCCACTCTCTCGAAGAAATCATTCTTCTTAGATTCTCTTTATGTGTGTATATGGATTCCAATGCAATAAAGTGAGTAGCAAACCTGGTTACTGCTGGCCGAATCAGCTCTTTATTATTGGTTTCTTTTCTCATTATGGTAAGCAACCAACCATGATTGTATATGAATCCTGTTATTGATTGACAATTTAAAATTATCGATTTTACCTCGGTTTCTTTTGAAATATCTTCAAGAATCAAATCGATACAATGTGCTGCGCATGGTGTCCAATATAGTTTTCTTCTTTTTTCCATCAGTAGTTGGCCAGCAGCTTTGTAATTTGCTCCATTGTCAGTTACTATTTGCACAATTCTATCTTCTCCAATAAAATTAACAACATTGTCCATTAGACCACAAATATACTCGGCACTTTGAAATTTGTCGGTAGCATCTACAGATTTAAGAAAGACAGTTCCTTGTGTAGAATACACAAGAAAATTTATGATTTTTCTTCTATTTTGTGTGCTCCAACCGTCGCACATCAACGTACAACCATACTCATCCCAAAAGTTGGAGTAAGTGTCGATGTGTTGTTTGATTTCAGTGCACTCTAAATCTAAATATGTTTTTGATAATTCATGTGCTGTGGGTCCTTTAATTCCAGGACCAGCTTCTTGAATGGCCTCTACCATAGTTTCATAGTAAGGACTATTAGCAGCATTGTGTGGGATATGATTAAAGTAAAAAAATTTTGATATTGCACGACCTATGTGTTTTTTGGCATCTTTAATACCTTTTATTGCAGTTCCAATAGAAGGTTGAGTTCTACCTCCTCGTTTTTGTACATAGGGATCAATCCTTCCAGCTGCCCGTGTTGCTAAATCGTCATCTATTTTGATTGATTTAGAACGGTCATTGCGCTTTAGTCCGCTAGATCGTATACATGTTCCACTAGATCCTACACCCGAGTTCATATAACTTTCTTTACTTTCTTGCAAGGCGTATCTTAGCTCTCTGTCATCTTCACCTCCATCACTGTCGGTATCTTCATTTTGTTGTTCAGGCATGCTCATTAACTCTTCTTGCACACGTTGTTTTTCGAGCTTCCCTTGATTTCGCTCGCTTCTCTTTTTATTCAGATGTTCCCGTATAAGTTTCCTGACTTCTCTGGGAACAGTCGGACATACTGCCACGTCGCCTGCTTGTCCTGCTAAATGTTCTTTCATACGTGTTATACCACCACCAGAAATTATTTTATGACAATAATTACATTTGTTTTTTCTTTTTTCACCAATAACAGCCGTACAATAATTCCAAACGATGTCTCGATTTGCCATAATCAGCCACCTAAATAAGAAACAAAATAATTTAACGTTTAATCACTTAACGCTAATACATTTAAATACTTTTACCGTGTATATTGATCGATAATCAGCTACCTAAATGAACGATGGGGCAGACTAATGTTTAATACATTTTTTAAAAAAAAATCCTCAAATCAAATATTATTATTGCATTATAAAGTTCCTCCAAAATCTAAAAAATAATAATAATCAACAATTGGATGCAACTTGATATATCGTACACTACAAGTTTAATATTTTTCTAGTAAACCAGGGTTGGCAACCATACATTATCATCAATAACTCTCAAGGTAAACTAGACTTTTTCTTGAACTAGAGTAAAAACAAAAAAGATATAAAAAAGAAAAATAAATAAATTATCTCATATATGCTTTATAATCATTACATTGGCTCGGGAGGTATGAGTTTTAGACTACGCATCCACTCCGAAAAGCTGTAATCATCAAAATGTATGAAACTGGCATTTAAAGATCCTTCTTATGAACAGGAAGCAAAGTTTCCTCAGCTTCGAACGTTAAACCAAGAGCAAAGGGCAAAATTAAATGTTTAATACATTTTACTGCGTATACTTGAATCACTTATTCAACCCCATTATTAATACCTTTACGCTAATATTTATAAACCCATTATTTATAAACCCCATTATTAATACTTTAACAACTTAACCCCATTATTTATAAACCCAAATTCCTCAACCCGGTCCATTACCGCAACCATCTTCCTTTATCACGTTCTATGCCCTAATCAGCAACATAAATCGCAAGGAAGAAAAAAAAAACCTGGTCGCCGCTCGTCGAAAATCAATGTTGTTGCCAAGATCGACGCGGAAAAACTCAATCGCTATCGCAAGGAAGATCGACGCTGCAAATCGTTGTTGCCAAGCTTGAAGGACCTGACAATCTCAGCCGAAGCAGAAGCAAAAGCGAAGAGGTTAATTTGTTTGTCTATTTAGTATGAATTATATCTGTTTTTATAGAGCAAAATCGAATCTTACTCACGTGAAATTGTTGGTTGGAATTTGTAAATGGCAGACAAAAATTTTGATTGATTAGAATAAAGTTTCTCTTTTGTTGATTTGTTTGGATTTGCAGTACGAGTTGTATTTTTCTGTTGGATTTTTACTTCTCCTTTTTTTTTTGGTTTGGGAAGAAAACCAAAATCGGTTTTCTGGGAGGGTTCCGGTCCGGTCCACGCCGGAACCGGGCCGAGATGGCCGGAACTCCGGCGTGCCGGCCGGACTTTAATACCTTGGTTAAAACTTAAAAGTTTCATCTCTTAGTACCATCTATTTTTTCCGCAAAGAATTAAGCGGCAGCGATTCTTATATAAAGGGGCGAACCCCCCATATAAATCTATTATTCTCCTTCTGAGCCATTATTTCTATCATCCTAAACTACAACACCAAGAAAAAAGGAATCCAACTCTACCCTAATTCTTGAACAAATGAGTCATAACACTGAAGCCTCCAGCTCCAATCCATCATCATCTTCAAAGAAGAAGACTGCATTTGAGGCCATGGATGAAAATGTGGATTCTTTAATAAATGGAGGATGTAAACGGTTGAGGGAACAAGTGGAATCCACCAAAAACTTGAACCTCCTCACTTTCCACTCTAGACTCATAGTTACTGCATTTGATGCTATCAATGCCACAGTCGATAAACTCAAACCCGAAACCTTGTTTCCAACGGTGGAAGACACTGGTTTATTATCAGTTGAACCTTTTGCTTATGAATATTATTTCATGAAAGCTTGCTACAGTTTCAAAGAAATTAGAACTATGATTTCAAATTCCATTTTGACAGGCTCACCAATCAAAAACACAGATGGTGATTCAAAGAAGGTTCTGATGTGGAAGAAACAGTGTTACAAGAACATAAAGAAGATTGAGTGGTTGATCGAGGATAAGTTTTTGAGGGATTTTCATTCTTGGTTTGATGGGTTTGTGTTATATGGAGTAATGAATGCAGTGGGTTGTCTTTTGATTTGTTTATATGATATTATGAAGTTGACAGAGTTAGAAGATGATGGAAATTTTGTGAAAAGGGCTGAGAATATCTCTGAAAGCTACGAATCGTTCTATAGGAACTTGATATTTCTACGCCTACGCAAACTTGTTGAAAGAGTAAAAGAGCAGAACAAATCAGTAGAAGAATCAAACCTGAAGGGTTTGGAAGAACAAAATGCCTTGAGGAAATTACAAAGTATTGATGAAATGCTGAAGATAATTCAGGAAGAAATTAGAGATAAAGATTACCGAGATGCAGAAAGCTTGAATAAATTGCAAGAAGTGGAAGCATTGGTGAAAATACAAGAAGTGGACTTCCAGAAGAAAGTACAAATAGTGCAAACACAGAAGAAATTGCAAGAAGAAGAGACAAAGAAGAAATTGCAAACAGAGGATTCATTAAAGAGTTTACAAGAGGAAGAAGCGTTGATGAAATTACATGAAGAGGATACCAAGAAAATATTGCAAGAGGAAGAAACACCGAAGAAGTCACAAGAGGACGAAGTATTGGAGAAATTACAAGAGGAGGAGACCCAGAAGAATGACAAGAAACAGAAATCAAAAAGAAAATACAAGAAGAAGAAGCGTTGAAGAAATCACAGGAGTAGAAAAACTCAGCTGATGAGATCATACAATTCATGATTGAAGATATGACATTTAAATTTGAAAAATGGCGTTCTGGAACGAGTTCTTGAGTAAGTGTGTATGATAGTAGTCTTCTTGGAAAGTTGTATAGAAGTTCAAGGTAAGATTCTTTTTAGAAGAATCTACTAACTTTACAAAATTCTAAGGCAGATTCTTTGTATGATAGTTACTTGGGTGGTACTAATACTTTCCTTTTCTTTTTGCATGAACTCTGCATCTACTAATGTTACAAAATTCCCTTCTTCCATGCTATCTTAAATTCTTTTCATATTTTATACATGTCAGTTATGGCTTTTTTCCTTCTTTTTTTCCAGTTTTAGTTTCTACATTTAATTTTTTTAGATGTCCCTTAATGTGTATCGATGGATTGCTGCGTTTCAAATAGTTAGTAGGTTTCCGTGTTTTTTTTTCTTAGATGAACCTCAGAACGTAAATGGGTATCAACTATCAAATAATCCCATCAGTGTCCTATAGTAATTTTCTACTGGAATGGCAGGTAAAATTTGAAAATGAACTTTTTCTTAGCCTTTCATATTTCTTTGTTTCATCAAAACTAGCTGCAATAAGTTTCTTGTCGTTGCTTCTTTTGTAGGCTCATTTTATGGGTTGGGTGTGTGAGCAAGGCGGAGATTATGTTTTCACCATAGGCGTATTTTAGGAAAAAAAAAGAAAAAAAAAAATTTCTCACACATTTTAGAGGCTAATTTATAACATGAAAAAGTAGAAAGGCTTTTTTTCCTATTATCATAACTAATAAGGGTGTTTTTCAAATAATCTCTGGTGTTTCGGCTTTTTTATTTTTTTAAAGTTTTAGTGTTTTTGGTCCAAATTGCGGTAAACTGCTAAAAGTCAATAAAAAGTAGCAAAATTTCCACAAATTTCATGCTTATTTCCAATTTTGCTGGTATCCAAAACATTTGTACTAACAGCAAGTCCAATATACTATGGGATATTTTCCACAAATTTCATGCATACACGGTGACTCTAATGCACTTGTTGCCTTTCTATTTAATTAATATACACTAATGTAATTAAGGAGGTTACTGTAACACCCGTAAAATAAATAATAAATTAAATAAGAAAACTAATTTATTAATTAATAATAAAGCTAAACGGAATTTGAGAAAACATCAATTTGACCACGAAAATTGCACGTTCAAAAGAAGAAGTTTTCGACATATGAAGATTTCGGAACGAAAATAATTCAATTAGAATAAAATAATAAAGATAACAACGTAGAGATTTACGTTAACGAAGCATTAACTGCACTTGGACCACACCAGTCGACCACTAGCAGTCGACCGTCCAGAGACCATCAATCGATCTGTTGTAGCCTATCACCTAGAGTTTGGCTTGGCCTAAACGATCCAAATTTAATAATTTCAAAAAAATTCCAATCGAATGATCCTGACGCACCTGAGCAACTATAAATAAGACGCAAGTTCCCTTATTTTTATTTAAAAAAATAATAAACATGCTAGAAAAACTCTACTAGTTTTCTTTCTCCATAATAAACAACCTAAATTCAAAAACAAAAATACGTATATACATTTGAAGTTCCAAATATTAGGGAAGAGATTAATCAAGTTAAAGGAAGAGGTAATGAATTTTACATATATGAATATTTCTCTGTTTCTATTCCTCTCTAATCTTTGAATTTTTAATTTATCTATATACAAATGAATAGTCATATATTATACACTTATAGATATTTGGGATATTGTATTTTTGAGATTTGGAATGTGTGGAATTGGCACTTATTTTAGTATTATACATTTTCCCTTCCGCTGTGAAATTCTAAAAGCATAGACAAACAACTCTATATATTGTTTATTTAATCAATTTTACTAAACAACAGTCAGCTTCGGAATGAACCTAAGGTTCGATAGGCTTTTATTGGATCGAAAATTAAGCCTGCTTCGAAGTGGGTTGTTATATTTGATATTAGAGCTTATGTAACTTGAACAACGGGAATAAGAATACATGAGAGTACATATTTGTTATTTTTGAAAATATATTCCAAAACCCTACTATATATTTTAGTGTACATATATAGACATATGCAGACACACTAGGCAAACTTTTAATTCGGTAAGCAATACTATCGTAGAAAGTCACGACTAATCTGAAATTCTAAACCTAAAGAAAACTGAAAATGGCCGAAAATAACGACTCTGATGTCGGAAACTGATGCAGCGCAGCCCTCATTTGTCCAAGGTATAACTCGTGACCGACTTAAGGAAGGAAGCATAAGTCGTAACCGACTTAAAGAAGCAGGTTTGCGACCTAAGGAGTCATGTGAAAGAGGGCTACGACTTAACCAAGTTGGGGAGAAAAGACTTCGAGTTAACAAAGCCCTTAAGTCGTTGGACCGACTTAGTGAAGATAGGCGAGTTAACAAAGCTCTTAAGTCGTGGGAACGACTTAGGGAAGATAAACGAGATAGCAAGCAGGTAGATCATGTAGACAAGGTACGACCTACTGGTGACGAGTTACGACTTAATGAAGCCACGACCTACCATAGGTCGCTGAAGTTCTAACTCGTAAAAGCTTAAGTCGTTGGGTCTTAAGTTGCGAAGCATTGGATGTCGTTGATGTGTCTGCCGAGTTAACCACTGCCCTTGATTCCCTTTAAACGTTGATTTGGAATACCACTAATGTTTTAAGTCGCAGAAGCTTTGGATGCCGTAGAATCTATGCCGAGTTAATCTAAAACCGTTGATTCTTTAAATCGTGAAGAAGCTACTGTTAAGTCGTTAAAGTCTTATGTCGTATGTCGCCTGTTTCTTATACTGGGTATACTGTGTTGTATTTCTTAAGTCGTATGTCATCTATTTCGTATGTCATCTATTTCGTATGTCGTCAGTGTGTAAGTCGTTGTATGTTGTTACTTTTGAGTCGTGTACTTTGTTTTTAAGTCGTATGTTTGTATTCTTTTTCTGTTTTAAGGCGTGTGCCTTGTTAAGTCTTAATTCGTTGAAGGTTTGTAAAGGGTTGTAACTGTGTCTTAAGTCGTCGCCGAGTTAGGCTAACTCGTAAGTCGTAAGTCGTAAACGACTTAGGAGATGCGCAGATTTGTGTTGTAATTTTTGTAACGCCTATAAATAGGCAAGTGAAGTCATTTGTAAAAGGTTGTTGATTTTTGAATAAAATTCTCTTTTGATTGCTTTGTGCTTTCATTCCAAATTGGTAGTTGAGTGTAATCTCCTATCTCCTCTTTTGGTTAATCGAGTGCGCTCGATTCAACGATTGTAGAAGCCGATTCACGGAATCAAGTGTGCTTGATCAACGCTTGAAGAATTGAAGATCTTTGAACCCGGTATCGTGCGCGATCAACGAGTTCGGGATAGCTAGAGTTCGGTATCTTCGGATCAATGAATTCGGGCATTTCAGTATCCATCAATCCATCGATTGCTACTTTCATCGATTGAAGATCATTTTGATTAATCCGCTGCGTCAGTTTGGTATCGGAGCTTGTTCTAGCCAATCATAGCTAGATCGAGACTTGGAGCCTAATCATTTTGAAGAGTTTTGAAGTTTGAAGTTGTTTGGCCGAGAAGCTTGAAGAGTGAGCCGTGAGCAAGAAGAAGTGTTCGACTTTATATCAAATTTGTATTGGAAGCCGAAACTTTGTCCATCGTGTTCATCGTGATTTGCTACAAATGGAAGTTTTCGATCCGTTTCATTTTGGATCAAAGTCCGAAAAGTGTTTGAATTTTGAAGTGTTGTGAAATTTTCAAGTATGCCGCCAAGAAGAGCTAATCGCCACCAAAACGTAGAAGCTTTGTATCGAAGAGAAGAAGCTGATGAGATGGAGCAAAGAATCAATGAAAATTTTAGTGAAAAGCTTAACGAAGGAATTGGCCGGTTAGAGAAGCTTATGACGGAGATGAATCAAAATCGGAGAAGGGTTTCACCTGAATCTAACCATGGAGGAAGTAGAGTCTCGCCACATTCCAATCGAGACAGAAGTGTTGAAAATGATCAAGGACGTGGGAGGAACGTGAATGATCATGAATGGAGGAATGTAGATAGAAGAGATGTTGGTGGTCAGAATCGACATCGTTATGCATCTGATTTTGAAGAGGAGTATGATGGTGGTAGTGTAAGAGGACAAGGAAGAAATTACTCTGAGTATGATCACAAGTGGGAGTCGGGGATGAAGGCTGAAATTCCTGAATTCAAAGGTGGTATGCAAGCAGAGGAGTTTCTAGATTGGGTGGCTAATGTCGAGGAGATTTTTGACTTCAAAGAAGTTCCAGAACAGCGTAGAGTGAAGTTGGTTGCTACGAGATTAAGGGGTAGAGCTTTAGCATGGTGGCAACAAACCAAGCTTACACGTGATCGGATGGGAAAGTCAAAAGTTAAATCTTGGGAGAAGATGAAGAAATTGATGAAAGCAACGTTCTTACCTTACAATTATCAATCTTTGATGTATCAACATTTGCAGAACTTGAGACAAGGGACGAAATCTGTGAATGACTATGCTGATGAATTCTATCAACTTATTGCAAGGAATGATATTATGGAAACAGAAGAGCAGCTGCATCTAGATTCATTGGGGGATTGAGAATGCAGATTCAGGATATGGTTAATATGTTCGATCCAAGATCTGTAGCAGAAGCACATCAGAAAGCGTTGGCTTGGGAGAAACAGGGTCGACGAGGAGGTGGTGTGTTTACTAATTCTAACAATCAAGCGAAGGGTGTTGGAGGAAGTTCTAATGTTTCTAAACCTATCAGTAGACCAGTGGTGAAGGAGGTTGAGAAGACAAGGGTTAACAATGGTTTCAAATGTTACAATTGTCAGGAATTGGGTCATAAAAGCAGTGAGTGTCCAAAGCCAAAGAAGCGAACCATGATTGCAGAAGTTGAGGATGAGGATGAAGAAGCTGAATGTTCCAATTCACCACCTGATGAGCAGGATATTGCGTCAGGAGATGAAGGTTGTAATCTAATGCTGAGGAGATCGTGTTTAACACCGAAGCAGGAGGAAGCCAGTTGGTTGAGGAGTAATATCTTTCAGTCAACATGTACTATTCTGGGGAAGGTGTGTAAGTTTGTGATCGACGCAGGAAGCTGTGACAATATTGTTTCAACCGAAGCTGTGACAAAATTGAAGTTGAAGACCGAGAAACATCCGAATCCATACAAGTTAGCATGGTTGAGAAAAGGAGGAGAAGTGAAAGTGGATAGACGAGTTCGTGTTCCATTCTCTATTGGGAAGAAATACAAAGACGAAATCTGGTGTGATGTAGTGGAGATGGATGTTTGCCACTTATTATTGGGAAGACCATGGCAGTATGATCGAGCAGTACAACATGACGATCGGACCAATAGCTACAGTTTTATGTTTGAAGGCACGAAAATTATCCTTGTTCCAAAGAAGAGATCACAAGGAGAAAGTAAGTCAGAAGAGATTGAAGAGCTGAAAACTTTATTATCTTTGAAGGAGTTTGTTAAGGAGGTTGAGAAAGAGCCTGAGGTATTCATGTTGATTGGACGAGAGAGCAGTGAAGAGGTTGAAATTCCAGAAGAAGTTAAACCAGTATTGAAAGAATTTGACGATGTCTTTCCAGAGGAGTTACCAACGGAGTTACCACCGTTGAGGGATATTCAACATCAAATCGATCTTGTTCCAGGAGCAGTGTTGCCACACAGACCACATTATCGAATGAGTCCGAAGGAACATGAAGGGTTGCGGAGGCAGGTAGAGGAATTGCTTGAACAGGGGCGTGTGCAGGAGATTTTAAGTCCTTGTGCTGTACCAGCTTTATTGGTACCCAAAAAGGATGGAACGTGGAGGATGTGCACAGATAGTAGAGCATTGAATAAGATCACAGTCAGATACAGATTTCCGATGCCGAGACTTGATGATTTATTGGATCAAATTAGTGGGTCTGTAATCTTTTCTAAGATTGACTTGAAGAGCGGTTATCATCAGATTCGCATTAGACCAGGGGACGAATGGAAGACAGCATTCAAGACGAGGGAAGGCTTGTATGAATGGCTGGTAATGCCGTTTGGTCTATCGAATGCACCGAGTACATTCATGAGGGTGATGAACCAAATTTTCAGACCATACATTGGGAAATTTGTGGTGGTTTACTTTGATGATATTCTAATCTACAGTGCTAGTAAAGAAGAGCATGTTCAGCATTTGAAAAAAGTGTTAATTATACTTCGTGAAGAACAATTCTATGCAGCAACAAAGAAATGCGTGTTCATGACGCATAGCGTTTTATTTCTGGGATATGTTGTGTCGGAAAAGGGAATACAGGTTGACCAAAGTAAAGTTGAAGCAATTAGAGATTGGCCGCAGCCCAAGACGATAACGGAAGTTCGTAGTTTTCATGGGTTGGCTTCATTTTATCGAAGGTTTATTCCACACTTTAGTAGTGTGATGGCGCCTGTTACAGATTGCATGAAAGGTAAACAGTTTGCATGGACAGAGGAAGCAGGGAGTGCTTTTGAGAAGATCAAGGAGTTGCTGACATCTGCACCTATTCTAGTATTACCAGATTTTCAGTTAGTGTTTGAACTACATACTGATGCATCCAAGGTTGGAATTGGAGGAGTGTTGAGTCAGAAGGGACGTCCAATTGCATATTTCAGTGAGAAGTTGTCAGGAGCGAAGATGTGATATAGCACATATGATGTGGAATTCTATGCTGTTGTACAATCTATTAAGCACTGGAGACACTATCTATTTCAGAAGGAGTTTGTTCTTTACACTGATCATGAAGCGTTGAAGCATTTACAAGGGCAGGACAAGATTTCAGCGAGACATGCATCGTGGATTGCATATCTGCAACAGTTTACTTTCGTTGTTAAACACAAGTCAGGGGTGACGAATCGAGTGGCTAATGCTTTGAGTAGGAGAAATCATGTGTTGACTACACTAAAAGTTGAAGTGACAGGGTTTGAAATATTGCCAGAATTATTTACTGATGATCCTTACTTTGCAAAATTTGTTGATAAAGTCAAGGAGGGAGAGACGGATGAGTTTATGATGGTTAATGGCTTTCTTTTCAAAGGAAATCGATTGTGCATACCGGAGGGTAGTCTGAGAATGAAGATTATCAAGGAGTTACACGAAGAGGGACATGTTGGAAGAGACCGTACCTTACAGTTGATTTCACAGTCCTACTTTTGGCCATCAATGAGGAAAGAGGTGGAAAGGTTTGTGGAGCGCTGTCATATTTGTCAGGTTTCGAAAGGAACTGCGACTAATGCTGGTTTATATATGCCATTACCTGTACCAATTAAACCATGGGTTGATGTGAGTATGGACTTTGTGTTGGGATTACCGAGGACACAGCGTGGTAACGATTCCATATATGTGGTGGTGGACAGATTTTCGAAGATGGCACATTTTATTGCTTGTAAGAAGACGGCGGATGCTGTTCATGTTGCTCAATTGTTTTTCAAGGAGATCTATCGACTTCATGGATTGCCAGAATCTATTGTGTCGGATAGAGATACTCGATTTCTGAGTCACTTTTGGTTGAGTTTGTGGAAAATGGTGGGAACGAAGCTGAATTTTAGTAGTGCTTATCACCCGCAGACGGATGGACAGACCGAGGTTGTGAACAGATCATTGGGGAATTTGCCGAGGTGTCTTGTGCAAGATAATCTGAAGAGCTGGGACATGAAGTTATGCCAAGCAGAATTTGCTCATAATCATGCTGTGAATCGAAGTACTGGGTTCAGTCCATTTCAGATAATATATTCGAGCTTACCGAAGGGACCGTTGGACTTAACGGTAGTGCCACAATCAAAGAAGACAGTTAAGAAAGCTGCTGATTTTGTTGAAGAGTTGACGGACTGTCATAGAATCGTTCAGGAACGATTGGAGAAAGCAAATGAGAAATATAAACGATCTGCAGATTTGAAACGAAGAAGTGTTGAATTTCAAGAAGGTGATTTGGTTTATGCAGTTTTAACGAAAGATCGTTTTCCAGTGGGTGCTTACAACAAGTTGAAAGCCAGGAAAATTGGTCCGGTGGAAATCATGAAAAGGATTAATGAAAATGCTTATAAATTGAAACTACCAGATGATGTGTATACGTCCGATGTGTTCAATGTTAAACATCTTGTACCATATCATGGGGATGAGTCTGTTGTGGAAGAAGAGGGTGCAAATTCGAGGTCGAATTTTTCTCAACCTAGGGAGGATGATGCAGCGTAGCCCTCATTTGTCCAAGGTATAACTCGTGACCGACTTAAGGAAGGAAGCATAAGTCGTAACCGACTTAAAGAAGCAGGTTTGCGACCTAAGGAGTCATGTGAAAGAGGGCTACGACTTAACCAAGTTGGGGAGAAAAGACTTCGAGTTAACAAAGCCCTTAAGTCGTTGGACCGACTTAGTGAAGATAGGCGAGTTAACAAAGCTCTTAAGTCATTGGAACGACTTAGGGAAGATAAACGAGATAGCAAGCAGGTAGATCATGTAGACAAGGTACGACCTACTGGTGACGAGTTACGACTTAATGAAGCCACGACCTACCATAGGTCGGTGAAGTTCTAACTCGTAAAACCTTAAGTCATAAGTCGCTGATAGCTTAAGTCGTTGGGTCTTAAGTCGCGAAGCATTGGATGTCGTTGATGTGTCTGCCGAGTTAACCACTGCCCTTGATTCCCTTTAAACGTTGATTTGGAATACCGCTAATGTTTTAAGTCGCAGAAGCTCTGGATGCCGTAGAATCTATGCCGAGTTAATCTAAAACCATTGATTCTTTAAATCGTGAAGAAGCTGCTGTTAAGTCGTTAAAGTCTTATGTCGTATGTCGCCTGTTTCTTATACTGGGTATACTGTGTTGTATTTCTTAAGTCGTATGTCATCTATTTCGTATGTCATCTATTTCGTATGTCGTCAGTGTGTAAGTCGTTGTATGTTGTTACTTTTGAGTCGTGTACTTTGTTTTTAAGTCGTATGTTTGTATTCTTTTTCTGTTTTAAGGCGTGTGCCTTGTTAAGTCTTAAGTCGTTGAAGGTTTGTAAAGGGTTGTAACTGTGTCTTAAGTCGTCACCGAGTTAGGCTAACTCATAAGTCATAAGTCGTAAACGACTTAGGAGATGCGCAGATTTGTGTTGTAATTTTTGTAACGCCTATAAATAGGCAAGTGAAGTCATTTGTAAAAGGTTGTTGATTTTTGAATAAAATTCTCTTTTGATTGCTTTGTGCTTTCATTCCAAATTGGTAGTTGAGTGTAATCTCCTATCTCCTCTTTCGGTTAATCGAGTGCGCTCGATTCAACGATTGTAGAAGCCGATTCGCGGAATCAAGTGCGCTTGATCAACGCTTGAAGAATTGAAGATCTTTGAACCTGGTATCGTGCGCGATCAACGAGTTCGGGATAGCTAGAGTTCGGTATCTTCGGATCAACGAATTCGGGCATTTCAGTATCCATCAATCCATCGATTGCTACTTTCATCGATTGAATATCATTTTGATTAATCCGCTGCGTCAGAAACCACATCACCCAGGAGATACCCACCATTCCAGGTATGCCAGCGTGCTTTCGACAATATCTAAAGGTAGTAGGGCAAGTTTCTGTTCTTCAACAAGCTAAACCAGCGGCGCCAGTTACTCTGCCCGTTGAACTAGCACCATGCCCACTAGACTTCCTTACATTGTGTAAAGATTTTCAAAATATGGGAGGAAGAGTATTTTTGGGGACATAAGATTTTGTGGATACCAAGGTTTGGATTAATGGCTATGACCGTATATTCCAGGAGCTAGGGTGGGAAGATCGAGTTAAGAGGAAGCTTGCTACATGGCATTTAAAGGGAGAGGCATTGGATACTCAAAATGGATAAGAATGGCAATATCAATTAAATTCAAGCAAGTTGAAATCTTTTGCAAATTAGAGTATAATTAAAAGGTAATCTTACTCCAAAACCTTACAATATCATTTTGCTTCTTCTATTTAAATCATGGTCAGACTCCTATTAAACAAAATAGCCAAGGTACTTCACCATCCAACATTAAAATAAAACCAAATAAAAATGGTTAATTGCATCATGGTAGCATGAAGTGGTGATTCGGACAATATAGGAGATTATTCTCTAATCAAAGTCTCACGAAGAGCTAGATCTAATTGAGTACAATTCTTATATCATGTTACTTATTCATATATTCTCACATATGATCCATGTTGATGTATGTGATATGTTTTAATTGTCTTTGAATTTGATACAATTTAAAATTGTTATGTATATTATTTTATTAATAAAATTCAAAATGAAACATGTATATGTAATAAATTTTGATTTATACATTAAGTGAAGTTATGTTAATTGGGCTAAATAGGTCATAAAAGTTATGTTTTAGTATCAAATTTATATAAATCTAATGATTACTTTTTAATTATTCAAACTATACAAATTTTATATATCTAAAAAAGTTTATATATTTTATTTTATAATGTAAATCAGATCTAATATATATATTACTTACTAGTTCATTTAATGCTAAAATAAATGTAATATATTAATTTCATAAATGAAATACATTTAGTATAATTAACTATGAATTAATCAAATTTGGATTTTATAAATATATTTAAATTATTTGAAATAGTAGGACATCATTTAAATTAAATATTTGACCAAGTTAATTTCAAATTTTAAATTAAGTTATTTTGATATTTACTTAGAAAAGAAATGATTGTGAAATTAATGTTAATTATTTTCAAAATAATCCTTTATTAATACTTATGTAAACTTAATTTATAATTATATGGAAATATATCTCAGATACATATATTTATGTTTAAACAATATATACTTATTTATCATCATACCATCATGTCACACATTTGTTCACTTTGCAATATATGCCCTACATGTCCATGTTCACATTTATGATCTATTAAGTTGTTTCCCATAATTAAAAATATGACCCTTCACATACCTAAATGGTAGAACACAAACACCTATGTTACACACACACACATACACGTGCGTATGCGCACGCACGCGCGCGCGCACACACACACACATATATATATGTGTGTGCCACACCTATAATATATCTAAGTGCGATGTATATCATTGTGCTATCATGTTAGTGTTTGAATATATTATTTATATTAAAAATAAATACTAAATAAATTTAATTGATATGATTAATTAAATAAATATGAAATATTAAAATACAATAAGATTTAATTTTAATGAATAAACTTGATCAATGCTAGTAAATACATTACATAGGCCCATTAAGATCCAAATAGCATTTTTTGAAATTTACCCATTTCACATACTGCCAAACGGTATAGATCCAACAGTTGTAGGTTGTCATGTTTCAATGCCGGTGGGATTTTGATCAATCGGCCCAATATCTTTGTTTGGCTTATTATTCGCTAATTTATCATTTTAAACAGTATATTATAAGTCAAAGCAATTTTATTAAGGTTAGTGGTTATAGAATACAATTCCCTAGTTAATAATTTATTCCCTATAATATTATATATTCTATTTAGGCTTTGAAACTTGATAAGTAGTTTTTTTGGAAAATGTTGTGCCTATGTCAACTAAAGCAGGTCTCCACAAAAATGCATTATATAGTGAGGGTTGATCTACAATTAGGAACATAACATAGAACAAAGTATGAAGCTATGATGTTCTAATAGTGACCGAGGGCCTTGTTAAGCCTACTAGAATTGCTATAGTGTTTTAAACCTGAAGATTGGTTTTGGGCTTGTGTTCACAATCTCGATTGTAACTTCATGCATTTAAAAGCACGTTTGAAGAATACTTTCAGAGAGCTGCCGGAGTCAACGAACACATTCTTGACTATGCAATTTAATATCTGCATAGTGACTAATATTGAAACTTAGCATGGGAAGACTACTCATGTTGAATTGGCTGCTAGGAATGTTATCTCTTGTGCAATAAGTTGTTTTTATGGTACATTGTGTGATGTTCCCCTCGAGCTTTTGAATGTACCTCTCCGCGATAATTTTCTTTTCCTACAACATAAGGCCTGCCATGGATGGAACTGATTAAGATTCCTAAGTTCCTGCTTGGTCCATGTGAGGGTCTAGCAACTTGTTCTAGTAGGGGTTTAGGACAGTGTTTGTTGCAAACTACCTAGATAGACCTTTTGTATTAGTCATTCAATCTCATTCTTCAAATGGCAGTGGTTATTTGTATAGTGTCCATTCATCATGTGAAAGCTGCAATAGGCACTACCTATGAAGACCCAAATTATTGAGATAAAAATAATTTTAATAAAATCAGAAAATGAGAATTTTTAAGAAAAGAAAATATAGTCTGACAATAATAATATTAGGAGTAAGTGAAATGATTAAATAAGAGGATAGAGATTTTTCAATAAAATATAATGGGAAGAAAATGATCAAATATGAGTGAGTTTTTATATACAGATATCTCCTATATATATACACATATATATAAATATATATGTATTAGATATGAGTAGCCAAAGAAGTATAAAATGATAAAGTCCTTTTGATAACTAAATTGCATGAGAACCAGTTTAGTATTGTTGTGCATAAATACCTTCTTAAAAATAAATCAGGAAATAAATGGTTTGAAATAATATAAGAGAACCATTCAGGCCTAACAAGGTATACAATGTATCTGAGTCACACAAAGATGATGTGTAGGTGGATCATGCAAATAGCATGTGCACAGAAAAGTAGAGAAGCAACTGCTTTTACTAGAAATAGAAATCAAGAGAAAATGGCACATTTAGCCCTAACAACACACACATAATTCTCTGAGTAATGTGAGGATAAAATGGGTTTTTCCTTTAGTAAAACCCTAGCAAAATGATTTAAATTAAGAGGGAAGCAGAGGTTTTCTCTGAGGGAAAACAGAAACACATTGGAAAAAAATAGAAAGGAGAGCTCACCCTGTTTTCAAGCTTAGGCATTCTCGGGGAAGAGAGGAGGAAGGTGAGTGATTAATCACTTATGATCTGTAAGGCATTAAGACCCATGTTAAGGGCAGCCAAGTTATTTTATATAAACACTACATTATGTTTTTCTGTTTGATTTTATTCTCTGGATGAAAATATGTTGATCATGGATGGTATTCTGGTTGGGTTTTTGGATGAGATTTTAACCTGTTTTGACTTGTTGTGATAATAGATAATCAAACAAATACACTAATCACAGAAATAGATTTTATATATGCTAATTTTGATATGAAAAATGAATCAAATGTTTTACTGTGGAATAGGGTATCAATGGAAGAAAAGAAGTAGGCAGTGTGAATAATGAGATTCATGCTTATGTCTAGTCTATATTAAAAATGATATGAACAATGCAATATTACAAATATGTGCTGATTTGTTCAGATCATAAACCAATAAGTTTTTATGGGTTTTTTCTCAAAAACCATTCCCTATGCTCACAGTAAAAGAATAAATATAGTTTTGCATATGACTTCTTCAGATTTGTGTAAGCAATGGAAAATTTCTAGAAATAAAAATATAAGCCGGTTTTAGAAAAATGTGATTAAAGCAAAAATGACTTTGAAATAAGGTGTGCAATTTTACATGAATGCTTTGTATGTCTGGATATGATCTTTGGGTGATTTTAATAATTCTTGACCTATATAAGGAAGGAAAGAATACGAGTATCTCTGGAATCAAAAGAAAAATTCCCCAAAAAGAAATAAATAAGCATGGTCTCTAAATTATAAAATAATTTAGGAGTAGTGCCTTGATCTACTCATCAGCAGGTGGTTGATGGGTATGTGCATGACTTGTTTAAGTCCTGTAGGCCTCTGTGTAAAGGGTTAACAGAACTGAGCCCCTTTGCAATGCACACATGGTGTTCAATGGCAAGAGTTCAGACCAAACAAAATGAAAAGATGAGAAAGAGAAATTACGCTATGGAATTTAGGGAGTTAATCCATAGGAGTTTTGTACATGTACAACTGAAGGAAGCAAGTGGATGAATGCTTGGGTGTATGCTTATAGATAAACTTAAATATACACATTCTCATATTTTAATTGGGATTTGAATAGCATTTAATAGAAAAGTTCTCTGTACAGCCTTAAGAATTTACAAGATATTTTGCATACTTGATTTCACTCACACCAGAATTTATTTCTGACCCTATTTGTTGCCTTTGCAATACTTGGGGTGTCTCGTTTTATTGGGGCAGTTCAAAGTTTTGCTGCAGGGAAAGATGCATGAATTGCTTTCTTGCTTGCATGGATAATTAGAGATCTTGAGGAATTTAAAGTGTTTAAGAGAAGTAGCAGTGTCATTGTAATAAATAAGTTAGACAAACTCTAATATGTTCTAAGTATTCTCATGAGTGTCTTTTGCTTTGTTATCTGGAAAATAGTATGTAAGAAGAAAAAGAAACTTAAGTGTTATATGTGTTTGTGAGCTGTGGACTTAAGTAACAAGTTCTGAAATAGTTTTAGTAGATAATGCTGAAGGAGAAGATGCCATTTAATCTGATGTGTGAACATGTTTTTCTTGACAGTCTTGAGGCACTTCAGTTATGAAATTAGAACTGATACTAGGTAGGAAATATCTGATACTATAAAACTGATACTAAGTAGGAGAAATCTGATCCTATAAAACTGATACTAGGTAGGAAAAATCTGATACTATAAAACTGATACTAAGTAAGAGAAATCTGATACTATAAAACTGATACTAGGTAGGAAATATCTGATACTATAACTACTGATCTAATACTAAGTAGGAAAAATCTGATACTATAACTTCAAAACTGATACTAAGTGGCAAGACAAAAATTAAGAGTAGAAAACATGTATACCAATCAGTAGGCAGGGAAATGTTGCAAAGTGTTTATAGGTTCAGAACACCATTTCTATAAGTTTTAGTCCAGAAGAGTGCAAATATCTTTCAAAAACCAGATTCAACGCTTTTCTAGCTCCAGATATAAGAAGTTGTATGATTTATAAAGTAGATCACAACACCATCACTCATGTGATGATTATTTGCTCTGTTAACCAAGAAATATGCATTTTGTCTGTCATGATTGGTTTGTGCTTGTTGTGTCTAAACCTTGATCACATGTGTTGTTTTTCTCTGCTTAGACTTCAACCTAGTTTATCACCTCAGTATTCATATGATAAGTATCAAATCACAAAGAATTCCGAAAGTTAAATGTATGGCTTGTAAACCCAGAGACCAATTAATTTGAGAAGTAAGCAAGAAAATAATAAGTGGCAATATTTGAATTTAATATTAATCAAGCTTGAGATCAAAAAGGAGAATGTAAAATTAGAATGGCTATGTGACACCAATTCTTTGAAATATGAGAAATATAGTGTGATTGAATTTTCCTTGTTAATTTTAATACTCTGATAAGCAAGGAAACATTTATATATCTTCACATATATAAATGACTTGAATTGACTTATATACTAATATTTTTATATTGGTAAGAATTTGGATCTTGGGGGAAATGAATTAAAGAAGTGATCACTTGGTTTGGAAAAAAAAATCTCAACAATAAATCACTGAAAAATAACAATCCAAAAGAAGTGGGTCATTTCAGTTGGTATCAGAGCTATGTTATTAAAACATAGCGTAAATATATTATCCAATTTTCTTGTATGGATAAAATTCTAAATATATATATATATATATAATGATAGAAGTAAAATTTCAGAAAATAATTAAATTAGAAATATGACTAACTGGCTATGCAATTGAATAGTGAATCATGGTAGGAAGACCACCAAGTCATGGAGCAGGACCCTCCAATACAACACCAATGGTTAACTTGCAAGATTTGGTGAGGGCATTTAGGGAAGGAGCAGTGCAGAGGGAAGAGAATCCTCATGAGGAATTAGCTAAGTTATTGAAGACATTTTCAAATTTAGGAGGTAAGGATTTTGAAGGCACTGAGGGAGTTATGGGAGTGCAGACATGGTTGTGAACTTTGGAAAGGATATTTGCAGATATGCAAATTAATGACCAAAGAAAGAGGCAGATAGCTTCTAGGAGACTCAAAGGAGCAGCATTAGATTGGTGGGAATTGATCATCACAGGAAGGCCAGAAAATGAGATAACATGGGATCAATTCAAGGAAATGCTTGAAGCAAGGTTTGTCCCAGCAACAGCTAAGGCAACATTGCTTGAAGAATTCATAAGGCTGAGGCAAGGACCAATGAGTGTGACTGAATACACTCAAAAATTTGAGAGTTTGTCCAAGTATGGAACTATGCTCATAGGGGATGAAGAATCAAAGAATTCAAGATTTATCCAAGGATTAAATGTAGGTCTGAGTAGAGCAATGTTACCAAACAAGGATAAAACATTTGATCAAGTCATAGACCTTGCTCTTTCTTTTGAACAACATGACAATGCAAGGGAAAAATTTAGGAGCATGAGGGCTAATAATCAAAAGAAGGGGAAAAATAGAGCACATCCCTATGATAAAAAGAATATGGATAATAAAATGGAGGGAGCAGCCACTGGGGAAGCTAAGAAGAAGGTTACTTGCTATAACTGTGGGAAAGAAGGTCATATTAAAAGAAACTGCCCAGAGTTCAGAAAGGGAGCAAAGGTAGGAGCACTTGAGGGCAAAGCAAAAGCAACTGCAGTTGGAAGTTCCGGACAATTGGAAGGTATACTACTAATTAAAGATCACCCCATCTCAGTTATATATGACACTGGAGCAACACATTCACTAATATCCCAAGACATAGTGAATAAATTAACTCTCACATGCTATTTAGTTGATAATCCCTTGTTTATTCAGAGCCCACTAGGTAATTCTTGCATGCTAGAGATTAAATGTTTGGGAGTAGAGTTAAACATAGGTGGAAATATGTTTAGTTCTGATTTGTTTGTGCTAAAATATCCTGGAATAGGAATTATTCTAGGAGTACATTGGCTAAGAAAATACAAAGCAATTTTAAACTTAGAATATCTTACTATTTCTCTGAAAACTAAAAATGGTAAAAATATTATAGTTATGAGTGAAATTGCTAAAATCAATTACTGTAACCACATATGTAGCATGACTGAGAAAGAATTAACACCGGAAGACATAAAAATTATAAATGAATACCCAGATGTCTTTGGTGAAGTCATAGGTGTTCCAGAAAATAGGCAAGTAGAATTTCAAATAAGGCTAATCCCAGGAGCAAGCCCAATCATCAAGAAGCCGACTAGAATGGGTCCTAAAGAATTAGTGGAGTTGAAACATCAGTTGGAAGAACTAGAGCAAAAAGGCTTCATAAGGCCTAGTAGTTCAAACTGGGGTTCCCCAGTTGTATTTGTGAAGAAGCATGATGGTACTTTAAGGATGTGTATTGATTATAGAGAACTAAATAAAGTTACCATCAAGAACAAATATCCACTCCCCAGAATTGATGATTTATTCGATCAATTAAATGGAGCTAAGATCTTCTCAAGGCTAGATTTAGCCTCTGGGTTTCATCAGATGAAGGTAGAGGAAGAAAGCATTAAGTATACTGCCTTCAACACAAGGTATGGATTATATGAATTTTTGGTGATGCCTTTTGGATTGACAAATGCACCATCATATTTTGTAGATTTAATGAATAGGACATTTAGAGATTTTCTAGACAAATTTGTGGTTGTCTTTATAGATGACATATTAGTGTATTCTAAATCGGAAGAAGATCATGCAAAGCACTTGCATCTGGTTTTGTCTAGACCGAGGACACATGATTTAAAGGCCAAATTCTCTAAGTGTACATTTTGGCAGGATGAAGTAAAATTTTTGGGGCACATTGTATCACAACAGGGGGTTAGTGTAGATCCAACTAAGGTAATGGCAGTGCAATCTTGGAGTAGACCCAAATCAGTGACCGAGGTGAGGTTATTTTTGGGAATGGCAGGCTACTATAGAAGGTTTATAAAAGACTTTGCAAGAATAGCCATCCCATTGACCAAGTTAACTAAAAAGGAGCAACCATATGTGTGGACCGAGAAGTGTGAACAAGCTTTTTCATCACTAAAGAAGGCACTGGTGGAAGCTCCAGTCTTACAGGTTCCAGAGGGTAATGAAGGGCTAGTGGTTTACACAGATGCTAGTGGATCTGGATTAGGGGTAGTGCTTATGCAACATGGTAGAGTCATAGCATATGCATCAAGGCAACTCAAGCCAAATGAAACCAGGTATGCTACACATGACTTAGAACTAGCTGCTATAGTATATGCATTGAAACTATGGTGACATTACTTGTTAGGTGCTAAGTTTGAATTGTTTACAGATCACAAGTCACTTAAATACTTGTTTTCCCAAAAAGACTTAAACATGAGGCAACATAGGTGGGTAGAATTTCTAGCTGCCTATGATCTTGATATATTATACACCCCAGGAAAAGCCAATAAAGTGGCAGATGCATTGAGTAGGCATCAAGCAAAAGTGGCAAGCTTAATGATGAGTGAATTCAAGGATTTGACAATCCTCAGTGAAGTAGAAATAAGAGCAGAAATTAGAGTAGCAGATAAGGCACATAGTGATATGATTGAATATGGGAAACTAAGCCTTATTTCTTTAAAGTCAACTCTGGTTGATAAAATAGGAGAAATGCAAAGTCAAGACTTAAATTTAAAGGAGAAAAAGGACATGTTATCACAGGGCATGACAGTAGAAAATTATGAAGTAGATGATAAAGGATACTTAAGGAAAAAGGGGAAGCTCTGTCTACCAAATGTAGAGGAACTGAAGCAAGAAGTTATGGATGAGCATCATAAAACAAAATACACCATCCATCCAGGTGGTACAAAAATGTACCATGATCTCAAGAGAAATTACTGGTGGCCAGGGATGAAAGGAGCAGTGGCAAAATATGTGGCAAATTGTTTAACATGCCAACAAGTTAAGGCAGATTATCAATGACCCTCAGGTTTACTGCAACCTTTGGAAGTGCCTACTTGGAAGTGGGAAAGCATTTTAATGGATTTTGTGGATGGTTTGCCAAGAACAAGAAGAGGCAATGATAGTATTTGGGTAGTGGTTGATAGACTCACAAAAACAGCACACTTCATCCCAATAAGTTCAAACAGAAATGCTCACAAGCTAGCTCAATTATTTGTGAAAGAGATAGTGAGATTGCATGGCATCCCCAAGACTATCATTAGTGATATAGATACTTTGTTTACTTCAAGATTTTGGAGTAGCTTTCAAGAAGCTATGGGGACAGAACTAAGCCTAAGCACAGCCTACCACCCACAAACAGATGGGCAAACTGAGATTGTTAATAAGGTTTTAGAAGATTTGCTTAGAGCATGCATACTTGATTTTGGAGGCAACTGGGAGGATCATATTTATTTAGCTGAATTTGCTTATAATAATAGCTACCAGTCCACCATAGGAATGGCTCCATTTGAGGCTTTGTATGGAAAGCCTTGTTTATCTCCTGCATGTTGGATGGAGGCTGGTGAAAGGGTGTTGCTTGGACCAGATAATGTGAAGGAAACTTCTGCAAGAATTGAATTAGTGAGGCAAAGAATGAGAGTAGCTCAAAAGAGACAGAAAGCCTATGCAGATAAAAGAAGAAGGCCAGTAGAATTTGAGGTAGGAGACTATGTGTTTCTCAAAGTTTCACCAATGAGGAGAATATTGAGATTTGGCAAAGCAGGGAAACTATCACCAAGGTATATAGGACCATATGAGATTGTTCAAAGAATAGGAACTTTGGCTTATAGGTTGAAGTTACCAGAGGAATTGAGCAAAATACATGATGTATTTCTTGTATCCCAATTGAGGAAATGGGTGCATGATAAGGAGGCCATTCTTGAATCTCCTACACATGTTGAAATTCAAGAAAATCTGGTTTATAAAAAGGAACCAGTGGGCATTGTGGCTAGAGAAGAAAAGAAACTGAGAAATAAAATAATAAAACTAGTTAAAATCCGATGGAGTTTAGATGAAAATGACTGCACCTGGGAGGCTGAAGATAGGATAAGGGATAAGTATCCTAATCTGTTTTCTACTTAAAGGTATGTTTAAAAATTATGATGAGACCTTAAAATTATTTATGTATGTTTGATTGATTTGGAATGAATGAGTTTCTGAAATCTCATTCAATTGAAATTATGCTTTGTATACATTTGGATGGAAATGTATGAGAGAATAATTGTGGGACACAATTCCTTTTAGGAGGAGAGTATGTGAAGACCCAAATTATTGAGATAAAAATAATTTTAATAAAATCAAAAAATGAGAATTTTTAAGAAAAGAAAATATAGTCTGACAATAATAATATTAGGAGTAGGTGAAATGATTAAATAAGAGGATAGAGATTTTTCAATAAAATATAATGGGAAGAAAATGATCAAATATGAGTGAGTTTTTATATACAGATATCTCCTATATATATACATATATATAAATATATATGTATTAGATATGAGTAGCCAAAGAAGTATAAAATGATAAAGTCCTTTTGATAACTAAATTGCATGAGAACCAGTTTAGTATTGTTGTGCATAAATACCTTCTTAAAAATAAATCAGGAAATAAATGGTTTGAAATAATATAAGAGAACCATTCAAGCCTAACAAGGTATACAATGTATCTGAGTCACACAAAGATGATGTGTAGGTGGATCATGCAAATAGCATGTGCACAGAAAAGCAGAGAAGCAACTGCTTTTACTAGAAATAGAAATCAAGAGAAAATGGCACATTTAGCCATAACAACACACACATAATTCTCTGAGTAATGTGAGGATAAAATGGGTTTTTCCTTTAGTAAAACCCTAGCAAAATGATTTAAATCAAGAGGGAAGCAGAGGTTTTCTCTGAGGGAAAACAGAAACACATTGGAAAAAAAATAGAAAGGAGAGCTCACCCTGTTTTCAAGCTTAGGCATTCTCGGGGAAGAGAGGAGGAAGGTGAGTGATTAATCACTTATGATCTGTAAGGCATTAAGACCCATGTTAAGGGCAGCCAAGTTATTTTATATAAACACTACATTATGTTTTTCTGTTTGATTTTATTCTCTGGATGAAAATATGTTGATCATGGATGGTATTCTGGTTGGGTTTTTGGATGAGATTTTAACCTGTTTTGACTTGTTGTGATAATAGATAATCAAACAAATACACTAATCACAGAAATAGATTTTATATATGCTAGTTTTGATATGAAAAATGAATCAAATGTTTTACTGTGGAATAGGGTATCAATGGAAGAAAAGAAGTAGGCAGTGTGAATAATGAGATTCATGCTTATGTCTAGTCTATATTAAAAATGATATGAACAATGCAATATTACAAATATGTGCTGATTTGTTCAGATCATAAACCAATAAGTTTTTATGGGGTTTTCTCAAAAACCATTCCCTATGCTCACAGTAAAAGAATAAATATAGTTTTGCATATGACTTCTTCAGATTTGTGTAAGCAATGGAAAATTTCTAGAAATAAAAATAAAAGCAGGTTTTAGAAAAATGTGATTAAAGCAAAAATGACTTTGAAATAAGGTGTGCAATTTTACATGAATGCTTTGTATGTCTGGATATGATCTTTGGGTGATTTTAATAATTCTTGACCTATATAAGGAAGGAAAGAATACGAGTATCTCTGGAATCAAAAGAAAAATTCCCCAGAAAGAAATAAATAAGCATGGTCTCTAAATTATAAAATAATTTAGGAGTAGTGCCTTGATCTACTCATCAGCAGGTGGTTGATGGGTATGTGCATGACTTGTTTAAGTCCTGTAGGCCTCTGTGTAAAGGGTTAACAGAACTGAGCCCCTTTTTGCACACATGGTGTTCAATGGCAAGAGTTCAGACCAAACAAAATGAAAAGATGAGAAAGAGAAATTACGCTATGGAATTTATGGAGTTAATCCATAGGAGTTTTGTACATGTACAACTGAAGGAAGCAAGTGGATGAATGCTTGGGTGTATGTTTATAGATAAACTTAAATATACACATTCTCAGATTTTAATTGGGATTTGAATAGCATTTAATAGAAAAGTTCTCTGTACAGCCTTAAGAATTTACAAGATATTTTGCATACTTGATTTCACTCACACCAGAATTTATTTCTGACCCTATTTGTTGCCTTTGCAATACTTGGGGTGTCTCATTTTATTGGGGCAGTTCAAAGTTTTGCTGCAGGGAAAGATGCATGAATTGCTTGCTTGCTTGCATGGATAATTGGAGATCTTGAGGAATTTAAAGTGTTTAAGAGAAGTAGCAGTGTCATTGTAATAAATAAGTTAGATAAACTCTAATATGTTCTAAGTATTTTCATGAGTGTCTTTTGCTTTGTTATTTGGAAAATAGTATGTAAGAAGAAAAAGAAACTTAAGTGTTATATGTGTTTGTGAGCTGTGGACTTAAGTAACAAGTTCTGAAATAGTTTTAGTAGATAATGCTGAAGGAGAAGATGCCATTTAATCTGATGTGTGAACATGTTTTTCTTGACAGTCTTGAGGCACTTCAGTTATGAAATTAGAACTGATACTAGGTAGGAAATATCTGATACTATAAAACTGATACTAAGTAGGAGAAATCTGATCCTATAAAATTGATACTAGGTAGGAAAAATCTGATACTATAAAACTGATACTAAGTAGGAGAAATCTGATACTATAAAACTGATACTAGGTAGGAAATATCTGATACTATAACTACTGATCTAATACTAAGTAGGAAAAATCTGATACTATAACTTCAAAACTGATACTAAGTGGCAAGACAAAAATTAAGAGTAGAAAACATGTATACCAATCAGTAGGCAGGGAAATGTTGCAAAGTGTTTATAGGTTCAGAACACCATTTCTATAAGTTTTAGTCCAGAAGAGTGCAAATATCTTTCAAAAACCAGATTCAACGCTTTTCTAGCTCCAGATATAAGAAGTTGTATGATTTATAAAGTAGATCACAACACCATCACTCATGTGATGATTATTTGCTCTGTTAACCAGGAAATATGCATTTTGTCTGTCATGATTGGTTTGTGCTTGTTGTGTCTAAACCTTGATCACATGTGTTGTTTTTCTCTGCTTAGACTTCAACCTAGTTTATCACCTCAGTATTCATATGATAAGTATCAAATCACAAAGAATTCCGGAAATTAAATGTATGGCTTGTAAACCCAGAGACCAATTAATTTGAGAAGTAAGCAAGAAAATAATAAGTGGCAATATTTGAATTTAATATTAATCAAGCTTGAGATCAAAAAGGAGAATGTAAAAATAGAAATGGCTATGTGACACCAATTCTCTGAAATATGAGAAATATAGTGTGATTGAATTTTCCTTGTTAATTTTAATACTCTGATAAGCAAGGAAACATTTATATATCTTCACATATATAAATGACTTGAATTGACTTATATACTAATATTTTTATATTGGTAAGAATTTGGATCTTGGGGGAAATGAATTAAAGAAGTGATCACTTGGTTTGGAAAAAAAAATCTCAACAGTAAATCACTGAAAAATAACAATCCAAAAGAAGTGGGTCATTTCACTACCAATGTTCTTCTTAGGTTTCTTCCCATTGTTAAGGTTGTTATAGGTTGATTCATATTTGTCCATCTCTAAGATATGTCCTGCACTATGGGTATGGTGGGCTGTGTGTTCTTAAGTTAAATTCCCACTGCCTTTTAAAAGGTTGGTAATAAATGGCCGGCCCTCTTTCTATAATTTTGGATGGGGCAACTTTATCATTCTGTGCATCATTATGTTTTTTGGTCTCCTCCACTCTAATGTGGCCACTTAATGCTCATAAAAACCTTTCATACTCTTGCACAGGTTCTACTATTTCTTTTCTAGAATGTCATATCCTTCCCGATCCTTCAGTGTGCTGCCAGCTGTGACGACCCGGACTTTTAGACGTTTGATAAATGGGTAATTATCTGATTTAAATTATCGGAATATTAACTTTGATTGATCGAATGAATAAATTTCTGACAATTAGAATACCTGAACCAATATATTAATTTAAAAATATATAAAACCCCACCATTTAAAATTAAGATAGAATATCCAAGGAGATATATATAGATAGATATGTACAAAGTCAAAACCTCATGATGCTAGAAAATATGTATATGTATATAAGTATAGAAATAGACGAGCAGGTGAATGTATGCTCATATGAAATAATATATATAGAAAATTTGCATAATTATGGATATATATATATAATAGAAAAATAAGAAAGTAATACATAAATGAAAGTCTGTATACAAAAGTTAAGATGTATATAGTATTTCCAATATGGAAATGTATAAATATATGTATAGCTGATCAATATAAAAATATATATCATTGTACATAGCCATATGGAGTAATGGGTGCATAAATTTTTATAAATAAAGCAAATCATAGATAGGATGGCATAAAGGAAAATATGATAAAATAAATAATACAAATATAGGTACATACAAACAAAGAGTATATACATATATCAACTCATATGAAACATTTGTAGACAAAAAAGGAGGCAAGCTTTAATGCAAGCACATTGAACATCAAAATATAAGTACACAAAATAATTTATCAAAGTCAAGTCTGCGTAAAGAAAGAAAAGAAAAAAAAATCTAATTCAAGTCATATGAAAAGTAAATCACCTTTTGTTAAATCAGCCTTAGCTTACACTATACACCTCCATTTTCTTTTTAAAAGGGCTCTGCTCTTGTCTTGCATTCGAATTGGAGAACCCAGAAAAATATAAAGCCTATAACAAATTCAAAGCAAATCTTCAAGCAATCTTCTCTACAAGTTCAAATCTAAAGGCAAGCTTTTCAAATTCAAGTGACACTAATCAAATTAAGTAGCTCCAGTTTAAAAGCAATCAAAGTTTCTAGTTTCAAATTCAAGCAATTCAAGTCTTCAATTTTCAAAACTGTTTCAAAAAGCTCTCTGTTTCCTTCATAAGCAGGTGAGTAAACTGCTACTATTGTTAATGCTTAAACCTGTTAATAATGATGCTTGTGATTTATCATTAACATAACTTGTGGAAATTTGGTTGCATAATAAAGATATGTCTGTATATAGATGGATATGTAGTTATTGAACAAGTATGCCTGCATATGTTTATAAACCTCTGTTACTTGATACAGGCTTATAAATCTAGTTTTTAAATCCTAATTTCTCTTTATACAGACAATATTAAGCAAGAATGTTAAAAGACAATTTATCAGGGTAATGCAAATTTTATTTTATTTTTTTCATTTAAAAAAAGCTTTAATCTGAATAAATTCCTTTGAGGCATGTGAAAACCTATGAAGTGATATTATAAAAGATGATCTACTTGGATGTTGTGTAAAATAATATAAATATGAAAGCCTGTATATGTCTAGAAATGAGTATGTATATATATATATATATATATACCTCTGTTTAAATCATTACAGGTTTTAGACCTCATTTTTAAATTTCAAATCTTCCACTTAAATTTGTTTCCTTTTGGGGTCTTGATCTCTAAGTAAAATGTTTTGTATGTGAGCAACTTCAATTGTAAGATTTATGTTGAGTGAGTATCTCAGGAAAATCAAGTATTACAGTAAAGAACAAGTCAATGTCAAAAATTGATTTTCGTGTTACATGCTTTGATTATATAATCAAATTCGTCTATAAAATTGATGAATTTTAAAGGTGGTATGGTGATTTTTACGTTAGTGGATGCCAAGAATTATCGTGTTGAACGCCTCTGGTGTTTCGACCAAATTCCGACGACCGGAGTAATGGGGGTGGTTGTGCTTGTTGCTGGAGGAGGAAAGATTGGCGGGAAGCATAGGAAAAATAATCTGATGTTTTTCAGATCACCGAAGTAACCATGCGACGGCGTTATAGGGTTTTAAACCCGGTTTGAGTGGATGTCGAATTCGAAGCTCCTAAGGACTCGTCATCAAGTCAAACTCGATCGGAGGTAAGGGAATGGCATCGTGGAGTCTCGAAGAAGTTCTGGTCATGGTGGCAAGGATGCAGATGGTCGGGGGGTTGACGAAGTATGATATTTTGTGGCAGAGCTGTCATTCTAGGTGTGGTGGAAATGGCTATTTTGTCTTAAGGGTTGATATCGGGTTTCTGGGTGACCAGATCAGTGGAGAGTGTCGTAGGTGATGTGTGGGTGGTCGTAATGTCAAACGGAGGGGAGCCGACGTCGAGTGCACGTGCACGAGTGGGTGTTGTGACTGAGGTTGTTCTGTGATGTTGAGGAAGATGGAGTTTTGCACGTTATCGAACTCGAGGTTTGTTAGGGGTTTGCTCGGTGAAAATTTCGAGTTGGCTCGGGCATGTCGTTGTGTCAGGTTTAGCTTTATTTGAAGTGTTCAGACCCTTAAAACTTTAAGGAACCTGATTTATTAAAACAAGAGGAATCAAAGTTTTGAATATAAAGGAATGTTTAACAAATTTTCACAACTAAACGATGGAATAAAACAAGTTTTTAAGAAGATGGTTTCAAAGTCTATAAGTGTATTTAAAGTAAATACGTTTTAAAAAAGGGGTTGTTTAAACCAAGTTCTCAATGTATATTAAAGGAGAATTATATATTTAATTATGTAATTGATCACTAAACGTTTTCAAATGATATGATTGGGTAATCAATGAAGATAAAGAATTTATCTTTAATTTAGGTTGTGATTATTTAAAGATAATTGATTAGTGGAATTTATTATAAGTTAATCACTTAAGGTAATAAATTAGTTAATACTGGTAATTTGATAATCGAAGGGTGAGAAATTATTAGATAGCTAATGATTGTAATTAAATTAAAGATCATTAACTAACGATTATGTGGTGATTAATCAAGAGTAATTAATGGAAGAGATCAGAGATCATTAATTAATGTAATTAAATGAAAAGATAATAAATGTGAATAGTTAAGGGTAATTAATCTATGTGGTAATTAACAGTTTAATTACATAATGTAATAAACAATTAATCAAGGTTGATTTATTAAGATAGACACTTGGTGTATGTTAAATAAATTGGGTTTTAATTAATTATTGTTAAGTAAGCAAGATTAAAATGATTAAAGTAATTAATTTGATTTATTAGAAATGGGTGATTAATTAATCTTGCTTATGAATGATTGGTTGATGTTACTAATATGAAATGTTTCTGTAATATGATATGTTAGGATGAATAGTGATAATGTGATCATTTATCGATGATAAATTAATGTGTATAAGTGACACCTGTATTTGAAGTTGAATTGTGATTCACTTTAATAATTTAGGATAAGATGGTATTGAATTCGAAGAGACCGGAGTTGGGTATTTGTAAATACCCGAAACCACTTTGATTTATAATCTATAATAATTCTATACAGATTTGATATGTGGAATCAATAGGCGGAAATGGAATGATTTAAGCGAGTGAGACTTTTTAATCTAAGTTTGGTACTTAGAAATTGATATGTGGAATAAGTGATGTCTATAACAACTTGTGAAGTTGTAAATTGATACATGTTACCCGGGTTTATATATGTTGTATACCTTTGTATTACTTGATAGATAAGTTACTCGCGTTGGTTGCCAGCCTGACCCGGGTGTTACTTTGATGTAATGCTCGGGTCAGACCGAGTATTACAGATTTTCAGGTGAGGATGTCCTGGAGCTCAGGAGATGAGCTGGATGGCAGGAACGTATGGAGTGTTTTCCGCTATGATATATTGTTGTATATTTGGACATGTTGATTATATATGTCCAGTGTTTGTGTATATGTTTTAACTCTATGGTATTAATTAAAGTGTAATTCAACTAATACAGTTTCTTTGTATAAATGATATTATATACTATTATATTTTGATCCGCTGCGAATGTGAGATTCTATGTCTTGTTTTTTTTTATATTTCCTTCTTCTACCTCTTTTCTTCTTTTCCTAACTATCTGGAATTTTCAGGATCAAAAATTCCAGGTCTTTATAGTTGGTATCAGAGCTGAAAGGTTAAGCGAGAACCTTGGCTCTGGTGGGGGATACTCATAAGGATAGGGTCAAAAGTACCCTAGAATGAGTTGAGTGTATATGTATATATGAGAGCGTACTTGTTATTTTCTTATATAAAGATTTTAAATGATTTTATATAAGAATATATTTTGATATATATAAAGCAATATTCCTTAACCAATAAATGTTAAGGTAATTGGTTGTTAAATTATTAGAATTAAATTAAGAGGTAATAGAAATACAACCAAATTGAAATTAAATAAAGGTAGGTTTGAAATGGATTCAAATTGAAATTAAATCTTGAATTTGGGAAAAAGTTTCAGAATAAGATAATAATGAATTGGTTTCCAAATATGATAATCTTGGTTATTATCATAAATGATTGTTGTGTTTGATAATAAATGTGTATTAATAAGTAAGCAAAATGAAATGTTTTAGGGAAGTAAAACATTTAGGCAAGTATGACTTATAAATTGGAACTGAAGATGATATAAATTGTGAGGTTTTAAATCTAAGTCCAGATGATTTGAAATTGTTTCAAAGTATTAATAGATATAATGGATAATATTTTCTAAGTGTAGGAATCTTATTCTAAAACAAGAGTTGTGTTAAAATTTTAAAGGGAATTTGTTTTGAAATTAAAAACCAATAATGGTTTAAAATCTAAAGTATGACTTGAAGTGCGAATGAAATAAATATGTATATTTGTGGGATAAACATAAGATCAAAGTTGACTGGAAGTAAACACTAGGTGTTGAGTTTTGAATTTTCCCTAAAATGTGATAAGTTTTTGAGCTTATAAGTGAGAAGGGATATTAATAAGAAGTTTAAGAATTTGAAATAGAGAAATTCAAATTTTGTGAGGTTGACTGGATCAAGTGAATTGAATTTAACTTAGGGGAAGTTAAATAAGAACAACCTGAATTGAAAATTTCAAGAGAAATTAAAATTTTACTTAGTGAAGTTAAATGGGTTGTTTTGAAATGGGAGTTATGCGTGATCTCAAATGGATTTGAGGTCTAGAAATGTGTGCTATTGATGAATGCTGTTTTAAATAATCTGGATGTTTATTTATTTTGGCTTATCCTGATATCATCCTTTTGTTATTAATAATCCATGAAACTGTGAATTGGATTATTCTAATTGAATTAAGAAATGGACTGAGGTAATATACATCCATTGCAGTTTTTAAATGGAATCACTTTGAACTTAAGAAATAAATTTGCAAACTAAAATTGTTTAAGAATTGGTTTCAAAGTTAGAAGTTAAAAATTTGGAGGTAAATGAAATTATGAAGATTTAATTGTTTAAAAGTTCTGAACTCTTATTTGAACCTTGAAATAAGTTAAGTAAAGGAAATTTAAAATGAACATTTGAAATTTGGGTTCAGAATTGAAAATTGTTAAAGATTTAGGTTGTTAAATTAAAGATAAAGGTTAATTTGATTTAAAGGATTAAATCAACATTTGAAATTTAACTCGAATTTATATAATTCGAGATGGTTTAAAATTGAGATTTAAATTGAATTAGTCCAAACTGAATTTGATTTGAATCAATGGGAATTGGGATTAATTCATATAGAAATTGAATGATTTGAAATTGAAGTGGATTCAATTTAAAATTAGTCTAAATTAATTTGAATAATTTGAAATTGTAATTAAAGCGAATATGTTTAAAATCAAATGGAATTTGATTTGAATTTGGAAAGAAGTTGAGGTTATTTCAACTTGAATTGGGGATAAATCAAGTTCAAGGGAAATTTAAGTTATTCAAATTAGAAGTGAGTGCCAACAGTCTACACTTGATTTTGCCAGGAAGGCAACGTAACATCGGTAGACTGCGATCTATGGTCAAGTGGAGGAGTTTCATTCTTTTGGCAGCGAAATTCGGTGGCGCTGATGCCTACAGTTATATGGGTCTTTGCTGTGATAGCAACATATAGCCCCGGTATAACTGCGATCTGTAGCGGGTTCCATGGCGTAATCGAGTGGCGCAGAGACCTACAGTTATCTATGGATTTTGCGAGGACGGCAACGTAACCATCGGGTTAACTGCGACCATGGTGTGATGATTTCCAGAGCATTTTCACCAAAGATATTTTCTCTACTTTATAAAACTGTTTTCTATATTTCCAATAAAATTATTTTTCAAGTATTTTCACTGGGTGTTGAAAACGGGTTTACCAAGTACTTATAGATTTTCAGTCCTATGCCTGGTCAACGTATGACCGAATTTCTATAAGTACAAGGATAGATCGGTTGAAACATCGAGATATAAAAGTATTTTTATAAAACCTACTTTGGGATAATATTATATAGATTTAAAAAAAATGTTTTAAAGACGATCAAAGAATATTTATTTAATATTAAGTATTTTAATAAATTCTGGCTTCGTTTCTTTTCGAGGACGAAAAGATTCAAAGGGGGGAGGAATGTGATGACCCAGACTTTTAGACATTTGATAAATGGGTAATTATCTGATTTAAATTATAGGAATATTAACTTTGATTGATCGAATGAATAAATTTCTGACAATTAGAATACCTGAACCAATATATTAATTTAAAAATATATAAAACCCCACCATTTAAAATTAAGATATAATATCCAAGGAGATATATATAGATAGATATGTACAAAGCCAAAACCTCATGATGCTAGATAATATGTATATGTATATAAGTATAGAAACAGACGAGCAGGTGAATGTATGCTCATATGAAATAATATATATAGAAAATTTGTATAATTATGGATATATATATAATAGAAAAATAAGAAAGTAATACATAAATGAAAGTTTGTATACAAAAGTTAAGATGTATATAGTATTTCCAATATGGAAATGTATAAACATATGTATAGCCGATCAATATAAAAATATATATCATTGTACATAGCCATATGGAGTAATGGGTGCATAAATTTTTATAAATAAAGCAAATCATAGATAGGATGGCATAAAGGAAAATATGATAAAATAAATAATACAAATATAGGTACATACAAACAAAGAGTATATACATATATCAACTCATATGAAACATTTGTAGACAAAAAAGGAGGCAAGCATTTAATGCAAGCACATTGAACATCAAAATATAAGTACACAAAATAATTTATCAAAGTCAAGTCTGTGTAAAGAAAGAAAAGAAAAAAAATCTAATTCAAGTCATATGAAAAGTAAATCACCTTTTGTTAAATCAGCCTTAGCTTACACTATACACCTCCATTTTCTTTTTAAAAGGGCTCTGCCCTTGTCTTGCATTCGAATTGGAGAACCCAGAAAAATATAAAGCCTATAACAAATTCAAATACCTCAAATCTTCAAGCAATCTTCTCTACAAGTTCAAATCTAAAGGCAAGCTTTTCAAATTCAACTGCAACTAATCAGATTAAGTAGTTCCAGTTTAAAATCAATCAAAGTTTCCAGTTGAAAATTCAAGCAATTCAAGTCTTCAATTTTCAAAACTGTTTCAAAAAGCTCTTTGTTTCCTTCATAAGCAGGTGAGTAAACTACTACTATTGTTAATGCTTAAACCTGTTAACAATGATGCTTGTGATTTATCATTAACATAACTTGTGGAAATTTGGTTGCATAATAAAGATATGTCTGTATATAGATGGATATGTAGTTATCGAACAAGTATGCCTGCATATGTTTATAAACCTCTGTTACTTGATACAGGCTTATAAATCTAGTTTTTAAATCCTAATTTCTCTTTATACAGACAATATTAAGCAAGAATGTTAAAAGACAATTTATCAGGGTAATGCAAATTTTATTTTATTTTATTCCTTTAAAAAAAGCTTTAATCTGAATAAATTCCTTTGAGGCATGTGAAAACCTATTAAGTGATATTATAAAAGATGATCTACTTGGATGTTGTGTAAAATAATATAAATATGAAAGCCTGTATATGTCTAGAAATGAGTATGTATATATATATACCTCTGTTTAAATCATTACAGGTTTTAGACCTCATTTTTAAATTTCAAATCTTCCACTTAAATTTGTTTCCTTTTGGGGTCTTGATCTCTAAGTAAAATGTTTTGTATGTGAGCAACTTCAATTGTAAGATTTATGTTGAGTGAGTATCTCAGGAAAATCAAGTATTACAGTAGAGAACAAGTCAATGTCAAAAATTGATTTTCGTGTTACATGCTTTGATTATATAATCAAATTCGTTTATAAAATTGATGAATTTTAAAGGTGGTATGGTGATTTTTACATTAGTGGATGCCAAGAATTGTCGTGTTGAACGCCTCTGGTGTTTCGACCAAATTCCAACGACCGGAGTAATGGGGGTGGTTGTGCTTGTTGCTGGAGGAGGAAAGATTGGCGGGAAGCATAGGAAAAATAATCTGATGTTTTTCAGATCACCGAAGCAACCATGCGACGGCGTTATAGGGTTTTAAACCCGGTTTGAGTGGATGTCGAATTTGAAGCTCCTAGGGACTCGTCATCGAGTCGAACTCGATCGGAGGTAAGGGAATGGCATCGTGGAGTCTCGAAGAAGTTCTGGTCATGGTGGCAAGGATGCAGATGGTCGGGGGGTTGACGAAGTATGATATTTTGTGGCAGAGCTGTCATTCCAGGTGTGGTGGAAATGGCAATTTCATCTTAAGGGTTGATATCGGGTTTCTGGGTGACCAGATCAGGGAAGAGTGTCCTAGGTGATGTGTGGGTGGTCGTAATGTCAATCGGAGGGGAGCCGAGGTCGTGTGCACGTGCACAAGTGGGTGTTGTGACTGAGGTTGTTCTATGATGTTGAGGAAGATGGAGTTTTGCACGTTATCAAACTCGAGGTTTGTTAGGGGTTTGCTCGGTGAAAAATTCGAGTTGGCTTGGGCATGTTGTTGTGTCAGGTTTAGCTTTATTTGAAGTGTTCAGACCCTTAGAACTTTAAGGAACCTGATTTATTAAAACAAGAGGAATCAAAGTTTTGAATATAAAGGAATGTTTAACAGATTTTCACAACTAAACGATGGAATAAAACAAGTTTTTAAGAAGATGGTTTCAAAGTCTATAAGTGTATTTAAAGTAAATACGTTTTAAAAAGGGGGTTGTTTAAACCAAGTTCTCAATGTATATTAAAGGAGAATTATATATTTAATTATGTAATTGATCACTAAACGTTTTCAAATGATATGATTGGGTAATCAATGAAGATAAAGAATTTATCTTTAATTTAGGTTGTGATTAATTAAAGATAATTGATTAGTGGAATTTATTATAAGTTAATCACTTAAGGTAATAAATTAGTTAATACTGGTAATCTGATAATCGAAGGGTGAGAAATTATTAGTTAGCTAATGATTGTAATTAATTTAAAGAGCATTAACTAACGATTATGTGGTGATTAATCAAGAGTAATTAATGGAAGAGATCAGAGATCATTAATTAATGTAATTAAATGAAAAGATAATAAATGTAAATAGTTAAGGGTAATTAATCTATGTGGTAATTAAAAGTTTAATTACGTAATGTAATAAATAATTAATCAAGGTTGATTTATTAAGATAGACACTTGGTGTATGTTAAATAAATTGGTTTGTAATTAATTATTGTTAAGTAAGCAAGATTAAAATGATTAAAGTAATTAATTTGATTTATTAGAAATGGGTGATTAATTAATCTTGCTTATGAATGATTGGTTGATGTTACTGATATGAAATGTTTTTGTAATATGATATGTTAGGATGAATAGTGATAATGTGATCATTTATCGATGATAAATTAATGTGTATAAGTGACACCTGTATTTGAAGTTGAATTGTGATTCACTTTAATAATTTGGGATAAGATGGTATTGAATTCGAAGAGACCGGAGTCGGGTATTTGTAAATACCCGAAACTATTTTGATTTATAATCTATAATAATTCTGTACAGATTTGATATGTGGAATCAATAGGTGGAAATGGAATGATTTAAGTGAGTGAGACTTTTTAATCTAAGTTTGGTACTTAGAAATTGATATGTGGAATAAGTGATGTCTATAACAACTTGTGAAGTTGTAAATTGATACATGTTACCTGGGTTTATATATGTTGTATACCTTTGTATTCCTTGATAGATAAGTTACTCACGCTGGTTGCCAGCCTGACCCGGGTGTTACTTTGATGTAATGCTCGGGTCAGACCGAGTATTACAGATTTTCAGGTGAGGATGTCCTGGAGCTCAGAAGACGAGCTGGATGGCAGGAACGTATGGAGTGTTTTCCGCTATGATATATTGTTGTATATTTGGACATGTTGATTATATATGTCCAGTGTTTGTGTATATGTTGTAACTCTGAGGTATTAAAGTGTAATTCAACTGATACAGTTTCTTTGTATAAATGACATCACATTGATTGATGATATTAATTGCTTGTTAAAATCCCTAAGTGATTCAGTATAATTTGAAGGAGAAATCAAAACTTTAAACCTATATGAATGCCAAAAATAAAGGACATAAAGATTTACGTGGTTTGGATGTTAAGAAGTCATACGCTCACATGACAAATCAACCTCTCCTTTATATTATTTATGAGTAAAAGCACTAAATTTAATGGAGATTTATTTTGCAATAATTCCTTCCCTTTATATATAAATGACATCACATGGATTGATGATAACATTCATAGTACTTAACCACCACTGTTAATTACCCCATATGTCCTTTATAGGCTTAGCTTAAATTGTGTACTATGGCTTAGTAATTTGAATCTGGTGGGATAGTTTGGTTTAGGCTAGATAATTTTATTTTGAAATCTTGAAATTGGCATGATGCTGTTGGATGCTTACCACCTATCGAACAACTATACTATGCGTTGTTATGTTTGGACTTGGTCTTTCTTTAAGGAAGTGGCATCTTGTGAAGTTCTACACTTGATAACAGTTCATCGCTTTGGATATCTTTGGTAGTGTAACTTGTAGTGCAGTTATTTCGATTGTGATTTGCTCCACTGGAGTATCTCAGTGGTCTTTGGTAGTGCTATCTTATGTAGCTCGCCATGTACTATGCAAATTGGTAGCTTGTAGTCTAAGGATTATGGTAGGAGTTCAAATTACACCGTTCGTTGTAACTAAAATAAGTGTTGTTCCTAATTTATGTAGCTTACTATCACGTTCTGTTCATAATGCATGGTCCCAACATATCAAAGACTTCATATGCCACAAACTTACACTACACAATCTATGCAGCTACCTATGATGTTATCTTTGCTTCACTCTATTTGTACATTAATTTTTATAAGGAAAATGAGTTCAATGATTTACAAAGGAAAGTATTTTGAAATCTAGCCAAAATTAACTACTTCTCGATGTAGTTGATCCAACAATTATAAATATGGAAATCAATTCAAAGGATTTTGCAAATGACTATCCTAAATTCAGTCAACTAACTCAACATAATGCCTTGTAGAACCATCCATTGGATCAATCCCATGCATCTACATGTATAACTACGTGACTATTTGCTCCTGGTCAAGCTTCACCATTTAAAAAAGGATTAGTAAACTGCCATTAACATTTTATGGATTATTTATTTTTGTTAACTAATTTAAAGAATACAAAATCATTTATGTACTATACAACAAGACTTAAACCACCAGCGTACAGTGTGGGATTTCATCTGCGATGCTCAGAGTTTCTTACCGCGAGCACTTGGACACTTCATGTTCCAATATTGAAAATATAGATTTAGTATGTCTTAAGACAAAAATCTAGCCCTTTTCAACATCTCTTCATACCCAAGACGATCTACCTATATTTCATAGAACATTTTCTATTTCGTAGTTATATAACGAATGAGAGTCAGCCGCCCAAATGAAATATTCATGTGTGTATAGTTAAATACATTGTAAATAGATGAAATACTCGAATAGTTAATAGATTACTCTTTCACGAAACAAAATTATTTTACTATAAATTTGTCGAACCACACATCCTTTAAGGGCCGAAGAATGGAAGAGAATATAGGCCAGATATAAGGCCTAAGTAAGTCAACATCAACCTAGGATGTCAAGTGATTATCTGACAACTCATTTTTGGTGCATAAATTATGTTAATCTTTTACTTCAATAAAGAGATATAATGTAATATTAAAATCATGTAAGTTTGTCTGACTGTCCATTAGATGTGTAGTAAATATAAAAGTATGCCAATGCAGCTGGAGGAGACAGTTTGGTAACCTATGTTGATGCCTAAGGGCTATCATCATCGAACCTCGAATAGGTGGAATATGCATCGGCACGCATAGATAGGGTCGAATCCCAACTTCATCCATGATCACTACCACCACGACAACCGCCTGCACAATGGTCTACTACATCCATAAAAAGTCTTATCTGTTATATGAATACAACACACACGACTATATTTATATATAAGTTAAGATTATTTTCTTGAAAGAAACATATAAAATTCATTCACAACAATATTCAAGAACATATTAAAATACATTGAGCATGAGTAGAATAACTGAGAGAATGTATAGAATAATTAAAATTTTATAACTAAAAATGAACAATATTTAACATTTGAAAGAAATTAAGCAAATGAACATACGTGAAAACAATAGAATGCTAATTGCACATTCTTCCAATCATCACCATCATCATCACTCCTAATATTTATATTTGGACTCATGCTTCTTCATTATAGTCAGTTTCTTCATCATGATTGTTGGCGTCAAAATTGGCTACCAACACCCAATTTTGTAAAAGTCCAATATCCAATTCAATCATAGAAATATGAAGAGAAATAAATGAAGAACCAAATTAAAATAAACAGAAATAAGTAAAAAGAGACAAGATTTATAGTGGTTCGGTTAACTCTGGACTACATCCACTCCTAAATAATCCTTTTTATTATACTAAAGTTTGTTTACAGTTACAATCCAAAATCCAAGAATAAAATTGTTAGAGTGTTGCCTAGGTTGAGGATAAAGAGAACCAGAAAAGAAGTCCTTTCTCTAATGCCATGTCTGCCGTATTTATAGGGAAAGACGTGCACAGATCGAGTTGAAATTTTGATAGAAGGTTCGGGAGACAAGACGAGACTACCCAAAAATTTCCAGGCCAACTTAGGCCCACAATAGGAATCAGTACCGATCCCTATTAGTGCATCCAAATAGACTACCATCCCTATAAGGGATGCCCATGATGTTAGCTACTTGTTCCCCAAATTTCGTGCAATTTCGACGTACGGTTTGTCAAATATCGCATTTTCCATGAAGTATTGTTTCTTGAATTCTATTTCCTGCCGATCCCTCTAGAGGGATAGGTACCGATCCCTCCAATATTTTCCAAATTACATGTGAACCCTATTGGAGGGTCTCCGTGTTATATTGCGTGCCTTCAAGTTTCATGTCAATTGGATTAGAAGAACTCGAGTTATTGACCAACCTTTGTTGCAATATGGTGCTATCGCTGATTAGCTGATCCCTATGGAGGGATATGTACCGATCCCTCCAACTTGCTCCAAATGCTATGCGATCCATATGGGGTGTTCCACATATTCTAATTAGCTTGTTCTCCAAGTTTCATGTCAATTGGATGTGTATGTTGAGATGTTGATCTTTCTTTATTATGAAGTTGGGTTTAGACGATCCCTAAGAGGGATAGGTACCGATCTCCATAGAGTGATTGATGCCAATCCCTCGAACTTCTCCAAACTCCATGAGATCCCTAGAGTAGACTTCCAAGGGCCCCTTCTTCTTATTTCCAAAGTTTTACTTCAATCCACCTTATGGTTGTTGAGTTATGGAGCGATCATCGTTGAGTTGTGTTGCTGAGCTGAATATGATTAGATCCCTCTTCTTTTGTCTATAACTCTAGCATATGAACTCCGATCGACTTGAAATTTGAAATGTAGCCTCATGAGGCCTTCCTTATCAATTCATACCAATTACACCTTGATTGGGACAAAAATTAGGGATTCAATCTGAATTCGCTTGACCATCGTCCATAGTCTCGTTTACTGCTAGTCTCCGAGGGTAACCGTTTCTCCGGGCCTCCCGCCTTGATGATCATGATGACTGTTGGGTTAAATACTCCTGTGTACTGCCTTTCCAAAAGGTGGGTTAATATTTTTCCCCTCAAAATATGCCTTGCGATTGGAAAGCTTGTTTTGAATTGCCATAAATCCAAAATCCAAAGTCCATAATCCATTGGTAGCCATAATACCCAATCCGTTGCCAATCCAAATCCATGATCTCTTCGGATTGTTAGTGAAATCCATGACCATTTCGAATCGATATCCAATTCCGAATCAGAAATCTCTCAAGATCATTTTTTCAAACCCTCGACCTCATCGGGCCATTAGCCAAATCCCAAACTACTCCCGGCCCATATCCAGATCCATAGATGTTCGAAGCTGATATACAAATTCATAACCCTATCTGGGTTGTTATCCTAATCCAAATCCTTGATCTCACCGGATCCTTGCCGAGCACAATCCATACTCGACGTCTTTAGTAGGCCGATTCATCACGTTCGAGCGAAGTGGCCTATTATCCCACCTTTTGGCAAAGCCGAGATACCCAAAAGTAAACTGAAAATCAATGATTACTAGTCACAAATATCGATTATACGCTGCAGGTTCACTATGGATATCGATGAATTTTGTCCAAGCCCGGATCGAGCTACAATTGATAATACACGTCAAGCAAAGTCATGAAAACCAAGGTTCCAAGTTTCAAGTCAATCCGAGTTCATACGCTCGAATTATGATCGATGCAAGTTAGTGAAAGATGTTGTTCGAATCCATCGGAGGGACCTCTGTTCGTATCCATCGGCCACGTATCAATCAGAGCGGCGGCAACTTCATACCCATCCTCATGCCTCAGTTCGACTCCATCTAGTTCGCACCCATCTGCGAGTAATAGTTCTAATCCATTAGACAGTCGCTCTTCGAATCCATCGGGCGATCTCACTTCGCATCCATCAGATTACCTCACTTCGCATCCATCAACAGATAGTGTGATTCATATCAATCGGCCAATGCCTACTTCGTATCCATCACAGAGGCGATTGTTCGAATCCATAGATAAAGACTTGTTCGTATCCATCGAGTTGACGTGTTAGTCTTGGATGCGAACGCGGCGAAATACTCGGGGCGACTCGATCAAACCGGAGTGAAAAGCGGATCGACATGAAGAACGCGCGCCACGTCAACCTGCTAGCACATGCCACTATCGATTCGAAGGGATCGATTCGAATTGATCGATTCGAACAGGATGAACAGACGAAGAATGCAATTTCGAATCGATCATAACTTGAGATCTACAAGTCCAAATGAATTGAAATTTTCACAGGGGCTTACGTACATGTTGAAGAATGTTCTCACCAAATTTTAGCTCGATTGGACATTTTCTTGATCGATTCGTACGGAATTCGAATCGATCCCGAAGTGGGCCCAGATTTCCTGGACGCGGGCATGTGGGCCCACTCACGTGCCAGAAGTGGTCTCCCTAAATTTAAGAGAAATACCAGCCTCCTACACCTATAAATAGAGCCCCAGGTCATTCAGGAAAGGGGATCTAGATTCAGGAACGCCCAGACTCTACGGGGTTCAATTCTACACTTCATCATCACTGTTAAACTCGAATTTCTTCATTGTAATCACTGTAATCGACTGTAATCAGCAAGGATAATCAATAAAAAGATAAACCTTTGAAGTGGACGTAGGCCGGAGATAGCCGAACCACTATAAATCTCGTGTTTCTATTATTATTTCTAAATTGTGATAATCTGTTGGCTTAGATCTGAGATTTTTGTTTGAATATTTGCTGATTTGTATTCATACACTGGTGCTTTCACGACATTCGGGGTTTATGACCAATTTTGGCGCAAACACGGCCTACCCCTTCCCAGGCATATTCCATACCTGACGGCCTTGATCTCTCTGTATCCTTGTCGAGCACAATCCATACTCGATGACTTAAGTAGGTCGATCCATCGCATTCGAGCGAAGCGACCTACTCCTTGCCAGACATAATCCATACCCGATGACCTGTGTTATCCATTACATTGATCCAAATTTAAGAATTCCTAAATCCATAAAATAAGAGTCTGTACTACCAATAAACCAGAGTTTAAATAAAACTAGAAAAACAAGAGTTCGAAGCAAACAAGAAGAGAGGAAAATAAAATTTCACAAACCCTAGCATTACGGTTTATCATCTTCTTAGAGCATGCCTAGGGACCATCCTCGATCCTGTACATGTGTAAGTGACTTTGCCATCCTAATGTGGAGTTTGCTACTTATTACATGCCATCCCAATCAATTGATGACAAGTTAATGATGATGCACTGATCCAGTGCTGTTTTCATTCGAGATGGACGGTGGCTACTCCTATTCCACCGTCGCAACCCGAGGCCTTACGTATTGTTGTAACTGACCATTCCTCATGTGTTCCCCAATGATATCCTTCAAATGCCTGCAGTCATTTATATTATGCCTATCCAGCTCATGGAGTAGGGAGCGCTTTCCTAATGTCCTTTCGCATTAGGAGGGTTCCCACCTTGCCAGCCTTCGATATGGAAGGCTTCCTTGAGTATTCAGATATATCTGTTCTATGGTTTCATTCAACTCCAAGTAAGAAGATAATTTGGATCCCCCTTATGTCACTTTGATCCATCGAAACTATTATCCATGCTCCATATACCTTGTCCTTTCCTGAGCTTTCACCGGGTGATTCTCCACTCAGTACCGTATTAATTTCCGTTGCGTATTTATCATCCTTTTCATCTTCTTGTCGTAGAAACCTTTCTGCTTCATGGTAGAATTCCCCAAAATCCGTCGGTGGATCCGGTATTAGTGATATCTAAAATATGGATTATCTACAACTCCTGACACTGCCGCCATCAAAACCATCAATGGATCTGGTCGATCTATCGAAACAACTGCCGCATGGAACTTGGTTAAGGAATTTTTGAGTGATTCTCCTGCCCATTGCTTTATTGATGTAAATGTCATCACATTCTTGGGTCTCATAATGTGAACCCAAAACTACTTCATAAATCTTTCGACCAACTCCGTCTATGTGCTAATAGAACCGCTCTCCGACTGTCTGAACCATAGCACAGCTACATCCGCTAAGTACATGGGGGAAGCATCATGCCAGGACTTCTTCTGAAGCCCTCAATACTTCCCCATGCTATATATACCTCATCATATGCATCATTGGATCCGACTTTCCATCATAAGCTTCCAGTGTTGGTAATTTTAATTCTGGTGGATTTCTAGCATTCCTAATATTAGGAGCGAATAAACTTCTATTTACATCCTCCAAATCCCTATTCACTAACCCTCCACGCATAGCTCGCCTGATCATCTTTGCAAACCTGTCATTGTCTTCCAGAGGTAGTCTTCTATCATCATGTCCAAGCTGTCTCCTGAGTCTACGAGGGAATTTAGGAACTATTCCTTCGGACGAGCATCCAAATTCCGATTTGCACCAAGCTCCATGGGATTGACCGTAGATCCTCCAACATCACGACCAACCAGGCCCGGGGGCATGCCCCTAGCCTTTGGGGATCGGTGGTCTATTGGTTCCATTTCCATGTTTTGGATTTTGATTTCCAACGATTCCTGCTGCTTTAACTCGTTGATTCTATGCTCCAACTTATCCAATCTGCTGAAGTAAATTCTGTATCATCTCCTCCAATCTTTTCAGCATCCTCTCCTACATTGCATCTATAATCGTTTCCATTTCATCCTTAGTGATGTAGATAGATGCTTGATTAGCTCTAGCTCTTGAGGAAGCCTCCTGATTCCCCTATGGTGGATCCTTTCTGTTAGCATTCTCCTTGTTGATTTCCTAGCCATTGCTTCCTATATCCAAGTATCCAAGCTTCCAATCTAAGATCCTAGCTTCCAAATCCGTGGATGCAATTCTTCCCAGTGGAAGTACCAAATGTTGGCATCAAAATAGGCCACTAACACCCGATTATGTAAAATTCCAATATCCAATCCAATTATAGCAATATGAAGAAAAATAAATAAAGAACCAAATTAAAATATTTGGAAAGTAAGTAAAATGAGAAATATTTATAGTGGTTCGACTAACTCCGGCCTACGTCCACTCCCAAATAATGCTTTTTATTATATTGAAGTTTGTTTACAATTACAATCTGAAATCCAGAATAAAATTAGCAAAGTGTAGCCTAGGCTGAGGATAAAGAGAAGCAAAAAAAGAAGTCCTTTTCTAACATCATGCCTATTATATTTATACGGGAAGACGTGCACGGGTCGAACAGAAATTTTGGCAGAAGGTTCGGGAGGCTTAGACAAGGCCACCTAAACTTTTCCAAGCCTATTGGGGCCCACAATAGGGATCAGTACTGATCCCTATTAGTGCATCTAAGTGGGCTATGATCTCTATGAGGAGTGCTCCATGATGTTAGCTAGTTTTTCTCCAAATTTTATGCAATTACGACATACGGTTTATGAGATATCGCATTTTTCGTGAAGTAGTGTTGCTTGAATTCTATTTCCTGTAGATCCCTCTAGAGGGATATGTACCGATCCCTCTAGAGGGATAGGTACCAATTTTCTCCAAATGACATGTGACCCATAAGGGATCTTCTCTATGTTATATTATGTATAGCCTTCAAGTTTCATGCCAATTGGATTAGTAGAACTCGAGTTATTGACCGATCTTTGTTGCAATATGGTGCTATGGCTGATCATAGCCGATCCTTATAGAGGGATATGTACCAATTCCTCCAGCTTGCTCCAAATGATATGTGATCCCTATGGGGTGTTCCACATGTTCTAGTTAGCTTGTCCTCCAAGTTTCATGTCGATTGGATGTGTCGACGTTGAGATATTGATCGATCTTTGTTACGAAGTTGGGTTTAGACGATCCCGAAGAGGGATAGGCACCGATCGGTATAGAGGGATAGATGCCAATCTCTCCAACTTCTCAAAATCCATGAGATCCCTAGGGTAGACTCCCTAGGGTTTCCACATCTTGTTTCCAACATTGCACTTCAACCGGCCTTGTGTTTGTTGAGTTATGGAGCGATCATTGCTGAGTTATGCTACTAAGCTAAATTTGATCTGATCCCTCTTCTTTTGCCCATAACTCTAGCATTACGAACTCCAATCGACTTGAAATTAGAAATGTAGTCTCACGAGGCATTTCTTATCACTTCATATCAATTGCACCTTGATGGGGACAAAAATTAGGGATCCGTTCCAAATCCGCTTGACCATCGTCCATAATCTCATTTATAGCCGATCTCCGAGCTTGGTAACCGTTTCTCTAGTCCTCCCGCCTTGATGATCATTATATCTGTTGGATTAAATCCACCTGTGTACTGCCTATCCAAAAGGAGGGTTAATAATAATCTTCTTCAATCCAATCATTGATTTCATCTTTAAGAGGTCTAATGTTTTTGGTTTGTTCTATGATTTGTAGTACTTCATTAGGTTTTAGATCATTTGATAAGCTTGATTGTCAGTTGTGATCCTATTTTAGTGAAACAACCATGTAAATTTTATTTTAAGGATAGCCCACTAATCTAATCTATTGTTGTCAATAGTACGTTGACGCATGTAATAAGCTTGTATTCCTTGTGTCGCCGGCAATAATGGACTGTACCCTTAATATTGTTTTTGTGAATTATTTCGATAAGTGGGCGATCCTTGCATATATGACTTACCATGATATTTTTTTCTACTATTAAATCTATGGCATTTGAAAAACAAAATTTATTCTGATACCGTTGAGTAAGTTCACCGAATTATTTCCTCTAACACTATTTGATAATCTTTTATGTAATTATTATCATTTCCGTATCTAATACAAAACCTTGTTGATAATGTTTGTTTTTCATATTTTTCTATGTGAAATGTGTAACTATTTACAATAATGATTGGCCATATTCTATACTAAAATATGGTCCAAGTCAAAGTTCCTTATGGCAAACACCCATGATTCTATTCTCATCAGCATATTCATTTAAATTAACAGATGTTAATATCTAATGAATATTGTTTAGATGTAAAAATACTTATACATACAAATTTTTGAAAGCACTTCCTAAATTGTTATTGAGTTAATTGATCTAACTTGTTTGATAATTAATATTGCTTAGAAGACAAAAAATTTATATTTACAACATGATTAATATAATTAAATAAAGAAATAATTAAACGTTTGTAGCACTTAACAAAATATATTATTTTATCGCAATTGAGAAGCACGGTTTCCTTAGCCAGATTGAAATCTCTAGGTGTAGCGAAACCATTATACTCTTTCATTTACCAACTAGATGTCCTCGTTTCTGAAATAGAGATAGATAGTTATCGGTTGAATCATCCATAATATCGTTATCATGGGATGTCCATTTTTTAATGTGATCATCCAAATAATGATTGAAAAATGTGGTTGCTTATTTGGTATTGCATGCATAGTGAATAGAACCTTAAATACATGCTTTCATTCACTTTTTTTCTTTAGGTGAACGATATACCTAACATGAAAGTGTGATATAACTATAATATGTTCGATATATAAAAATTACATAAATGAATTTAACTTGCAGCGTCCACTTACCTAACAAAAGGATATATCCGTCTGTACTAAACTATTCCTCGCATTTATGTTTAGTTGGTGGATGTACTAGTATATGTTCCATGCAGTACAAAATTCTAGAAAGAAATATACTATCTAGTTTACAAATTAGCTTTGGTCTATATATTTAAAGCTTGTGAATTGTTTTTGTAGAGAGTGTTCCAGCATATATCTTTATAGAATAAACCAAGCTCTTTGGACATCTAATGTTCCTGTTATAAAGGGTCCCTAAATACAATTGATAATAGATCCCAATAAATAAATGAAAATCATGACTCTTCATACCTAAAAATATAAGTTCACTCATATCAATACGCTTCATATTAGAAACAAAATATGCTTGGGAACATTATAGAATCAACACAGTCATATAGTTTTGCATGTTGAGTGTTATCAAACTCATAACAAGCAAAAACAACGAAATTTCGACGAATTAGGTTAATTTTAAGTTCTGGACTGTTTGCACAAAAAATGGGCAAACGCTTCCAACCGATTAGTTATAAAGCTTTGAATACGAGGTGTATAATGCAGCTACTATATTTGTAATATGATTGATTTTCAGAGAGCAGATCATATATAGGTTATGCAAAAAGTAAGTTTCAGTAAAGTAAAGAACACAAAGATTGATAGCGGTTCGATCTGAATCTGCCTACATCCACTGTCCATTTTCATTATTCTTCTTATATATCTTTGATATAATGTCTGAGATACAAGATACAATGGCATGGAGCTCAAAAGCCAGTAAGATATCGCTCAAGGGAATCTGTTCGGCTATCCCTGTTTGTTTATTCCTGTTTGCTTATTCCTATTCAGCTGCCTCTGTTAGGCAGTTTCTGTTAGCTGTTCCTATTGATCTGTACTTGCTAGACGATTCCTGCTAGATGTTCCTACTAGGTTGTTCCTGCTAGACTGTTTCTGCTAGGTTGTTCCTGCTAGGCGGTTCCTGCTTTGAAGTTCTCTTGTTTGCTATTCTTACTTTTCCATGACTTGTCTTCCATTATTGCTGTAAGCTTGGCTCTTCAAAAATTGTCCTCCATTGTTGATGGATGTTTAGGTATTTATAGGAGTGAAGGTATATGGAGGTTAGGCTGATAGTTTCCCTATATAACATGTTTAGATGGAATATTCCTTAATATGCCAAATGCAATTAATAGTTTCCTGATATACGCTGATTGTATTCCATATATAACTTGCTCATTTCGACATGAGCCCTGTCCGGAGTAGGTTGTTCCGGTACAACTGTTTATGTGGACATGTTGTTGGCCATGTTCCTTGGCTTCCCTATCTTGGCTTGGCTCACCTCGGTTTGGTAGTCTCTTCATAGGCATGGTTCGATGTGTCATTAAGGCACATGGCTCGGTCTGATACATGCTCCTCATAGGCTTTGTCCGGTGGGATCCATGGTCGTTTGTCATTGTGGGCTCCTAAGCACCGAACAGAAAATCTTGCTCGGTGCTTAGGGCACAGAACATGATTTCATGTTCGGTATCTTGGGCCATAACAGAAACTCTGTTCGGTACTTCGGCCACTGTACAAGGAAGTGGAGGCTTACTCTTCCCTTGTTCTTTTGAGCTCTCTTCTCTACCTTTCCTTCTGCTTTGCCCACTCTCTCTTCCTTCCTTAAGTAGGAAATGGTTAGGCATTCCGTAATTAGATTCCCTACTGGACCATTCTTCATGTTCTATTAAATAATGTGCTTGCTAGGACTCGACCCCGGGTGGGTTGGTTAAAAGGCAAAGTCTTTACCACCTTGATACACATGTTTTTATGCCATAAATACTTCATTTCAAGTCATAACTGAATAAAACTTGGATCAGTAGCTACGTATTGAGCAGACCATTCCAATGCCTTTGAGTGTTCCATTTGCCCAAATTAGGAAATAACTCTCCAAGGTGTGGCTCGAGTAGTTAGGCAGTGGACAAATTTTAAGATGAACATATCTTCCAACCCGTAGCTCAGATTGGGACAGGGTTTCGACCTATGTTCATGTCCTGGCCTTAGGAACATCTTTTAAGAGCTTTGACTATATTTTTTGACTATGCCAAATTTTCCCCTAGCGCTTCGCCTTCCCTTTGCAATGACATTATGGCGCCTTTATTATCCATCTTCAAGGCATTTCTATGCTCCTACACGTCTTCTCATATTCACCATGTTGTGGGTGAAAATGCCACGACACTTGCTCCCTAAAGCATATTTCATAAAATACAAGGTGTGCTTTGTTTCATCCAGAATCATCGTTCTTTCTCATGTGATGGTTGTCTCAAACCTTGAATGTCCATATCCTTATTCATGTCATTTCGATAAGTCTTCCATTGCTAGTATGTTGTGGAGCCTTGTTCACTCAGGGAAAGTTTGTTGATCACTCCAAGACATCCTTTATCAGTGTGACATTCGTAGTTCATTCTTTTTTTGAGTAGTATAATCATTTGGCATTATCTCCCATTGATTTTCATCTCTGTTTGGTAGGCTTTTGCTCCCTCTGGTTCAAACTCCTTGCCTCTATGTCCTGAGGGATGTGTGTCATCATATGAATGTTCTAAGAATGTCAAGATGCCCCAAGGACAAGAATATATAGTGGTTCCATGGCATATGGATTTAACAAGGTGTATTTTGCAGTTTGGGCAATTAAGGCTGGTGGTTGTGATGTAATTTCCTTACAATATTGCCAAGTTATTCCTCTAGTGATTCCTTCATCACCTCCATGCATACTTATATAAGTTAATCACCAAGATGTTTGTCTAAGTGTGTGGTTCCTTCTAAAGTTTTGAACGTTGTTAATCATGGACTTGTGCTATGAAGCTAATCTTCTTTTGATGTTTATGCATTGTTGCATCTAATATTTATTTATGCCCATATTCTCCTCTTCTTAGCTAGTGACCATAATATGTTTTTTCTACTTGCTTGCATGGTTACTTGTTCCATTAGCAACCTTTCTTGCTTCTATCATGTATACTTGTATGAGATCAATCACCAACAAGTTCGGTAGGGTATGCGGTTTTGTGGCTGATGCCTCCCTTAACCCATACATTACACTTCCTATATGAAAAATTGTATAAGTTCGTATGTATCTTATAGAAATTATAAATGAAATTACCATATCTTATGTGGATTAGTTATTGTGTTGTGTTTGTATAGTATCCTTGCTTATCTATTAGCCCATTAGTAATCTTTTATTACTTCCTCGTGTACTTGTATAGGGCCTACCACTAATAATTTCGACACGATGAGCATACTAGCAAAGTAGTTATGTGTTATTTTCTAGCTCTTCTGGCAACTCTTCCTTTGTCCCCAGCATATTTGCACAAAATCAATCACGGATAGGCTTGATAATGTGAACATACCCTGGTGGAGTGTCTTTGTAACCTAGTACCATATGCCCTTGTTCGTTTTCACGCACTTCCAGCATTTTAGTTTTCTTATTTTCACATATATATTCCATGCATATTTTAAACAAGTTTGCCCAAGAGTAGGTCTGTTAATAGTCTTTATAGGCAATTCCTGCATTGGGTGCTTGCACTGAGCCATGGTCATGTTTTTCTATGTGCAAGCTCAGTTATTTGTTGCCGATAGAAAACTGGATCCGAATGTAGGGTGTGAACCAACTAGGCCACTGTCATTTCCTGAACGTCAGTAAGTCGGGTTCTCTATAACCATCCTAAAAACTTACAGCCGATCGCTAATGGTAGACACCCGGTTAGAGTTACTCTGGTCTGCCATTGATGGCGAAAAGTTTGAGCCGATCATTAGTCGTGGATACTCGAGTAGGGATCTTCTGGTCCACCACTGTCGGCGAGATGTTTGGGATAGATCATCAATGGGGAATACCCATTTTGCAATCATGTCCTGACCATGGTCTAAGCTAGCTTTCCATTGCCGGCCAAAGGTTTAGGGCCGATCGTCAATGGCGAGCACCCATTTGACGGTCATGTTCTAACCATGAGCTGATCTGGCTTGCCACTACCGGTAAAAGTTTTATGGTCGATAGTCAATAGCGAGCACCCATTTGGTGGTCATGTCCTAATTATGAGCTGATTTGGCTTGCCATTGCTAACCAAAAGTATAGGGCTGGTCATCAATGGCGTATACCCATTTGGCGATTATGTCCTAACCATAGGCTGATCTGGCTTGCCATTTCTAGCCAAATGTTTAGGGCAGCTCTCTGGCTGTGGACACCTGAATAGGGTCTATATGGTTCACCACTGTCAGCCAAGAGTTGGGGCCACTCAGTTAATGAAAAACACCCATTTGGTGGTCATGTTCTAACCGTGGACTGATTTGGCTTGCCACTGCTAGCCAAAGGTTTGGGGCTACTCGTCAATGGCTAACACCCATTTGGCAGTCATATCCTGAACATGGGTTGATTTGGCTCATCACTACCAGCCAAATTTTTTTCCAAGCTTTCTATGATGAGCAGAGTTGGGTGCCCCTAGTATGCAATGGCCTTGTCTGTATAGTCCTAGAGATCGAGAATTTTATTCAACATGCGATGGTTGCTCTTGTAGTGGTTTGATAGCGCTTACAACCTACCATAGTTTCGCGCACCCCATCCATGGGTTCGGTAAGACCATGACGATTGACCAACCTACTTATCCACAATCCATGCAGTTGCAATAGTCAGTGCATGAAATAGAGGTTTTGAGCATTATTTGTTTTCCTGGATACTACTCCATCCATGATGGTTAGAATATAGGCTTCATTCTTTGGTTCCTTGCTGATAAAATGTAGTCCTTCTCGGATGGGTCAGTTGCACCAACTAGAGGGAATTCGCTCCATGACTAGGTTTCCCTCCTTTAGTGGGCAATGCTTTATCCTAGAGTTGTATTGTTTCATGGTTTTATCTATAGTGTCGCTGTTTACAAAGTAGCCTCGTCTCCCTTTTCCTTAATCACATCCAAGAACATGTTTAGTTATTCCTCATTCTCCTCTTAGTCATAGTGGATTCTCCTACAAGATAAGAGTGTAGTTTCATTGGGTAGCATAACCTGTAATTCGTAGGCCAAAGGAAAAGGAGTATGCCCCCATTGTAGTTTTGTAGAAAGTGCAACACGCATAAAGTCCAATGGCAGCTCATCCATCCGAGCTCCCTTATCATTTTCCAAATTCTCCTTGATGAGAGTTTTCAGAACCTTGTTGACTTCTTCAACATATTCGTTGGCCCATGGGTGAGGCTCTATAGAAAAGCTTATCTTGATTTCGTGTTGCTAATAGAAGTTGGTGAATTCCTGACTATCAATCTTCTTTCCATTGTCCGAGACCATCATGAGAGGAACTCCATACTCGATGCAGTAATCCATAGCCACTGCTGCATATTTAGCTCCACCCATAACTATTAGAAGTTCTCCGTTTTAGATCAATGCCCATGAGATTTCCTTCTCTAGGGTCTGCCCCGGAATGTGGTCTCTTCTACTGCCTTGATATGCATTATCCAATATTTCCTTAGCTTCTTTTAAAGCTAAGCACCTTAGCAGCAGATTAGTTAAAACTCTTCTATATAGGATGCCATCATGTATGGTGTACCGAGTCATCTTACACATCACCTTCCTTTCTTTATTCCAATTTAAAGGTAGAGTTTTCATAGGACCATCCCAAAGAGTGATTTATTTCTCAAACTCTCCCTTGGTTGTGCTTAACCACATAGAATCCTTGTGCATCAAGCAAAACCTTCACTCTTTTTCTTTTTTAAGTGGTATGTTAACCGTTCTCCTCTGACTTAGAACTCCTAACATGCTTAATTCACAGCCATTTGCAAGTCTCTATAGATACATAGTGTTCTGACTCCTGATTCTTTTACTACTTCCAATCCTGCTATTAATGTACCACACACTTTTGTTCGGTCTAGCATACAAGGTAAGAGGTCTATCCAACCCGTAGAGGTCAAAAAACGTTTGTTCTTGCCCAACCATTAGTATTTCTCTCACTTCCGTAGGTTTCGCATAGTCATGTGGCATGTTGTTATTATTCCTTAATCATTTCTGTTAAATATCATTTGAAATTTATTCACTAAAGTAAGTCATAACTTTGCATTGTTGTCCCCGTATGCTATGAAGGCATTTAGTCTCATTACTATATGCTTTATATTCATATGAAACTGATCTATCTTTGGGGCTTTTTGAAAATATAATGCTCCACCATCTCCAGAGATATCTTGTCCCACCTATGGAATGCATCAGAATTACATACCACTATCTCTGTAGGAGTTGAAACTAGTCTCTCATTGTCTTTGGTGGAGCTGACCCTTGCCTTCAGGACTAAGAAGTTTATGCTCCGCTATCTAATTACTTTGTTCTTTACAATTTTCATGCACATCCATCTTTAGATATCTTGTAGGAGGACATGCTCTAATGTCCATAGGGGGAATTCAACACCATCCCCCTAGTGTGCTTTACATTATATCTTCATAGGGACTCATTTCCATTGAGGGACTACGATCTAGAGTTTGTGGCATTCTTGGTGGAGTCACTTCCATTTCAGTCTAAGGTATACCTAGGAGATTTATTTACCTTCATTGGTATCAAAACCACAAATCTCATGGAATTTGTGATATTTGTTGATTCCAATCTTTGTGGTTGTTGACTCTCTGAACCTTGATTTATTGCAATCTACGGCTTCTCCGGTAGCGAGATAGATTCTTTCTGGAGATTCCATATCGATAAAAATGGAAACTTTCCCTATCTTCTAAAATGTTTCCTTTCTAAGGCCTTTAATCTTCAACCTAGTTGACATTAATCCATCCCTTTGCTTGATATCCAAGTGTTAATGGACTATTATTTCAAACCACTAAACAAATAGTCTCTAAGTATGACTTAAATGGAGGAAAGTAACAAAATCCTCTCTCTTCGTAGCTCCAACTGCTTCCATATGCTAAATGTAGTGCCTCAAAATTGTTCAAGGGTTGGTTTTTCCAACGTATTGTTTCATATTCAATGTCTTAAAATCTGAGGGTTGACTACGTGTTTGATGTTCGGAGTGAACTGACTGTGGTTCATCTTGTGAAGCTTTGGTCTCTTGCTCCGCTTTCCTAACTCAATACATTGGCCCAATGACTTTCACCCACTGTTTGAATGCTTCCTTAGTTTGCTTGGTTTGCCACAACATGCCACACGACAATGAATCAACCACATGTGTACTAGTCGGTATGAATTTAAGCGGTCTCATTTCAACAGCCAATTGTATAGTTCCAACATCAGCTTTGATTTTTAGTGATTTCTCCATTTTCGATCTTTTATAAGCTTTGTTCTAGGGTGCACTCCACTATGTGAGCCATCAAGTTAAACTTTTCATCCATGTTTTGAATTCCGACGGTTGCGGCATTAAACTAGGATAGGTAGTGTCGTAGCGACTCATCTTCCTTTTGCTTTACATCAGATGATGAGTGCCTATCTTTTTGATGTTTAATACGCAATCGGGATTGACTAATAAACTACTTCTTTAACATCTCCTAAGAATGAATTGATCCTTAGGGTTAACTACAGAACTATTTAGTGGTTGGCACTAAGATTTGAGGATCGCACATGCACAAGACTTCCTTCGTACTCCACTCACCGGCATGTGTTGGGTATACTATCATAAATGTACTACAGGCTCAGTAAGTCCTTAATATGGTTCCATGGTAGACGTTCTGAAGTCTCCAGGGTCCTTGCTAGTCCTATATCCAAGGAGAAGGTGCTACTAAGCTAAGCTCTAATTTCTCGCTCCACTTATTCACGTTCGAACAAATTGTCTAATGATTTGAGCCATCCTATCATCTGGTTTGGATGACTGTCAATGATAGCTCGACCTTTCCACTTGGGGAAGCAATTTTTTTCATCTTTCTTATAATGACTTGATCTTTAGTTACGGCCATGATTATGGCTCTTAGATCAATCCCAGTTATTATTTTATCCCCTTTGACCACAATTTCAATGAAGGAATAAGAGGAGTTTGCTGTAGCTGCCCCTAGTTCAACATCATGGTATGGCACCAAACCGCTCCTAGGTTTAGCTTCGGACTGGAATCTTGCTCATTTCCTCCCTTCTCATTCCTTCTTCTAGCTCTTGGACCTTCTTGATTGAATTCTTTATTATAATGTGACCCTTTCTACTGAATACCCTAGACTGGATCACCCTTTTGTTCAAATGTTATGACCAATAGTTTACGTCAGCCCTATGTGTGTTATAAGTCGATCTACTATTGCTTGATGATGTGCAGTGAAACATTAGTTTAGTTTGGCCACAAATCTATCTAGGTTGCCTTTGGTAATTATGAATATTAGCACTGGAGTGCTTTTTGAATTATCATCTTGATTAGCGGTTGTTTGGTTAGGTGCATGGGCGTTCCCTGCATTCCCACTGGTAGCACCAACCTTATTATTTGATCTCAAAGGCATGTTGAGAATCACACTTCGCAGTAAATGCACCAAAAATATTTGCACAAAAAATTAGCAAAAAATCCAATCAATAGTTGTGGAGATATGAATACGGGGTTTATCGCAATATTTGTATTTTGATTGATTTTCAGAGAGCAGATCATATATAGGTTATGCAAAAAATAAGTTGTACTAAACAAAAGAAAACAAATATTTAGTGGTTCGGTCTGAATGTGCCTACATCCACTATCCATTTTCATTATTATTCTTATATATCTTTGATATAATGTTTGAGATACAAGATACAATGGTCTGAAGCTCAAAAGCCAATAAGATATAGCTCAAGGGGGTCTGTTCGACTATCTCTGTTAGGCGGTTCCTGCTAGATGGTTCCTACTAGCTTTTCCTACTAGGTTGTTCCTTGTAGACTGTTCCTCTTAGGCAGTTCCTACTTTGCTATTCTCCTGCTATCTGTTCCTATTATCTGGTCCTTTCCTCTGACTTGTCTGCCATTACTGTTGTAAGCTTGCCCTCTAGAAATTATCCTCCATTGTTGTTAGATTCTTTGACATTTATAAGAGTGAAGGTATAGGGAGGTCAAGCAAATACTTTCCCTGTGTAACACGCCCAGATGGAATATACCTGAATATGCTAAATGTAATTGATAGTTTCTTAATATACGCTGATTTTATTCCATATATAACTTGCTCGGTTCAGCTTGGAGCCCAGTCTAGAGTAGGTTGGCCCAGTACAAGTGTATGTGGATATGTTGTTAGCAATGTTTGCTAGCTTCCCTATCTTTCTTGGCTTCCCTCGATTCGATTGGCACTCCATAGGCTTGGTTCGGTGTGTCCTGAGGGCGTGTGGCTCGGTCTGGTACATGCTCTCTATAGGGTTGGTCCGGTGGGATCTATTGCCATATGGCTTGGTAGGTTCTTGACCACCAAACAGAAAATCATGTTCGGTGCTTAGGGTACAGAACATAGACTCTGTTTAGTAGTTGGGCCACTGAACAGGGGAGGGGAGGCTTACTCTTCCCTTATTCTTTTGGGCTCTCTTCTCTACCTTGCCTTCTACATTGCCTAGTCTCTCTTCCTTCCTTACGTTGGAAATGGTTACGCGTTCAGTACTTAGATTTCCTATAGGACCATTCTTTATGTTCCATAAAAATAATGTGCTTACCAGAACTTGATTCGGGTGGGTTGGCTAAAAGGCACAAGGCTTTACCATTGTGCTACATAAATTCTTATGTCATAACTTTTTTATTTCAAGTCAGAATTGAATGAAACTTAGACCAATAGCTTCATATCATTGAGTAGAATATTCCAATGCCTCAAAACATTCCATTTGCTTGAATTAGGCAGTAGTTCTTCAAGGTGGAGCCCGAGTCAGTTATATAGCGGACAAATTTTAAGATAATCATATCTTCTAATCCGTAGCTCGGATTAAGACCCAGTTTTGACCTATATGCATGTCCTGACCTTAGGAGCATATTTTAAGAGCTTTGACTATGCCAAATTTGCCCCTGGCGCTTCGCCTTTCCCTTGTGATTACATAATGGCACCTTTATTATGCATCTTTTGACTGTTTCTATGCTTCTAGACATCTTTCCTTATTCACCATGATATAGGCGAAAATGCCTACAAAATAAACTACTGTAATAGTTTTGAAGTCACCTCTTAATTTCAAATCATCTTTAGATTCTTATTTAATATTCATTATCATCTTAAAGAAATTCTCATACATATTTTTTCATTATGAGTTATGTCCAACATGTTTAGAAAGTTAAGATCCTTCCTGTATGGTAATTCCCAAATATACTCTTTTTCACCAAATTGATATGTCCCTTTACTTAGAATTTTTGGCTCTTTAATCCTCATCCGTGTACTTTTGAATAATCTTCTATAATATCAAACAACTCATCGCTATAGTAAAATTGTTACTACTGTAAATTTTCCAATTTTTTCTAATCACGTCTCAAAAAGGTCATTTGAAAACAAAAATGACGTTGACGATCTCATCAACACTACTTACCACTATATTTTAGTCGAAATTCTTTCATCGAATGCATGCATATTGGACAAGATAATTTACCCCTCATACTACATATCGAAAGCATTTTCTACACGAGAATATTACTTATTATTCACAATAAACAAGAAAATTGTTTAAGTTTTCTTTGATACATCGTAATGATAAAATCCCTCTGTCAGAAGTTTTAATAACTCCTAGATTAAAAGCTATAAATAAACATTATTTAACGATGAATTTTCTATCGGTTTAGAAAATCGCCGATAAATTTTAAATTAAAATAATCGCAAGCGCACGGCGTACAAAAGTTAGTACGTGGCGAGTACGGGTAGATCCGTAAGGAATTGTTAGATTTTAAAAATCAATTCAATCAAATTATACCAAATGGAGAGGAAATTGTTAACTATAAGCAAAATAAAGCTAAAACTAGAATTAAAATGAGATTAGAGAACAATTTAGAGGCAAATCCACTCCCATATTTTTGTAAATCAACAAACAAATAATTTATGATCTCTAGTTTTGATATTAAGTGAAATAATTGTTGCATTTATCATAAGTATGGTTTATTTATGTTTAATTAACATAACTCAAACCATCAAACTATAATACAACAAATAAACCACTTATAAATTCTCATGAAAATGAAGTAAAAGCAAAAGCTAATTTAAGTATGATCTATTTACTATTGTAATTAGTAATATAGATCATCAAATTTATTTTCACTTCCATTTCAAAATCAAAAATCAATTAGCAAATGATGATGTAAATTGTGTTTATGTTGAATAAGAATAGCTCATTTGCAAATGCAACATATGCTATCAAACCCACTTGTATAAACTTACATCAAAATCTACTCTCATGGAGCACAAATAAAAGAGACCATAAATCATAGAAATGTTGAAATTCCTTAATATTTGAGAGCTTCATTACCCCTAAATTGAAGGGGTTTAGCTACTCATTTGTGTTATCAAATCAACACATGTAAGTTTCAACATTGAAAGCAAAAGAAATAGAAACTAAACAAAGGAAGAAAATGAGGTTAACTACTAAACTACTTGCATAAAAATAAAACTATACTATTTGCATGAATGTAAATCTAATCTATTAACAATGAAAAGAAAAGAGCATAAAAATAAATACAAGCATAAAAGTAAAGAGAAGCATGTAGAAAAGAGAAGGCTTAGGAAGCCATTTTTATTTCACTTTGATTTGTGTTTACAACTTGCTAATTTCATAAGTAAAATAAGAGAGTAGAAGATCCTTTACATGTACATAAGAGGGCTATTTATACATGCATAAAACCCTAATTCAATTTTTAGGGTGCTTCCCAAAATGCCCTTTAGGAAGTGTGACCACTAAGTAACCATTAGCCACTAATTAATCCATCATTAAATGTGCATGAAGATTTAACCTCCACTTAGTTGTCCATTAGCTTCTAATTGTAGATTTAGGTAAGTGGGTGGGGTCCTCCACGATCATGAGCTTGAATTATTTCCCTCTTCATTCCTTTGTGGTTGATAACACAATGTAATTATGAAATGGATCCTTAGTTGATTATCAAAGTTTGTCAAAATGGTATTTTCATTTCTTTTCAATAACAAGTTAAATCTAACAAGTCAAAAGAGTGCTTGGATTTCAATTGCTTACTCTCTCTTATTTGAAAATTTTATTAATATTAACAATATTTACATATGCCTAACTCAGATAAACCGAGGCCAGATATATTACCAATGCACTGCCTTGTGGATTGATGTGAGGGGAATACAGAGCGTGGCGAGTGAACACACAAGTGTGAACACTTATCGACTGTAGGCATTATTAAAAAGAATTTTTATATACTTTAGATAAACCGAGGCCAGATATACCGATCGTGCACTGCCTTTCGGGCTTACGTGAGAAGGGTACAGAGCATGGCAAGTGAACACACGAGTGTGAACACATGACTCTAGGTTTTAAAAATATATACATATATACAAAAAAAATCATTTTTTATAGAAAAGAGAAGGTTTTGTAAAATTATCTTAGCACCATTTAACTTAGAAGATAAAAAGGTTATATCCTTTACTTTAAATTTACCATTTTTTCTAAACAAAGATTTTCATTTCGAATATACTTCATAATTAACACACATGAACCTTCCTATGTACTAGTTAAACCATTGTTATTTGTAATCAAACTTCATTTTTATTTTTGTTAAGACAAATAAATTTTCAAAAATCTTAATTTATTAACCAAAACTTATACTTATCCTATAGTGTTTCTTTAAAAATAAATCAAAATGCTAAAAAGAAAATGTTTTTGAGATTTAGAAATTTTGAGATTTTTTCTGGTTAAAAGAAAATGAAAATTCAAAAATGCCATGAAACTTAAAAAAATGAAAATTAGACTCCCCACACACTTAGTTTTTACTGTGTCCCCACAGTAAGTGCATGATATAATGAGTGTAACAAGGAAAAATATGTACATATTTACAAAAGAGGGTTAACATTCTTACTAGACGTAGCTTGGCCCATTAAGGATCATGAGCTCCTCCTCTTGGTTATTTGGCAATTCCAGGAAAGGTTTCAAACGATGACCGTTGACTTTGAAAATCGATCCATCCATGGGGTTTTCTATTTCTACAGCACCATGTGGAAAAACAGTGCGTACCACAAATGGTCCGGTCCATCTTGATTTAAGTTTCCTAGGGAATAAATGAAGTCTAGAGTCATATAAAAGAACTTTTTGGTTAGGCGAAAACGTTTTTCTTAGGATTGACTTGTCATGAAAAACTTTTGTTTTTTCTTTGTAAATTTTCTCGTTTTCATATGCGTCGTTCCTACGTTCTTCTAGTTCGTTGAGTTGTTGTTTTCGGTTTTCGCTAGCTTTATCGAGATCTAAGTTTAAGTTCTTTATTGCCCACAACGCTTTGTGTTCGATTTCAATTGGTAAATGGCAAGCTTTCCAATAAACCAAACAAAATAGAGACATCCCCAAGTTAGTTTTAAAAGCAGTACGGTAAGCCCGAAGTGTGTCGGTCAATTTCTGAGACCAATCTTTTTGATTTTTGTTGACAGTTTTCCCCAAGATTTGTTTTATTTGACGATTTGAAACTTCAACTTGCCCATAAGTTTGAGGATGATATGGAGTGGATAACTTATGGGTTATCGATTATTTCTCCATTAATGTTACAAAAGATCGATTGCAAAAATGGGTTCCGTTATCACTGATTATTGTGCGAGGTATGCCGAACCTCGAAAAGATGTTTTCTTTGAGAAATTTCATAACAATTCTATGGCCGTTGGATTTGCAAGGAACGACTTTGACCCATTTTGAGACGTAATCGACAACAAGAAGGATATACAAGTTTCCAAAAGAATTGGGAAAAGGTCCCATAAAGTCGATACCACAAACTCAAAGTTTTCGATCGTAAGAATGGGGTTTAGAGGCATCGTATTTCGTCGAAAAATTCGTCCAAGCATTTGACATCGATTGCAAGTTTCACAAAATTCAAACGAGTCTTTGAAAAGAGAAGGCCAATAGAAACCACACTGAAGCACCTTTTCCGCAGTTTTTCGAGGACCGACCACCGCACGCTTGATCGTGGCAAAATGAAAGAACACTCCTGATCTCATTATCTGGAATGCAACGTCGGATTATTTGGTTGGGACAATATTTGAACAAGTATGGATCATCCCAATAGAAATATTTCACTTGGGACATGATTTTCCATTTGTCCTGTTTGGACCAAGATGAGGGAGTTCCTTTAGTGACTAAGTAGTTCACTATATCAACGTACCATGGATCGGTAGAAATTGAAAGAAGTTGTTCATTGGGGAAGTTTTCATTGATTCGCAAAAAAGATGGTGTGCTCGGAAGACGAGATAAGTGATCGGCTATGAAATTATTAGATCCTTTTTTGTCTTTGATTGTAAGGTCAAATTCTTGAAGTAAAAGGATCCAACGAATCAAACGGGATTTAGCATCCTTTTTGGCAAAAAGGTATCGAAGAGAAGTATGGTTAGTGTAGACCGTGATGTGTGAACCTATCAAGTAAGGTCAAAAATTTTCGAGCGCAAAAACGATAGCTAGAAGCTCTTTTTCGGTTGTTGTGTAGTTGAGTTGAGCGTCGTTCAAAGTTATACTCGCGTAGTAAATGACATGAAGGATTTTATTGATGCGTTGTCCTAAGACAACACCAACAGCAAAGTTAGAAGCGTCACACATTATTTCAAATGGGAGATCCCAATAAGGTGCGCAAATGATTGGAGCAGACATGAGTTCATTTTTGAGACGTTCGAAAGAAGAGATACAATCAGAGTTAAAATCGAAAGGATCGTCTTTTCCAAGAAGAGTCGTCAAAGGACAAGCGGTTTTGCTAAAGTCTTTCACAAAGCGTCGGTAAAAGCCAGCGTGTCCTAGTAATGATCGAATGTCCTTAACAGATTTGGGAATGGGTAGATTTGCAATTACGCAAACTTTCGCTTTATCGACCTCAATGCCTTTACTTGAGATGATATGTCCAAGAACTATGCCTTGTTTGACCATAAAGTGGCATTTTCCCTAATTCAAAGTCAAATGTTTTTCTTTACATCGATTTAGAACCAACTTGAGATGATGTAAACATTCGGAAAAAGAATCACCAAAGATAGAGAAATCATCCATAAAAACTTCTAGAAAGCGTTCAATCATGTCAGCAAAGATGCCAACCATGCATCATTGGAAAGTAGCAGGAGCGTTACAAAGTCCGAATGGCATACGTCGATAAGCAAAGGTACCGAATGGATACGTGATTGTTGTTTTCTCTTGATCTTCGAGAGCGATTGGAATTTGGTTATAGCCAGAATAACCATCAAGGAAGCAGGAGAATTCATAGCTGGCTAAACATTCGAGCATTTGGTCAATGAAAGGAAGAGGGAAGTAATCTTTTCGTGTTGCAGCATTTAATTTTCGATAATCAATGCAAACACGCCAACCAGTTTGAGTTCGAGTAGGAATGAGTTTGTTAGCGTTGTTTGTTATAACGGTAAGTTCAGACTTTTAGGCACGACATGAATTGGGCTAACCCATGGGCTATCGGAGATGGGATATATGATACCATTATCGAGGAGCTTAAGAATTATGTCACGAACAACATCTTTCATTTTTGGGTTAAACCTCTGTTGTGCATCACGTGTGGGTTTGGCTTCATCAATTAAGTGAATGCGATGTTGGACAATAACAGGGCTAATTCCCTTAATATCGGTAATGGACCACCCAATTGCTTCTTTGTTTTTCGAAAGAATAGAAAGTAAGGAGGTTTCTTGATCAAGAGAGAGAGAGAGAATTGCAGAAATTATGACGAACAACGTTTTGTTATCACCTAAGTATGCATACATAAGGTGATCGGGAAGTGGTTTGAGGTCCAACTTCGGAAGTTTCTCGATCAAAGAATTGGGTTGAGATTCGGACTCAACTTGAAGCAATTTAAAAGGAAGAGTGTATTCAATGTCATTGGGTATTTCATGAAACAATTTTTCGTACTTAGCTTCGCGTTCGTCATTAAGGCCAATTCTCTCTTTTTTGAAGTTTTCGTGAATGGCACTAGCTTCCAACGTTTGGTCGGAAGGTTCATTTGATTGGCTTTCAAGATTGAAAATGTTGAGATCCAAAGTCATGTTTCCAAAAGAGATTTTCATCGAACCGTTGCGACAATTGATTAAGGCATTTGAGGTGGCTAAGAATGGTCGGCCTAAAATCAATGGAATTTGACTCGTGGGATTTGTCATGGGTTGTGTTTAGAGAATGATAAAATTAACGGGGAATATGAATTGCCCTACTCGAATGAGCACGTCCTCAATTTCTCCTATGGGCTTCTTAATGGAATGATTGGTGAATTGAAGCGTGATCTTTGTGGGTTTGAGCTCACCTAAGCCTAATTGTTCATACATGGAATATGGAATCAAATTGACACTCGTACCTAAGTCTATCAAGCATTTGTTAATCATCTTGTCTCCAATTGTACACGAAATCGTAGGGCAGCCAGGATCTTTGTATTTAACGGGCATGGATTGGGACAAGACTTCACTCAAACTGGCGGCTAAGAAGACTTTTTTGGGCACTTGAGTGTGTCGCTTTTGGGTACACAAGTCCTGTAACGACCCGTATTTTTAACACTTTAAAAATACGAATTAAAATGAAAATTTGGATAAAAATTCGAAGGGAATAAAATTTTGTGTTGTTAAATGTGAATTACAAGTTAAAATACAAAACTGAATTCTGAAATAATTTATTTGTAAATTAAATATGGATGTTAACTTGTATTGAATGTAAATAATGAATTGAATTTGATTGTAAACCAAATTGGTTATGATTGTAAACAAAAAATAAATAAAATGGTAGATTTAATAGTGGAAGTTTATGTTATTGAAACCATATAAATAAATGTAACTTAATAGTACAGTTGATTGAAATCAGATAATAACTGAAACTGTAATTTGACAAAGATGTTAACTTGTAATTGAACGTAAGTAAAGATTTAAATTTGAATGTAACAAGTAATTGATACGAATTGAATTTGGTTGTAAACAACGAAATAAATAAAATGTTACATTTAATATTGAAGTTATAATATTGAAATCAACGTAAATGAATGTAATTTAATATTACTGTGAATTTAAATAAGATGATAGTTGAAGAAAATGAAAGTAAATGAATTATAAACTATTGATAATAATGTATAAGTAAATGGTTGATTCAATAATGAAAGTGTAAATCGAAATAAAAGAATTCAATTGGAATTAAATAACTTGAATTTGAATTACAATATAATTGAAATCTAATGTAATATTTTATACTGGATTTATAATGGGAAAACTGCATTGTAAAAGATTGTTAATTACTGTGAAATAAAAAAATGAAATTTGTGAACAATTGAAATTTGATTTAAAAGTTAATAATTTAAAATTGGGAATTTTATATTGAAATTAGACTGTAGAAATAGCCATTTTTACAACTATCTCGGATTTTGACGAAACTAGTTTCATCGGATCTATAATAGTGAATTATTGTAAGGATTCAATTTTCGTAGCAATCGGACTTGTCGTTTGGTCGTGCGAGCTTGAAACGCGTAGAAATTTAATGTCATTAATTAAAATAATCGACTTTAAAAAGCTATCTTCCACATACGATTGAATTAGGCCTTGGGACTAGTTCCATTGCGTCCGGAACGGGGGTAAAACCTTATAAACGCCTGGCGGCACGTCTCGTTTGGAGTTCGGACGATTTTGGACCTAACTTTATAAATACGCACTCAAAACCAAGACAGTTTTATCATTTTTCATTTCAGAAACCCTAATTTCAAACCATGGCCGCCACCTATTCCATGGCTGAAATTGCTCGAACTTCTTTCCTTAATATCTCTCAATCCGTTCAACGAAATCGAAAAATTCCAAAAGCAAAAGTGTAGATCTCGGCGAGCTCTTCAAATCCATACGGTTGATTCGTGCTAATTCTTCATGGATTGGTCCAGATCTGGCTTTAAAGTCGTGCGTATTTTCTTGGTTTGCGTGCGAACGGTGGCGAATGGGGTGGCGAAACTTGACACGGAGGTGGAGCAAGGAGAGGCGCACGCGATGGCATCCCCTGATCAACGTCTGGTCGCTCCTAGTTGCGCGCGTATGGAAGAAAGAGGCGTGCGTGAGTGGGTTTCTACGCGTGAAGAAGAAGAAGGTTAAACGGTTAATCAATTTTTATTATATGGCTAATCATGTTTTAAATTATATCGTTATATTAATTTAAGCGTAACTTTTGCATACGAGGTCCGCTTCGAGCGAAACATCTGGCGACGTTGGAATCGCAGCGACGAGAGCTACGCTGCAGTTTAGATCCGAAGACATTTGGAGCTCGTTAAAATTTTGGGTTAAATCGAACGTTGTTCGATTTGATTTAAAAATCGAAACTCAAGGTGAGTGTTTATACACTCACAATTGACTAAAATAATTTATGGTAGTTAAATATGACATTATGAAGTGATATGAATTTTTTTTGTCGTTGTTTGATAAAATTTAATTGTCATATAGATTGTCATTTGAATTCACCGTTGAAAATTAAATTGACCGTCAAATTGAAATTAAAAATTGAATTGCGATTAAATTACCTGACATTGATAACTATGAAATTGCCGTGAATTGTATTGTCTATTGGATGATGTATTTCGATGGATGCTATTGGTTGATATTTAGATGTTTGGATGTTTATTTGCTTATATATATCCTATTATACATACATATGACACTGTGATTTGGTTTAAGTGATATATATTCATCCTTGACATTTAATTGAAATAACTAATCACTTGGCCATAGGATAGAAAACTATATACGGACACCGGGTTGGTTAAATTAAATGATTTTAAAAGTTGTTTGAAATTATTTAAATGAATTGATTTTAAGAATAAAATCCAATTTATGGAAATTGAATTATTTTGAGTTGAAGATCGAGATGTTGGAATTTAAACTTGGTAAATGAATTTGTTTAATTATTCGAAGTTTAGATTTTAAAGAAAAAGTTGAAATACGGCGTAAATTTTCGAAAGATTGATTTGTTTTAAAAGATTGGACTTTTAATCGAACTCTGGATATTTCTAAGAAAATTTATATGAAATGATATTTCAAGTGGAGTTTGGAATTGAAAATTGATTTGAAATTAAGATTTAATTAATTTGGAATTTAATTGAAATTCAAAGAAATTTGTGAATTGGACTAAATTAAAACTATTGAATTAAATTTGAAGATAAAATTGATTTGAATAGGATTTGAACTGAAATTGATTTGGAATGTAATACTTAAATGAATTCTTGAAATCCGAATGTTAATCTAAGTTTATTGAATTGGAATTGTTCCAGAAATTAAGTAAACTACTTAATACGGATGTTTAATTTGAAGAATATTCTAATTTGAATACGAAATGGTTTTAAAGCGAATCTTATATTCTTATATAAATATATGAACTGTTTTGAAATGTGAAATATTTAAAGTTTCGAAATATATTGGAAGTAAAATTGTTTATTTTGTGGTTCAAATATGTATTTGAAATTGATAATTTGAAATGGTTTATTGAGAAGCTGAATTGAGTTGAAATTGATGATTTGAGATTTGATTAAATTTTAAATTTTGGAATTCGAGTTTATGTGAAACCGAAATGAGATTTTGAGGCGAAAAGTGATTTTGAAATCGAAATGAGATTTTGAGGCGAAAAGTGATTTTTAAATCAAAATGAGATTTTGTGGCGAAAGTGATTTTGAAATCGAAATGAGGTTTTGTGGCGAAAAGTGATTTTGAAATCGAAATGAGATTTTGAGGCGAAAAGTGATTTTGAAATCGAAATGAGATTTTGAGGCGAAAAATGATTTTGAAATCGAAATGAGATATTGAGGCGAAAAATGGTTTTGAAACGGAATATTACATCTTGAATAGATATGATGATATTTGAAATGGATTTGATTTTGAAGCGAATATGATATTTTGATATCAAATTATGAATCGATTTGAAAATGTAAAAGATCGAACCGGTGTGAAAAATATAACGTAGTTATTAAAGAGACCGGGATCAGATATGGACATACTCTCTGTCGATACCGAAAACCACTTTAATAACTAATACACGTGGAGTGTTGATCCAGAATGAAGTGGATGGTTTTGGTGAACGTGTTGATTTGAAGAAAGAGAACGATTTTGGATGACCCCTGACATGACTAAAACAGGAGCCGCGCCGGGCCATTGAGGTTCGCCACCTCTAGCGGACACACTTCTTCGTTACCATGTCTATTGCTTTTGTGATTCAATTTGGGTGCACCCCGCGATTTTGGGAGTGTTGTTTCGCGGTGTTGGGGTAGTAGCTGCTATGCCCAACATCAGTCCGGATCACGCAACTACTAGTATCCTAGTTGGTATTGCCTCATGTACCTTGTCATACTGATTATCCTATTCGCGACCACTACGATTTTGGTTTGTACCTTTAGTATATGGATTGCCCTCTGGTGACTTCCGGTTTTGGGGAAATTACGGTCTTGTATATGCTATTGGGAATAAAAATGTGTTAAGGGTGGAATGGACCATGGCTTAACGCTAGTTTGATATTTTACTTTATGATAGACATTATTGTATATAGCGTATTCTATTATATAGTAGATAGTTTAACGGATCCTTAGGAGATGGAAATCCCGAACATCTCTTAAGTTAATGCACGCACGTTAAACACTGGATAGGAGGTGTGTAACGACCCAGAATTTTGAACGAATTTAAATTGGAAATATTTAATTAATTTTAAATATTTGAACGGTAATTTAATTTGAATCCTCGATATAAATTTGAATTTGACGATTTAATTATAAAATTTAATCTATTTAATGTTGAGTAAAATTTTTGAATCTCCAGTTTAAAGCTAGAAAAATATTTGGAAAGCTTATAAAACTCGTGTTGATAATTCTGAAGATAATAGAAACTTTCAGAATTGAATTTGAAACTGTTTTATTCGGTTTTGAATTTATATCGTTCGTATCGATATTTAAAAATAGTCATTTTTCAAACAGTCTCGGAATTCGACGAAACCAGTTCCATTGGGTCCGTAATATTGTATTATTGACGGATTTCAAATCTCGTAGCTTTCGGAGCTATCGTGTGATCGTACAAGATATAGACGCCGAGACAATAATTAACCGATTTAATTTAAATATAAAATTTATACACTCAAATCAACACACCCTATTATCTGATTTCCGTCGACCTAGTTGCCTCCTCTCGTACAAGACAACATTATTTCGTTCCCCCCTCTTCCTTATCTGTTCAAAACAATTCGCTCCTCAGTTCAAAAGAAAACAACTCAAACGAAATCCCTCGTCTCCCTCTTTTTCTTTTCTTTTTCAGTTAGATCCAAACGAAATCAAAACAGTCATTTTCAATTTCAAAATGCTTCTTCGGGTTCGCGTTCAACTGGAGGTATCTAGGGTTTCGAATTGGGGAAGACAATGCTAGGCGATTTGTTCTGCTCGAATTCGCGAGTCAAGCTCGAGTCACGCGGCAATCTAGAATCGAACGTATCGCGTTCGATGATGGGAGCGGCAGGAGAAGGATCGCGAGCACGAGGTCGAGGCTGGGTTCACTGGGGAGGTAGTCGCGATTCTCGTAGAGGATCTGGGAACACGATGCTGGTGAGGGGTTGTTCGCGACGTCAGGCGTGGCACTCGCGAGCACGGCGAGGAAGTTTCAGTCGTGTGACTCTCGAATGGGTTGGGTTTCGCGATACTGGAAGGTCGAGACAATGGGCAGTGACGATTGCGAAGTCAGGTGGTCGATGGAGTTCGTCGGCAGATCTGGGGTTGGTTGCTCAACGTTGGGCAGTTCGCAAGCTTGGAGAGGCGATGTCGTGGTGGAGGCGGAGTTTGGGATATCGAGCAAAAGCTCGGTGCTTTTGGGTTGCCTATTCGAATTGAGGTAGTTGAGTTTTATTTCGATTTGAATTTGATTTAATGATATATACATATGGCTTCAAACAGTTTATATAAATATGAAAATGAGAAGTTTTACAGATAAGATTTAAGTTCACAGTAGATATATACTGGAATATATACATAGTTTAAAAATATATAGGATTTTTAAAAGTGAAGATTAGGCACTGTTTTATTTTTACAGGAAAATTTTAAGTCTGGAAAGGAAAATGTAAGAACAGAATTTAAAATATTTCGTTCAAGGAGAAATTAGTTTTAAAATTTATTTCTAGTTAAGCAAATTTATTTAAAAGGATTTGGTTTGAAATAAAAGCATTTAATAATTGAAATTACCAAGGTTGATATATTAAATTTAGTTTAAAAGTAAAATTTTAGTTAAATTATTAAAGGAGAAATTGGTTAATTAAAACTATCAAAACGAAAATTTGTTATTCGATTTATTTCGAATATTAACGAATTGTATAATTATTTATACAAGGTTTAGAATTGAGAATCAAGCTGGAAATGAAATGGATGGCAAAATTAAATCAAAGGTGAGATTTTCTCACTCGAAGGAAAAATTTAATATTGCAGTTATTTATTGACTGATTGATTGCTATTGATTTGTGATATTAGATATAGTAGGATATATCTATTATATATATAGCAATATATACATATTGGCATATGTATATATTGGATTGATGATTTCCCGCCTCGTATAGCGGATGAGACCCTATTGCGCCGTTAGTAAGCGGATTTATAAAAACCTATATACCGCGATAATTCCGTACTGGAGCGGAATTGGTATTGTGCTAACATCTGTGGATGCAGGGAAACAGGTTGGAGGGATCCAACTGGATTCCTCACCATATTGATCATTTACAGATAATTTGATATATTCTGTTATCATATGATGATATATGATGTTTGACTGTTGTGATGGACTGATTGGTGTTGTTGCATCATCGGATTCAGTTTTGAGATTTAAAAATAACGACTTTTACTTAAAAAGGGTTTTAAAGTGATTTTTGAAAATATCCGTTTTATGGAATTTTTGAATTGATTTATAAACGTTAAAATTTTAAAGTTATAAAAGTTATAATTTTTAGTGAAATATAACCGAAGTGTCGTTTTTGGAAATAAAAGTCGATTTATTTATAAAATGATTTAAGTTGGAATTTCGAATAACTATAAACGATTTGTATAGAAAGATTTATAAAATTGATATGTTGTAAATCAAAATATTGGACTTATAAAATGAATTTTTATAAGTGTTAAAAAGAAGTATAAAAAGGATTTCATAAGTGAATGAAATAAATAGATGTATAACGTGAAGTTATAAAGTGAATAGATGTTGTAGAATAAAGATTTATAAGAAATTTTCTTATAAATTTGACTTTTGCACTTAGATGGGATATAAATAGAAATTGCAAAATGAAATGATTTTGTAAGTTGAAATCGTTATAAAGTACAAATGTGATTTATAAACGTTGTTTTATAAATCCGAAATCACTCATTCTTATAGGTGAATTTTTGAAGATTAATAAAATGAGATTATAAACCGGAGTTGTTATAGAAAATAGAAAATGGAATTTATAAACGTTGTTTTATAAATTCGGAAACAAATCGATTAAATTTGATAAATTAAATATAGAAGATTATCAAAGGAGATATATTCGCGATTTTGGATAGCGAATTATTATCAAAATAAAACGTGTAGAAAATAGTGAAATGTAAATAGTAAAGTATATTCACGATTTTGGATAGTGAATATATTGTTAAGTAAAATGAACTTGTTTTGGGAAAGCGATATTTGAAATAAAGTGATTGTTTTAAAAGATGTTTTAAAACGTGTGAATTACCGAAATCATAGATTTCAACATTTATTGTTGAAATAGACGTTTTCGAAAATATAAGGAAATGATGGACTATAACACTGTTGTTATAGTAAATGATTTCCGAAAGGAAATGTTTTATGTAGTATTGGGATTTATATATCTATCTAAAATCCGAATCCCTATACTAGTGATTTTGAGTCGTCGTAACGATGTTTTACGTAACATTCGTTTTGACTCAAATAAATGTTGTTATAATAAATGATTTCCTTAAAGAATGAATATATACTTAATTTTGATTTTAAGTATATCGAATATTTTCTAAGTGTTGAAAATAAATGATTGGTGAATTACTTATTTTTAAATAAGTATGGAAATGCTTTTCCAATATGAAGTGAACTGTTTAGAGATTTTATCTTTTAAAGATAAATTGAAAAGTGAATATTTGAAAATTTGTTTTCAAACGGTTAAGTGTGGAAATTATATATCTAGTAAAGATATTTTTGAAGATAAATAATTTGGGAAAATTATTTGGAATCTGATGATGTTGCGCATCTTTATTGATAGTTAAAAAACCGACTATCAATAATTACCTTTAGATAGGTATTTGTTGTGAATTGGATGAATTTGGATGCCACACTTATTTTTGAATAATCGCTCACTATTCGGGTTAGCCGGGAAAGGACCATGGGGTCGTATAACCCATTCCGAATATGTGATACGTCGTTATGAATCGCATTTGAAGACCGGTGTTGAAGACCGGATATTTTTGAAAACGGAAGGATTACCGTCGAGTTACTCTACATCGACTGATCTTCGATTTAGAGGTTTTATCACCCTTAGTGACGGGAAGTCCTGACGTGATTGAAAATTATCCGGATATGCAAGGGCTTCGTGAGAAGTGCCTTCGGTTCTGTTCGATCCCGGAACAGACTTGTATGGATTGTGTGTCTGACGTTACAATTTGAGATATAAAGCTGATTTCTTTCAAATACATTTCTGTTGGTGGCGGAGAATTTATTCTCTTAGCTTAACACCCTTCTCTGAGACGTACGAGCTCAGAGGTTATGTAGTTGAAATTTATCAGCGATATATCCCAATTTGGTAACGTGGCATACTGAGTGTTGCTGTGAAATGATCAGTGTTTGATCATTTGTGATATGATCATTTGTTTGATCTTATATCTTGGTGATCATAGGTTGATCATTTTGTTTGACCCGAAGCAGGGCTTTTTGAGAAAGCGTAGCTTTGTGGACGAGACTTCGTCGAGCCTCACAACCCGGAAATGGTCGAAACAGGACGAATGCGGCAAGGTTCTAGGGAGTAGCGCCCCTTAGTGTATGTCATTCCTTCTGGATAAAGGTGGTATCATGGTATGGAGCCCAGATACTTAACCTCTGTGGTTACTGCATTATTTTTATCTATGTGGTTTGTTGCGAATCGGGGATCCTCGGGAAGATCGGTGACGATCGGGGGATGGCATACGCGTGTCAGTAGTTACCTATTTTTGCAGAGGTAACCCGGCCTTGTGTTGGCAGAGATCTAACCGTAACGTTAGATTCTCGGGTCGTCTATTCCAGGGACGTACCCATCGTGGATAGGAAGTTCCTTTGCCTGACCATTTGTTGGAAATCCAAAGAAACAATACGTGACTTGTACGGTTTTAGTTGTAGAACCTATCATTCACTTATGGTGGCGCCCCACTGTTTGGATGGTAGCTATAGTAGGCATAGTTCGAAATGTCTATGCTGGCTAAGATTTATATTATACTTTCGAAATGTTTTCTACACTATGCACTAATAATAATATCAAAAATGATTTGATTTTGCGTAGTAAGCATCTTTGACTATCATAAGAAGAAATCTCCTCCAATTCTGCGTTTGCATTGTGTGTGTGGTGGGAGGTCTTATGGTAGTTTCATTTTCCAAAGGCATTGCGAAATTTACCTTAAATCTTCCTGTTGTTTATTTAAAAGAATAACTGTTTTACGATCTCACACCAGTCACCATGACTGACTCGGAGTTTATTGTTCCCTTCTAAACTCTGGGTGCCCACCAATTTCCACACGGGCAGCCTAGAGTTACATTATCAGGATATTCTGGATATTCTGGAGCTTGGAGATAGATTGGATGGCGAGACGTAGTATTTGTATCTGATAGTATGTATTCCGCTGTGTATTCTGTATGAGGACAAGTTATATAACTGTCCATTGTTGTATATTGACTCTGATGATATGATGTGATGTAATGTAATAACAGATATAATTCTTTTGTTTTAAATGATATTCATTTATCTATTATATATTGTTCCGCTGCGATGTGTAAGATTCTGATATTGTGTTCTGTTCTGCCGTTGTTCTGTTGTTCTTCTTTCTTTCTTCTCCTTTTCTTCTATCTTCTTCTTCTTCTACTTTTTCTTTTTCTTAAAACCATAACTTTTCGGGTTTCCGGCATTCGATGGCTCAGCAGTCGATACAGTGAGTATCGATGTTGAATTTTCGAAAGTCGAAAATTTTCGGGATGTTACATTTGGTATCAGAGCATATGGTTAAGCGACAACCCTGCTCTGTTGGGTGTTACTCATTAGAGATAGAGTCAGCAGTACTCTAGAATGAGTTGAGTGTAATAATAGATATGAGCGCGTATTTGTTATTGAATATAAAATGGTTTTGTATTGTGATGATTGGTTTATTGAGTGGTATATGAACCTTCGTCGGCACAGTCTTGCAAAACTGTATCGAAGGGGTTTCTAAACACTTGAATAGAACAGTTCGGCACAGTATTTTTTTAAAATAGGGTGGATGAAATAATTTTTGCCCAAAACTATTTTTGTATAGAAAAGAAATGATTTTCTGTGAATTATTACAGTATATGGTTGAATGGTTGTTAGAGGTGATAATATTAATCTATTATCACTGAAATTGAATAAGAAATTGAAATCGTAACTCCAAAGTTAAGAAATAAATCCATATACAAATGAAATTTGAGAATATAAATTATAAATGTGATTTGTAATTTAAAACAGAATTCCGGAGAAGTTTTGGAAATATTTTGAAAAGGATTTGAAAATTTTGGAAATTTGGAAGTTTAAATCATTTTTGATTTGAAAAAGAATTTCGAAGGTTTTGAAAGTATTTTGGAGTAATGAAAAGCTCTAAACTCTTTTCGGTCGCTGGAAAATAATTCCGATGATGACCATGGCATCACCGGTGTTCATTTTCGGGTTTCCAAAAGAGGAATTGCTGCCAAATGGTTTTAAATGGAGGTTGTTTGAAAATTTGGGTTTTGTTTTTGAAATTCAAAGGATAATTTGAATTGTTTTCAAAATGGTTTTGAAAGGTTGAAAAGACTCTGGAATACTGTATAAGAATATTTATGGAATATGATCGAATTGATAACTTATACAAATAGAAATTGTTAATGTAAATTATGTAATGGTGATTGGGATTAAAGTTCATTAACAAATGAAATCTATAGATATGAATTGAAATATAAAGAGGTGAATTCATATATGAATAAAAATTATGAATATGAATTGTAAATATGATTTACAAATGAAAATAGAATTCAAAAAGGATAATTGAAGATAAAATTCAGGATGGAATGAAATTGTGTGTATGAATTTATAATTGAAAATAGAATTCTAATGGAATGAAATTAGTATGTGAATGTATAAATGATTGTATAAATCAAGATGTAAATAAGTTGATAACTTATAGAACATTTGAAATCTGATTGGAATGGAATTCAAATTGAAGACGAATGAATTAGTAATTGGAATTAATTTAAGACAGTGCAGTTGTAAATGACAGATAATTGATAAAATTCAATATTTCAGAATTGAAAGTGAATTGAATCCAAATTAGATTGGAATTGTGAATTAAACTCAAATGAGAAACTGAAATGTAAAATTGAAGATAATGGATATAACTTCAATAGTAAACTAAAGATGATATAAGTAGTTTATATTGAAATTTTTGTAATAGAATTTGCAAAATGATTCGAATGTGTAACTAGATATTATGGCTAGTAGGATATACAGGTGATAAATTGGGATTTTGATTACACAGATAATTTGAATTGCTCGACAAAAGGTACGTATTTGAATTATAATATGAGTTTTTGCTGATTTCTCTCTAGCCGCTTGGCTTTTTCTTTTTCTTTTTGAAATCTGAGAGTCCGTAGGGACGTTTTGTAGTCGTACCGTATCAGCCGCGCAAAGGAGACGCTGGCGAAATTTTTCGAAAATTCCGGGCGTTAGAAAATTTTTGAGAAAATTTGAAAGTTTAAATTTGAAATTTGAATTTAAATTTGAGTTTTGAAGTAAAGCAATGTTGTTTGAAACCTATAATTGAAGTTGGAAAAAGAGTTGAATGATAACGAATCTTTAGTAGAAGATTTATTTTGAAAGAATTTGATAAAACTATTGGATGTTGGAAAACAGTAGACGAGTTAAGGACATTTTTCCTAACTTGTAATTTCGAGGACGAAATTCTTTTAAGGAGGGAAGTTTGTAACGACCCAGAATTTTGAACGAATTTAAATTGGAAATATTTAATTAATTTTAAATATTTGAACGGTAATTTAATTTGAATCCTCGATATAAATTTGAATTTGACGATTTAATTATAAAATTTAATCTATTTAATGTTGAGTAAAATTTTTGAATCTCCAGTTTAAAGCTAGAAAAATATTTGGAAAGCTTATAAAACTCGTGTTGATAATTCTGAAGATAATAGAAACTTTCAGAATTGAATTTGAAACTGTTTTATTCGGTTTTGAATTTATATCGTTCGTATCGATATTTAAAAATAGTCATTTTTCAAACAGTCTCGGAATTCGACGAAACCAGTTCCATTGGGTCCGTAATATTGTATTATTGACGGATTTCAAATCTCGTAGCTTTCGGAGCTATCGTGTGATCGTACAAGATATAGACGCCGAGACAATAATTAACCGATTTAATTTAAATATAAAATTTATACACTCAAATCAACACACCCTATTATCTGATTTCCGTCGACCTAGTTGCCTCCTCTCGTACAAGACAACATTATTTCGTTCCCCCCTCTTCCTTATCTGTTCAAAACAATTCGCTCCTCAGTTCAAAAGAAAACAACTCAAACGAAATCCCTCGTCTCCCTCTTTTTCTTTTCTTTTTCAGTTAGATCCAAACGAAATCAAAACAGTCATTTTCAATTTCAAAATGCTTCTTCGGGTTCGCGTTCAACTGGAGGTATCTAGGGTTTCGAATTGGGGAAGACAATGCTAGGCGATTTGTTCTGCTCGAATTCGCGAGTCAAGCTCGAGTCACGCGGCAATCTAGAATCGAACGTATCGCGTTCGATGATGGGAGCGGCAGGAGAAGGATCGCGAGCACGAGGTCGAGGCTGGGTTCACTGGGGAGGTAGTCGCGATTCTCGTAGAGGATCTGGGAACACGATGCTGGTGAGGGGTTGTTCGCGACGTCAGGCGTGGCACTCGCGAGCACGGCGAGGAAGTTTCAGTCGTGTGACTCTCGAATGGGTTGGGTTTCGCGATACTGGAAGGTCGAGACAATGGGCAGTGACGATTGCGAAGTCAGGTGGTCGATGGAGTTCGTCGGCAGATCTGGGGTTGGTTGCTCAACGTTGGGCAGTTCGCAAGCTTGGAGAGGCGATGTCGTGGTGGAGGCGGAGTTTGGGATATCGAGCAAAAGCTCGGTGCTTTTGGGTTGCCTATTCGAATTGAGGTAGTTGAGTTTTATTTCGATTTGAATTTGATTTAATGATATGTACATATGGCTTCAAACAGTTTATATAAATATGAAAATGAGAAGTTTTACAGATAAGATTTAAGTTCACAGTAGATATATACTGGAATATATACATAGTTTAAAAATATATAGGATTTTTAAAAGTGAAGATTAGGCACTGTTTTATTTTTACAGGAAAATTTTAAGTCTGGAAAGGAAAATGTAAGAACAGAATTTAAAATATTTCGTTCAAGGAGAAATTAGTTTTAAAATTTATTTCTAGTTAAGCAAATTTATTTAAAAGGATTTGGTTTGAAATAAAAGCATTTAATAATTGAAATTACCAAGGTTGATATATTAAATTTAGTTTAAAAGTAAAATTTTAGTTAAATTATTAAAGGAGAAATTGGTTAATTAAAACTATCAAAACGAAAATTTGTTATTCGATTTATTTCGAATATTAACGAATTGTATAATTATTTATACAAGGTTTAGAATTGAGAATCAAGCTGGAAATGAAATGGATGGCAAAATTAAATCAAAGGTGAGATTTTCTCACTCGAAGGAAAAATTTAATATTGCAGTTATTTATTGACTGATTGATTGCTATTGATTTGTGATATTAGATATAGTAGGATATATCTATTATATATATAGCAATATATACATATTGGCATATGTATATATTGGATTGATGATTTCCCGCCTCGTATAGCGGATGAGACCCTATTGCGCCGTTAGTAAGCGGATTTATAAAAACCTATATACCGCGATAATTCCGTACTGGAGCGGAATTGGTATTGTGCTAACATCTGTGGATGCAGGGAAACAGGTTGGAGGGATCCAACTGGATTCCTCACCATATTGATCATTTACAGATAATTTGATATATTCTGTTATCATATGATGATATATGATGTTTGACTGTTGTGATGGACTGATTGGTGTTGTTGCATCATCGGATTCAGTTTTGAGATTTAAAAATAACGACTTTTACTTAAAAAGGGTTTTAAAGTGATTTTTGAAAATATCCGTTTTATGGAATTTTTGAATTGATTTATAAACGTTAAAATTTTAAAGTTATAAAAGTTATAATTTTTAGTGAAATATAACCGAAGTGTCGTTTTTGGAAATAAAAGTCGATTTATTTATAAAATGATTTAAGTTGGAATTTCGAATAACTATAAACGATTTGTATAGAAAGATTTATAAAATTGATATGTTGTAAATCAAAATATTGGACTTATAAAACGAATTTTTATAAGTGTTAAAAAGAAGTATAAAAAGGATTTCATAAGTGAATGAAATAAATAGATGTATAACGTGAAGTTATAAAGTGAATAGATGTTGTAGAATAAAGATTTATAAGAAATTTTCTTATAAATTTGACTTTTGCACTTAGATGGGATATAAATAGAAATTGCAAAATGAAATGATTTTGTAAGTTGAAATCGTTATAAAGTACAAATGTGATTTATAAACGTTGTTTTATAAATCCGAAATCACTCATTCTTATAGGTGAATTTTTGAAGATTAATAAAATGAGATTATAAACCGGAGTTGTTATAGAAAATAGAAAATGGAATTTATAAACGTTGTTTTATAAATTCGGAAACAAATCGATTAAATTTGATAAATTAAATATAGAAGATTATCAAAGGAGATATATTCGCGATTTTGGATAGCGAATTATTATCAAAATAAAACGTGTAGAAAATAGTGAAATGTAAATAGTAAAGTATATTCACGATTTTGGATAGTGAATATATTGTTAAGTAAAATGAACTTGTTTTGGGAAAGCGATATTTGAAATAAAGTGATTGTTTTAAAAGATGTTTTAAAACGTGTGAATTACCGAAATCATAGATTTCAACATTTATTGTTGAAATAGACGTTTTCGAAAATATAAGGAAATGGTGGACTATAACACTGTTGTTATAGTAAATGATTTCCGAAAGGAAATGTTTTATGTAGTATTGGGATTTATATATCTATCTAAAATCCGAATCCCTATACTAGTGATTTTGAGTCGTCGTAACGATGTTTTACGTAACATTCGTTTTGACTCAAATAAATGTTGTTATAATAAATGATTTCCTTAAAGAATGAATATATACTTAATTTTGATTTTAAGTATATCGAATATTTTCTAAGTGTTGAAAATAAATGATTGGTGAATTACTTATTTTTAAATAAGTATGGAAATGCTTTTCCAATATGAAGTGAACTGTTTAGAGATTTTATCTTTTAAAGATAAATTGAAAAGTGAATATTTGAAAATTTGTTTTCAAACGGTTAAGTGTGGAAATTATATATCTAGTAAAGATATTTTTGAAGATAAATAATTTGGGAAAATTATTTGGAATCTGATGATGTTGCGCATCTTTATTGATAGTTAAAAAACCGACTATCAATAATTACCTTTAGATAGGTATTTGTTGTGAATTGGATGAATTTGGATGCCACACTTATTTTTGAATAATCGCTCACTATTCGGGTTAGCCGGGAAAGGACCATGGGGTCGTATAACCCATTCCGAATATGTGATACGTCGTTATGAATCGCATTTGAAGACCGGTGTTGAAGACCGGATATTTTTGAAAACGGAAGGATTACCGTCGAGTTACTCTACATCGACTGATCTTCGATTTAGAGGTTTTATCACCCTTAGTGACGGGAAGTCCTGACGTGATTGAAAATTATCCGGATATGCAAGGGCTTCGTGAGAAGTGCCTTCGGTTCTGTTCGATCCCGGAACAGACTTGTATGGATTGTGTGTCTCACGTTACAATTTGAGATATAAAGCTGATTTCTTTCAAATACATTTCTGTTGGTGGCGGAGAATTTATTCTCTTAGCTTAACACCCTTCTCTGAGACGTACGAGCTCAGAGGTTATGTAGTTGAAATTTATCAGCGATATATCCCAATTTGGTAACGTGGCATACTGAGTGTTGCTGTGAAATGATCAGTGTTTGATCATTTGTGATATGATCATTTGTTTGATCTTATATCTTGGTGATCATAGGTTGATCATTTTGTTTGACCCGAAGCAGGGCTTTTTGAGAAAGCGTAGCTTTGTGGACGAGACTTCGTCGAGCCTCACAACCCGGAAATGGTCGAAACAGGACGAATGCGGCAAGGTTCTAGGGAGTAGCGCCCCTTAGTGTATGTCATTCCTTCTGGATAAAGGTGGTATCATGGTATGGAGCCCAGATACTTAACCTCTGTGGTTACTGCATTATTTTTATCTATGTGGTTTGTTGCGAATCGGGGATCCTCGGGAAGATCGGTGACGATCGGGGGATGGCATACGCGTGTCAGTAGTTACCTATTTTTGCAGAGGTAACCCGGCCTTGTGTTGGCAGAGATCTAACCGTAACGTTAGATTCTCGGGTCGTCTATTCCAGGGACGTACCCATCGTGGATAGGAAGTTCCTTTGCCTGACCATTTGTTGGAAATCCAAAGAAACAATACGTGACTTGTACGGTTTTAGTTGTAGAACCTATCATTCACTTATGGTGGCGCCCCACTGTTTGGATGGTAGCTATAGTAGGCATAGTTCGAAATGTCTATGCTGGCTAAGATTTATATTATACTTTCGAAATGTTTTCTACACTATGCACTAATAATAATATCAAAAATGTTTTGATTTTGCGTAGTAAGCATCTTTGACTATCATAAGAAGAAATCTCCTCCAATTCTGCGTTTGCATTGTGTGTGTGGTGGGAGGTCTTATGGTAGTTTCATTTTCCAAAGGCATTGCGAAATTTACCTTAAATCTTCCTGTTGTTTATTTAAAAGAATAACTGTTTTACGATCTCACACCAGTCACCATGACTGACTCGGAGTTTATTGTTCCCTTCTAAACTCTGGGTGCCCACCAATTTCCACACGGGCAGCCTAGAGTTACATTATCAGGATATTCTGGATATTCTGGAGCTTGGAGATAGATTGGATGGCGAGACGTAGTATTTGTATCTGATAGTATGTATTCCGCTGTGTATTCTGTATGAGGACAAGTTATATAACTGTCCATTGTTGTATATTGACTCTGATGATATGATGTGATGTAATGTAATAACAGATATAATTCTTTTGTTTTAAATGATATTCATTTATCTATTATATATTGTTCCGCTGCGATGTGTAAGATTCTGATATTGTGTTCTGTTCTGCCGTTGTTCTGTTGTTCTTCTTTCTTTCTTCTCCTTTTCTTCTATCTTCTTCTTCTTCTACTTTTTCTTTTTCTTAAAACCATAACTTTTCGGGTTTCCGGCATTCGATGGCTCAGCAGTCGATACAGTGAGTATCGATGTTGAATTTTCGAAAGTCGAAAATTTTCGGGATGTTACAAGGTGTCTAAAACCCGTAAACATCTCCGACGCCGTCACACTCATATTTACTTTTTCGATTTAACTTACATGAGATATTTTAGTCCTGACTCGAGTGTTTTGTCTTTTCATTACGCTCGGGTCAGCCTGAGCATTTCAGATAAGGTTGAAGATCTATTCTGGAGGACGAAGACGAAGTTTGGTATTATATCATTTATATTCTACTACTGTATTATTTTTCCGATGCATTATTGTATTATCTCTGATATGTATGTAACTCTGATTTATGATGTATAATAATAATCAAATTTATTTATTTAACAGCTTCATGAACTGTTATTTTATTATTATATCTTGTTCCTTCCGCTGCGAGAATCTGAGTTTGTTTCCGTTCTTTCTTTTCTTTTCTTATTTAACCCCATTAACCATCCGCCCTTTTGAATGGTTTAGAATCGGCATGTGTGTCTGATTTGTCGATTTAAACTGTCCAAAAAGGCTGGTCGTTACAGTTGGTATCAGAGCTTTGGTTTAGATTACCTTGGCTCTAGTGGGGAATGACTCATTGAAATAGAGGTAAACTATATGAATGAGTTGAGTGTATATGAGAGAGCGTATTTGTAATTTTGATATAAAAAAATGATTTTATATTGTGTTAATTTGTTCCGTTGAGTATTTATGAATTCTGGTTGGTACTTGGGACGCCAAGGCATCGATAGGAATTTCTAAACACTCGAATAGGACAGATTGACATAATATTGTTTTGGATTATATTTTATATATAAAAGAATGATCTTGAAAATTTATAAATTTTGATTGTATTGGTTGTTAGGAGATGATAATATTAGATTATCATCGTTTATTGTTGATTAGTCAATATTTCTAACTATTGACTAATGGATGATTTTAAGGAATGAAACTTGTAAATATGATTGACAATGAATATAAATGGTAAATAAAATAAAATAAAAATGAATTTAAATTAAGATGGAGAATTTAAATTCTGGTGTTTTGAAAATTTATTATCAAAAATTTGAAATGTATAATATAAGTATTATATGATAGTATATTCGATTAGAAATTGTTTTCAAAGGATTTTCAAATGAAGTAAGTGTTATACTCCCCTCTTGACACTAGAAAATGATTCCGGTGATGAGTGCACGCATCATCGACTTTATTTTCGAGAGTCCAAGTGGGGGAGATCACTTAATAGTTTTTCTAAACCCTGTTTTGATTAAAATTGAATTTTATTTTATATTCTCTATAGTATGACTTGATATATATTAATATAAGTATATATTATTTCAAACTTGATTTGAATTGAAACCGGAGTTGAAATTCTTAAGTTCTTTAATATTTAATAATTTTAAACTATTGAGATAAACAAATACTTGAATCATTACGGAACTTTTGAATTGTGAAATGAGAAATAAACCTAAGAGCTAAGTGAAAATATCAATTGAAGTAGAAATCCTTAGAATTAGGAAATTATGAATTTAAAATAAAATTGAAACTGTAAAACTCGCATAGTATTAAATTTCATTCTATAGCATAAATATAACTTACCAAAATATTTAAGAAGTTCAAAAATGTTGTAACATCCCGTATTTTTAAGCTATTGAATTTGAACATTTAATTCATTTTAAATGTTTAATGTGGATCCTTAATTGTTTTTGGAATGGTTGGATTCGGGTTCAATCAATAAAATAAGTTATAATTTCAAATAAGAAATTCAATTGAAATAGAATAATAATTAAATATTTGAAATTTGGAACAAATGGGGGATTTGAGTGTAAATAGTTATAAAAATGGTTTTTAAATTCACTTATTAATCTATTTGGACATAAATAATATTATTGGAATTTTTAGATGAATTTTAAAGTTGATAAATTATTATTTGGAATTTTATATTAATTTAAAAATGAATTTAATATTATTAAAATGCAATTTAATCAGATTTTGGTCTAGGATGAGCCAAAATGATTTCTAAGGTGTTTATAAATTTTATCTGATTTATTGTTAGGTTATTAAAATTTTAAAAGTGAAATTTGAAGCGTTTTCGACGATTTTCAGAAATCGCCTGATTTAATAGACGAGTTAAAATAGCCTGCCGGGGCACAGTCTCGGAATTCGACGAAACCAGTTCCATTGGATCCGTAATAGTTAGTTATTATCGGATTTCAATTTTCGTAGCGATCAGAGTTGTTGTTTGACCGTGGTGGCTCGAAACGCTTAGAAATCGATTTAACCGATTTAATTTTAAATTGATCGTTTTATTCCATATCTCGCGCATACGATCAAATCAGCTTACGAAACCTGTTCCATTGTGTCCGGAACGCGGAAAAACTCTAGAATCGCCTGTCGGAACGTGAGAATTGAAGGTCGTTTGCATTAATTGTTGAATCGAGTAATTTTATTAATTAATTAATATTAAAATCTTTATATATATATTAATATTTGCAAACCCTAGCTCATATTAGACCGGCCGCCTCCACTATCGTTTAATGGCCGAGAATCATCTTCGTCCTCTCTCAAAAAATCTTCTAATCTAGGCAGCGATTACAAAAGTTGTTAACTAGGAAATCGGAGTACTCGTTGTCCTCTACCAGATCAAACGGTGGAGTGGCACGCGATTTATCACGGTGGCCAGATTTTGGGTCAGAGGCAGTTCCGTTCGAGTTCGATTTCTGAGCATGGTGGAGGACCGGACGGCGTCGCGTCTGGACTGGAGGTTGAGGTGATGGGGGACGTTCGTTTGGAGGCGTCCGATCGTGTTCGATGGCATCGATGGCGGAGCGGCGTCGAGCCCTAGTTTCGAATAGGTGGGTTCGTTTCTGTAGTGGTTTGTGCATGAGGAGATAGAAGATGTGGACGTGATCTCCCCTCTTGATCGAACGGCAATGATGTAATTTGGTGAAATTAAATTAAAGAAATTTGTTTTATATAGTTGTTCGAACTTTGAAAAATTTATAACTCGTCCGTACGTTCTCAGAATTTGACGATTCTCGAAGCGTTGGAATCGCAGAGAAGAGTTCTACGCAGTGGAACAATTCTGAAGTCATTCCGAGCAAGTAGAAATTTAGTTAAATCGGACGTCGTCCGGTTTAATTCAAAATTTCGAACGCTCGCCGAAACTCAAGGTGAGTTTTCTCACTCACATCTGGATGCTAGACATTATAAATAATTGATACTTAAATATCTGTGTGGTTGATTGTCTATAATTGTTATTATCAGTCTGGATTTATAATTATATATTGTGATGTGCTAACATTTGTGATGCAGGAAGAAACAGGTTGGAGGGATCCAACTGGATTCCTCGCAATGTAGCAATTATTTTATAATTGATAGTGATGCCTGTTTATGTATAGGGATTGATAAATCTGACATTAAATTGTGAATGTGATATTGTTGGATAAATTGTAAATCCAGAATTTAATTAAATGAGTAAATTGGGATTTAAGAGTAATCAAAGAAATTGATAAATAAGAATTTAAAAGAATTTAAAATTTGAATTCTGTTTTTGGAATGGAAAATGTAAATTGGTAAAATTGGGATTTTAAATATTGTGGGAAATTTATCAATCGTTGAATGTGAAATATAAGTTTTCTGGAAATGAATTCTATGAAATTATAAATTGAGTAAAATAACAGCGGTTTATTTTAAATGATGAATAGCGATATCCGGAAAAGTAAAATATGTTAAATGAAGCTTCCGAATATAAATGTACAATTTTAAATGTTAATAGAATATTTTAAAATACAATTTTCTTCATTGGAATTTTATTTGAGTAAATTGGAAATCTGGCTTTCATTGAAGAGTTCACCAAAATGTTTTAAACTATATTTTTAAAAAATGAATTTCCAGAATGGGAAATTGAGTTTGAACTTCGGAGGAAGTTATAGTTAAGTATGGAATTGGAAATGTATGTTGAAATCATAAATTGACTTGAAATAAATCAGTGGATTTATGTGAAAGGGTACTTTGAAATGTTTTGGGACGGGAAGGTGTTTCCCTGGGAAAACCAAGTTAGTGTTTTTAAAGATTTTTATTAATTTGAGAGTTAAGTTTTAAAATTTGTTTAAAGAGTATTTTTAAGAAATTGTTATTTTTAAAGTAACAAACTAATAATTTGGAAATCGTAATGATTTGAGAATATATTAGTAAATATTTTTACGAATGGATTATTTAAAGGTTGGGTTTGACTTACGTTGTTGAAATTAGCATTTTCTTCTTAAACGCTATTTGAATTTAGTTAAACTAAAACCCTTATTTTTAAATCAAAGTTTATGTGTTAATAACTAGTTTTCTTCACATATTTTAAATTTATATTTTGAGTAAATAAATAGAAGTAATTTTCATATTTTAAAGTATATTTCAGTATAAAGTATTTTAACTGTTTTAAATGCAAATTGTTTTATACTTGGTTATTCCCGATGGGAATAAAGGGTAAAAGGTTTACCTTGTAAAGGAAGAGTGGAAAATTGTTTTCAAATGAGTTTTGAAAATGTGAAAATATATCTTTGAAAGATATTAGAGGCAAATAAATAATATGGAGATTTTTTATTGTATGATGGATGTGTATGGATGTTTGTGAACATTAATTGATAGTTAAATCACCGACTATCAATATTGGCCAAATGCGCTGATCGTTTCGAAGAGACCGGGATCGAGTTTCCGTATACCGGGATTCTAGGTCTGGAGACTCGAATACCACTTCGATTCGGTTTGTACGTTTCGTGTATCGTGTTCAGAGTCGAAGATGGAGCTGTGAAGTGCAAGGGCTAGTCGCTACTAATCCTGAGGATATTTCCAAAATGGATGTAGTAGGAGTAGTGCCTTCGGTTCCGTTCGGACCCGGGACGGACTTGTATGGACGAATGCTTTCGTGACATCGTCAGGTGGACGATGGGCATTCTAAGTGAAATGTGCTATAAAGGTATCGTTTAGCCTCAAGCCTCATCAACCGGGAATGACTGAAAATCAGGGGTTATGCAGCAAGGCTTCATGGGTAGCCCCCACTTGAGAGTAAGGTCATCCCTGTCTAGATGTCCCTTTTTTTTCGGCTTAGTGGTGCGGTTGCTGATCCCAACCGTGGGGTGATTTTACTTGGAATTATCCACTAAGGGATGATTCCGGCCTTGTGTTGCAGGGGAGCGGGCGTACTCCTCGGTACTGTGATCTAGGCCACGTACTGTGACAGGTGGTACCCCAGTGCCTAGTCATTCGTTGGAAATCCATTCTCCCTACGTGCCTTGTACGAGTTTTGTTTGTATTACCCACGTTGTGGCTAGTATGCCGGAATTTAATAGATGTAACAATTTCGGCTATTTTATAAGTATTTGTAAATAGACACTATTATAATATCAGAGGATTTCTATAAAAAGTGTTTTAGCTATCGTAAGGTAAAAACCCGACATGTTTATTTGTGGCGTGGTCTTACGAGATGCTTTTGTTTTCAAAGGATTTTTGAAACTTTAATAATCAGTTTGGATGTATTTATGATGCGCTGGTATTCCAGACTGACTCGGGTGTTATTTTATTATAATGCTCGGGTCATACCGAGTATATTTCAGGATAGGTTGCTATGGAGCAGGAGAGGAGCTGGAGTCGGGACGTATCATTCGTACTTGTATTATTCCGCTGCTGTGATTGTTGTATTGACTGATTGACTGGATATTGATGATTGTATTATGACATACTCTGATGATGATGTAGTGTATATAAACAGATATCGTTTTCATTTTGTGTAAAGATCTGTTCTATATATTATATTTTATCCGCTGCGACTGTGAGGTTCTGATTTTGTTTAGTTCTTTCTTCTTCTATCTACTTTCTTATTCTTCTACAATCTGTCTTTTCCGGCATTCGATCGTCGGCATATTATATTGTTGAGTATTTTGTGTCGATTTTCGAGGGTCGTGAAGGGCGGGTCGTCACACTTGGTATCAGAGCTTAGATTGGCGACAACCTAGGCTTTGGTGGGAAAATTACTCATTTTTAAATAGAGTCAGAAGGACTCTATAATGAGTTGAGTGTAATAATAGCTATGAGAGCGTACTTGTTAGTGATATAAAATTGTTTTTGTACTGTGTTGACTTATCGGTTGAGTGTTTATGAATTCTGGTCGGTGCGGGAAGTACAACCGTATCGATAGGGGTTTCTAAACTCTTAAACAAGATAAACCGACATAGTATTATTTTTAAAGTGGGTAAATGAAATAATTTTACCCAAAATTGTATTTTGGTATAAAAAGAAATAATTTTTCTAAATTATTATACGTATTGGATGCTTGTTTGGTTGTTTCTTCTATAACCAAATAAGAAATTAAAACATGATCTAAAATTTGAAATGATATATATAAGAAAATAAGAAGTTAAAATATTAAAATGGTTTATAACCAAATGGAATTGACTGGATATGTTTTAAATAAGAAAAGTAAAAATTTAAAATTTGATTTAAACTAGAATTTGACCCCGGAAATTTTGAAAGGGATTTCAAATGGAATTAAACAAAGTTTTGGGAGTTTGACTTTGTGGAAATGTTAGAAATGTTTCCAAAAGCATTTGTAAGAATGGAGTATATTTTGGGGAAATATTTTTGAATGGAAATTGTTTTGAGGTGAATTTTGGAAGTGTAAAGCATTGAACTCACTTCAGTCGCTGGAAAATAATCCTGATGATGCTGGCCACATCATTAGAATTCATTTTCGAGTTTCTAAAGTGATGGATTGCTACCAAAATAGTTGGTTATGACATTGTTTGGATTTGTTTGGGAACAAGTGATTTTGGAATTTTCAAAAGGAAAATTGTTTGGTAAAAGCAGATTGTTTTGGAATTTGGTATTTGATTTGAATATCAAAGAGAAATGTGTTGATTTTTATTTCAAATTGGTTTTGAAATAAATCCGGGTAAATTGAATTCTGGGAATTCTATTTTAAAATAAAAATGTGAAAGTTGAAATGATTCAACTATATAACTTATAAAGGAAAGTTGATTTAAAGAAGAATTGAGTATATATGAAATGTAAATTTACTTTGAATAAATGAAGGTGAATGGAATATATCTGGATTTAACTTGTGATAAGTTAAATAAAATTAAGAATTTGAAATTGAATTAAATCTAAATGAATTGGAATTAAATGGAAGTTGAGATAACGGTGAAGTGTAAATGCTTATGATTGTGCAAATGAATTCATATTCTTAAGCTATTAAGTGTTATAATTTGACACTGTGGTTATAAAAATGTAAATGAGTTGAAATGAACAATACAAACTTATAAATAAGTTGAAGAACTTGAGAATGGGCAATTTGATTTTAAACTCAAGTAAAATGGAATTATAATCACAAATAAAAATGGTTAAATGGAATGGTGAATTCGAACTTAATTTTAAATGGAATGCAAGGTAAGGTGAAACAATTATAAAATATAAAAGAGGTAAGTGAATTAAAGTTAGTAAATAAGTTGAACTTGGATATGGAGAATTAAGATTAAATTGAATTTGGTTTAACTTCGACTAAGATGGAATTAAGCTGAATATTAAAATTTCTGTTGTGTTATGAATAAGAATGAATGTAATTAAATTCTTATTTAAAGTAGTAAAGGAAATGGTTTAAATTCAGGTGGGCTAAATAAAATTTAGATGAACTTGAATTAATTCTGGAAAGGAATTAAATTGAAAATGCATATATAATTTAGTTAACCTTGAATTAAAATGGGATAAGAATTTAGTTTAATGGAAATTTAATTTAGTTGAGGTGATGATGAATGAAGTAAATGTTTACTCAACTAAGTCCAAAATGATTGTTTGGAAACGAATTAGTTAAATTAAATGGAAGGTGTATGGAAATGAATAGAATTTGATAGTTGGGTTAAAATTTAGAAAGTAAGTAAAAATCCAGTTGTGGAATGGAATTTAAGTTTGGTAATAAATGTTGGAAGTGAGGATGGATAATGGGATTAGATTATGGAGAGTGGTGGTTTGAATGGTAAAGTAAATTCAAAGGAGAGAAATAATTTAAATGGTCTCTTTGTTAATAATATAAATCTAACATAGATTGAGTAAATGAACAAAGAGCATTAAAGTTTGTAAAGGAATTGAAATTTGATTTGGATGAGAATCAAATGAAAATAAAATAAAACTGATTCAAGAAGAAATGGAAATGTGTAGATACTTGAGAGAAATTAAAACAAATGATTAAGTATAAGCTTTATTGAGTAATCTTGGATGAAATTTGTTAGGAAATAAACTGAAATACAAGTGAAATGAGTTTAAATTAATTAAGGTGATGAGTTAAAAATATAAGAGTTGTAAATAACTCAGGAATGAATGATATTAATGTAAATTTGAATTGGTTAATGAGATTAAAATGTAAAGGAAATATTGAATTTAACAATTGCATTCGGAAAAGAAAATACTTGGATTGTGAACAATGCAAAAATTGAATAAGATTAATACACATCCAAGTTGAAATTAATTTTAAATGGTTATAAGCCTAAGTGGAAATTATTTTTGTTGAAGGACATGAAATTAGCATGTATTCGAAATTAAATTGTTTAACAAGAAATGGAATGAGTTTTGCATAAGTTAAACTGGATTGGAATCTAATTTAAAGAATTAGTATATGAATGCAAGTGAATTGGTTAAGAATAGCGAATGGAATTGATTTTGGATAAATTGGAATAAATTGTCGTTTAATAAATAACGTTTGCATATGAATGGAAATGGATTATAAAGGAAATGCAAATACTTCAAATTAAAATAAGAGTTGGTTGGTGAATCAATTTGAAATTGAATTGCAGTAAATTGGTAAATGTGAAATATATATTATTAATATTGAAGTGAATATGAATTGGAGATAGCAAACGTGTATGTAAATCGTTTGTGTGAAATAAAATGGAATTTGGAAGTTAGAAGGAAACCCTGTACATGTTAAAGCATGATTTATGTCTGAATTATGCAAACTATTGATTGGATTATGAAATGGATATGTTTGGCTTAGACTAACATTGGAAATGTTGTTAAAATGTGCATATCTTTGAAAACTGATGAGTATGTTGAGTTTAGTACAGGTGCGGGAGGCGTTCGAGAGAGTTGGAGCGCGTGTATGCGTTGTATTAGCCGTTTGCTATTAAAATTTGCTAAAAAGGTACGCCTACGCAAATATAATTGGGAAATGATATAAATATTGTGATATATTTTGGTTTCCGGCCGTGTGAGCTGATGTATATATATTTGTGTATCCTGCGATATCGCAGAAGCTCCTCCGTACAAAGGAGACTCCGCCAAAATTTTCCAGAAATTTTGGGAGTTAGAAAATTTTTGAGAGTTTTTGGAAAAATTTATTAACTTGGAAAGTTATTTTGAAATAGGTTAAAATTCAAAAGCTTTTGAATGTAAATGAGGCAAATGGATTTTGGTTTGGGTTAAAGGATTTTAGAAAGTGAATGTAAGCTTTTAACTAAGCAAATTGGGTAAGTAAATGGGTTGGAGAGTATTTTCTACCTTAGCAAATTTCGGGGACGAAATTTTTATAAGGGGGGAGGAATGTAACATCCCGTATTTTTAAGCTATTGAATTTGAACATTTAATTCATTTTAAATGTTTAATGTGGATCCTTAATTGTTTTTGGAATGGTTGGATTCGGGTTCAATCAATAAAATAAGTTATAATTTCAAATAAGAAATTCAATTGAAATAGAATAATAATTAAATATTTGAAATTTGGAACAAATGGGGGATTTGAGTGTAAATAGTTATAAAAATGGTTTTTAAATTCACTTATTAATCTATTTGGACATAAATAATATTATTGGAATTTTTAGATGAATTTTAAAGTTGATAAATTATTATTTGGAATTTTATATTAATTTAAAAATGAATTTAATATTATTAAAATGCAATTTAATCAGATTTTGGTCTAGGATGAGCCAAAATGATTTCTAAGGTGTTTATAAATTTTATCTGATTTATTGTTAGGTTATTAAAATTTTAAAAGTGAAATTTGAAGCGTTTTCGACGATTTTCAGAAATCGCCTGATTTAATAGACGAGTTAAAATAGCCTGCCGGGGCACAGTCTCGGAATTCGACGAAACCAGTTCCATTGGATCCGTAATAGTTAGTTATTATCGGATTTCAATTTTCGTAGCGATCAGAGTTGTTGTTTGACCGTGGTGGCTCGAAACGCTTAGAAATCGATTTAACCGATTTAATTTTAAATTGATCGTTTTATTCCATATCTCGCGCATACGATCAAATCAGCTTACGAAACCTGTTCCATTGTGTCCGGAACGCGGAAAAACTCTAGAATCGCCTGTCGGAACGTGAGAATTGAAGGTCGTTTGCATTAATTGTTGAATCGAGTAATTTTATTAATTAATTAATATTAAAATCTTTATATATATATTAATATTTGCAAACCCTAGCTCATATTAGACCGGCCGCCTCCACTATCGTTTAATGGCCGAGAATCATCTTCGTCCTCTCTCAAAAAATCTTCTAATCTAGGCAGCGATTACAAAAGTTGTTAACTAGGAAATCAGAGTACTCGTTGTCCTCTACCAGATCCAACGGTGGAGTGGCACGCGATTTATCACGGTGGCCAGATTTTAGGTCAGAGGCAGTTCCGTTCGAGTTCGATTTCTGAGCATGGTGGAGGACCGGACGGCGTCGCGTCTGGACTGGAGGTTGAGGTGATGGGGGACGTTCGTTTGGAGGCGTCCGATCGTGTTCGATGGCATCGATGGCGGAGCGGCGTCGAGCCCTAGTTTCGAATAGGTGGGTTCGTTTCTGTAGTGGTTTGTGCATGAGGAGATAGAAGATGCGGACGTGATCTCCCCTCTTGATCGAACGGCAATGATGTAATTTGGTGAAATTAAATTAAAGAAATTTGTTTTATATAGTTGTTCGAACTTTGAAAAATTTATAACTCGTCCGTACGTTCTCAGAATTTGATGATTCTCGAAGCGTTGGAATCGCAGAGAAGAGTTCTACGCAGTGGAACAATTCTGAAGTCATTCCGAGCAAGTAGAAATTTAGTTAAATCGGACGTCGTCCGGTTTAATTCAAAATTTCGAACGCTCGCCGAAACTCAAGGTGAGTTTTCTCACTCACATCTGGATGCTAGACATTATAAATAATTGATACTTAAATATCTGTGTGGTTGATTGTCTATAATTGTTATTATCAGTCTGGATTTATAATTATATATTGTGATGTGCTAACATTTGTGATGCAGGAAGAAACAGGTTGGAGGGATCCAACTGGATTCCTCGCAATGTAGCAATTATTTTATAATTGATAGTGATGCCTGTTTATGTATAGGGATTGATAAATCTGACATTAAATTGTGAATGTGATATTGTTGGATAAATTGTAAATCCAGAATTTAATTAAATGAGTAAATTGGGATTTAAGAGTAATCAAAGAAATTGATAAATAAGAATTTAAAAGAATTTAAAATTTGAATTCTGTTTTTGGAATGGAAAATGTAAATTGGTAAAATTGGGATTTTAAATATTGTGGGAAATTTATCAATCGTTGAATGTGAAATATAAGTTTTCTGGAAATGAATTCTATGAAATTATAAATTGAGTAAAATAACAGCGGTTTATTTTAAATGATGAATAGCGATATCCGGAAAAGTAAAATATGTTAAATGAAGCTTCCGAATATAAATGTACAATTTTAAATGTTAATAGAATATTTTAAAATACAATTTTCTTCATTGGAATTTTATTTGAGTAAATTGGAAATCTGGCTTTCATTGAAGAGTTCACCAAAATGTTTTAAACTATATTTTTAAAAAATGAATTTCCAGAATGGGAAATTGAGTTTGAACTTCGGAGGAAGTTATAGTTAAGTATGGAATTGGAAATGTATGTTGAAATCATAAATTGACTTGAAATAAATCAGTGGATTTATGTGAAAGGGTACTTTGAAATGTTTTGGGACGGGAAGGTGTTTCCCTGGGAAAACCAAGTTAGTGTTTTTAAAGATTTTTTTTAATTTGAGAGTTAAGTTTTAAAATTTGTTTAAAGAGTATTTTTAAGAAATTGTTATTTTTAAAGTAACAAACTAATAATTTAGAAATCGTAATGATTTGAGAATATATTAGTAAATATTTTTACGAATGGATTATTTAAAGGTTGGGTTTGACTTACGTTGTTGAAATTAGCATTTTCTTCTTAAACGCTATTTGAATTTAGTTAAACTAAAACCCATATTTTTAAATCAAAGTTTATGTGTTAATAACTAGTTTTCTTCACATATTTTAAATTTATATTTTGAGTAAATAAATAGAAGTAATTTTCATATTTTAAAGTATATTTCAGTATAAAGTATTTTAACTGTTTTAAATGCAAATTGTTTTATACTTGGTTATTCCCGATGGGAATAAAGGGTAAAAGGTTTACCTTGTAAAGGAAGAGTGGAAAATTGTTTTCAAATGAGTTTTGAAAATGTGAAAATATATCTTTGAAAGATATTAGAGGCAAATAAATAATATGGAGATTTTTTATTGTATGATGGATGTGTATGGATGTTTGTGAACATTAATTGATAGTTAAATCACCGACTATCAATATTGGCCAAATGCGCTGATCGTTTCGAAGAGACCGGGATCGAGTTTCCGTATACCGGGATTCTAGGTCTGGAGACTCGAATACCACTTCGATTCGGTTTGTACGTTTCGTGTATCGTGTTCAGAGTCGAAGATGGAGCTGTGAAGTGCAAGGGCTAGTCGCTACTAATCCTGAGGATATTTCCAAAATGGATGTAGTAGGAGTAGTGCCTTCGGTTCCGTTCGGACCCGGGACGGACTTGTATGGACGAATGCTTTCGTGACATCGTCAGGTGGACGATGGGCATTCTAAGTGAAATGTGCTATAAAGGTATCGTTTAGCCTCAAGCCTCATCAACCGGGAATGACTGAAAATCAGGGGTTATGCAGCAAGGCTTCGTGGGTAGCCCCCACTTGAGAGTAAGGTCATCCCTGTCTAGATGTCCCTTTTTTTTTCGGCTTAGTGGTGCGGTTGCTGATCCCAACCGTGGGGTGATTTTACTTGGAATTATCCACTAAGGGATGATTCCGGCCTTGTGTTGCAGGGGAGCGGGCGTACTCCTCGGTACTGTGATCTAGGCCACGTACTGTGACAGGTGGTACCCCAGTGCCTAGTCATTCGTTGGAAATCCATTCTCCCTACGTGCCTTGTACGAGTTTTGTTTGTATTACCCACGTTGTGGCTAGTATGCCGGAATTTAATAGATGTAACAATTTCGGCTATTTTATAAGTATTTGTAAATAGACACTATTATAATATCAGAGGATTTCTATAAAAAGTGTTTTAGCTATCGTAAGGTAAAAACCCGACATGTTTATTTGTGGCGTGGTCTTACGAGATGCTTTTGTTTTCAAAGGATTTTTGAAACTTTAATAATCAGTTTGGATGTATTTATGATGCGCTAGTATTCCAGACTGACTCGGGTGTTATTTTATTATAATGCTCGGGTCAGACCGAGTATATTTCAGGATAGGTTGCTATGGAGCAGGACAGGAGCTGGAGTCGGGACGTATCATTCGTACTTGTATTATTCCGCTGCTGTGATTGTTGTATTGACTGATTGACTGGATATTGATGATTGTATTATGACATACTCTGATGATGATGTAGTGTATATAAACAGATATCGTTTTCATTTTGTGTAAAGATCTGTTCTATATATTATATTTTATCCGCTGCGACTGTGAGGTTCTGATTTTGTTTAGTTCTTTCTTCTTCTATCTACTTTCTTATTCTTCTACAATCTGTCTTTTCCGGCATTCGATCGTCGGCATATTATATTGTTGAGTATTTTGTGTCGATTTTCGAGGGTCGTGAAGGGCGGGTCGTCACAAATGTTATATGAATTGTTAATTGGATAATATACAAGTTTAGGTTTGAATAATGAAATATGCATTTAATTAATGGTTTGCAAATATAGATAAGATTGTTAGTAAATAATTGGAATTTAAATTAACATTTAAAGGTGATTCACCATTATGTTAATAAAATGGAAATACTATATGTGAATGTAAATGTGAAATTAAATTATAGTGAAATTTAAGAAATGACTTAAGAATTAATTAATTGAAAATTCAACTTTGAATGAAAAGAGGTTGTATGTTGTTTAACTACATTCTATTTGCATAGCAAAAACTTACCAAATACTTAAAAAGTTTAAAATGCTTATAAGGATAAGTAGAGGAATAATATACCAGTGTGAGAGTGAATAATAAAATGTGAAGATCTATTGATAGTTGTAAATATAAAAGAAATTTAAGCTGTAAAATGAATGATATATACAAGTGAATGAATAAAATTTAAAATTAATGAAATATAAAATTTTTAAATGGAAACTAATTAAAGTTGAATATAACTAAATGTCAATAAACTTGGAAGTGTATGAAATAAAAAAAAATTTGACTTGGAAATGTATAATTGATTTAGTGTAGATTCTGGATGGATGGTAATGTTTGATTGCATTGGTTGTTTGATGGATGGTAATTGATTTAGTAGAATTCATTAGTGTTAATGGAATTGAATAAACGGAATAAAATTTTAAAAATAATTAAATTCAAATTTGAAGCAAAGTGAAATTAAATACAATTGAATCCAATTTAAATTGAAGCAAATTGACTTGAATTTAAAATGTGAATGAAACAAACTTGAATAAATCGGAAACTAATTGAATGTAAACGTATTTCATGGATAAATAAGAGAATAAACAACTTTGTGTTTATGATTATTTCTTTAGAAAATTTGAAGTTTGATGGTTTGTACTTCGAAATAATAAAAGCAAATTTTTGAAAAAAATCCAAAATTGTCCAATATATGCTGAAACGAAAACAACCATAACTTTTAAATGGTTGGACGAAATTCGACGACCTTGGACTTTTCGGAAAGCCTAGAAAATGTGCTACATCTTTTGTTTAGAATGTTTTGATAAATACCTTCATTCACTAGGCTTAAAACACCAATATTAGTCGCGGGACTGTGCGAAGTAGAAATCTGAAGCACCTTAGTATTCTCGCCATAACTTTTTACTGGTGTATCGGATTTTGACGATCTTGCACTTTCTAGAAAGCTTAGAACATAAGCTAAAACTTTTGTTTTAAGCATTTGGTGTTTTGCTGTCGTTTATAAGGTCAAAAACGTGACCAAACGTCGCTGACCTGCGCAATTCATTGCCAGGCTGAGGCGTATCTATTTAGTAAAATGATCGTAACTTTTGAACGGAAGGTCTGAATTCAATGATTTTGGACATTCCGGAAAGCCTGAAACGAATGCAACAACTTTTATTTAGATTCCATTGTCAAATTTTATCGTTTAGGTGACCAAAAACCGAGATTCATTTGCTGTCCTGAAATTGGAATTTCAGTTTTGAAGCTAAACATGTTATATGTGTGTTGTTTATGATAAGTATATCGATCTATCTTTACATGCATGGTTCTAACTTGGTTATTGAGCATTTTAGTAGGTAGCAAAGGGGTTGCGCTTCGCTTGTGGAGCTCGCTTCTGCGCTTAATGCAAAATGTAAGTTAAAATGCTAATAAACGCTAAATAAAAGTATGTTCTCGGATTACAGTTTATGTTGTGGTATATTATTGTGTTCCCCATGTTTTGGGATGCCTCATTCTTGTAATGAGATGTATATCATGCAATTATTACCACTGTGAAATTTTTCGGTCCTAGCCGCGCAAAGGAGGTGCTGCCGAAATTTTTCAAAAATCCGGTAGTTAAAAAATTTTGAGATTTTAAAAATCCTATAACTAAATTTTGCAAATAAGTCGAATATTTTGAATGAATTATATCTAAATGATGGTTTCCCCTTCTCCGTTCCTTTTCGAGGACGAAAAGTTTTAAGTGGGGGAGAATGTAACGACCCGTATTTTTAACACTTTAAAAATACGAATTAAAATGAAAATTTGGATAAAAATTCGAAGGAAATAAAATTTTGTGTTGTTAAATGTGAATTACAAGTTAAAATACAAAACTGAATTCTGAAATAATTTATTTGTAAATTAAATATGGATGTTAACTTGTATTGAATGTAAATAATGAATTGAATTTGATTATAAACCAAATTGGTTATGATTGTAAACAAAAAATAAATAAAATGGTAGATTTAATAGTGGAAGTTTATGTTATTGAAACCATATAAATAAATGTAACTTAATAGTACAGTTGATTAAAATCAGATAATAACTGAAACTGTAATTTGACAAAGATGTTAACTTGTAATTGAACGTAAGTAAAGATTTAAATTTGAATGTAACAAGTAATTGATACGAATTGAATTTGGTTGTAAACAACGAAATAAATAAAATGTTACATTTAATATTGAAGTTATAATATTGAAATCAACGTAAATGAATGTAATTTAATATTACTGTGAATTTAAATAAGATGATAGTTGAAGAAAATGAAAGTAAATGAATTATAAACTATTGATAATAATGTATAAGTAAATGGTTGATTCAATAATGAAAGTGTAAATCGAAATAAAAGAATTCAATTGGAATTAAATAACTTGAATTTGAATTACAATATAATTGAACGCTGAATCTAATGTAATATTTTATACTGGATTTATAATGGGAAAACTGCATTGTAAAAGATTGTTAATTACTGTGAAATAAAAAAATGAAATTTGTGAACAATTGAAATTTGATTTAAAAGTTAATAATTTAAAATTGGGAATTTTATATTGAAATTAGACTGTAGAAATAGCCATTTTTACAACTATCTCGGATTTTGACGAAACTAGTTTCATCGGATCCGTAACAGTGAATTATTGTAAGGTTTCAATTTTCGTAGCAATCGGACTTGTCGTTTGGTCGTGCGAGCTTGAAACGCGTAGAAATTTAACGTCGTTAATTAAAATAATCGACTTTAAAAAGCTATCTTCCACATACGATTGAATTAGGCCTTGGGACTAGTTCCATTGCGTCCGGAACGGGGGTAAAACCTTATAAACGCCTGGCGGCACGTCTCGTTTGGAGTTCGGACGATTTTGGACCTAACTTTATAAATACGCACTCAAAACCGAGACAGTTTTATCATTTTTTATTTCAGAAACCCTAATTTCAAACCATGGCCGCCACCTATTCCATGGCTGAAATTGCTCGAACTTCTTTCCTTAATATCTCTCAATCCGTTCAACGAAATCGAAAAATTCCAAAAGCAAAAGTGTAGATCTCGGCGAGCTCTTCAAATCCATACGGTTGATTCGTGCTAATTCTTCACGGATTGGTCCAGATCTGGCTTTGAAGTCGTGCGTATTTTCTTGGTTTGCGTGCGAACGGTGGCGAATGGGGTGGCGAAACTTGGCACGGAGGTGGAGCAAGGAGAGGCGCACGCGATGGCATCCCCTGATCAACGTCTGGTCGCTCCTAGTTGCGCGCGTATGGAAGAAAGAGGCGTGCGTGAGTGGGTTTCTACGCGTGAAGAAGAAGAAGGTTAAACGGTTAATCAATTTTTATTATATGGCTAATCATGTTTTAAATTATATCGTTATATTAATTTAAGCGTAACTTTTGCATACGAGGTCCGCTTCGAGCGAAACATCTGGCGACGTTGGAATCGCAGCGACGAGAGCTACGCTGCAGTTTAGATCCGAAGACATTTGGAGCTCGTTAAAATTTTGGGTTAAATCGAACGTTGTTCGATTTGATTTAAAAATCGAAACTCAAGGTGAGTGTTTATACACTCACAATTGACTAAAAAAATTATGGTAGTTAAATATGACATTATGAAGTGATATGAATTTTTTTTGTCGTTGTTTGATAAAATTTAATTGTCATATAGATTGTCATTTGAATTCACCGTTGAAAATTAAATTGACCGTCAAATTGAAATTAAAAATTGAATTGCGATTAAATTACCTGACATTGATAACTATGAAATTGCCGTGAATTGTATTGTCTATTGGATGATGTATTTCGATGGATGCTATTGGTTGATATTTAGATGTTTGGATGTTTATTTGCTTATATATATCCTATTATACATACATATGACACTGTGATTTGGTTTAAGTGATATATATTCATCCTTGACATTTAATTGAAATAACTAATCACTTGGCCATAGGATAGAAAACTATATACGGACACCGGGTTGGTTAAATTAAATGATTTTAAAAGTTGTTTGAAATTATTTAAATGAATTGATTTTAAGAATAAAATCCAATTTATGGAAATTGAATTATTTTGAGTTGAAGATCGAGATGTTGGAATTTAAACTTGGTAAATGAATTTGTTTAATTATTCGAAGTTTAGATTTTAAAGAAAAAGTTGAAATACGGCGTAAATTTTCGAAAGATTGATTTGTTTTAAAAGATTGGACTTTTAATCGAACTCTGGATATTTCTAAGAAAATTTATATGAAATGATATTTCAAGTGGAGTTTGGAATTGAAAATTGATTTGAAATTAAGATTTAATTAATTTGGAATTTAATTGAAATTCAAAGAAATTTGTGAATTGGACTAAATTAACACTATTGAATTAAATTTGAAGATAAAATTGATTTGAATAGGATTTGAACTGAAATTGATTTGGAATGTAATACTTAAATGAATTCTTGAAATCCGAATGTTAATCTAAGTTTATTGAATTGGAATTGTTCCAGAAATTAAGTAAACTACTTAATACGGATGTTTAATTTGAAGAATATTCTAATTTGAATACGAAATGGTTTTAAAGCGAATCTTATATTCTTATATAAATATATGAACTGTTTTGAAATGTGAAATATTTAAAGTTTCGAAATATATTGGAAGTAAAATTGTTTATTTTGTGGTTCAAATATGTATTTGAAATTGATAATTTGAAATGGTTTATTGAGAAGCTGAATTGAGTTGAAATTGATGATTTGAGATTTGATTAAATTTTAAATTTTGGAATTCGAGTTTATGTGAAACCGAAATGAGATTTTGAGGCGAAAAGTGATTTTGAAATCGAAATGAGATTTTGAGGCGAAAAGTGATTTTTAAATCAAAATGAGATTTTGTGGCGAAAAGTGATTTTGAAATCGAAATGAGGTTTTGTGGCGAAAAGTGATTTTGAAATCGAAATGAGATTTTGAGGCGAAAAGTGATTTTGAAATCGAAATGAGATTTTGAGGCGAAAAATGATTTTGAAATCGAAATGAGATATTGAGGCGAAAAATGGTTTTGAAACGGAATCTTACATCTTGAATAGATATGATGATATTTGAAATGGATTTGATTTTGAAGCGAATATGATATTTTGATATCAAATTATGAATCGATTTGAAAATGTAAAAGATCGAACCGGTGTGAAAAATATAACGTAGTTATTAAAGAGACCGGGATCGGATATGGACATACTCTCTGTCGATACCGAAAACCACTTTAATAACTAATACACGTGGAGTGTTGATCCAGAATGAAGTGGATGGTTTTGGTGAACGTGTTGATTTGAAGAAAGAGAACGATTTTGGATGACCCCTGACATGACTAAAACAGGAGCCGCGCCGGGCCATTGAGGTTCGCCACCTCTAGCGGACACACTTCTTCGTTACCATGTCTATTGCTTTTGTGATTCGATTTGGGTGCACCCCGCGATTTTGGGAGTGTTGTTTCGCGGTGTTGGGGTAGTAGCTGCTATGCCCAACATCAGTCCGGATCACGCAACTACTAGTATTCTAGTTGGTATTGCCTCATGTACCTTGTCATACTGATTATCCTATTCGCGACCACTACGATTTTGGTTTGTACCTTTAGTATATGGATTGCCCTCTGGTGACTTCCGGTTTTGGGGAAACTACGGTCTTGTATATGCTATTGGGAATAAAAATGTGTTAAGGGTGGAATGGGCCATGGCTTAACGCTAGTTTGATATTTTACTTTATGATAGACATTATTGTATATAGCGTATTCTATTATATAGTAGATAGTTTAACGGATCCTTAGGAGATGGAAATCCCGAACATCTCTTAAGTTAATGCACGCACGTTAAACACTGGATAGGAGGTGTCTAAAACCCGTAAACATCTCCGATGCCGTCACACTCATATTTACTTTTTTGATTTAACTTACATGAGATATTTTAGTCTTGACTCGAGTGTTTTGTCTTTTCATTACGCTCGGGTCAGCCTGAGCATTTCAGATAAGGTTGAAGATCTATTCTGGAGGACGAAGACGAAGTTTGGTATTATATCATTTGTATTCTACTACTGTATTATTTTTCCGATGCATTATTGTATTATCTCTGATATGTATGTAACTCTGATTTATGATGTATAATAATAATCAAATTTATTTATTTAACAGCTTCATGAACTGTTATTTTATTATTATATCTTGTTCCTTCCGCTGCGAGAATCTGAGTTTGTTTCCGTTCTTTCTTTTCTTTTCTTATTTAACCCCATTAACCATCCGCTCTTTTGAATGGTTTAGAATCGGCATGTGTGTCTGATTTGTCGATTTAAACTGTCGAAAAAGGCTGGTCGTTACAAGTCCTTAAGAAATTTCACATACGTTGGAACTTGCTGAACGATGTCAAGAAGCGGAATGTTAACTTTGACTTGTTTAAAAATTTCCAACATCTTTTCCATTTGGTCCGAGTGTTTCTTTGGTCAAAGACGATGTGGAAATGAAACACGATACTCAATAGGCGGGTCTACTCGAGTAGAAAAAGAATTTTGATCGGCATTTGATTTAACGTTTGGCTCCACGTTCTGTTCCGATTCGTTTGAAGTGTCGAGAGAGGTTTCCGGTAAATCGTTTGGGTTAAGGACTTGATTATCGATTTGTTTACCGGAATATAAAGTTGTGATTGAATTCAATTGGGTGATGTTGCTATCTTGAACAACATGGGCTTGATTTGAATTTGCATTTTAATTTATGGGATTTGGAAGGGGCTGTCTTGGGAATGTTCCTCGTTCACATTTACTTACAGACGTGGCTAATTGACTCATTTGCATTTCAAATTTTGCAATCGATTGGTTTGTGTTTTGCATATACGAGGTCAATAAATTTGCAAATTGCTATTTGATTGAAGGCTTTGAGTAGTTGCTTTAGCCAACGTTTCAAGAGTTTTCTGAAGTGAACTTAAAAGTTTATCGTCTGGGGGAGGATGAGCAGAATTTGGTTGAAAATTTGATTGTTACGGTTGATTATGAGACGGACTCGTAAAGTTTGCTTGAAAATGGTTGGGCTGTAGGGGAGGATTTGGAGCATTATTCGGAAATGCTTGAAAATTGGGACGAACCATATTCGTGTTGGATTGTTTTGGTTCCAAGCAAAATTTGGATGATTTCTCCAACCAGGACTGTACGTTGGAGAAAACATGTCGTTTTTGGCTTTATTGAAAGCATTGATTTGTTCGACAGAATTAGGGCACTAATCGGTTGTATGATTAGGATCGTTGCATTTATAACACATCGGTTGGGAAGATTGGTTCATTTGATTCGATGAGAAAACGTTATCGAATTTTTTAATCTTTGTGTCGATCTTAGCTTCCAAAGCAAAAGAAGATCCTATCGAGTGTGCACTCGATCGTGAGTAAATTGATTTTTCGTTTGAACGTTCACATTGGGATGATTTTTCAGCGAGGTTTTCAAGAAATTGCCAAGCATCCTCGTGATGTTGGGCAAGAAAGTTGCCCTGGCACATTGATTCGGGCATGGTTCATGAGCTATTTTCGAGTCCATCGTATAAGATTTAGCAAATCGTCCATTTTTCAAAGTTATGGTGTAGACATTTTATCAAAAACTCTTTGAATCTTTCAAAATATTTTCCGAATGATTCTCCCTTGAATTGATGAAAATTTACAATTTCGTTTCGGATTTTACTCGTTTTTTCCAAGGGGTAGAACTTTTTCAAGAAAGCTTTTACGAATTCTTCCCAAGTTTTAATCGAGTTCGATGGTAAGCTGTATAACCATTTTTCAGCGTAATCCGTAAGAGCAAATGGGATTAATCGAAGTTTGATTCTGTCATCGGAAAGTTGTTGGAGTTTAATGGTTGCGTAGACTTGTTCGAATTTTGTCAAAAATATGTATGGATCAGCCTGTTCAAAATTGCCAAATTATGGAAGTGTGGCAATATGGTTTGAGTGAATTTCAAAATGGTTACCTATAGGGGCTGGTAACGTGATGCAGGATGGAATAGAAACTCTATCGAGAAATATTCTATTTATAAGAGTTCGAGGGGCATTCTCATTCGCCGTTTCAGGTGGATCGTCTGTTCGAGTTAAACGATTAGTTATTGAGTCACGAGTCCAACGATTTGTTGTTGTGTCACGAGTCCAAGTACTGATGCACAAGTGAAAGTCGAGAAGAGAAAGAAGTTAGAAACAAGTTTAGAGAATGAAACAAGATTCGGAAAATGAAGTGAAAAATTGTTTTTGTTTTTTTATAAGGAAGAAAACTATTTACCAAGTGAAATTTATTTTTAAAAGAGAAGTTTGATTTTTGTTTTGTTTTTGGTTTTCAATTTTTTTTATATGTTTTTGTTTTTGTATTTTTTTCTTTTTTTTAAGTTTTCAGATTTTCAAATATTTACCGAAAGGAAAAAAATTTGTTTTTGTTTATACAAAATGGGAATTTGATTTTTTTTTGACTTTTAATTTTTTTTCTTTTTGAAAAGATATTTTTTAGATTTTTGATTTTTTTTATATATGCATGAACTAATGCAACTAAATGAATGCAAATGACTTAATTACAGTTTTCTGTCCTTAGTAGCACATAACCCAAAATTGTATAATCACACTTTGTCTTAAATCAACAAAAATGTTTCTCAACCAGGTAACGGGCAGGGGTTATCGGTGCACCACGAGTCATCGTTGCAAAGCAACCGAAGGTTTAAGTACCTTTAGAGGAACAACCACTATAATATTTATGAATCACCATAATATTTATAAATGGTTATTACTGTGCCGTAGCCTAGACACCAAGAAATAAAATTGTTCAAAGAAAATAATTGTGAAGATACAATTAAACCCTAGATGATCTCGTGTCACCCTTAGGTCAAATGTCTAATTAACCTTTATTATTAATCAAATTCTAAGATGAAATGCGATTTGTGGGCTAAGGAAAGGGTGACGAAATCCCTCACCTTATGTGAAATGGAGTATCGACCTTAAAAAATAAAAATAAGATGAGATGAATGCAAAGCAAGAATTAAACGTGAATTTACAATGCAACTAAGATGAAGTTTGTTTTTGTTTTTGGATTTTGAATTTTTTTTCTAAATTCAAATGCAAGCAACCAACAATGCAGCTCAAATAAAAACAAGGGAAAAGGGCACGATACTAGAGCGTGCAGAATCATTAGCAAAATTTTTTTAAAGCAGCGATTTATTTTATAAGCAAGCAAAGCAAAGCAAAGCGATTCTTCTTGATTTTCTGCTTTGGTAAACTGAAACAAAAAACAATATATATACACAAGTTTTTTTAAAAGGGATGAAACAAAACAAAACTGAAAACAAATTACACTAAACAAATAAGCAAACTCTTTTTTTTAAGGATTGGACTAAAAACAATAACAAAACAAAACAAATTAAGAATTTTTTTTTAATAAGGATGAAACTAAAAACAAACTAACAACACAAGTTAAACAAAAGAAAAGAAGTTAAAAGAATTTTTTTTGGTTGAAAACAAATAAAACAAACCAAATATAAAACAAATTGAAACAAACTTAAAATAAAATAATTTCAAATACAACCCGGCCTAATTAATAGACCCAATTGCTTTCACTGTTCGATGTATTTCGTAAATCAAACTTCACGCATTTAAAAAAAAGAAATACAATCATAAAATAAACAATAATTGAATTCTTGGGTTCACGAAATCGAGTTCGAGTGTGATGGAGTCATGGTTTGGAATTGATTGCGGCGACACGATTCTCAATTTTGGTCGCGAAGGGTGGTTCGAATTGAGGTGATTTGTTAGAGGTGAAATTAAATTGGGGATTTTTGCTGTTGATGTTTAGAATTGGGTTCGCGGTTGTCAGGTGATTATGGTTGCCAAGTGAACGTTGCTTGCTGTGATGGTTGTGAGGATGATCGACTGTGGTCTGTCGAATGGCAGAGGATTTTATACTATGATATGGGATTGATGGAGTGTTGTTTGACTTGTTGGGTTGTTGTTGCGGGTGTTCGAGGCGAACTGTTGGGTTGGTTGCTGTGGAGGCAAGTTGTGCTTGCGGAAGGTTGCTGAAGGATCGTTGGTGGTCCACGATTTCAAGTCGCGATTGAAGTTGCGTGCTGAAGCTTGGTGAAGTTGAGAAGCACGGTGATGTTTGGATGTGTTGGTCAGGTGCACTAGAGTTGTTGACGAAGTCTGAAGCAGTGCAGTTTTTTTGTTAGATGTTAGTCAGTAGAGATGGTGGCAGAGAAATGTTGAAGCAAGCTTGTTGTAGGTGGATGTTGATGTAGTGGTTTGGATTGGGGATGAAGTCGCTTGGTAGTGCAGTGGTATGGAAGTTGGAGGTTTATGTTGAATGGTGAATGACTGGGAGGTGCTGTTGTTCTGGAGTGGATGTTAGTGAGAAGGCAGGGGAAGGATGATGTGGTTTGAAGTGGTACTGCAGCATAAGGCAAGAAGCAGCAGAGGAAGTTATGGTTGTTTGTGGCAGTGTTGCGGAAACAGTGAGGCAGAAGTTGGTGGTAGTCGAAGAGGATGTGCACTGTATTAGCAGTTGCACAGTGACAGTAAACAACCAAAATTAGCAGTTGTAGAGGTAAAACAGTGAAGAAATTGTAAAATAGTGAAGAAACAGTGATGAGAAGAGTGGCAGTGCATAGTTTTGTAATGAAGGATGTGAGGCAGGGGTTGTATAATTGCAATTGTGAGGATGAATGTAGAGTGTGTAGTTGTGGACTGTGGTTGAACTGAGGTCGTGGGGCTGGTTTGTGTGCAGTTTTTGTGGATGGAAAAGTGGAATGGTTGAGGATGTAGCTAAGTTAGAGGTGTTGTAGGCAATGTGGAGTGAAGTAAGGCAATGGATGGGGTTGTCGAGTAGATAGATGTTGTAGGATGATTATGTAAGTTCTGAAGTGTAATAGAGGGGCTGCAGCAATGTTTGATATGTGGTCGGAATATGTGGTGATGTTATATGAAGAGTGGTGACAGATGCGTATGAATGTATATGGAGTTGCTGGCAACTGTTGTATGTGGATGGATTGGTGATGGTGATGAAGAAAGGGGTAGTTAGGTTGTGAACAGTTGTATGACAGCAGCAAAAGTGTTGCACTGCACAATGAAACAATGGACAATGCACAATGAAATAGTGAACAGTGAAACCATGAAGGAAATGAAAATTGTAAATGCAAAAATGTAAAAGAGAATGAAATGGAATAAAAGCGTTTTTTTTCTTTTTCGATTGAAATTTGTGTTTTGTTTTGTTTCTATATGAAATGCAAACGCAAATGGACAACAAGCACACAAACCAAATAAAAGCAAAAATCACACAAAAACACACAACAATAACTTCTTTTTATAACTGCACTCAAAACACAAAACAAACATACAATGAAAAGAAAACGAAAAATAATTCGAAGAATAGAAAATAAAATCAAGACAAATTCCCCGACAACGGCGCCAAAAACTTGTTTTACGACGAATTTTCTATCGGTGTAGAAAATCGCAGACAAATTTCGAATTTAAATAACCGCAAGCCCACGGTGTACAAAAGTTAGTATGTGGCAAGTACAGGTCGATCCGCAGGGTATTGTTAGACTTTAAAAATCAATTCTATCAAAGTATACCAAATGGAGAGGAAATTGTTAACTACAAGCAAAATGAAGCTAAAACTAGAATTAAAATGAGATTAAAAACTATGAGATTAGAGAACAATTTAGAGGCAAATCCACTCTCATATTTTGGTAAATCAACAAACAAATAATTTATAATATTTAGTTTTGATATTAAGTAAAATAATTTTGCTTTTATCATAAGTATGGTTTATTTATGTTATTAATTAACATAACTTAAACCACCAAACTATAATACAACAAATAAACCACTTATAAATTCTCATGAAAATGAAGCCAAAGCTATTTTAAGTATGATCTATTTACTACTGTAATTAGTAATATAGATCATTTAATTTGTTTTTACTTCCATTTCAAAATTAAAAATCAATTAGCAAATAATGATGTAAATTATGTTTATGTTGAATAAGAATAGCTCATTTGCAAATGCAACATAAGCTATCAAACCCACTTGTATAAACTTACTTCAAAATCTACTCTCATGAAGCACAAATAAAAGAGACCATAAATCATAGAAATGTTGAAATTACATAATATTTTAGAGCTTCATTACCCCTAAATTGAAGGGGTTTAGCTACTCATTTGTGTTATCAAATCAACACATGTAAGTTTCAACATTGGAAGCAAAAGAAATAGAAACTAAACAAAGGAAGAAAATGAGGTTAACTACTAAACTACTTGCATAAAATAAAACTACACTACTTGCATGAATGTAAATCTAATCTATTAACAATGAAAAGAAAAGAGCATAGAAATAAATACAAGCATAAAAGTAAAGAGAAGCATGTAGAAAAGAGAAGGCTTAGAAAGCCATTTTTATTTCACTTTGATTTGTATTTACAACTTGCTAATTTCCTAAGTAAAATAAGAGAGTAGAAGATCCTTTACATGTACATAAGAGGGTTATTTATACATGCATAAAACCTTAATTCAATTTTTAGGGTGCCTCCCAAAATGCCCTTTAGGAAGTGTGGCCACCAAGTAACCATTAGCAACTAATTAATCCTTCATTAAATGTGCATGAAGCTTTAACCTCCACTTAATTGTCCATTAGCTTCTAATTGTAGATTTAGGTAAGTGGGTGTGGTCCTCCATGATCATGAGCTTGAATTATTTCCCTCTTTATTCCTTTATATTCATTTGTGCATGCATGTATCTTCATAAAAGCCTCTTCCATATGCATCCAAATTCCTATAAAAATCATAAAAAAATGTCCAAGTAAAAATTCTAAAATTGACACATGCACAAAATTGACCATTTAGCCCCTGAATGAAGATGAATATATGATGATTTGACAATAATTGAATTTTGGTTTAAACATGTTAAAATGCCCAAATATGACATTTATTTAAATAAAAATAGATAAAATATGGATGCAAATATATGCACATTTACGTGCACATAAACATCTATTCCATTATTGGGATTTTTGGGTCTAAGAATGATGAGTGTTAATAACCTATATGAAGTTGGCAAATATGTATACATTGGAAAATTGTAGGGTGTTCGAAGAAGTGGCTAGGTTGTGTAATTTTTATCACACTAAGCGAAGGATGAAAACCAACTATACATAGATTAAGTCTAACATTTTGCTATTCTTTAGCTAAATTAAGATTTTTGTTATCAAAATGTATCCACATTTCACCATTTGAAGAATAACGTAAAAGCCTCTCCTCTCGAACTCGTTATCCATGCCAGCTCATGTGCTTCATTATGGAATAAGATGCAAGCAATCTTCGTAATCTAGAATAAGTAGGAGATTATGCATATGCGTGAAAGGTACACCTTTACTATTGGCCTTTTCCCTTTCATATTTTATTAATTTATATAACTTACAATGTGTAAGATTTATATCTTCCTTCAAATATAGTTTGCATCTACTATGTCACGTGTCATTCTTTTTGTATGATAATCGATTGTAGATGTATGTTTTTTTAAAACACCAATTTTCTATCGACCTAGTTTACAAACCGAATAAGATCACATCTCAAATTAAACTAATAATATAATTTATTTTTTATACCATTGTTTATGCATTTTATAATTGTTAACCTGGATAACCAAGATGTTGTTACTAACTCTATTATTGGATATCTGTTAAAAACAGGAAAATAAACCAGGGAAGAAGTTGCAAAAAAATTTAGTCTCAGGGACAACAAGTTTGTTTTTTAGTCTGAAGGACACATTTTAGTGTAAACAGAAAATGATAGTTACAGCTATCATTCTGTGATTTACACAAAAAAGTGTCCTTCAGCCTAAAATGCAAACTTCTTGTCCCTAAAACTAAATTTTTCTTCAACTTTTTCCTTGAGCCTAAAAAACCCTGTTAAAAAATGGTCCATATGATGTTTTTTAACAAGTCAAGGGGATTTTTAGCTTCCATATTAGTTTAATCCTCCAATTGGTGAATTCTTCCACATATCTGGACCAGCGATATTAAGAACTGTTTTAGTCAATCATCTTGACAAGATTGATTAAAATTAACCACAATTTCATTCTCATTTTCAACAATGACTGGTGTATTAAGAGTACTTATAGCTTCACTATGGAATTTTCACAAATAATAGTCATTCATAATTCCATGTCATGTTAAATAGACCTCTACAACATTGTGCTTATGATTTTTTAAGCTTTACATTTTTTGAATGACATCAAAAAAATATAGTTTTCGTTTAGTGTAAGATGTCATTTGCATAAATTCATTTAAACCAACTAGAATGGGCAATGGTAATGACCCACCTATATATTTGTTCATCTTATTTCACCAAAATTTCAATTATTCCATCTTTTACTGCATAATTAACATAAATTATATTACGTATTATTGTAAATAAATAGCTAGCATACTAATGGGAATTGTTGCTTTCATTTATTAACATTTTCTTATTAGTTATTAGGTGAATTTTCTATAAATTTGCAAATTTATCTAAATATAACATTTCTAAGATAAGAATTCTCAAATTATTCAACAATCTTTTAAAGTATTAAGGTTGTTTCTTATATGAATGTATAATCATTTCTTTATTTAAATTATTATTTATACACATATATTTAGTTTAGTTGTTTTATATATATATAAATATAATGCTTATGTTTTAAATTATATAATGGTTCCGAAACAAATTTTATTTAATATTATTAACAAAAGAGATAACATAAAAATACGAATTATAATATTCATTAACTTTGCAATTAAATTCATACATGAATCTATACTATTAGCTTAATTCATTTTTTTATTATTTATCTAAATATAATATTATGCTATTTCCAATCTTTTTTCTAAAATTTGACATTTTTTTATTAACCGATGGACCTACTTCCCATTTATAAACAAAAAGATATTTCTACATTACATAAATCATTTCACCTCAAACGTTTTAAGAATATTTCATAGTACTTCTCCATATTATCTTCGTAAATAGAAAACATAAAGGCTATCAAAATTTTGTAAACTATTTAAAATGAAATGATTTATGTAATTTGTCCAATACATGAACAAATATGACAATATTGGATCAGAGGAAGATCAATGTTTATTTCATAATAAAAATGAACATCTATATGACAGTCATATACAACGCCTGTCACATGGGTCCAAACGATGTAAATATTTCATAATATAATAATTTTAACTTATACAACAATTTTCTTTTCTAAATAATTTGCAATGGAAAGGGTTTCACAAATTATTTCAAAAATAAAAAAGAGCATACAAATATATCACGCATCGATAAGTGATAACATATTGTTAGCATAAATTAATTAAAGTTGAAATAATTAGATGTCAAAGGATGTTAATCAATTATTTGTGAATTACCAGCAAACTACTAATCAACTATTAACTAATTATTAATCCCACACAATAACAACCAACTACAAGTTGGTTATTGTACCTTTAGTAAGCATTGATGCAAATAACGACATTTTGGCTTAAGGGTGGAGTTAGGGTTTGGTTAGTTAGAGGAATTAGGGTTTAGATGTTAGTTGAGGATCGTTGATGGAGGAGCGATGATGGTATCGAGGATCGACAATGGAGGATTTTTTTTATTGTGTTTGGTGGTCACAGGGAAGGCAGCAGAGGAGCCACGTTATTGTGTTGGTTAGGCTTGGACAAGGAGCATTTTTGTTCATGATTTGCAGTTGAGGAGCGGCACAAAGAGATGGGTTAGTTGAACTAATTTTTTTGATTGAGGGTAGAAAAAGATGGTATCATGCTTGGCTTGGAAGGAGAAAGTAAATGTGGTGTAATAACCCGCTATTTTAAGACTCCGGGTTCTGACAAAAAAATATAACTTTCATCAGAGAAGTCAAAAAAACAACAAATCGTTAGGTGATTGATAAAAGAAATTAAATAGAAACTATATGTTTTGTCTTTCAAAACTCACAGCGAAAGGAGCACAAAATATAATAATTAAATAATACTATGTCATTTCCAAACCAATCATGCGTAGTTTCATATGTCATTGATATTGTTATCCCGTGTTAGCGCCAAAATTGGTCACTAACACCCGAATGTAAATGAAAGCACCAACTAAAAGTCATAGCTTACAAATAGAGTACATGTAGAGAGTAATAATGTGAAGAACAGTAAAGATTAAAAAGAAAGCAGTAAAGAACAACAGATTTTATAGTGGTTCGGCTAACTCTGGCCTACGTCCACTCGAGAAGTTTCCTTTTTATTGATGTTAGAATCAATTACAGTTACAAAATGGCAGAGTAGCCTCAGCCTTAGAAAATAGAAAGTAAGAGAGTAGAAAGAAGATCCACCATCTGGAGACCCACATGCTGTATTTATAGGAAAAACCAGGCTGTTGGGCCTCTTGAGTAGTTTGGGCCCACCAAGGCCATATCCAAACCCTACTTCATCATGCCGACCGAGGGGAGGTGTGCCAAGCGAGGCTTCATGCCGACCGAGGGGAGGTGTGCCGACCGAGGGGAGGTGTGCCGACCGAGGGGAGGTACGCCGACCGAGGGGGGTACGCCAACCGAGGGGGGGTACGCCGACCGAGGGGAGGTACGCCGACCGAGGGGGGTACGCCAACCGAGGGGGGTACGCCGACCGAGGGGAGGTGTGTCGACCGAGGTATGCCGAGCGGCACTTGCTAAGTGAAGTATGCCGAGCGGCATATGCTGAGTGAGGTTGATTCCTGAAATTGTATCGATCATAACTTGAGCATACGAACTCCGATCGACTTGAAATTTGGAACGTTGGCTTCTGCCTCTTTGCTTGTTATGTCATATCAATTCTAGATTGATCTAGACTCGAACAAATTTCATCGATGTCCATAGTGAACCAGTGTATATTCGATCTTTGGGATGCACTGTCTTTGATTTCCAACCAATTTCTTGGTGTCACGGCCTTGCCAAAAGGAGGGATAACACTTGCCCCCCAAAACATGCCTTGCGATAGGAAGGTGTGTTTTGGAATGCCATAAGCTGGATGTTCATATCCTGTTGATGACCTGTACAAGAGACTAATAGTCTTACCTGACTGTGAATGACGATCGTTCGAGATCGTTTACCGTTCGGGGTGGTTTGTGACCGTTCGCTGTCAGGTGCCGTTCAAGGCGAATGGTGATCGTTCATGATCGGGTGCCGTTGGAGGCGAATTGTGATCGTTCGCGGTCTAGTGCCGTACGAGACGAATGGTGATCATTCGCAATCGAGTGTCGTTCGAGGCGAATTGTGACCGTTCGCGGTCTAGTGCCGTACGAGGCGAATAGTGATCGTTCATGATCGGGTGCCATTCGAGGCGAATTGTGGCCGTTCGCCGTCTAGTGCCGTATGTGGCAAATAGTGATCGTTCGCGATCAATTGCCGTTCAAGGCGAATTGTGACCTTTCACGGTCGAGTGCCATTCAAGGCAGATTATTTGTGCCAAGGGAGGGACTTAGTTTCACTAACATCGGATTTCATGTTCGAGTGAGCTTCTGAATTGTTTGTGGTGGTGGTTTATCACCATCTCAAAGCATGTTTGAGGACCATTCGCGATCCCGTACATGTGTAAGTGACTTAGTCGTTATGGAATCACAAATATCAAGTTTTCATTCAAAATAAGAATTTCAACAGAAATGTTCAAACGTGCAAAACAGAAAACGAAAGAAAAACAGAGAGGTCTAAGTGCAAATACCTACACTGATGCGATTTATAGTCGTATCAGAGCATGCCTGAGGATCGTTCGCGGTCCTGTACATGTTTAAATGACTTAATCACGTTGGTGTGGAGTTTTCTACTTATTTGTCATTATTTTAATCAGTTGATGACAAGCCGACGCCTCAATTCGGAGTCGTTCCCAGTTGGTGCAATTGGTGGTTGTTCTCGCTCCACCGTTGTGGCTCGCCTCCTTACATATTGCGATAGTAAGCCATTCCGGATATGTCCTTTTATTTCATCCCTCAAGTGTCTGCAATCATTGGTACTGTGGCCGCTTAGCTCATAGAATAAGCAGTACTTGTCTGATTTCCTCTCATTGCTGGTCGGGTCTCTTCTCATTGGCTTCCGATAAGGAACCTGCCCCCTGGTGTCCTGGTAAATCTGCTCCAAACTCTTGTTCAGCTCTGAATAAGTGGTGAACCGCGGTTCCCTTTGCGGTCTCTTCGACCTATCATCATTATCTTCCGCTTTCTGCTTCTCCTTGTTTTTGCCAGGATCCTTCCTGGGTGGGTCTCCACCTTTCACTGCATAAACATCGATTCCTTCTTCTCTTTTAGCACTAGCATCCTCTAATCATAGAAACTTTTCGGCTTCATGATATAATTCTCCCAGATCCATAGGCGGATCTTTGGTTAACGAATTCTTGAACTCCGTGCCATCAGCTATCCCAAATACAGCCGCCATCATAACCATGGATGGATCTGGTCGATCCACTGATGCCGCTGGTGCATTAAATCGCGTCAGAAAACTCCTCAAAGATTCCCCGGTCTTTTGCTTCAAAGTTGCTAAACTCATCACATTCTTGGGTCTTGAAATGTGAACTCTGAACTGTCTCATAAAATTTTCAATCAACTCGGTCCATGTTCCAATGGAGCCACTTTCCAGCTGTATAACCATAATGCTGCAATGTCGTCAGATACATGGAAAGCACCGGGCCATGACCTCCTGTGACGCCCCCAGCACTTCCATGTGCCTCATATACTTTGTCAGATGGACCGCAGGATCCCTCATCCCATCATACATTTCTACTGTTGGTAGTTTGAATTCTGGCGGGTTCCTAGCTTGCCTGATAGTAGGAGTAAAGGGACTCCTATTCACATCCTCCAAGTCTTTGTTTATCAATCCACCTCTCACAGCTCGTCTGACCATCTCCGCTAATCCGTCGTTGTCGCCAAGCTGTAATCCTTGTCCGTTGCCTCCAGTCTGCCCCCCGAGTTCATGAGGGAACTTTGCCACATACTCCTCATCACACACACCTGTATTCCTGTTGGCGTCGTGCTGCATAGCGTTATCTGGTATCCTTCCATGGATTGGTCCAGCATTTCCTGGTGGTGTGCCCCCGAGTCCAGGTCCATCCAGATTGATAGCCTTCTGCTGATTGGGGGCTACCCCCTGCTGAGCCACTCCCTCTGCTTGCTGGTTGAGCGCTTCTGATCCAGCTCCACGGATCTGAGCTCCTGCATTTCCTACTTGTGCAAATTGTCTGAGGAGAGCCTGCATTACCTCCTCTTGTCTTTTCAGCATCGCTTCCATCTCGTCTCTGGTGATGTAGATGGATGCTTGACCTGCTCCAGCTCCAGAGGAAGCCTCTTGACTTCCCTCTTGATTGCTCCTTTCTGTCACTTGCTTCCTTATTGGTGGCCCAGCCATTACTTCTTAGAATCCAAGTTCCTAAGCTTTTGAATCCAAAATCCTAGCTCCGAAATCCCCGAGTGGTTCAATTCTCAGTGAAAGCACCAAAGTGTTAGAGCCAAAATTGGTCACTAACACCCGAATGTAAATGAAAGCACCAACTAACAGTCACAGCTCACAAATAGAGTATATGTAGAGAGTAATAATGTGAAGAACAGTAAAGATTAAAAAGAAAGCAGTAAAGAACAACAGATTTTATAGTGGTTCGGCTAACTCTGGCCTACGTCCACTCGAGAAGTTTCCTTTTTATTGATGTTAGAATCAATTACAGTTACAAAATGGCAGAGTAGCCTCAGCCTTAGAAAATAGAAAGTAAGAGAGTAGAAAGAAGATCCACCATCTGGAGACCCACATGCTGTATTTATTGGAAAAACCAGGCTGTTGGGCCTCTTGAGTAGTTTGGGCCCACCAAGGCCATATCCAAACCCTACTTCATCATGCCGACCGAGGGGAGGTGTGCCAAGCGAGGCTTCATGCCGAACGAGGGGAGGTATGCCGACCGAGTGGAGGCGTGCTGAACGTGGGGAGGCGTGCCGAACGAGGGAAGGCGTGCCGACCGAGGGGAGGCGTGCCGACCGAGGGGAGGCATGCCGACCGAGGGGAGGCATGCCGAACGACCGAGGGGAGGCGTGCCGAATGAGGGGAGGTGTGTCGACCGAGGTATGCCGAGCGGCACTTGCTAAGTGAGGTATGCCGAGCGGCATATGCTGAGTGTGGTTGATTCCTGAAATTGTATCGATCATAACTTGAGCATACAAACTCCGATCAACTTGAAATTTGGAACGTTGGCTTCCGCCTCTTTGATTGTTATGTCATATCAATTATAGCTTGATCTAGACTCAGATAAATTTCATCGATGTCCATAGTGAACCAGTGTATATCCGATCTTTGGGATGCACTGTCTTTGATTTCCAGCCAATTTCTTGGTGTCACGGCCTTTTCAAAAGGCGGGATAACATCCCGCCTTTTGACTAGGTAGTATACAGACGAATCCGATGACTCAAACTTCGAAGTTATCAAGGCAGGACACCCGGAGAGATGACCATAAAGCCTAAAACTCAAGTACAATCAAGATTACAACATAACACCAGTCCACCAAAAAAGTCCAACACCATAGGTTGGTATCGATCCATCCAACCTCACCCAAACCATCTAAACTTCGGCTCACCTATCCTTTTGGATACTAGAAGTTATTCCAAGTGTTGTTTTGATGATTCCATTTGACTCTATATTAATCACCATAAACACTGGTATCAGCAACTCTATTCTTCTATTGTTTCATCATTTGGACTCAGAAACAAGCTAACGTTGGTGCAAACAACTGTGGAATCACGAAGCTAACCACAAGAAGAGCCAAAGTGAAGTGTTCAAAATGACCAAATTAGCCATCTTATGGAGTCGTATCGATCCAAGCCCTTGAAGTCATACCAGCCCAAGCCCTTTGAATTATATCGTCCCGTATTAGTTGATGAGGTGGCATCCTACTTTGCTGGAGAAACAGTCTAAGGCATGGACAATGAGGTGGAGATCTTCTTGGCGAGATTTTAGGCTCCCTACCACTATAAACAGGAAGGTATAGCTCATTTTTATGGTCTTTTGGCTCTTACTCTCCTTTCTCTCGTATCTTGTAATCTCCGTCGTAGTTCTACCGGTCCATAAGAATTTCCGCCTCCAAGACAGAGTATAGCAATAAAATCATTAAGTGGACTTTGGCCAAGATTAGCCAAACCACTATAAACTATTGTGTGCTCTTTTCTACTCGTTTTTTATTTGTTTTGTTCACTTTTCATTCTCTACTAAATCTATTGGGTGTTTTTGCCATTTTTGATTCAAATATATATATATATATATATATATATATATATATATATATATATATATGATACAAAACTAAATCCACACAATACTTCATGTCTCTCACTTATATACATATATCATCATACACACATACTTATATATATATACATGAAACGTGCCTTCGTTACCTGGGCCTCCAACATTATCATAATCTAACCTATCTCCATCAACCTATCACATATTATAAATAAAGGAAACATGGTGGAGATGGAGGTCGCACACAAAGGCTGTGGGTAAATATAACTGAATTCAACATTTACTTTACTTGTTTCATAATATAACATGACTAAAATGATAAGCTACCACATCATTATACATTTCAGTTCATATTCAATTTGTGTTATATCGATATACAATTCATATTCACAAAGTTTCATATATCCGTGTTACTATTTCCACTCTAAAATGAGGTGACAAAATTCTCACTTGCATGTACGGTAAGTTGCATAGTCGTATCATGGATAAACCAGAGAAACTGTGAATCCCGCTATACCCAATAACAATGTGTTGCAGCCAACCCCCAACATCCATAGTCATGACTCCCTCTTATTCCGACTCTATAAACATCATTAAATTACTTATAAACATCGCCCCTACAAAGGCATGCGATATTTGTGTCCTAACACGCGTTGCCACTTAAGTTGGATGCGCCTTCTACCTCTTCAATCGTGTTAAACATACTTAGGGAATCAAGTGCGTGCCTTTAATTAATTATATATTATGACCTATATTAGGTGCAAGTTCAATTCATCAAATTCATTTGATGATCAGTGCACCGGTGTGGGCAACCGGTCCACCGGTGCACATGTCCGCAGCCATTTTCTGGTTTTTGTATTTATTTCATTTTTAACTCATTTTAACTTCTTATTCTTGTGATTTCTTATCTTCTTGTTTTCATACTTATGTAACATATAGTCATAACATATCATACTATTTTTCCTATAAAGTTTTATTAACATTTTCTATTTTTAAATCCTAATTTCTTTAACTTTCATATATTAAAATGCACTATATAAATTAATATATATAGTTTAAATAAAAATAAAAATATGTTTTTTTACTAGAATATACTTATCAAGCTTCTAGAAATAAAATCTTGATTTTTAAAGATATTATATATATTTAATTCATATATATATATATATAATTCATATATATTTACATGTATACATATATTCAACATTTTACACATTTCCACTAAATAATTCATATGTATTAAAATATATTTCTATACATCTGAGATATCTAAATTCACATAAATATATAATTTAACTTTAGAAATCAATTCCATCTCGTTTTGACACAATTTCATACACTAGACCATTTATATACAATCCTATCGGATTTTCACATATGATGGAATGAAATCCATATAACTTCATATAAATTGAATAAAATTATATAAAAATACCTTTTAGACTAGGTATAATCATATCTATTCTCATAAAATACTTCTATATCAGTTTGGCATGTTTAAATGTCACAAATCACCAATTTCATGATTTTGGACTCCTTTTGCACATAACTAAAATATCATATAAATCATATAAAAATACATAAAAATTATATTTGGGTCTGTTACTATCATTTTTCATCACAAAAATTTATTTATCAAAATTTCCATCAATTTGCTATGGATTTTCTCAAATATATGTCACCAATTTGCCTAATTATTCATATAATATTCACATCTGCATTATGTTATCGAACTAATCTATTTTGCAATAAAACAAAACGGTTTTCTCTCCCATGGCGGAGGGGGAAAAGGCGATCTGAATATTTTTCTATGCCCAAAACCATTTTCTAGTATCAAATCCAAATTCGTGTTTCAACATCTACTATATCTGCGATTACTCTAGATTGTCGAATTTGGGGAGATTAAATTTGGTCAGCCCATTTGATATTCAACGTCGTCTTCTCCTTATGGGCGTGTTTTCACTTTATTTTCATATTATGTTATAATGATTCTTGAGTTACCCTAAATCACGACTATCGATTTGGTTCGAATGATTAGGTGGATATTAGGCCACAGGAAGGCGGTTGTTCAGATCTGTAGGAGTAGCCCGACTTTAAACTGTTTTGTCGACAACGCCTTTCCTTTCATCATCGGTTTCGAATTACAGATTGAAAGTTGTACAAGATTTCATCAAAATTGTCGTAATAGTTTTTGGAATAGTTCCGGTTTTAGTTGAAGGTTGTATTCTTACAAGATACGAAATCTCGAGCACTTAATCAAAATTTTGGTGGTTGATTATCAGTTAGAATATGGCGAGTCTTAGGCCTCAGACTCATGGCTCATAGACCCGACGAGTGTCAAGGCCAACTAAACTATACTCAGGGTTGTGTAAGTCTTTTACCATCGAGTTGATTTGATATTCTAATTCATCATAAAGGAGATTACTACTTTCAGGTTTTGTTTAGTTTTGGATGATTATCAATTGATGAGGTACGTGCTCATAATTCATATATACTGAGCTTTCTGTTCATCTCAGTATGAATGTTTGTCTATACTATATGCGATCTTCCAACTGTTAATATCAAATCGAATTTGTGAATGCCCGATGTGTTTTCAATGCTCGGTTTCTGTTGGGCATGTTAGATTCTATGAAAGGCACAACAACTCAGATTCTTAAGTGCCTAGTGTTTCATATATGTTATGACATCTGGAATCGTGGATAGATTATTATGCATGCGATGGTATTACAATTCATGGGATTGCAAACTGTATGTTGAATGGCTTTTCCACTTTGACTTTTGAGATATGCAGATTGAATGGAAAGTTATGAACTGTGTTTTTTTTTCTTTTGTATTTGTGGCATCTGGTATTTTGTCTACGGCGGACCTGATGAGGTGTGGTTAAGATAATGACATCACGAACTGACTGGTTGGGGAATAAGCATTGTGTCTTAGTGGTGCGGTTCTTTAAGTGGTCGGAGATGAAAGAATGACACATTGGAAATGAGCACACGAGATATTAGAGCAAGACTTTGAGTATTGTTTTGATTATGATATGTTTTTTATGTATAGTGTATTTGTATGACTATATTAGGTTTTAGTAACTGGGCTGAATTTGGTAGACTGGCACTTTGTGATTGTATGCGTCTATGTACCCTAGCCGCATTGTACTAATGCGTGTATTGTATTTATAGTTATGAATAAAGGAACCCATTTTTCAAAAAAAATATATGTTACTACCAAAAATCATTCATTAATTACGCGAGGAAAGATTCTTGGAAATCACAAAACTAAATTTCAAATTTTATTATTTAATTGCCACTTTTAATCATATTAAACTACGGAATTAAGAGAGTAAATATCAAATTTAGGTAAATCCATTCACCCTAGTCGATTCCTTCCAAATTCAAGTCTCTAGCCTCACTTTCCTCCCCCGTCTAGAGATAGAATTCCCTTTAATTCATTGTTCTAATACCACTAGTGTCTCCTATGCACTTGTCCTTGCTACTCTCTTCGATTTGGGGTTTTAGTTTCCTAATTTGATCTTTGATTTTTGAAGTCAGGGTTAGTCAGAACGTTTGGGGAAGTGAAAGATGAATGTGAATAGTTTCTAAAATAAGAAAAAATGATGTCTACATTCTATACTAAGTCCAGGAAGTTAGAAAACCGCTGACCGCCTATTTTTAAATTTGAATTCAAATCATGTAGCGTCCGGTCGACTCATCGACGTTTTCGATCATATCTCCTTCATATGAATGAGATAAAGAAATATATCATGCATATCAGAAAAACGAGACGGTCAGAATGGCTTGTTTCGCCTCCAAATTCTAATGTTCGTAAAAATGACTATTTATCCCTTTTTAAAAAAAATGACAAAAATACCATTATAATAAATTTTGAAATTTTCTGGATTATTACATTCTCCCCTATTAAAAGAATTTCATCCCCGAAATTCACAAAGAATGGAGAATGTAATAGTCGCTCATAATTTTTAATTTTAACCGTGTTGTTTGTTTCATTCATGCATATGTACATTCTCATATAAGCAAACATTCAACAGCCAATAACATATATGAAATAGAGTATTCAAATATGCATGAATACGATATGCATATATCAATATAGAATAATGCAATTCTAACTTTAGCTACTATATGAATGCAGTTTATATGGCATATCAGGCATGATGCACAACATCGTAAACACCCACCATCTTTTCAGGTAGCCGTACTCTATAGACTGTACTTCTAGTCCTCTCTAATACGAGGAAAAGTCCAAAAAATAGAGGTGCCAATTTTGTCGAATTTCCTAACCTAACGACTCTTTGCAACGATGATACCTTGAAAAATACTAAATCACCTGCAGAAAATTCCAGGTCTACTCTTCTTCTATCGGCATAAGATTTTGTTCTATCTTGTGCTGCTTCCATCCATTTCCATATCAATCGCACCTTTTTTGAAGTGTCTTTGATCATCTTCGGCCCAAGAATGACCTTGTCCGTAGACTACCATTAATATGACAGTGATTTATAGGGTCGTCCATACGAAGCTTCAAACGGTGTCATCCTAATACTTGCTTGATAACTATTGTTATAAGCAAACTCTACAAGCGATAAATGATCTTCCCATGGTCCTCCAAAATCCAGAATACACATCCTTGATAAATCTTCCAACACCTGGTTTACCCTCTCCGTCTTTCCGTCTATTTATAGGTGATATGTTGTACTAAAATTCAACTATGTTCCCATAGCACTTTGTAGACACCCCTAGAACTCACTCCTAAAGAGTGGATCCCAGTCACTTACTATACTAAATAGTACTCCATGTAATCAAACTATCTCCTTGATATACAAAGTTGCTAAGGTCGTTGTAGTTCTTGCACTCTTTATCAGAATGAATTGTGCGCTCTTAGTAAGGCGTCTACTATTGTAACAACCCTAGATTTTTGTATATTATTTAAATTTGACTTTATTTTATTTTAAATTATTTTAGACTTATTTTATTTCAAACATTTCATTTTTAAATATAAATGTTGATTATTAAGTGATTTATAGTTCAAACTAGTATAATTTGAATATTTTACTATAAAGTGAATTTCTGATCAAACTGTTCAAACTTTGACTTTTAAACTTCAAATTCAAATTATTTAATATCTTAAATTTTATCTGTTATTATGAAAATAGATGAAATAACTTGAACACTGCTTTTTGTTTCGTTGAAAACGGAGTTAAACTGCAAAAGATATGTACATTTCAATTTTGAGTATAAATTGTTTATTTTGCAATTTTGTTATTTTAAATTGTATAAATTATATTTTCTTTGTCATATTTTATTTTAATATGTTATATTATGTATATTTTGACTTTTAAATATTTTTAAATTGATAATAGAATTTTTCCAATGTTTACGTGTTGATTTCCTATTTTTAAAGGCTGTTTTCTTATTTTCTGCTATTTTCTTCAATAAAATTTTATTTAATTAAATTTTATATATTTATTTTATGTTATTATTTATGTTTAAAAATATATTACAAGCTCATATGAATTTTCTAAAGTTTATACCATTTATTTTCAATTTTTCTAGCCTAGTTGACAATTTTTGCTATTTTCTTGATTTAATTATTTATAATTAATATTTATTTTTTTTATTTTTTTATTTGTTACATTTTCGAATTTTAACTGAAATTATATGTATTTTCAGATATTTAAACTTATTAAAAAGAAATAGAGGAAATGTGAAAAGTTTTAAACTCTTGAAACTCCTAAGGCTTTCCATCTCCCGACCTTTCATTTTCCCAACTCTTCTCTTAATTGTTTTGGGAGTGTAATCTACTCATTCTAGCTGCATTTTTTTTCACTTTCACGAAATTCATTTCTCCTCCTCTCACAAAAAAATCACGGCTATTCTCCTTGTGAAGCTTAGGTAAAAAATTCTATCTTCTTCTTGTCTTTTTATGATTTTCTACTTGAATTTGCACATGCTCTCCACCTTCATAGCTGTATTCCCCTTCCTCCAAGCTGTGGCTGACCACCACCACCACTTTTCTCTGACCATCACACAGCCTAACACCTCTCCTCCTCAGGCCAAGCAAGCCATGATGAAGATCATTACAAAAATCCATCTAAACTAGCACTAGCCATCACCTATACCAAACCTAGTCTAGAATTGCCATCTCCTTCTTCCTCCACCTTTTGCCGCCACAACCACCACCACCTCTGACCTGACCTCCACCACTCCATAGCCGAATCATCAACCACCCTAGATCACCACCATGGCAGGCCGAGCAACCCCCAGGCAAGCACCACCACAAAAATCCACAAATACATCACCTATGCACTCAAGCTGACGTAGTTTTGGTACCATCACCTTCCACCACCCATGGCCGCCACCAACACCACCTCCAGCACCACCTGGACCCTCTGCCACGTCATCACCTTGGACCCCACTCCTCTGGCCATGCCCCATGAGCCTTGGCCAAGCCTTGAATTGCCTTGAATCCATGTTAAAGTGACATTGTTTTGCCTTGTTGTGTTGTTTCATGCATACTCACCTTTTGTTATCCTCTAAACATGTTTGGCCGAACCTTAGGCAACCAAAACCTGATCCAAATCTTGCCTTAGACCTGTAATACACCATATGGCTGAACCTGAAGGTTGTTGGAAGCAAGTGCAAAGCAATTCTACTTTGATTCGTGTAGTTGATCTATATTATTCTATCGTATTGTGCATTTGAAAACTTATATTGTTTGTATTGTTTTGTCTTATGTATTCGAGGAAGTTAACCTTGTCTCTCCCACACTCATCATCATCATGGCTGAGAAAATGAACCCCTTGTTCGAGCTTTTGAATGGTTAAAGCACAGTCAAGTAATCTATTCCGTTGTTGCTTCTTATCTTCATTGTTTCAACATTGTTTGCGTTGAATATTTATGTGTATATTGTCTTGTATGGTTATTGTTTACAAGATAAATATCAAGGCTCTCCATTCATTCAAATCAAAAGTCATGCTACATCGTGCTTGGTGTGCTTTCTGGAATCTATTATGTGTGTTTTGATCGCTAATCTCCAGCTTTAACAGGTGAGTTATTCTCACCAGACAATATGTACCTATATAACTAGTAAATTAACACCCTGTGAATCTGTAGAAATATATTATCATGTTATACTTGACTATGTTATGATCATATGATGTTTATACACCTGTTATATCATCCATTGCTGTTATATAATGTATTATGTTCATTTATATCTGTTTATCACACTGCAAGTTCCCTATAGACTAGAATCACTATGGGTTGAAATGATACATACTCGAACGGACTTTAGAATAGGGAAAAATCATTATGGGCTGAAATGATAGGCCTCAATGGTTTTTATTTATTTTATTTTAACTTGGGATTGCGGGTTTGAAATGATAGAACCCGGATTTTTGTTTTAAACTGCGGATTGAAATGATACATATCCGTATCACTTGACCTAGGTTAGAAAACTATATGCAAGCCCGTGGTTATTTTTATAAATTATTTTGATATTTTAAATATTTTTAAAAAGTGTAAGATTATGAAATTTGATTTAAAATTTTAATGTTTAAAAAAAATGTATGATTTTTCTATGTGTTAAAAATGTAATTAATGAATGGTTTAAATGGATTTTTGAAATGTAACTTAAGTTTGGAAATTTGGAATTTTGATTTAAAAAGATATTTAAGTTATATGAATAAAATGGAAATTTAATTATATTGGAAATTGGTAAATATGATAATTTGATTAAATTTGAATTTAAGCGATTTATTAAAGTATTATTGATTTTTGTATGAATTTAAGTGGTTAAATAAATGAATGTTTAAAAGTGATCTTTTAAAATATAACTTGACTTGGAAATGTGAAATTTGGTTTTAATTAAAGATTTAAGTTAATTAAATAAAATTGGAAATTTAGTTAAATTTGTGAAATGGTAATTTAAATTTGAAGTGTTAAGTTTATTTGTGGAAATGTGAAGAATTGAAAACTTTTACACTTAAATTTATTAAGTAAATTGTTGAAAATTTGATTTAATTATAAGAAATTTATTGTGAAAAAAATATATGTTAAATGATATGTTAATGAACATTTTAATGTTAAAAATATGATTTTGAAATGTTTAAAGGATTTAAAATGAAGTTTATTATTTGCTGGAAATACACTAAAATCTGAAATTAACTTTTAATAGCATTCAGAAATGCTATAGTTTCTGAATTGAACTAAAATTGTGTAAAAAGAGCTATTATAGCATTTCTGAAATGCTGTAGTTGCTGTAGTTGAACTTATAGGCTAATATTGAACTCAGGTCTGTTATAGCATTCTCTGGAAAAGCTATAGTGGTCTGCAGTCTTTGCTGAAATCAAATAAAACTTTCGTTTTGAAATCTGAGTTACCGCAGCACTTCTGAAATGCTGTCTTTTCTGTTTTAAACCATAATTTAACTAAAAACTGAGTTTTAACTGCAGTTTTAAATGCTATCTTTGCTGAATAAAAATGTTTCAAGTATAACTTATAACAGCTTTTCAAAATGTTGCGAAAGGCTAAAATTTTAATAATTATGGTTTTTGACTTAGTAAAAGAACTCAGAATGGTTTGAAACTTTGAAAATTGAATACTTGATTTGAAAGTATAATAATTACACTTTTAAAAGGTTTAAATGAATTATTTTGATTGGAATATAAACTATTTAAAAGTGATTTGAAATGATAGTAAATGAATGATATCTTTGAATTTAAAAGGGTATTTAAAGTTGAATATTTGGATTTGAACTAATATGATATTTTATTATATTAAAATGGTTTGAAATGAAGTTTGGAAAGATATGATATTTTGATATATTAAAATGATTTGAAATGAATTTTGGAAAGATATGATATTTTGATATATTAAAATGATTTGAAATGAAGTTTGGAAAGATATGATATTTTGATATATTGAAATGAAGTTTTGGAAAGATATGATATGTTAATATATTGAAATGGTTTGGAATTGATTTAATCTTTATTTTGATAAATATTTGGATTTGAAATGATATTCTATTTTGAAGTATAAAATATTATTTTAAAATTATAACCACGGGTTATAATAACGATTGGTTGTTAAAGAGACCGGGATCAGATATGGACATACTCTCTGTCGATACCGAAAACCACTTTGACAACTGTATACGTGGTGGAGTTTCCCGAATGAAGTAGGATGGTGGCGACGATCCTAAGGTATATACGTGGACCCAACTCCCGTGAGTTGGCATAAGGTGGCTAAAACAGGAGCGATCTCGGGCCAATGAGGTAGCACCTCTTATCGGACGCACTTCTTCGATACCATTCTATTACTTTGTGATTGTTTGGGTGCACCCCTCGATTTGGGAGTGTTGTTCGAGGTGGAGCGGTAGTGGCTGCTATGCGTTTCCATCAGTCCGTGTGCGTAATTGGTATATCTACCCTGGCATTGCCTTGTGTGCCGTGTCACCTACCATATCGAGCCCACTACGATTTTGGTTTAAAGATTCAACCGCGTTAAGGTTCACCATCCCCTTAATGCTATTTTCTATATGATTATACTTTACTATTTAGACACTACTGTATATAGCGTATATTACTACATAGTAAATAGTTTAATGGATCCTTAAAGAATGGGCGATCCCAAGCATTCTTTAAGTTACTTGTACCTTATTACAGTTCACTTGAGTTGGTTTATATTATATAAGTATATATTGTCCTGACTCGAGTGTTTTGTGTTTTGCGTTACGCTCGGGTCAGCCTGAGTATTCACAGATTTGGATTTCCACCTTCTGGAGATTTGAATCGTTGGAGATTATCTGCTAGTCTTGTTCTATCAACTTCGGTTCCGTTGTTCTATTCAGCATGTACTTGGTTATTGTATTGAGACTTCTGTTGTACTTTATTTCTTATGTTGTATCTTATGTAACTCTGATATATTTACATAGTAGCTTCATGAACTACTATTTCTTTTACTTCTGCTGCATTATTTTACTCTGTGTCTGTGATCTGTGATTATATTTATTTACTGCATATTCTGAGATTTGCCAAATTTTATTTACAACGCGGTATTTTGTGCAATTCAATTCCGGCATGAGTGTCTACCTATACACTTATAATGGATGCGAATGGTTGAAAATTCCGGGTCGTTACAGTTGGTATCAGAGCTCTGGTTTTAGGCAAACTCAGCATATAGAGTAAGTTTAATTACAGAATCACTTTCGTTCGAACTTGAATTCCTTCTTCTTCGATTCGGTTTCATTGGAATTTTGGACGTTCCCTTCGATTCCAAAGTCCATTCTTGTCCTCCCCTATTCGTGTCTTCTTGATTCTGGAGTGTCCCATAACTCAACTCCGAATAATCTTTCTAATGAATTTGGCGGTCCCGCCAATATTCTAATGACTTGTAAAGGGGTGAAACTTCTTTACAAAAAGCATTGATTCACCGAAGACTCCCGTATCCTCGGTCTACGATGCTACTATCTCTTGCTATGCCTGAATTCCATCTCTTGAGAACGAAGGTAGATTTGCTTCAGAATCCTGCATCGCTCTATTCGTTAAGTCACGGCTGACCTGGTTAAGGTTGCCCGCGGTTTATATAAGCTTATCCATACTCCCTATTTTGTTGTTTAATCATCTTATCTTTTGTCTCCAACTTATATTCAAATCAGAGTTCTCTTTGATTTGAGTCCATCAATTTGAATCCCTATCCTTATTTTGAAACATTAATCTTGTATTTGAAAAATTATATTTTAAAGATGTTTTATATTGTGTTGTTTGAGTTGTTGATGTTGATTTGGGTTTCCGATCGGTTCGTCTGATCAACGCTATCGATAGGATCTCCAAAACACTCGAACAGAGCAAGCTGACATAATATGGTTTTCAAATTTAGTAGATAGATAAATTTTGTATAATTATAATATGTATAAGGTTAATTTTCTGAATTTTGATAATTAATGGAATTGGGTGTTAAGAAATAACATTTAACTTTGCATGTATTTTATAATCATTGGCTTTAGGTTCATATCTAAATAATTAAACATGGTTATAAATTAATTTGGAAATTTAAATGGATTTAAATCAAGAATGTGAGAATTTAATTTTCGATGATTTCGAACTTTGTTTTGAAAGTTTTAAAAGGATTTATTATTTAAAAGTATTTCTAGTAGAAATTGTTTCAAAGGATTTTTAATTTGTAAATCAGTGCTCTTTTCTTTGTCGCTGGAAAATAATTTCGGTGATGACTGCAGCATCATCGACATTCATTTTCGAGTTTCGAAGCGAAGAGACCAATTTGTGGCTTTGCTACAGTTTTGCTTTGGAAAATTAAATCGATTTGAATTTCTAAATATGACTTGACTTATAATATATATTGATATATGATTTAAATTTGATTTGATATATTGTGTATGTATATATATATATATATATTTATCTCTAAATGGTTTGAAAGGAATCGAAAATTTAATTCTTACAATTTATCTTAAAGAATAATTTCAATTATAAAAAGAATCAAAAATTTGGATAAATGATTCAAACTTGAGATAATTGAATTGGAAAGTTTTATTTGTATAACACACAATTTCATTCCAATATAACTTACCTAAATTACACAGAAGTTGAATATGAGATTGGGTAATATACAATATAAAAAGGATTTTATAAATAAAATTTGAGTGGTTATAATAAATGTTATACACTTAAATTTTAGTTATAAAAGATTAACAGAGGTAAATAGTGAAAAAGGAATTTAAAGAGATTTTAGTTAAATAACTTAATAATCAAATTTGATTTAATATGGAACCTTAAGTCTAACCTAGGAATTTTAATAAAGGTTATTTCCTGAAATGAATATGTTGTATAATAAGTATCTTTGAATAGATAAAATAAAATACATTTGAATTGGACATTTTGTAATATAGTTTATTTAACTTGAATTCATAGTTTAATTGATGTCTAAATGAATAAATGTGTAAAGAAATTTGATTGTTATATTTGCTATGATAAATATTTTATTTATGAAATAGATATGTCTTGAAAAATGAATAATTATGATTTAAATAGTTAAAATGTATTTTAACATAACTAAAACTTGATAATCGAGAATTTGGTTTTCAAATGGAATTTTAAGTGTAACTTATTAAAGGAATATCTATTTATGAAATGGGTATTTTAAATAAAGTGTTAGGTTATGTGTTAAATTAAGAGCTAAGTAAAATAGTGATCTTTTGACTTAATAAACGAAGTATAGTTTAATTTGGATATTCCATTCATAAAAGTTTGTTTTAATAAGTCATAAGTTAAATGATATCCAAATGAATATTTCTGGAAATAAACTGATTTGAAGTACTAATATACCTACTGTAGCATTTTATAAGTGATGCTGTTTTGAAAATACAATGTTTTGGAAATTTTATAATTGAATGAACTTAGAAATGTTACAACTTTAAAATGAATATTATTTGACCTTGAATTAAAATGGTTTAAATGAAGATTATTTGTAAAAGGTGTTATGATTTTCTAAGTATTATGTTTTTTTTAAAAAAAAATAACATTACCAAAGTGTTATGATTTTAGTAGTATGATTTCCAAATGATAAACATCCCTAAATTGTTATGATTTCAAACTTATTATCTTATTTTGTTTTTCAAACTATCTTTTGGATGTCCTTATTTCCCTTATCTTGTTATAGAATGGGAAGGCTATTGCTTATACCAGTCTATTTAGAAATCTTTCTATAATCTTTGATAATTTTGGTAATCATTTTGAATCTGAGCACTGCTTTCCATCCACAGACCGGCAGTCAAGCGGAAAGAGTGAATCAGATTCTAGAGGATCTTTTCGTGCTTGTATTCCTGATTCTGGAGAATCTTGGGAAGATCACCTCCACCTGGTTAAACTTACCTATAGAAATTGTCATCGGGTATAATTTTAATCTAATTGTCATCTTGTCTAAAACCTATATCACTCTATCTTTTTCTGTGCTTTCCCGTACCTCATTCCTTTTCGGGGACGAAAAGTTTTGAGTGGGGGAGAGTGTAACAACCCTAGATTTTTGTATATTATTTAAATTTGACTTTATTTTATTTTAAATTATTTTAGACTTATTTTATTTCAAACATTTCATTTTTAAATATAAATGTTGATTATTAAGTGATTTATAGTTCAAACTAGTATAATGTGAATATTTTACTGTAAAGTGAATTTCTGGTCAAACTGTTCAAACTTTGACTTTTAATCTTCAAATTATTTAAAATCTTAAATTTTATCTTTTATTATGAAAATAGATGAAATAACTTGAACACTGCTTTTTGTTTCGTTGAAAACGGAGTTAAACTGCAAAAGATATGTACATTTCAATTTTGAGTATAAATTGTTTATTTTGCAATTTTGTTATTTTAAATTGTATAAATTATATTTTCTTTGTCATATTTTATTTTAATATGTTTAATATGTTATATTATATTTTGACTTTTAAATATTTTTAAATTGATAATAGAATTTTTCCAATGTTTACTGTGTTGATTTCCTATTTTTAAAGGCTGTTTTCTTATTTTCTGCTATTTTCGTCATTAAAATTTTATTTAAATTAAATTTTATATATTTATTTTGTGAATGTATATTTATTTTATGTTATTATTTATGTTTAAAAATATATTACAAGCTCATATGAATTTTCTAAAGTTTATACCATTTATTTTCAATTTTTCTAGCCTAGTTGACAATTTTTGCTATTTTCTTGATTTAATTATTTATAATTAATATTTTTTTTTATTCGTTACATTTTCGAATTTTAACTGAAATTATATGTATTTTCAGATATTTAAACTTATTAAAAAGAAATAGAGGAAATTTGAAAAGTTTTAAACTCATGAAACTCCTAAGGCTTTCCATCTCCAGACCTTTCATTTTCCCAACTCTTCTCTTAATTGTTTTAGGCGTGTAATCTACTCATTCCAGCTGCATTTTTTTTCACTTTCACAAAATTAATTTCTCCTCCTCTCACAAAAAAATCACGGCTATTCTCCTTGTGAAGCTTAGGTAAAAAATTCTATCTTCTTCTTGTCTTTTTATGATTTTCTACTTGAATTTGCACATGCTCTCCACCTTCATAGCTGTATTCCCCTTCCTCCAAGCTGTGGCTGACCACCACCACCACTTTTCTCTGACCATCACACAGCCTAACACCTCTCCTCCTCAGGCCAAGCAAGCCATGATGAAGATCATTACAAAAATCCATCTAAACTAGCACTAGCCATCACCTATACCAAACCTAGTCTAGAATTGCCATCTCCTTCTTCCTCCACCTTTTGCCGCCACAACCACCACCACCACCTCTGACCTGACCTCCACCACTCCATAGCCGAATCATCAACCACCCTAGATCACCACCATGGCAGGCCGAGCAACCCCCAGGCAAGCACCACCACAAAAATCCACAAATACATCACCTATGCACTCAAGCTGACGTAGTTTTGGTACCATCACCTTCCACCACCCATGGCCGCCACCAACACCACCTCCAGCACCACCTGGACCCTCTGCCACGTCATCACCTTGGACCCCACTCCTCTGGCCATGCCCCATGAGCCTTGGCCAAGCCTTGAATTGCCTTGAATCCATGTTAAAGTGACATTGTTTTGCCTTGTTGTGTTGTTTCATGCATACTCACCTTTTGCTATCCTCTAAACATGTTTGGCCGACCCTTAGGCAACCAAAACCTGATCCAAATCTTTCCTTAGACCTGTAGTACACCATATGACTGAACCTGAAGGTTGTTGGAAGCAAGTGCAAAGCAATTCTACTTTGATTCGTGTAGTTGATTCTATATTATTCTATCGTATTGTGCATTTGAAAACTTATATTGTTTGTATTGTTTTGTCTTATGTATTCGAGGAAGTTAACCTTGTCTCTCCCACACTCATCATCATCATGGCTGAGAAAATGAACCCCTTGTTTGAGCTTTTTAATGGTTAAAGCACAGTCAAGTAATCTATTCCGTTGTTGCTTCTTATCTTCATTGTTTCAACATTGTTTGCGTTGAATATTTATGTGTATATTGTCTTGTTTGGTTATTGTTTACAAGATAAATTTCAAGGCTCTCCATTCATTCAAATCAAAAGTCATGCTATATCGTGCTTGTTGTGCTTTCTGGAATCTATTATGTGTGTTTTGATCGCTAATCTCCAGCTTTAACAGGTGAGTTATTCTCACCAGACAATATGTACCTATATAACTAGTAAATTAACACCCTGTGAATCTGTAGAAATATATTATCATGTTATACTTGACTATGTTATGATCATATGATGTTTATACACCTGTTATATCATCCGTCACTGTTATATAATGTATTCTGTTCATTTATATCTGTTTATCACACTGCAAGTTCCCTATAGACTAGAATCACTATGGGTTGAAATGATACATACCCGAACGGACTTTAGAATAGGGAAAAATCATTATGGGCTGAAATGATAGGCCTTAATGGTTTTTATTTATTTTATTTTAACTTGGGATTGCGGGTTTGAAATGATAGAACCCGTATTTTTGTTTTAAACTGCGGATTGAAATGATACATATCCGTATCACTTGACCTAGGTTAGAAAACTATATACAAGCCCATGGTTATTTTTATAAATTATTTTGAATATTTTTAATATTTTTAAAAAGTGTAAGATTATGAAATTTGATTTAAAATTTTAATGTTTAAAAAAAATGTATGATTTTTCTATGTGTTAAAAATGTAATTAATAAATGGTTTAAATGGATTTTTGAAATGTAACTTAAGTTTGGAAATTTGGAATTTTGATTTAAAAAGATATTTAAGTTATATGAATAAAATGGAAATTTAATTATATTGGAAATTGGTAAATATGATAATTTGATTAAATTTGAATTTAAGCGATTTATTAAAGTATTATTGATTTTTGTATGAATTTAAGTGGTTAAATAAATGAATGTTTAAAAGTGATCTTTTAAAATATAACTTGACTTGGAAATGTGAAATTTGGTTTTGATTAAAGATTTAAGTTAATTAAATAAAATTGGAAATTTAGTTAAATTTGTGAAATGGTAATTTAAATTTGAAGTGTTAAGTTTATTTGTGGAAATGTGAAGAATTGGAAACTTTTACACTTAAATTTATTAAGTAAATTGCTGAAAAATTGATTTAATTATAAGAAATTTATTGTGAAAAAAATATATATGTTAAATGATATGTTAATGAACATTTTAATGTTAAAAATATGATTTTGAAATGTTTAAAGGATTTAAAATGAAGTTTATTATTTGCTGGAAATACACTAAAATCTGGAATTAACTTTTAATAGCATTCAGAAATGCTATAGTTTCTGAATTGAACTAAAATTGTGTAAAAAGAGCTATTATAGCATTTCTGAAATGCCGTAGTTGCTGTAGTTGAACTTATAGGCTAATATTGAACTCAGGTCTGTTATAGCATTCTCTGGAAAAGCTATAGTGGTCTGCAGTCTTTGCTGAAATCAAATAAAACTTTTGTTTTGAAATCTGAGTTACCGCATCACTTCTGAAATGCTGTCTTTTCTATTTTGAACCATAATTTATCTAAAAACTGAGTTTTAACAGCAGTTTTAAATGCTGTCTTTGCTGAATAAAAATGTTTCAAGTATAACTTATAACAGCTTTTCTAAATGCTGCGAAAGGCTGAAATTTTAATAATTATGGTTTTTGACTTAGTAAACGAACTCAGAATGGTTTGAAACTTTGGAAATTGAATACTTGATTTGAAAGTATAATAATTACACTTTTAAAAGGTTTAAATGAATTTTTTTGATTGGAATATAAACTATTTAAAAGTGATTTGAAATAATAGTAAATGAATGATATCTTTGAATTTAAAAGGGTATTTAAAGTTGAATATTTGGATTTGAACTGATATGATATTTTATTATATTAAAATGGTTTGAAATGAAGTTTGGAAAGATATGATATTTTGATATATTAAAATGATTTGAAATGAAGTTTGGAAAGATATGATATTTTGATATATTAAAATGATTTGAAATGAAGTTTGGAAAGATATGATATTTTGATATATTGAAATGAAGTTTTGGAAAGATATGATATGTTAATATATTGAAATGGTTTGGAATTGATTTAATCTTTATTTTGATAAAGATTTGGATTTGAAATGATATTCTATTTTGAAGTATAAAATATTATTTTAAAATTATAACCACGGGTTATAATAACGATTGGTTGTTAAAGAGACCGGGATCAGATATGGACATACTCTCTGTCGATACCGAAAACCACTTTGACAACTGTGTACGCGGTGGAGTTTCCAGAATGAAGTAGGATGGTGGCGACGATCCTAAGGTATATACGTGGACCCAACTCCCGTGAGTTGGCATAAGGTGGCTAAAACAGGAGCGATCTCGGGCCAATGAGGTAGCACCTCTTATCGGACGCACTTCTTCGATACCATTATATTACTTTGTGATTGTTTGGGTGCACCCCTCGATTTGGGAGTGTTGTTCGAGGTGGAGCGGTAGTGGCTGCTATGCGTTTCCATCAGTCCGTGTGCGTAATTGGTATATCTACCCTGGCATTGCCTTGTGTGCCGTGTCACCTACCATATCGAGCCCACTACGATTTTGGTTTAAAGATCCGACCTCGTTAAGGTTCACCATCCCCTTAATGCTATTTTCTATATGATTATACTTTACTATTTAGACACTACTGTATATAGCGTATATTACTACATAGTAAATAGTTTAATGGATCCTTAAAGAATGGGCAATCCCAAGCATTCTTTAAGTTACTTGTACCTTATTACAGTTCACTTGAGTTGGTTTATATTATATAAGTATATATTCACCTGACTCGAGTGTTTTGTGTTTTGCGTTACGCTCGGGTCAGCCTGAGTATTCACAGATTTGGATTTCCACCTTCTGGAGATTTGAATCGTTGGAGATTATATGCTAGTCTTGTTCTATCAACTTCGGTTCCGTTGTTCTATTCAGCCTGTACTTGGTTATTATATTGAGACTTCTGTTGTACTTTATTTCTTATGTTGTATCTTATGTAACTCTGATATATTTACATAGTAGCTTCATGAACTACTATTTCTTTTACTTCCGCTGCATTATTTTACTCTGTGTTTGTGATCTGTGATTATATTTATTTACTGCATATTCTGAGATTTGCCAAATTTTATTTACAACGCGGTATTTTCAGCAATTCAATTCCGGCAACTATTATCAAAATACTTCTATTACCCCCCCATACTCCTAGATAACCCATCGATGAAATCCATAGAGATTTCTCCCATTTCCACTGAGGTACTTTCAAAGGTAATAGTCCTCTTGGTTTCTTCTGCTCCACCTTAACCCAGTGCCATGTCATACATTTAGCTACGAGCTTCACTACGTATCTCTTTATACCTGGAAAGTAGAAAACCTTTTTTCATATCTTGATACATTTTATCTCCTCCTGGATGAGTGGTTATCCTCTAGTAATGACACTCATCTAATACCTCATCTATCATCTCCTTCACTTGTTATTTTCACAACCTACTATCTCACCACCATCTCCCCCACTTGTTGTACGCACAACCTACCATTTCACCTCAAGTAGCCTTTCTTATCCTTGGTAAAGCAGTCCAAATGACTTGATCTCTCACCTCTCTCTAACTTATCCAAAATCTCCACCAATTCAGCATCCTACCTTTGCTTCATGCCTTTACGATCCATCCATGTTAGTCTGACTTCCAAAGCTGCCAATAATCCTGGTGCATGCTCCAATGGAGATCGGAAATCAAACTCGGATATGAACTCCAACCACTTTACCTCTAACATAATCGAGTTTAACATTGCATGCTTCCTACTTAAAGCATCTGCTATAACATTACCCATTCCTGGTTATATGCAGTCCCAAAATCATATGATGCCAAAAATTCCTTCCACCTTTGAGAGAAAAAAATACTTCAAGGACTTGTGGTACGTAAATAATTCAAATCTTTCTCCAACAAGATAGTGTCCACAAGATCTCAAAGAAGACACGATAGCATCCAATTCAAGAATGTGGGTTGGGTAATTCCTTTCATGAGTACTAAGCCGTCTGCTAGTATAAGCTACCGCCTTTCCTTCTTGCATAAAAACATCTCCTAACCCTATACTACAAGCATCTATATACATGGTAGAAGGTTTGGAACCATATGGTAGAGTGAGAACCAGTGCAGATGTTAGTAAGTCCTTAAATTTGACAAATGCCCATTCACAATCGTCATCCCACATAAAAAAAATTCTTCTTGGTAAGGCGTGTAAGTAGTGCTGAGATCTTTGCAAAGCCCTTGATGAACTTTCGATAGAATCTAGCCAAACCAAGAAAAATCCTAACTTCAGTTGCATTCCTGGACATCTTCCAATCTCTCACAGCTTCTACCTTTCCTAGATCCATAGCTAAACCACCCTCTGATACCATATGACCATGGATTCAGACTTCCTTTTTGCAATAGTTACACTTAGAAAATTTTGCTTTCAGTTGATTCCTTCTTAGAACATCCAAAACTCCTCTCAAGTGCTTCTCATTCTCCTCTTTGCTTTTCGACAATATTAAAATAGCATCCACAAAAACCACCACAAACTCATTCAATTACTCCCAATCAAATAGATGAAATATGTGGGAGCATTAGTCAACCCAAACGACATAATTAACCACTCAAATAAACCATCTAGAATTTGAAATGCACTCTTTGGAATACCATCCTCTGGTACCCTCAACTAGAAGAATCTTGTAGTCAAATCCATCTATGAGAAAATCTTTGTCCCAAACAGCCGATCAAATAGGTCATCGATACACGGCAAAGGATATTGATTCTTCCCCGTTAATTTATACAACTCTCGATATTCGAGACATATCCTTAGGAAATCATCCACCTTTGTGGAAAATACTACCGATGCTCCCCACTCTGAAATACTTCTACCAATAATGCCTTTTCGCAATAACTCAGAAACTTGATTAACCAATTCTCTACTTTGGGTGGAAGACCCTAGAGTCCGTTTTGAGATCAATCTTGAATTTAATCTCGCCTTGGGATGGAAGACCAAAAAACTTTCCTATACATTGGGAAGTTCTCACACGATAGGGATAGACGAAAGGTCATCCTATGATAGGTTAAGTTAACACAAATAGCTCGACATCACATATTCATCGTGTACAACACATAACCAGGTCATGCTCTCTGTCATTCCTCAATCAAACCACCCTTCTATCATAGTCCAACGCTACCCCATATCGTGTCATCCAGTCTATCCCTAAAATCAACCCATATCATGCAAATCCTAATACATACGTGTCAAATCGAAATACCACACCACTAACTACCAATTCTAAGTCATGGAAAACCTTAGTAAGGATGGTCGATCTTCGAACAAGATTTGATACCAAAACAGATTAATGCATAATGTGAGGTTTTAAGCCTAAACTTTCAGCTAATGCACTAGATATGAATGAATGTGATGTTTCTAGTGTCAAAAAATGTACGAATAGGAGAATCAAGTAATAGTAACACACTTCCCATTATGATATGCTTCTTACCTCTGCCATAGTCGGTGGAGAAATTTGGGCAGTGGGAACAACTTCCAATGCATACGTCTTAACCACTTGTCCATCCTTCTTCCATGTTGATCAGTTAGGCTTGATATGTCCCATCTGGTTACATCCATAACACTTAACTTTAGAGAGATCCATCTTGGAATGCTTTGCAGTATGTCCAGTCTTACAATAATTAAAACATTTTGCTCCTTTCTTATTCTTTCCTCCTTGTTGATTATGTCCTTTATACTTCCTAAAATTATTCTACTTTGTCTCCTTTTTAGGTTGCTCTTTAGTTGCCTCTCTCTTTATAGCATTCAATAAAGCAATCTCGACCAAGTTCTTATAGATAGCTCCATGTGGTACTTGGTTTAATGTCATCTCTCTTGGTGGTGCATTTAATCCATTAGCAAATGCCATCGCCTTTTTGAATAGGGTATTAATTAGCTCATAACCAAACCTTGACAATTCATTAAACTTGTTTACATTCTCAGATACTGTTATGTCAGCCTACTTCATATTGATAAACTTCTCTAACATACATCCTTTCTCCACCTTAGAAACAAACTTCATCTCGAACTTCCTTTGAATGGATCCCAAGTGATATCCCTCACATTCACCTCAGTTGTAATAATTCTCTCCCACACACCAGCTTCTTACTTCAGATGCCATGGGCTAAATAACTCTTCTCGACATCACTTAGTTCCAATAATGTAAAAATCTCCTCACATGTTCTTTGCTATGCCTTAGCCTCTGCTTAAAGCATGGTTCCATTAAATTCCTTTCCACCCAGGTTGATAAAATCCTTACACTACTTGATGAAATTGCCGGTAGAGGGTTGACGAGGAGGAGAATTCACAGTTGCAGTAGTAGCAGGTATAATTGGAGTCTCATTAACTTGGTTCAAAGCTTTCACTATGCGCCAGAACTAGTTCAAGATGTTCATGTCGAGAATGTTCAACAGGTCAGGTCTAGCTTTAGTTGGAACTGTAGCCTCTGTTCCAGTCGCATCTATGGAGTTACTCATCCTCAGGTATATGAAAAATGGGCTACATTAGTACTTTCCTATAAAAGTAGACAACAGACTTGAATAATAAAAAGTTGTACACATATGTATTTCTACTATCTATAAAATATCATTACAATCATACATACCAAATCCTATAGTTACGCTCTGATACCAAATGTAACAACCTGCTATTTTTAGACCGCTGGTTTCTGACATAAAATAATAACTTTGACTAAAGAAGTCAAAAAACAACAGATCACTTGGTGACTGATAAAAGAAAAGAAAATAGAAACTATCTATTTTGTCTTTCAAAGCTCACATGGGAAATAACACAAAATATAATAATCAAATAATCCTATGTCATTTCCAATCTAATTTATACATAGTTTCACATATCACTGATATATATACAATACAAATCCAAATCCACACAGTACTTGTAACAACCCTAGTTTGGAGATTATCTGTAAATATTAAATTATAATGGTAGTTATGATTTAATATTTTGAATTAAAATAAAATTGGAGATTTTAAAATTGTTTATTTGGAATAAACAATGAATTTTGGAATTAAAATAAGAAAATAAAGTTTAAAGGCTTTATTTATTTTTTTGGGTTAATAATGAATGGAAAATGAGTTTTATTTAGATAAAATGCAATAATTGTATTAATTTTTGCCAATTACTTCTTTTAATATTTTTAAAAAGAAGTATGTGATTTTTAAAGAGTGTTTAATTAAATATAAAGATGGAATTTGGTTTAAAAATAAGTTTTAATTATAAATTTGAGTTTAAAATGGGTTGTAATATTTTTCTACTTAAGAAAATAATTTTTGTTGAATTTTAGAAGTTAAAAATGTAGACTTTTGCATTTAATTGTGAAATTTGTGTATTATTGGAAGAAAATGGCATTTGTTTATAACATAATGTGATATAGATGTACATGAATTAATTTCTTAGGCTAAATGGTTTTCTTTTAAATTAATTGGGTCCATGGCCCATTAGTAGACTTACAAGTTAATATTGAGAAAGAGGAAAAAGAATAACCAGCACATTCATTTACTCCTTCCTTTTTCTGAAAATAGGAAGTACAGTGAACCCACCTCTCAAATTATCAATTTTAAGCCAATTTCGTCAATTTAATTCAAGCTAACTGAAAATTCTTCAATCTAGAGTGAAAATATAAAGGTAATCAATATCCAAACTCAATAATTTCATTAAATTCCTAATTTGAGAAATAGGTTTCTAATTTACAGTAGTCTTCTTCTTGCATGCACTGTTTTTGAGTTCTACAGGTTTTTGAAGGCCATTGTCTCCTCAAAGCTTCAACCTTTTAGCATAAATTAGAGGTTTGATTATCCCTAACAGCAAGGTGAGTGATCAACTCACAATTTCTAGCTGAAGCAAAGCTTCAAATCAAATATGAGCTTTGTAATCGTTTTTTTGTTGATAGTTTTCTTTTTTTCTGTGAATCTAGTTTAGGTTTCTTCTTTGCATGCTGGTATCTTTTGATTCCGGCAACAAAATGCTACCGGATTTCTTGCATTTAGTAGCTTGCATGTTGAACTTCATTTCTGCAAATTTTAGTTGAATAATATTGTAATTTGGATGCTCAAAACAGTGGTAGAAAATCAACTCAAACACAGATTTTTGCCTGTAGAAATTGTGTTTTCTGAGCTACTGCAAACATGGCCTGAGTCCATGTTTGAGATAGCATAACTCTTTCATTTATTACTGAAATTCATCGATTCTTTTTTTTTGAAAGATGAAGTTTTCTAGTATGAGCATACCAATTTTCAGCTTAATATGAGGTCGTTTGGTCCTCAGTTTCAGGCCTGTAAATTGGACCCAAGATGGTTTTTAGGCCTGGGCACATTTTTGTTTTTGAACTGTTGCAAATATGGCCTGAATACTTGTTTGAGACAGTGTAACTTTTTCATTTCCAGTCAGAATTCATTGATTCTTTTTTTGTTTGAAAGATGAAGTTTTCTAGTATGAGCATACCAATTTTCAGCTTAATATAAGGTCGTTTAGTCCTCTATTTCAGGCCTGTAAGTTGGACATGTTGGGTGCGTTTCCACCACCACCGAACCAAGGAGAAGGAGAGCACCGCCGAACCATCTTTCCTCCAAGCACGGCCGGTCCAAACTCCACTTCCAAGCACTGCCAAACCAACTCCATCCACATGCTACCGAACCAGAGTGCTACCGAACCAGCCACCCTCCATCCACTACCGGTCCAAGCACTGCCGAACCAACTCCATCCACCTGCTACCGAACCAGAGTGCTACCGAACCAACACAAATCAAAACCACTCCACCTACCACCGGACCAAAGTCCCACCGGGCCAAAGTACTACCGGACCAAGACCTCATCTCCAACCATCTACTACCGAACCAAGGCATTGCCGAACCAAAATTGCCAGGCCAAATTGCATTAGCCCAGGCCCACCAGCAGCTATATACATCCAAGACCCCTGCCCCCAGCCTCACTCTATAAATAGAGGGGCAGAGGTACAACAATGGGGGACAAGTTTGAGAGCTCAAGCACAGACGGAACTTTCAAACCACTTTCATATACTTGTATCAAATCTTTGTACTTGTAATCTAAAGAAGAAAGGAGAAATAACATATAAAGTGGACGTAGGCACATTCTGGCCGAACCACTATAAATCTGTGTGTCTTTTACAGTTTAGTCCCTGTTTTTTTTACATATTTGCGTAAATCACCCAGATCACTAAAAACAACATAAAATCAACTAAATCATACGACTTGGAGGTGTTTGCCTATTTTTTGTGCAAACATTTTTTGTGCTTTCACTGAGAACAAGAAGCTCGAAGCTTCAGCCTCTCCCGCTTAACCTTCTTCCTAACAGCATCGTTCATTGCTGGGAAAACATGGCTCCTAGGCAGAGGAAAGATGTTAACAGAGGAAAGAACATCACAACTAGCAGTATTCCAGATCCAGTGGTCACAAATCAAGAGGATCGTCCCGTTCCAGCAGCAGTACCAACTGGAAATCAAGCAAATCCGACCACCCCTGCCACAGAACAGCCGGCAGCAATTACTAGGGCAGATCTAGACAGAGTTGTGGCTGAAGTGACTAACCGCTTCACATCCCAGCAGGAAGCCTTGGTGGACCATCTCATGTCACGCTTAAGGGATGCTGAAGAGTCCAACCGCAACACTGAATCACGGGGTGAGTCCCGGTCTGGAGGATCTCAAAGACAACAAAGATCTTCCTTCTTCGAAGGAGCTAACGACGGAAGCGGCCATGGTAGGGGTCGAGACCGAGCTCAGCCCGAAGTTAGGCTTGAGGAAACGCTTGGAACCGAACCCAACAGGGGAGGTACCGGGCGGAGGTCAACTGTAGCCGAGCCGGTCGTACTGCCTAACCACGGAAACACCAATGAACGGGGCCGAGCTAGAGTCCAGCCCGAAGTTGGACCCGAGGAAGTGCTTAGATCAGACCCTAGTAGGGGAAGATCAAGGCAAGGGCTAACTGTAGCTGACCCTAACATGCTCCCAGAAGACCGAAGGCAGCCACTGGAAAGTATTAGGAATGATAGACGATACTATCCCTACAGGTCATCTGGACGGAATCAATCCCACAGAACAGAACCGAACTCATTTCTATCTGCTCCAAATTCTGATGAAAGGATGGCACGCTTGTTCAGAGAGTGCGTCCAACGGGATCAAAGAGATCGAGGGAGAGGCGCTAGGGTAACCAGCCCTTTCGCCCGCAATATCGAAATTGCTATCACCCCCCGAGAATGGAAAATGCCACAATGGAACCTTACAAAGGAACATCTGACCCCGTTGTACACTTGCAGAGATACACACAGCATATGCTCATGAGCGGGGCAACAGAGGGGGTATTGTGCAAATGCTTTCCACGGTTCTTAGCAGATCTAGCTACCTCCTGGTTCTGCCATTTACCCCAAGGATCCATCAGCTCATGGGAGATGTTGAAAGAAAAGTTTATCAGCCAGTTCCGCATTCATGTGGAATAACCCAAGGATGCTTATTCCTTATCCAATGTCAAGCAGAAACCTGGAGAGAAGCTGCAGCAATATTTAACCCGATTCAATGTCGCAGCGGCCGCGGTCCAAGATGCCGATGAGAAGCTTGTCTTAATTGCCCTCTGTAGTGGTGTGCATCCGGATACTAAATTTTCTAGAAGATTGATAAAAGAAAAACCAGCTAATTTACCCGATTTCTTCCATGAAGCCGGGAAGTATATGAGGCTTGAGGACGCTACCACTGAGGAACGGTCAGGGCAACAAAGTAAGGCAACTCACGGCAACACGCCCGCTGCAGCGAAGGACGTTCGAAGAAATGATTCTAGAGACAATGCTGGGGGCAAGAAGGGAGAAAAATGCCTATATCGGCCAGGACCGAGATTCGACACTTACACTCCTTTGAATGAAACCATTGAAAACATCTTCCTTGCCACCCAAGACGAAGTTAAATACAAACGCCCCCCGCACAAGAAGGAATCAGATAACGCGATTAAGTCTGGAAAATTCTACCGCTTCCACGAATCCCATGGGCATGATACCAATGAATGCCATCATCTCCGGGACTTGATTGAAGAACACATCAGGAGGAAGAGACTGGAACGCTATGTAAAAGGTCAGAACAGAACTCCAGCTCTTGCCAATGAGAACCCAAGGCTACCCTCCCCAGAGGTAGGCAGAGGAAATCGCAACACCAGCGGCTCCAGTCAAGAGAAGATAGTGGTCCATACCATCTCAGGAGGACCGCACATCGCCGACAGAAGCTGGGCAGAAATGGAAAGATATAGAAAGTCGCTTAGAAACAATGAAGACTGTGTTAATTCTGTTATAGAAGAACACCACCCGAAGCGGAAAGAGAGTGATAACATCACATTCAGTAGGCGTGACCTAGAGGGAAGGCAGTACCCTCACATGGATCCCATGGTTATCTCTGCGCGGCTCGGTCCGGCTGAAGTTTTCCGAATTCTAGTAGACACTGGGAGCTCAGTAAATATCCTATTCAAGCACGCATTCGACAAAATGAAACTATGAATGAAGGATGTTTCTCCCTGCAATAAACCACTACACGGTTTCACTGGAGATGCAAAGATGCCCCTCGGGCAACTGGACCTCTTTGTTGAAATTGGAAGTCATCCCCGCTCCGTTGTGCGAATACAGACATTTGTGCTAATAGAAAACCACTCGGCCTACAACGCCTTCTTAGGAAGGCCAGCCTTGTCTAACTTCCAAATTGTCCTAGCCCCCTGGTGCCTAAAGATGAAATTTCCGACGGACAATGGAGTAGGGGAAGTAGAGGGAGACCAAGACGTCGCTCCAGACTGCTATGTAACTGAACTTCGCAACAACCATAGGAAGGATAAATGGAAGAGTGTAGAGGTTGCCCTCTGCACAAAAAGTTTGGAAGCATAGCAACTAAAGAAAGCCCCTCCTCTTCGATATACCAGCGACCCTTTCAATGAGTTAGACCCCAGGGACAAAGAGGAGGAGGCCACCGCCGAGCCTGCAGAGGCTATGGAATTTGTATCTGTAGACAAACATGACTCGAATAGACTATTGAAAATCGGGTCCCAACTAAAAGCAGAGTTGAAGGAACGACTCATTGACTTTCTCCGCCACAACTTGGATGTATTTGCATGGTCACATGCTGACATGACCGGAATCTCCCCTGACATAGCATGCCACGTACTAAACATTGATCCTACCAAGGCACCCGTAAAACAAAGAAAAAGAAGCATGGGGGCAGAACGATCAGCAGCCCTCGATGAAGAAGTAAAAAATCCACTTGCCAATGACTTCATACGAGAAGCCATCTACCCAGAGTGGATCGCCAACCCGGTGCTGGTAAAGAAGGCTAATGGGAAGTGGCGAACATGCATTGACTTCTCCAACTTAAATGACGCCTGCCCGAAAGATTGCTTCCCACTTCCCTGAATCGATCAACTTGTAGACAGCACAGCCGGGCACGAACTCTTATCTTTTATGGACGCATACTCAGGATACTACCAAATTCCCATGCATGCTCCCGATCAAGACCACACTAGTTTCATCACTAACCGGGGATTGTACTGCTACAAGGTAATGCCTTTCGGACTTAAAAACGCAGGAGCCACCTACCAGCGCCTCGTCAACAAGATGTTTGCAGGGTTAATAGGACAAACTATGGAAGTGTATGTGGATGACATGCTAGTAAAGTCAAGGAAAGCCGACGATCACGTAAGCCACCTGGACGAGATGTTTTGAGTACTTCGCCAATATGGAATGAAACTTAATCCTCTAAAATGCTCCTTCGGAGTATCATCAGGAAAGTTCTTGGGATTCATCGTCCATGCCAGAGGGATTGAAGCAAACCCTGAACAAGTCCGAGCTCTAAAAGATATCAAAATACCTTCCACTCGAAAGGAAATGCAAAGCCTGAATGGGAAAGTGGCCGTCCTAAGCCGATTCATCTCCAAAGCAACGGACAAGTGCGTCCCCTTCTTCGAAGCTCTAAAGAAAGACAAAGGAAAGTTCGAATGGACTGACGAATGCTTAACAGCTTTCCTTAACTTAATCGAACACCTCCAGAAACCACCGGTACTCTCGACTCCAAACGAAGGCGAAGAGTTATACCTATACCTTGCTGTATCATCTCATGCTCTAAGCGCTGCTTTGGTAAGAGAAGACAACCGCACGCAGCGGCCAGTATACTTTGTAAGTAGGAGGTTTACGGGGGCAGAAGTCAGATATCCTAAACTTGAGAAGCTAGCATACTGTCTACTAATCGCATCACGGAAACTACGTCACTACTTCCAGTCTCATTCCATCAAAGTTCTGACCGATCAACCACTAAGGCAGGTACTCCATCGTCCCGACACTTCTGGGCGACTACTTAATTAAATGGTGCATTGAACTAAGTCAATATGATATCACCTACCATCCTGACACCACTATCAAGGGACAAGCCATGGCCGATTTCATTGCAGAATTCACTACCAACGAAGGTAAGGAGCAATCGGAAATAGCAAAAGATATCAAGTGGAATCTCTTTGTGGATGGTGCGTCAAACGAACAAGGCTCGGGGGCAGGTGTGGTAATAATCACTCCCCGGGGAAATAAGCTGCACTATTCTAGGTTGGAGTTCGCTGCCACCAACAACGATGCAGAATATGAAGCAGTGATAGCTGGATTAGAACTTGCCTTAGAAATTGGAGCTAATTCTCTGTGTCTTCATAGTGATTCTCAACTTATTGTTAATCAAATACTAGGAGAATTCCAGGCTCGAGAAGAACGACTCATAGCATATTTAAGGAAGACCAAGTTACTTCTCAGTCGATTGGACCACTACTTAGTCAAACACATTCCTCGGGAAGAGAATCAAGTGGCCGATGAATTGGCGAAGCAAGCTAGCATGAGAGACGGCGCTATTTCCGGAGCAGTAGCTATCTCAACACAACTGATCCCAAGTTTTGAGCAAGCAAATCTGATAGCTGCAACCGAAGAGGCAACTTGGATGACTCCCATACGAAACTACTTACAAAGTGGCACACTGCCCAACGGGCGTAATGAAGTCAAGAAAATCTTGAGGAAAGCTTCCCGCTACACAATACAAGAGGGCACCCTCTATCGGCGCGGCTTCTCTAACCCCTTATTAAGGTGTGTTGCTGGGAGGGAAGCCAAGGAAATCTTATCCAACATTCATCAAGGAAGCTGTGGAGATCACACTAGAGGGCAGACTTTGGCAAAAAAGATACTCCGATATGGATATTTCTGGCCCACCTTAAGCAAGGACGCCTTAGATTTCGACAGAAAATAGAACAGATGCCAGAAATTTGCCAAGATTCCACGCCTACCAACAACTGAGATTACTCCAATGACCAGCCCCTGGCTCTTTGCAGTATGGGGAATTGACTTGATCGGCGAACTGCCAATGGGCCGAGGCGGGGCCAAATATGCTATAGTGGCAGTCGACTACTTCACCAAATGGGTGGAGGCAGAACCTCTAAATAAAGTATCTTCAGCAAAAGTTATTAACTTCTTGATCAAAAATGTTCTATGCAGGTACGGAATCCCGTTCAAAATTATATCGGACAATGGTCTTCAGTTTGACAGTGAGGAGTTCACCAACTGGTGCCGAGAGCACGGAATTAACAAAAGCTTCTCATCCGTAGCTTATCCCCAGGCAAACGGGCAAGTCAAAGCCGTCAACAAAATTCTGAAAACTCTAATAAAAAAGAAACTCGAAAAGTCAAAGGGCGCTTGGGTGGATGAGCTCCCTACGACACTATGGGCCTATCGCACATCTTTCAGAACATCAGCGGGGCATACTCCTTTCTCTTTGGCATACGGATCGGAGGCTATGCTCCCGGTTGAAACCGTCGTGCCTTCCCACCGTAGGATCCACTATAACCCAGAAGAGAACGAAGAACTCCTTCACATGTCTTTGGATCTAATTAAAGAGAGAAGAAATGATGCAGCCCTCAAAGCAGCAGCCCACAAGCAAAAGGTGGCAGCACAATACAACTCCAAAGTCAAGCATCGTATCTTACAAGAAGGAGATCTTGTCCTCAAGCGGGTCTTCCCTCGCCCCGGAGCACTAGATCCAATCTGGGATGGACCATATGTAATTCATAAAGATCTCCACAATGGAGCTTATATTTTGTCAACAGTGGACGGAGAGGTGTTCCAGAGGGCATGGAACATCCAACACCTCCGTCGATACTTTTCTTAACTTGTACTGCCCATATGAAGTGAATTAACAAAGAGAATCAGTGGACGTAGGCATTTTTGTGCCGAACCACTTTAAAAAACCTTGTCTCCTTTTTAACTGGTTCCTTTGTATCTTGGCTGCTTGTTAACTTTATCCTTTTCTGTTGAACAAAACCCTGTGCAAATAGCATTTTCACTCAAGGCGCTCCACAGCGCGACTCCTCTGGACAAGACCTAACAGGTACTATACGAATCTATGCCCTCGCCAATGAGACACTTTTGCTCCGGCATCCCTCTGCTGCGGGTTAACTCATTGCTCGCGACGGCCCTCAAAGCCAACTATAATGAGCCGATTATAAGCCACCAAGAAGGCCGACTATAGCCGTGGCAGCTCATTACGGCGTTCGGCTCGCCGGCAACTGTGAACCTACTTTAAGCCCCAACATAAGGTGTGGCCAGCCAGGGGCAGTTCACGGTTGACGATCGGCACCCACGCTAGCCGGCCATAGTAAATCGAATAATACCCACGATTACGGGCCATAATGGCCCGGGTAGTTACTGTGCGCGATCTCGGCTCCGATGTGTCTTAACTACGGCTGTGGTAAAAAAGATTAACTCCCCGCGGAGGCGTAAGATGGGTGACAAATGTCTCCAAGACCCACAGCTAGGGAAAGTGACTACAAAGCCCGTTTGCCACGAACTTAAGCACATCGAAGACCTTCCGTGATTGGAAGTTTTACTATTTCTCATATTTCAATTTTATTTAAAAAACTATTCTCCTATCTTCTATAACAATCCCTAAAGTACAGGACACAAAATATGAGACATTCGATAATGAAAGAGGATACTCGCAACGAGACGCTGGACTGCATTCCATACTCGGTCACACAAGACATTCAATGCTGCCATCTACAAGCAAAATATGAAGGGCGGTATTTCCTTCTTTCATGTATAAACACGTGGCTATGATTTATTCACACATCACACTAACATTGCAAGACATGAAATTATGTTTTAAACAAGAACTTGACGTCAAACACAATTGAATTACAGGAATATGCATAGCTATATTTCTCATACAACATGTCAAAATAGCAAAAACATTCAAAAACGACAGAATCAGCTTAAGTTAAAAAATTACACGTCAAGAATAATATTGTTTATTACAAGTAGCATAATTACAGCCTAAGAGTTACGTTACCGTTCTGAGACTAACATACACTACAACGTCAAGTTCACAAAAAGATATCCAGGTCAAATCATGGAGCCGGCTACGTCGGAGTTTTATCCTTGTCCTATTGCCCACCTCTCCGGTCAAAGAAAGAATTCATTAATGATAAGCAACCAAGTTAACGGAAATGTTTGCCTTAGCTTCGTCCCCCATAGTGACGATCCGAGTAGTAAGAAAATCAAGGTCCAGGGACTTGGCCTCATCAAGCACCTTTACCATAGGATTGCGAGGGAGAAGGTGCTCACCGGTAACCTCGTCGAAGGAAATATCATGAGAACTTGGATCCAGATCGGGATGACCTGCAAATGGATTACGAACCAAGCCGGGACGATCAATATGAGTAACGGTATGATTTTTAGACGGGTGCGGAGAGGGTATGAACTCAGTATCCTCCTCCGTGATATCAAGAAGAGGCTGGATTGGGGGCTGAGGACCAGGTGAACGCTCGGATAGGGAGCGACTCCTCTTTCTCTTTTGAATATCCTCTTCAATAACCCCGAGAAGAGGACGGTAGCCGACTACGTCCCCGGAACGGTGGGTCGGAGGCTTCGGTTTAGCGGAAGCTTTGAGGAGTTTGAATTGTTCGAGGCGGTGCCGAATGTCCGAGGTCTTGGCCACCTTACTCGCTCCTGGAATAAAAACCAAGTTTTACAAGCGTACATTGAATCATAATCCAAGAAATATATCAAGTAAAAAAGAGACGGGAACTGGCCATGAAATATCCCTAAGTACATATCATAAAGGGAGTTGGCGGGAGTCAAAAATTCACCTTGAATCGCCGGAGTTGCCCTGGCTGAAACGCCCTTATAAGATGGATCGGCACCAATTTCGGCCTTGTCAGCTCTCTTCGTCTTCTCCACCAAGGCCGATCCTTCCCCCAACCCCTCAAAAGCATGGTGGAAAACCTCATCTGTCCACTCTTGGATCTCACCTACTTGCCCAGAAGACAAAGCACCGGCGCCATCACCGCTCTGTCCTTCGCCACCATCATCACCGTGACGATCACCGTCCCCTTCTCTGTCACTTCCACTCTCCGCCTCACCTCCTTCGTCCTCGCCCTTTTCCCCTCCACTTTTTCCTCCTCCTAAACATCCGGATGTGTGCTGGGAGAGGGTCCATCGGACTTCCTGAGCTTCTTCCCCTCGGCGACTGGATGCACCGAGAAGGGTCTCCTTTTGCCACTCTTCGCCGGGGCCCCTCCTTTGGCTTTGGCAGCCCTCTCCTCCGTTGTGTCTCTCTGCTTGACCACAGACTGATGTGGTAGGATCAGGTTGTGCCCTAGAAGTGTAGCGTTCCTAATCAAATAAGAGGCCGACCTATCCCTTCCCGTGATGGCTTCTATTTCCTCAGCCATCTGAAACAGGCGATCATTCTCTACGACCGCAAAGCCACCTGTCGCTAGCAAGAAATAAAAACACATAAGAAGAAGCATTGCAGTTATAATGGAAATTATAAATAAAGCTTCACACTTACAGCCGGAGGTGAAGCGACGGATGGAAACAGAGTCATCCCTGATAAAGAACCATTCTTTCTTAAACATACTGAACTTCGAATATAAGTCCAGGACAGGCTTGAAAGATACGGCTGATTCCAAGCTGATGTATGGAGACCCCTTCTTATAGCCCCTCAAGTTGTACAAATACCGGATCTCCCGGTTGGAAGGAGGACGCCCGTATCTCCTCTGGAGGATAACAAAAAGGCTCACCAGAATGGCGTAGGAGTTAGGCTGAAGCTGGAATGGAGCCACCTTCAGATATGTGACAAAGCTGACTATCCAGGCATTGAGAGGCAGGATGGCACCACACATACAGTGATACCTGCTGTAAGCGAAATATCCTTCGGGGGGATTATATGGCATCACTCCTTCCCCCGGCAATAGCATACGCGCTCTGTCAATCCCGAAAGAGCGAGAAATGACATCAAGCTGCTCGTCTTTAAGGGAGCTAGGGAAGCAATCAGGAGGTGAGTTCAGAAGCTCTTGAGGACCGTACCCGTCCACTAGCAATCTTAGGGTGGGTCCCTGTCGCCCCGGTCCTGGCTGGGCTGGGGGCATAACAGGGGACTCTCTCCTATCCGTAGATTTCCTCTTTTCTGATCGAGTTTCCACTTTATGAGACATTTATCTGCAACTCAAGAAAGTACATCGTTGAAATGGAAGGTATAAACATGCAAGTATATGTAGTCTGGAATTTCACTCGTAATTCAAAACATAAAAATTCAAGTATATAAAGTTCATTCGGTATTCGAACCCCCTACCCCATTCGGTAGTCCAACCATAAAAGTTCATTCGGCAAAAGCAAAACTCACCTGGTTCGGCAGTTAAGTTTGATTCGGCACTACAGTTGATTCGGCACTACAATTGATTCGGCACTACTGTTGATTCGGCACTACAGTTGATTCGGCACTACAGATGATTCGCCACTACAATTGATTCGGCAGGTAAGGGATAACGGAGACACAGGGTCCATACTTATAAGCAAACATAGATGACCGGACCAAATGGTTCGGCGCATAGGTCCGAATGAGGATGTCCGAGCTAAAACAAAGTGCGACATTATGCTAGCATATGCCCCACTTTGGGGGGCAAATGTTGGGTGCGTTTCCACCACCACCGAACCAAGGAGAAGGAGAGCACTGCCGAACCATCTTTCCTCCAAGCATGGCCGGTCCAAACTCCACTTCCAAGCACTGCCAAACCAACTCCATCCACCTGCTACCGAACCAGAGTGCTACCGAACCAGCCACCCTCCATCCACTACCGGTCCAAGCACTACCGAACCAACTCCATCCACCTGCTACCGAACCAGAGTGCTACCGAACCAACACAAACCAAAACCACTCCACCTACCACCGGACCAAAGTCCCACCGGCCAAAGTACTACCGGACCAAGACCTCATCTCCAACCATCTACTACCGAACCAAGGCATTGCCGAACCAAAGTTGCCAGGCCAGATTGCATCAGCCCAGGCCCACCAGCAGCTATATACATCCAAGACCCCTGCCCCCAGCCTCACTCTATAAATAGAGGGGCAGGGGTACAACAATGGCGGACAAGTTTGAGAGCTCAAGCACGGACGGAACTTTCAAACCACTTTCATATACTTGTATCAAATCTTTGTACTTGTAATCTAAAGAAGAAAGGAGAAATAACATATAAAGTGGACGTAGGCACATTCTGGCCGAACCACTATAAATCTGTGTGTCTTTTATAGTTTAGTCCATGTTTTTTACATATTTGCGTAAATCACCCAGATCGCTAAAAACAACATAAAATCAACTAAATCATACGACTTGGAGGTGTTTGCCCATTTTTTGTGCAAACAGGACCCAAGATGGTTTTCAGGCCTGGGCAAATTTTTGTTTTTGAACTGTTGCAAACATGGCCTGAATCCATGTTTGAGACAACTTAACTTTTTCATTTCTAGTCGGAATTCATCGATTCTTTTTTGTTTGAAAGCTAAAGTGGTCTTCTATGTGCACACCAATTTCTAGTTCAATCAAAGGTGGTTTGTCTACCTATTTCATATCCGAAAGTTGAACCTAGAGAAGATTTCAGACCTGATTATTATTTTGCCTATGCATTTTTATGTTCGTTTTTCGTCCGACTTTTGACTTTTACTTCATGTTTTTGTGATATTTCTGAATTGTTTTGAGGGCTATGATGCCTATCAATAGGCTACCCCAGTTTTGGTGAATTTGAAATTCAAATTTGAATTGAGTTTGAATTGAGTTTGAATTGAATTTGAATGACGGTTTTGAGCGATTTCATTGATTTCGAGCACAGATCTTACCAAACGATTTTGAAATAATTTTTAAATAAATTAGCATTTAAAATAATTATTATATATTTTTAAATTATTTTAAGCTATAAAATCTATTGGTTCTCTATAATAAGGGAATTTTCAAATATTATTTTCAAAATCGATTTCGGAAATTGGTTTTAAAAGCTTGTTTTCTTAAGTAAATTATTTTATATATAAAATACACGTTTTTACACTATTCGAGCGAATGAGAAGGAGAATTAAACGGTTTGGTAAAACACGTGGTATGTGAGATGTGCGTTTATCTTATCAGTTAATTCTCGACTTGTCCGTTATATCGTTTTGACCTTCGGGTCGAGTTTACCGATGAGATGAGGTAAAAATTTTACTGCTTTGAGTGTGAAATTTACTAACGGTTAGTAAACCATTTAGTGTAAACGTGTGGTATGGGACACACGTTAACACTGTTCGGGTTCCTATCCGAGAGTTTGTGACACATTTGTCTAAGAGACGTATTTGCCAGTACTGGACCTTTGGGCCATTTGTCCTTTGGGATGTTTGTCTAAGAGACGTATTTATTTGTCCTTCGGGACGTTTGTCTAAGAGACGTGGCGCCTTATTTTGGGAGAACAGTACTTGGCAGGCTTCGGCCATAAGCACGTGCTATATCTTTGAGATGATTTCATTGATTTCCTTGTGATTTTCCAATTGTATCACCTTTTTACATTATTGGCCATTTGAGCCGTTCAAGATATTATATATGGCGATTACATCTTTGAAAATTGAACTCGTTATTGAGTTCTATATTTAAGATTTGGGTTTGCCAACACTTGGCTTTTATTTGAGATTTATACTCTCCTATTTGGAGATATATAAGATTTCCATTTTTGGTGTATTTTGTGTTTGAGACTTCTCTATGTAGAGAATATTTTCATGATTGCCATTTATGGTGAGTTTTGAGTTTGAGATTTGGGATTCTCCTATTTTGGAGATATGGTTCATAAAAACCATTTTAGTGGCTTTTGGGATTTCGCCAATGATATGAGGCATTTATTATACTTAGGGTTATTTGGTGAGTTTACCTATTTCGAGGGCATACACTTAGTGTAATTAAATTATTTGAAGTAGTGGCATGCTCCTATTATTGTTTCTTCTCATTCGAGAGGATATCTTACCCTTTACCTTATGCTCATATTATCACTTATCCTTATAAACTGATTTGTTTAGCTAGACTGACCCGTGTATTTTATACTCGGGTCAGACCGAGGTGTTTCAGGTTAGGTACCCTTATGGACTTAGCCTATTCTGCTTCCGCATGGACTTATCTGCTAGCCCTTTTTGTTATAGTCTTTTTGTCGCTACTCTGATATGTATATTGTTTTGACTCGTGTGTTTATTGTGGTCGTCATACCACATATGATGTATTATTTGTATTGTATTGGGATGTATCAGTATATATGTATGTATATATCTATTTACTGTTATGTGATGTGTTATGCATTTGAGTTGTTGTGTTTTGTTCTGATAGATCCTATAGCCACATGTAGTTTTGTATTATGCGTTTATTGGAATTGTCGATCCACTTGAGAAAGGAAAAAATATAGAGCACTAATTGACGTACTCAATTGATATTTAAGACAAGACTATAGATGGTCGCCCCTAACCAGCCCTATTCTCCGCATTAGCAGACAGTATTACCTAGTAATACTCTTTGTTAATGTGGGTCTCGGGGTGGGGTGTCATAGCACTTCAAGTATCTCACTTATATACAAATGTCATCATACACGCATTCTAACACAAAAACACACACACAACCTCATATATATATATATACATATATATAACATGCCTTTGTCACCTGAGCCTTAAGCATCATGATAATTTGACATGTTTCCGTTAGCCTATCACATATTGTAAACAAAGGAAACATAGTGGAGAGGGGGGTCAAGCATAAAGTTTGGTGAGTGAATATAACTAAATTCAACATTTACCATACTTGTTTCATAATATTACATAACCAAAAATGATAAGCTACCCTATCATTATACATTTTACCTCATATTCAATTCATATCAAATCTGATATACAATTCATATTTAGCTATGTTACTATATTCGTTCTAAAATTAGGTGACTAAATTCACACTCCCCCGTATGATAAGTTGAATATCGGACAAAATGTGAACCCAGCTATACCAATAATGTGTTGTAGCCAACCCGCAACATCCTGAGTCATGATTCCCTCCTATTCCGACTCTATTCCAAATCTATAACTAAACTAAGTCATATTACTTATAAACATCGCCCAACTAAAGCATGCGATACCTGTGTCCTATGTTAGTTCTTGAGAAGGATGGTTTTGATGACAAAAACCTTAGGACTTGTTATAAAATATAAATACTAACATTATAGTTTAGATATATATGTATATGTAGGATATAAACATGCAGGTACCAAGAATGAAGACTATAAAGTATAGAGATACAAGACTGATGAATTTAAAGATCAAAGATATCAAGATTGAAGACTCATGAGTATCAAGAAATCAAGTTATCAAGAGTTCAAGATTTTAATAATACAAGATAAGTATTGAGTCTAGAATTATGTTAAAACTTCTTGAAAGCACTTACATCTTTATTCGAAATTTATTCGTGGAATGGAATCCACTTCGAGCCTGTTAAAGGGATGGAACCCATGACAATATCTAGTGGAACATATAGTGGTCCTTTTTTGATATCCACTAATTTTATAAAAATGTTTTTCAAAAATATATCTCTTATTTTAAATGTTTTCAAAGCCTTCTTTTCAAAAAGACATCTCTCTTGTTTGAAATATTTTAGCCTCAAAACTATCTTTATCATTTTTAATATTTTGATTTCAAAATTTTCATTGATTTTAAAATATCTCTTGTTTTAAATATTTAGCTTTAAAATATTTACTCAGATTTTAAATCACTTTATAGATTAAGATTATATATATTAAAAATTACTTTCTAAACTCTTTTATATGTTTAAACTATATTCAAATATATTTACGAAGTTTTAGAAATCGTTTTGATAAATTATAGAAACCAATTTTAATAAGAAAATCAAAATCACCAATTTTTCCTAGAGCATGTCGACATCCCTCAACCCCCATGTCGATATGGTGCTCGTTAAATTCAAAATTCAAATTTTCAAAAGAATTGTCTATTCGTCGTATCCTTTCACGAATAGATATGGCTGTTGATTTTCTATAAATACCAGTAGTTCTAAACGAATTTATCATTAGATTTCACTTGTTTTCTCTTCCCTTCATCTTTCACATTTATCCTAAAGAATCCCAAACTATACTCTGCCGAAATACCAAGTGAATCAAACTTGATTATCTCTTGTTTGATTCTCTACCACTTTCTCCATAAGATCTTAGTGCTATTCAAAGTTATAGGATTATTTGTAAATCAAACTGTTGAGTAAAAGGTGTGGTTGAGCCTTGAAATCAATTGGTTGTGATTGTTGCCCTAGAAATCGATTAGGTGATCTTATGGCCTGGTAAATCAAGAGAGTTTGCTTCGGACTCGAATACAGGAGGGCGTACCTTGTGGCCTTAAAATCGAGGGTGTAATCTGGGAGATTATTTTTGATAAGAAATCTGTATGTTTGTACGGGACTGGATGTAGGGTAACTCCGAACCAGTATAAAATCCTAGTGTGTCCTTTCCTTTACTGCTTTTATTTATTATTTGCATATGTGTCTGATTCTAAGATTATATCTGTGAATTGCATTTGTTGGTGATTAAATTTACATAAGTTTCAAAAAGATTTAGGAAATCAACAAAACACTATTCAAACCCCCCTCTAGTGTTATTCCAGCCTTAAGATCCGTAATCTACATTTTTCACATTTGGTATCAGAGCGAGGTTTTCAAAGTTTTCATAATCTGAATTTTGAAAAAGTTTTTAAAATGGCTATTTTTGGGGATTTGGTTAACACTAGTTTAAAACTGTTCAAATCATAATTGTCTCATAAGTCTGCATATAGTTATTATAGAAAACCAAGTTATCTACCAAGTTTTTATTCTGTGCAGAAAGAAAAATGTTATATGGCCTTTGAAGAATCAACACTCAATGGACAAATTGTGCAAATCAAGAAGAATACGTGGATACTTGATAGTGGATGTTCAAGACACATGACTGGTAATCCAAATATGCTGAATGATATTATCTATAAAGATGGAGGATTGGTTAATTTTGGAGACAACTCAAAAGGATATGTGATTGGCATCGGCAATGTCGGTAACTCTAAAACTCCTACTATTTCTAATGTTTTATTAGTTAAGAATCTGAAACACAATCTGCTTAGCATTAGTCAACTTTACGATAAAGAATATAAGATTAAATTTGAAAAAGATAAGTGTCACATCGAAGATAATAATTCAAATATTATATTTGAAGGAATTAGGAAGAAAAATATTTACATCCTTAGTATGAAAGTTTCAAATGATAACTTATGTCTTTTGGCTAATACAAGTGACCTTTGGAATTGGCATAAAAGATTTGGTCATTTAAATTTCAAACTGTTATCTAGGTTATCAAAACTTGACTTAGTTAGAGGTCTTCCCAAGTTAAACTTTAAAGTAGATAGTATATGTGATTCTTGCCAATTAGGAAAACTTAGGAAGAGTTCTTTCAAATTAAAAGATATGATTTCAACTTCAAAACCTCTTGAGTTACTTCATCTAGATTTATTTGGTCCATCTCAAATTCAATCAATAAATCACAATAAATATGTCTTTGTAATTGTAGATGATTATTCTAGGTTTACATGGACAATTTTTATGAAACATAAAAGTGATACTTTTGATTCATTTAAATTTTTTACAAAAAGACTTCAAAACCAACTTTCTTTAAAAAATTTAACTATTCATAGTGATCATGGTGGGGAATTTGAAAATGAAAATTTTGAGAGATTCTGCAATAAAAAGGGAATAAATCATAATTTCTCTTTTCTAAGAACTCCACAACAAAACGGAGTGGTAGAACGTAAGAATAGAATGATTCAAGAGTGTGCCAGAACAATGCTTTTTGATAGTAACTTACCTAAAAACTTTTAGGCTGAAGCAGTCGCTACAGCTTGTTAAATATTAAACAGGATTTTAATTAGACCATTAACTAATAAAACACCATATGAATTACTTTACAATAAGAAACCCATAGTAGCTTATTTTAAAGTTTTTGGTAGTAAGCGTTTTCTTCTTAATACAAAAGATAATTAGATAAATTTGAACATAAATCCGACAAAGGTATCTTCATCGGATATTCTAATAGAAGTAAAGAATTTATAGTTTATAATTTAAGAACTAACACTATTGAAGAAACAATGCATGTATCTTTTGATGAAAATTTTAAAGATACTGTACAAATAGAAGATGAAGAAGATTCTGTAACTTTAAATAATGAACCTAATGAAACTAATTGTGATATCATTCACCCTAATAAAAGAATTAGGCTATTAAAAGATCATCCTATAGAAAATATACTAGGAAATATTGAATCTGTTGTTAGAACTAGAAATCAACTAAATAACATGAGTAATGTAGCTTTTATATCAACTATTGAACCTAAAAATCCAAAGGAAGCATCATCTGATGATTCATGGATTCTTGCTATGCAAGAAGAATTGAATCAGTTCACTAGAAATGATGTTTGGGAACTTGTTCCTAGACTTGAGGATAAAAGTATAATTGGAACAAAATGGGTTTATAAAAATAAAATGAATGAACTTAGTGAGGTCGTGAGAAATAAAGCTCGATTAGTCGCATAAGGTTATTGTCAAGAAGAAGGAATAAATTTTGATGAAACCTTTGCACCCGTAGCAAGATTAGAAGCCATTAGAATTCTACTTGCTTTCGCAAATTATAATAATTTCTAATTATTTCAAATGGATGTTAAAAGTGCTTTTCTAAATGGATTTGTTAAAGAGGAAGTTTATGTTGAACAACCTCCACTCTTTGAAGATGAAAGATTTCCAAACCATGTTTTCAAACTTAAGAAAGCTCTATATGGTCTGAAACAAGCTCCTAGAGAGTGGTATGACAGACTAAGATCTTTTTTATTACAATCAAATTTTGAAACTGGTAAAATAGACAATACTCTTTTCATTAAAAGAAATAAAAATGATATTTAACTAGTACAAGTTTATGTCGATGATATTATTTTTGGTTCAACTAATCATGAAATGGTTAAAGAATTTTCTAAAATAATGACAAAAGAGTTTGAGATGAGTCATATGGGTGAACTTACTTTCTTCTCATGTTTACAAATAAAACAATTAGATAATGGTATCTTTATTAGTCAAGAAAAATATGCTAGGGATCTAGTGAGTAAATTTGGTATGACTACTGCGAGTGGAAAACCTACTCCCATGGCAACCAATGAAGCTTTAAATAAAGAAGATTTTTCAAAAGATGTAAATCAAAAAATATATAGGGGAATGGTTGGATCACTACTCTATATCACTGCGAGTAGACCTAATATCATGCATAGTGTTTGTCTCTGTGCAAGATACCAATTTCAACCCAAAGAAACTCACTTAAAAGCTGTGAAACGTATCATAAGATATGTTAACATACTTTTGACTATGGTTTATTTTACCCTAAAAATGATTCATTTGATTTAATTTCTTATTGTGATGCTAACTATGCTAGTTGCAAATCTGACCAAAAAAGTACAAGTGAAACTTGTCACTTTTTGGGGCATTATCTGGTTTCATGGTTTAGCAAAAAGAAAAATACTATTTCTTTATCAACAACTGAAGCAGAATATATCTCTACTGCTTTGGCTTGCTCCCAAGTCATTTATATGCAACAAACTCTAAAAGATTTTGGATTAACAATTTCAAAATCACCAATTTATTGTGATAATTCTAGTGCAATAAATTTGTCTAAAAATGCTACTCATCGTGCTAGGACTAAACATATTGATATCAGACATATATACAAGAAAATCAAATTTTTCATAAGGATGTTGACATACCTCTACCACCCATGTCGACATACAACGAAAAAAAATTTAAAATTTGATTTTCCTACTAAAATCAATTTAGTAGTTATATAAACCTATGTATTTCGAATTTTTCTGTCTTCTCACTTTTGTTTCTCTGAAATAAAACTTCTGTAAATTAAAATTAATGGCTTCCTCCACTAAATCAAACCAAATTGACACCATTTCTTTCCCTTCTCCTTATTCTGGTCCATTCCAACGCACTACACTGGCACGTGTGATAAAAATTGAAGAATCTATGAATGATGCCATGCATATGTTGACTGAATTTCAAGTTGTGCAACTAAGGATGGCAAAAGAACAAGAAAAGCAAGGCAAAATTCTTTGGAATTTACAACAATTCCTAATGGATAATCATGCAAATCCTATTGTGATTGAAGAAGATTCTCCCAACATTCACGTGCATAATCTTTTAGAGCACAGCGAAGAGGAAGAAGAAGAAGAGGAAGAAGCACCTATGGAAGAAGATGACAACGTGGTTTATGTAGGCGAAGTCTGTTTTGACAAAGATGGGAATTTGGTTGAACAACGTGGAAACTTTTGTTTTCATTATCCAAATTGTTCGATTCACAAATCTCCGATTGTCAAAAACTCTCGTTAGTATTTTTATTCTATAATTTATGTACTAAAATATATTTGTATGTTAATGTTTCAAATATACATGTAAATATAACATCATATATAATAAAATATTTGTTTCACTTATTATACTTCCGTATTAGTATTTAATTTAAAAAGTATTAGACTAAGGGGGAGTTTAGGATTAGTTTTTGTTGATGACAAAGGGGGAGAAATATAAAATAGAGTAGTTAGGCTTAGATTAAGGGGGAGTTATTAGTTTTAGGGGGAGTTATTGTGAAGGAGAAGTATATTTTATAAACATAGGTTGTCATCATCAAAAACGGGGAGATTGTTAGTCCTTGAGAAGGATGGTTTTGATGACAACAACCTTAGGAATTGTTATAAAATATAAATACTAACATTATAGTTTAGATATATATGTATATGCAGGATATAAACATGCAGGTACTAAGAATGAAGACTGTACAGTATAGAGATACAAGACTGATGAATTTAAAGATCAAAGATATCAAGGTTGAAGACTCAAGAGTATCAAGAAATCAAGTTATCAAGAGTTCAAGATTTTAATAATACAAGATAAGTATTGAGTCTAAAATTATGTTAAAAATTCTTGAAAGCACTTACATCTTTATTCGAAATTTATTCGTGGAATGGAATCCACTTCGAGCCTGTTAAAGGGATGGAACCCTAGTAGGATGGAACCCATGACAATATCTAGTGGAACATATAGTGGTCCTATTTTGATATCCACTAATTTTATAAAAATGTTTTTCAAAAATATATCTCTTATTTTAAATGTTTTCAAAACCTTCTTTTCAAAAAGACATCTCCCTTGTTTGAAATATTTTAGCCTCAAAACTATCTTTATCATTTTTAATATTTTGATTTCAAAATCGTCATTGATTTTAAACTATCTCTTGTTTTAAATATTTACTCAGATTTTAAATCACTTTATAGATTAAGATTATATATATTAAAAATTACTTTCTAAATTCTTTTATATGTTTAAAATATATTCATATATATTTACAAAGTTTTAGAAATTGTTTTGACAAATTATAGAAACCAATTTTAATAAGAAAATCAAAATCACCAATTTTGCCTAGAGCATGTCGACATCCCACAACCCCCCATGTCGACATGGTGCCCTTCAAATTCAAAATTCAAATTTTCAAAAGAAGTGTCTATTTGTCGTATCCTTTCACGAATAGATATGGTTTTTGATTTCCTATAAATACTAGTAGTTCTAAACGAATTTATCATTAGATTTTACTTGTTTTCTCTTCTCTTCATCTTCCACATTTATCCTAAAGAATCCCAAACTATACTCTACCGAAATACCAAGTGAATCAAACTTGATTATCTCTTGTTTGATTCTCTGCCACTCTCTCTATAAGATCTCAGTGCTATTCAGAGTTCTAGGATTATTTGTAAATCAAACTGTTGAGTAAAAGGTGCGGTTGAGCCTTGAAATCAATTGGGTGTGATTGTTGCCTCGAAAATTGATTAAGTGATCTTGTGGCCTGGTAAATCAAGAGAGTTTTCCCCAGACTCGAATACAGGAGGGTGTACCTCGTGGCCTTGAAATCGAGGGTGTAATCTAGAAGATTATTTTTGATAAGAAATCCGTACGTTTGTACGGGACTAGATGTAGGGTAACTCCGAACCAGTATAAAATCCTAGTGTGTTCTTTCCTTTACTGCTTTTATTTATTATTTGCATCTGTGTCTGATTCTATGATTATATTTGTGTCTATGAATTGCATTTGTTGGTGATTAAATTTACATAAGTTTCAAAAATATTTAAAAAATCCACAAAACACTATTCACTCCTCCCTCTAGTGTTATTCAAGCCTTAAGATCTGTAATCCGCATTTCTCACATCCTAACACACATTGCCACTTAGGCTAGAGTGCGTCTTCTACCCCATCACTCATGCTAAACATACTAAGGAAATCTGATGTGAGCCTTTAATTAATTATATATTATGGCCTATATTACGTCCACGTTCAATTCATCCAGTGATCGGTGCACCGGTGTACATATCCAAAGCCATTTTTTGTTTTTTATATATATATTTCATTTTTAACTTATTATTCTTGTGATTTCTTATCTACTTATTTTCATACTTATGCAACATATATTCATCACATATCATACTATTTTTCCCATAAATTTTTATCATCGTTTTCTATTTCTAAATCCTAATTTCTTTAACTTTCATATATCAAAATACATTAAATAAATACCTATATATAGTTTAAATTAAAAATGAAAAAAATATTTCTTACTGGAATATACTTACCAAACGTCCAGAAATCAAATCTTAGTTTTTAAAGTATTATATATATGTGTGTGTGTATAATTTATATACACATTCATATATACATATATTCAACATTTTACACATTTCCACCGAATAATTCATATATGTTAAAATATATCTATGGATATGAGATGAGTTTTATAAATTCACATAGACACATACTTTAACTTCAAAAATCATTTCCATGTTGTATTGACACGATTCCATACACCAAACCATTTATAAACAAATCCGGGATGATTCACATATTATGGAATTAAATCTATATAAATTCATATAAATTGAATTAAATTATATAAAAATAATTTTTAGATTGAAAATCATTATACCTAATCTCAGAAAATAATTTCATATCAATTTGACATGTTTAAATGTCTCAAATCACCAATTTCATAATTTTGGGCTCCTATTGCACACAACTAAAATATCCTTACATTAAATCAAATAAATCATATAAAATATATAAAAATTATATTTAGGTCTGGTACTATCATGTTTCATCATAGATATTTATTTATAATAATTTTCATCAATTTACTATGGATTTTCTCAAATATATGTCACCAATTTGCCTAATTATTCATATAATATTCATGTATGCGTTATGTAATTACCCTTATCAATTTTACTACCCAAAATTCATTTATTAATCGGTTAGGCAAAATGTTCAAAAACTATAGAACTAAATTTCGAATTTTATTATTCAATTACCACTTTAATTGTATTGAACTATTGAATCAAGGGAGTAAATATCAAATTTAGGTAGACCCATTCACCCTAGTCGATTACTTCCAAATTCAAGTCTCTAACCTCTCTTTTCTACATTATCTAGAGATAGAATTTCCTTTAGTTCACTATTCTAATAGTGCTAGTGACTCCTACGCACTTGCTTTTGCTTCTCTCTTCAATTTAGGGTTTCAATTTCTTAATTTGATCTTTGATTTTTAAAGCTATGTAAAATTCCTTCATCATTTCCCTTTCTTAGTTTGTTGTTTTCCCAGAATTTTTGATTTAGGGTTTGTGAATTTGGGTCATCTGGTCATGCGACAGTTTACACATTTGCTCATTTTTATAGAATACAAAAGATCATGAAATGAATTATTGTTGTAGTTATCTAACAATTAAGTCGTAATACTTGTCAATGACTGTAATTTTCATTATAAATACCCTATTTAGCAAGTCCGATCTTAATACCCTATTCATGATTGCCTAAAAAGAGTTAGCTTGTAAGCTTATACAACATGATACTCATTTAATAAATTGATGTATTATGAAAACCGTGTACTGTTATAGCCAATCAAAACAAAAAAGAAAACATGAAATGTTATAAAATAAAAAAAGTAAAAGCCATTAGAGAGAGAATTTTTTTTATTCATTCAGATATTTTTTTCATCTATTTCCATTACATAAGCTCCTTTATATAAAGGTTTTGAAGCTTAAGATTCAATTTATCGCACGATGTGGGACTAAACAAATACATAGAAGCATATTCACTCTTAATATTATTAACATATATTACAACATGAAATGAATTATTGTTGTATTTATATAATAATAATAATCATGCTATATTTCCATATAAACATCTTTGTACAACCTTCTCTTATGTAAGAAAAAAAAGTTAACATGATTGAATTATTATATACGTAGAAATATAAATATATGATTCAAGTGCAAAATAAAATCCATTTTTCTATTAGTAATTTTAACATATTATGTTTACCTGCATTTATTACATGGTTAGTTATATTTGACCTGTAGATTGCAAATAGCATATCATACTTGCAACAACATATTGTTATTATTTTACCAGTTTTACTAGCTAAATCCATCATCCCTCAATATCTTATATTCAATAGCTCATTGATCTCCTATCTGAAAATCATACTCGCATAAAGTTTTCAAACACTATATATTTTTCAAAGTAACAATTACACCACAAAATTTATCTCATTCATGCAGACAAGAGCAACCACTTTATTATCATACATGATAACTTGGCTTTTTGGAAAAGAAGTGATGCTTAGCTAAAGCCATAAACACTTGAATGGTAAATAAAACCATACTAAACAAACAAGCAATGTTTAATATAAGACGTACTATATGTTGGACCCAATTTCTTAAATATCCTCTTTAATTTATGAATGAAGAAATTTAGTGTACTAACCACTTGATTTTTTAGGAATTCGCTCAAGATTATTTTTTAAGTTGACATATTAAACCCCAAAGCGATTAGTGTAATCATCCTTCCACTCCAAGTTACCTAACAATGACCAACACAAATTAGCCTTCTACTTTAGCTCCATCCATGCATGTAAGATAAGATCACTATAAGTAATTCTTTTTACTTAATTTTTTTTCACACTGTAATCATAGTAAAAAGCCATTATTGGAATGATATGCTACGATTTTTGTTAAGAAAAATCTTTAGGATGTCACTGCTCATTGAATATTCTAACAAATGAGAGCCGATCTTATTTATCAATACTTAAAAATCCTTAAAACTATTAAGAAATATTGACATACTTTTAGATTTGAGCAATAGTTGTTCAATATTCTATTAGATTTGAGAAGGATATTGAATGTGGTGGTGGTTATATTAAACTCATGTCTGGTTATGTTAATCAGAAAAAATTTGGTAGTGATACTCCATACAGGCAGGCTAGTAGTCATCATTTGCTATAACGTGTAAAATGAATTTTGGGTATACATTCACACCATTATATTTATCATGCCTTCATAATTGTGTTACCATACGTGTGTCTGTGCAATTGTTTAAGTGTGCTCTTATTAACCATCATTATTACCTTCTATGTATAATAAGTGGTTATACTTCACCTCAACATTTTTATTCACATTGATATATTTGAATCTAACTACTATAAGCTTTGGTCTATATGGTTTAATGTTTGGGCCTGATATATGTGGCACACAAACAAAGAAGCTTTATCAGATTGTTTCATACTAAGGACGGAATGATCCTATAAAGAAAGATCTGCAATGTGAGACAGACAAATTAACACATGTCTACACATTTATATTTAGGCCTGATGCCACATATAGTTTGCTTATCCATAACCAGGAAAGAGAATCTGGAAGCTTGTACACTAACTGGGACAATCTTCCACCATGAAAAATTAAAGATGTCTGGCTATAAATATGAATGATTAAGTTGTTGACGACAAGTATCTTTTCTTTATAATTTATATCTTTTCTTTATAATTTATAATTTCAAATAAAAATACAATTTTAACTTATAGAAAAATGGCATCCTCACCTTCGTTCTCACCTTCTCTTTCGTTCGCTGGAATCTCTTTCGTCCCTTCCAAGTACTTGCTTGATCTCCCCCATCCTCCACCCGTGCCATCTTCAGGCTTCAAAGCTCAATCTCTTGCATGTCCTCTCCACCGCTCCCCTGAATCTGAAACTGCTCCTCCTATCCCTACTATAAATCCCACCCCGCTTGTCAAATTCACCAATGGGAGATCTTACGCTCAAGTAGCTACAACCCCTCGCTCCACTCCACCATCAAATCAACAGCCACTTCTCCCGACCCCCCCCCCCCCCAAATTCAACCGACGGCGCCTGATCCCGTTATTCGAAACATACCGCCAAACCTTCGAATTTTTGAAATCGAAAAAAAGATGTTTCAAATGCGTAGGATTGGGCCACGTGGCGTCCATCTGTTGGGACGCTAGGATCTGCTACCACTGTGGTTATTATGGCCATTATTATGCCCGTTGTCCCTCAAAACCTTCTGCATTGGGACCCTTAAAAAACTCTTCGGTTTCTCTTAGTAATCAACTCCCTGCTCACAATTCACGAATTCAAAAACACGCTTCAGGCGATTCCACTACTAAGAATACACGTGTGCTGCAATCAAATCAACCCACAGCTGGACCCGCACCCAACCCCACTATCTCCAATCCATCCCATCACTTCAATTCCCTCTCTCTTCTCCAAACCAAATCACTTTCTTCTCCTCACCATCCTTCTCTTCCTTCATTCAATTTTCCCATGGCGGATCTCTCGCTTTACATCACCGCAACCATCATTGACGGCATTTGGAGCGTGGAGAGCCTTAATCCGTCCTGTCCTCCACCTTCAACCATAGTGAATGGGAGATCTGGTTTCTTGACAATAACCGATTTTTGGTCTGCTGCCCTTCTGATCATATGAAAACCACTGTGCTCAACTCCAAGATCCTTACCAAAGCTGGTGGCTCGATTTATCTCGAGGCATGGCCAGACTATGAGCCGCCTCCATCCATTGAGCTAGAGCCGCCCAGTTGGGAAACCATCAAGGGCTTTCCGGAACTCCTTCGAAACAACGTGGATGCTATCCAGACCGCATTAAATCCAGTAAGGCGATTCACTGAATTTGACAGATGCGAATGGTCAAAGTTTGATCGCCGTCTGATCTATGTTAAAATGCAGTTTCTGGTGGTAATAGCCGCTTCCTCCTCGTACATGGTCTGTCTCAACAACGCTGATTACCTCATCTCGGTTTCACGATGGGACCATTCCACCCTCGTTTCAGACCAGAGATCTACCCCCTTGGTATTGACATTGAAAAGAAGCTCAAATGCTTTGATGACCCGCTTGACATTCCTTCCGACGACCTAGACTCCGAAGAACGCTTCGATGCTATGATCCATGAGTCAGCCTCATCTTCCCCTCCTCCGAATTTTAACGATGATGTTAACCTTATGATGGTCCATAATGCTGAGCCAGCTCCACCGTGGTGGGACCCCATCCTCGACTATGACCTCTCTGTGCCCTATCTCCTTCAAGTCCTGCTTCCTGATCCAACTTCGGCACCAGATTATTTTCCAGCCTCCCCCCATCCTCCGGCTCCAATTCACCCTATCTTGCAAGGCCTTTCTCCAGTGGTAGTCAGATGAAGCTCGAGGACGCCCGAGCCTCTTCCTTGCCTGGAGCTACAGGTAGCTTCTACAAACCTGTAGTTTTTTCTTCTGTTAATTCTAGATTAAATAAGAAATTAGCACGTTGCATGGGTGTTTCTATACTTGATGAACATTATTCTGCCATGCAAACCCTAGAACAAGAGCGTCTTTCCCTTTCCCAATGAAATTTCTCTCTTGGAATATTCGTGGGCTAGGGGACCCCTCAAAAAGGCATTTGGTTTACCTGTCCTTGTCTCCCCTACACATAGATATCCTCCTGCTCCAAGAATCTAAACTTTCTGATCCATCTCCCACCCATATTCGTCAAATTGGTGGTCCACAGCTCTTTGGGTGGGCCCATGCAAACGCTATTGGCTCCAGGGGGTTTAGTAACCATGTGGGATGAATCCGTATGGTCTCTTGGTCAAATCTTTCATCAGCCATATGTCCTTCATGTAGCTCTTAGACACCTGCAGTCCAACACCATCTTCTTCTTTTCAAACATTTATGGTCCTCAAACTACTCAAGAATGGGCAGATCTTTGGAGGAACTGCATGGAATTTGCAACACACATATACGGCCCATGGGAGCTTGGCGGTGACTTCAATACAGCCAGATATTCGGACGAAAGAAACTCAGGGAATTTCTCGCCTGACTTAGATGCTTTCAATGCTTTCATCAGCTCTTGCTCATTGATTGAACCCCTATCAACAACCGCCTTTTTACCTGGTCTAATAGACGTCAGGCCCCCGCCTTGGCTAAACTTGATCGCTTTCTCTTCAACTCTGCATGGGACGATATCCACCCTCTATCTACCTGTCAAGGTCTCGCAATTGTCCTCTCTGACCATTGTCCTCTTGTACTTGATTCGGGCTCTCTCTCCAATCACAGTTGACCATTCAGGTTTGAAAGACTCTGGCTACTTGAACCATCCTTCGAAGAATTTATTAAAATTGCATGGGCCCAGCCCATCAGTTCCAGTTCTGCTTCAGCCCGGGTAGTAGGCAAACTTAGATCGCTGAGAAGACTTCTTAAACCTTGGGCCAAATCCATTTGGGGCTCACTTAGGAACCGTATCTCCTCCACCCAAGATGAAATCCTTAAGCTGAATATTCCCGAGGAGTCCCACCCACTTGATGATTCCGAGACACTTAAGCTTAGAAGTCTGGAAGTAGAGCTCGAAAGGCTGATGAAACAGGAGGAGATTGGATGGAAACAACGCTATAAGGCTAAGTGGTTAGCTGACGGTGATAAAAACACGGCCTACTTCCACAGACTTGCTAACGGCCGCCGCAGATCCCTGTTCATCCCTGAAATTATTCACAATGATTTGCCAGTCACTCATCAGACTGAAAATTTACATCTCTTTACAAATTATTAACGCTCCATTCATGGAAAACCCTCCCCCTCCCTCCCCCCCATTGATTGGAACCTCCTCTACCCCAATCCATCCGCCATCCCAATTGATGCTCCTTTCACCGAAGAAGAAATCCTGGCTGCTCTCAAGAATATGGACGACAAAAAATCGCCGGATCTTGATGGCTTTGGCCCTTTTTTCTTTAAACACTTTTGGGAAGTTATCAGTACAGATATCTTAGACTTGTGCTCTGAATTCTATTCCAACCCTATGACCATATCCCGACTCAACTATGCCAATATCGTCCTTCTCCCGAAATCTGAGGGTGCCAATTCCCTTCCAGCCGTTCTCCCCATTAGTCTCCTCAACACCACTTTCAAGTTTATCACTAAAGTCCTCGCTCACCGTCTTCAACTTCACATGAATCAGTTGATAGGCACGGAGCAATCTGCCTTCATCCAGGGTCGCAACATCCTAGACTGTGTGGCGGCAACACAGGAAGTTATCTCTTTTTGCCACTCAAACAACCTACCAAGTGTCCTCCTCAAATTAGACTTCTCTAAGGCTTTTGACTCTGTTAATTGGAACTTCATTCTTGAGCTCTTGTCACACAGAGGCTTCCCCGTGAAATGGTGTGAATAGATAAAATGCATTCTGATCTCCAGCCTCTCTTCTATTCAGATTAACGGTTCATTGGGGGGTCTTATCAAATCTTCCCGTGGCCTCAGGCAGGGAGACCCTCTCTCGCCGCTTTTATTTGTGCTGGTAGCAGACGTCTTTAATCGCATGACTAAGCTGGCAGTCTCAAATAACTGTCTTGCCGGTATTGGCCCTCCTAACTCTAACTTAATTATATCCAACCTCCAATTCGCTGATGATACCATTCTAATCGTCTCTCCCTCGCTAGATCATATCCACTGTCTTAAGGTCCTTCTATATGTCTTTGAACTCATTTAGGGTCTCTCCATCAATTTTCACAAAAGCTCTATCATTATGCTTGGTAATGCTGATCACCACGGTCCCACCATCTCTTCCATCCTCAACTGCAACATTGCTCACTTCCCACTCTCCTACCTTGGTATCCCCTTGCGTCCCACCAAACTCCAACGTGCCGATTGGGTTCCCCTTGTCTCTAAAATTGAATCCAGACTTTCGGGCTGGAAAGCTGATGCACTTTCGGCCGCGGGCCGACTGGTTCTAATCAAATCGGTGCTTTCTTCCATTCCCCTATATTGGCTCTCATTCCACAAACTACCTATCTGGGTATCCAAGAGAATTGATTCCATTAGAAGAACCTTCCTCTGGAATGGGGGAAAAGCCAAATGCCTTGTCAACTGGAGGATAGCTTGTTTACATCAAGACCATGGTGGCCTTGGTATTGTCAATCTTCGAACCTTCAACCTTGATCTCTTGGCCAAATGGCTATGGCGTCTTCTTACACCTGGACACTTCATCTGGAAAGACTGGATTCTCTCAGTTCACCATCAAGCTAACCTATTTTGTGTCCTTCATCTTGCTCCTCTCAACAAACCCTCCCCCTTCTGGTCTGGCGTCCTAGCTTCCCTCAACCGTATTAAGCCTCTCTTTCAAGTGATCCTAGGTGATGGTTCTAACTGTCTTTTCTGGTTTGATTCCTGGTTCCATCACTCTCCTCTAAATCGCAGATTCCCTACCTTTTTCTCCTCCGCATCCCACCAGTTTCTCACAGTAGCTGATGCCATAACTATCGGCCCCCCTTCGCTTTGTCCTGCTTCCCTTTTTGGTGATAACCTGCTCCAGGAATTCCTTGCCGCCGCTAACCTGCTTCAATCCGTTAACTTGTCTCTTTCCTCCCCCGATCATTATTCATGGTCCTTATCCCCCTCAAAAGGCTTCTCTGTGTCCTAATGCTATTCCTTCCTGAACCACCCTGGTAGACTCTTCTCCTTCGCACGTTTGTGGAAATGCCACCTTCCTCCCCGAATCCTATTTTTTCAATGGTGTTTGATCCATGGCCGTATTAACACCAAAGACCGTCTTTCCCGTCTCAATATCTTAATTGATCAGACTTGTGCCCTCTGCAACCTTGAAGCCGAATCCATAAATCACCTTTTCTTCGACTGTGACTTTGCCTATTACATTTGGGTCTCAACAAGTGCTCATATTCTTGGTTTCATTCCATCAGTATCAAACTTCTTTGAATTTTGGCAGTACAATACTCCAGATCTTCTACTCGATTCTTTTCTAGCCATTTTCTACTGGGTAATTTGGAAAGAGAGAAACGCCCACGTTTTTAACAAACCTGCTAGTTCGAGGGTGTATATCTGCAATAGGATAATTAATATCTTTGCTTTTTGGTCAGGCTCCAGCTTCTCCGCACCAGTCAAGCTCCGTCTTCCGACACCCAGATCACCTCCAGCTGAGTCGGTGGGCAGTGCATCATCTGCCGCGCCAGTTGGTCCTCATACTCATGGTTAATGCTTCTTCTGCTTCTTCTTCTACGTGATGGGTTGGTTGGAAACCGTACGTGACAGTTGCATGTATCTTTTCATCTATATCTCTATCAGACTTGTATTTATGTACATATTGGGCTAGGGTTGGTATTATGACTCTATATCCTTTTAGCTGCTGCTGATGTATGTTATTTCAAATCACTTTTTTTAGCCAACAATCAGGCATGTTGAACGTAATATTATTATATTAATATTTAGCACTGATCGGCTGTGTAGTTCCACGCAACACATCCGTTCTTCTCAAAAGAAAAGTATCTTTTCTTTATATTGATAGCCTAAAGATTGGGATGAAAAATAGTACATCAATGATCCTAATGTTAGAATTCTCAAAAACAGTGAATGAGATATATCCCACATTGCCAAAAATAAGTCCATTTTCTTATTTATATAGTGCACTCTCAATCCCTATATTGGCCCTTAGGGTCAGGTAATTTTGTGCGAGGGGAAGGACCTATATGGCCATGGACTGATATGCGCGCGCCACCGCCCGCCCGTCCGACCGACCGAACCGGGCGGGTGCGGGTGCAATAAGATTGGGCTATGTCATATATTTTTGCTACCTAAAAAATGGACTGATTTTAAAACAGAAGTGTGTTTAAATAGATATGGATTTTTCAACGGTTGTGACCGTTGCAAACTGATGAAGAGACATGATTTTTTTCAAATGACCGTTACAACGAACAACAACAGTTCTGAACTGTTGCAAACGAACGGACGCGGCTGTTGCAAACAACAACAGTTTTTGTCGTTGCAAATGAAAGGAAGTGCCTGTTGCGAACAGTAACACTTTTGGCGTTGGAAATGAAGTTATGCTGCTTTTCTCAACGGGTGTAGCCATTGGGAATTCAGATATAAATAAGGAGGAAAACTGATCACTTTCTTCACTTAATTTCTGAGTTATCTCTTTTTTATCTTCATTTCTTAAAATCATAATCAGTCCTATCACACGGAAGATATACACATCATGATCTCGAGCATCTTACGTCTGTTGTATCTTGGGAGACTTTGAATAAAGTCTTAAGGAAATTATTAAGACAAGCCTCAGACGAAATTTCCTTCTTCAACCGGTTAGATTTCTAGTTGATTTATATATATATATATATATCATTTTCGTTTCTACGTTGTACTATTTCTTTAAATAGTATAACGTTTGATTTATCGCTATAGTTATTATTACTATAGTTGTTAGTTTGTTGTTGTAATTAATTACAACATACTTATTGTTATAAATAGCTAATACAATAAAACAAGAAAAATTCCATATGAGTTATGGAAATGACACATACCAAGTTTTAAATACCTCAAAGTGTGGGAGTGCTTGGCAAAAGTTCTAGTTCCGCCTCCCAAGAAAGTCAAACTTAGACCAAAAACAGTAGATTGTTACTATTTAGGCTAGCCCAAAATAGTAGTGCCTATAGATTTTTGGTATTCAAGTCCGATATAACTGATATTCATGTAAATACAATCATGGAATCAAGAGACGCCTCATTCTTTGAAGATGTGTTTCCGCATAAAAGAAATAAAGGAAATACTGTCCCCAAAAGGACAAGAGAAGAATTGAGTAAATCACATGAAGATGAAACTCATCATGAAACCGAGGAAGTTGAAACAAGAAGAAGCGTAAGGGTAAGAAATTCCAAGAAATTTGGTTCGGAATTTTTAACATATATGTTAGAACATGAACCTCAAACGTACAAGAAAGCAATGTCATCTTCTGAATCCTCATGTTGGAAAGAAGCAATCCAAAGTGAAATTGATTCAATTCTAAGTAATAAAACTTGGGATATAGTTGATCTTCCACCTGCAATAAACCAATTGGTTGTAAATGGATCTGCAAAAAGAAGATGAAACCAGATGGCTCCATCAACAAATACCAAGTAAGATTGGTAGCCAAAGAATATCGTCAAAAAGAAGGTGTAGACTTCTTCGATACTTATTCATCAGCAACACGAATAACCTCTATAAGAATGTTAATAGCAATTGCATCCATCTATAATCTACAGATTCATCAAATGGATGTAAATACGGCATTCTTAAATGGAAATCTCGATGAGGAGATTTACATGGAGCAACCTGAGGGTTTTATATCCGAAGGGAATGAAAATAAAGTATGTAGATTAGTCAAATCATTATACGGACTAAAACAAGCTCCAAAACAATGGCATGCAAAATTTGATAGTGTCATGATGAAAAATGGTTTTCGTATAAATGAATGTGATAAATGTGTTTATTACAAATAAATTGGACAATCATACATGATGATTTGTCTATACGTAGATGATATGCTAATCTTCGGTCCAAATACTAAGGTAATAGAGCCCACTAAGCAGATGTTAATCAACAATTTCGATATGAAAGACTTAGGAGTTGCAGATGTTATTTTGGGAATCAAAATAATAAGAACACCTAATGGAATTGGATTATCTCAGTCACATTATGTAGAAAAAGTGATTGAAAAATTTCAAAATTTTGGAATTAAAGGAGTACGAACGCCGTATAATCCATCGGTAGTACTGCATAAAAACACTAATGAGAGTGTAATGCAACTGGAATACTCTCATATAATAGGATGTCTCATGTCTCATGAATTGCACAAGACCAAATAAAGCTTATGCAGTAAGTCGATTAAGCAGGTATACAAGCAACCCAGGGAAGGAACACTGGAAAGCACTAATGAGAGTGCTTGGATATTTAAAAAATACCGCAAACTATTCCTTACATTATGGAAAATATCCTGCCGTCTTAGAAGGATATAGTGATGCAAACTGGATTGCTAATTCAGAGGAATCAAAATCAACGAGTGGTTATGTCTTTACCTTAGCAGGGGCAGCAGTGTCATAGAAATCTACTAAACAAACATGCATAGCTCGATCCACTATGGAATCAGAGTTCATCGCTTTAGATAAAGCAGGCGAAGAAGCAGAATGGCTTCGTCAATTTTTAGAAGATATTCTGTTTTGGCCTAAACCTGTACCGGCCATATGCATACACTGTGATAACCAAGCAGCATTAAGCAGAGCGCAAAACTTTGTGTATAATGGAAAGTCATGACACATTCGTCGACGCAATAACACAGTTAGGCAGTTACTCTCAAATGGAACTATTTCCATAGATTATGTGCGAACAAATGATAACCTAGCCGATCCATTTACTAAAGGTTTATCAAGAGAGAAAATTAACTACGCATCGAGGGGAATGGGTTTAAAAGCCTAAACCAACAAGAGTTATCTTATACGGAAACCTATCCTAGCGATTGGAGATCCCACGGACTAGGATCAATAGGCAAATCAGTTCTGAATAAATCAAGATGTAATGCATCTGTTTGGACTTAGTCCTACTCCATTTCTACGGTGCACAATATAAATGCAAGCCTACAGAAGTATTAAAAGGATAAACTATGTTTTTTAATGATGACCATATCTTGAAAATAACAAGTGGGGTATATGTAGGATGCTCTTAATGGTTGTGATCACCTATGTTAGTGTGAGCTGGGTCGGCTCTATGAGAATATTAAAGGCTTTTATTCTCTATAAACACTCGCAGAACCAAAAATTGTTCAGGACCAAAATGAACGTAACCAAGAGATTGGATGTGAAGGGAAATAATGCTTTGTAAAGCTTATTGTCTGGTTATACAATAACGGCTGACGGTTCAAGATGAAATAATTCAACGATTAGCCAAGTATATCCGATAAATTTTAACTAGGGAAAGTTCAAAGTGAAATATCTACTTATCCTCGATATAGCATTATTTTCATATGAACTATGTGATATTACACTTTGTGTGGGGGAGACATATATCGTCATTCATGTAGGGGATTGTTAGAATTCTCAAAAACAGTGAATGAGATATATCCCACATCGCCAAAAAATAAGTCCATTTTCTTGTTTATATAGTGTACTCTCAATTCCTATATTGGCTCTTAGGGTAAGGTAATTTTGTGCGAGGAGGAGGACCTATATGGCCATGGACTAACACACACGCGCGCGCCGCTGCCCGCCTGACCGACCGAACCGGGTCGGGTGTGGGTGCGGGTCCAATAAGATTGGGATGTGTCATATATTATTGCTACCTAAAAAATGGACAGATTTTAAAACAGAAGTGTGTTTAAATATATACAGATTTTCCAATGGTTGTGACCGTTGCAAACTGATGAAGAGACGTGATTTTTTTCAAATGACCGTTACAACGAACAACAACAGTTCTGAACCGTTGCAAATGAACGGACGCGGCTGTTGCAAACAGCAATAGTTTTTGGCGTTGCAAATGAAAGGAAGTGCCTGTTGCGAACAGTAACACTTTTGGCATTGCAAATGAAGGGATGCTACTTTTCTCAACGGGTGTAGCCATTGGGAATTCGGCTATAAATAAGGAGGAAACCTGATCACTTTCTTCACTTAATTTTAAAACCGAGTTATCTCTTTTTTTATCTTCATTTCCTAAAATCATAATCAGTCCTATCATATAGAAGATCATACACATCACGATCTCGAGCAGCTTACGTCTATTGTATCTTCGGAGACTTTGAATAAAGTCTTAAGGAAATTGTTATGACAAGCCTCAGACGAAATTTCCTTCTTCTACCGGTTAGATTTCTAGTTGATATATATATATATATATATATATATATATATATATATATACGAGTACTTTGGCACGTGCGATGCACGTGCGTAGAAAGAATTGGTGTTATAAAACAATGTTTGTAAGATTTGTTTAATCTTACAAAATGACTTGATTTGTATGAAATGTTGCATTTTTTAAGTGCATACATGCACAAATAAACCATTTATCAGAACATGAATGAGACAAAGTTCTTTTACTAAATAATTAATTGGATAAAAGAGTAATCAACCATTACATCAAATTAGCATTTTTAATAGTTTGGAACTTAAAGAACTTGTATTGTCTCTAATTTAACTACTAATAAATCAACATGTTAATATATAAGAAAATTTTCTTTTCAACTATGAAGATCGTACTTCCCATGGTACTCCCTTCACCATGAAGGCTCATTCCTTTTTGAAGTGACGTGCACAAAGAAAAATAACAGTAAACTACTTTTTTCTCAAAAAAGTACAAATACTAACGTAGAGGAATTCATAACTTTTTTTCCACCATCAATTTGGTTTGAATATAACTTCCAATAAACATTAACTGTGCATCTAAAAACAATAATTTAAGGAGTAAGGACATTATAAAAATTTATGCTTCATCAAGTAATCTATATTACACACGTTATACTTAAAAAAGCTTCACAGCTAATGTTATAAATATGTTAGTATGGTTCATAAACGGATTCTTCAACAAATGATATCAAACTAAAATAGCGTAAGACCTTCAACCCAATAGATCAAGGTGGTCAACGTTCCAAACATGTTAAGTTGAAGCCTAGCTGTAGATGCTTTCTTGCTCCATGCATGGATTCGCAAGCCAATCTCATGAGACTCAGCCCTAAAACAAATCAGCAAACAATAACAAATGGATCAAGCTAGACTTCTCTTCCCCTCCAGCTCTAAAAATAGCAATGAGACAGTTCTGTTGCACAATAAAAGATCACAACATGAGATTATCAAAACTCAGATAATTAAAGAGATCTTGGTAAAAGATGGATTCTTCTGGTTCACCAAAAAAAAACCAAAAAAATTAATTTATTGGAAATAGAACCTATAGCCTTGGAGTCTGCAAACACCTGCTAGCACAGCAAGTCCGCATTGAGATGGAATGCATGCAATGCTGAAACTGGTTTGGTTCAAAAACGCCAGATCTAACAACTTGTAATATATATACCCTTTTTTGTTTCAACATATTCCTTTGCATCATCTATTCCATCAGCTTATAGCAGTTTTCTTGATTAAGTTAATTGCCTAACAATTTGGTGATAGAAAAAACTGGCATGAGTTATTTTCTTGCCTAAATATTGTCATCAACTAACTCGAATAGTAAAAAATGGCGAATAAAGAGGGTAATAATACCATGTTATTGTGACCATATGATTTTTATCTTCATGTTTACATGGGACCTGTAAATTATAATGTATGGCGTCCTGTTTAAAGGGACAGCTAACATTATTTACAGACTTTATTTACAGGAAAATCTTTGTAAATCCTTGTCTTCCTGTTTAAATGGAAGTGATACCAGGGTATATGACACTCAAGGGAGGTAATGAAAACAGTCAAATCGATTTATTTTTATGAATATGAAGGACAATGCAGAAAAAAGACTGAAAGATGGAATTCTCTATTATGATGCAACTGTATTTATTTCAGGTTTGTAGAAGCAAAGTTTGTAGCGATATTTACAAAACATGCTCATACAAACCCAGAAGCGTTAATGGTAGACGAAGTGAATGAGATGCTGCAGGCCAATAAGCAACCTAATGACAAATCTAGAGTGTGGGTTCTCTTTGTTATTTTTCTTATTTTACTATTTGAGATTGTCATTTGGAATATATTTAAACTGCAACCAGTATCTCATTTTATGCTATGTCTGTTAGCTAGCTAGTGCACATGTATTTCTAGATTCTAACACTGTAGCAAATATGAGAAGGAAAATGATTGAAGGTGAACTTCAAAATACTAAAGTTACTTTCACATACGAGTTTACTCTTATTTTGGTTGAAGTTTCCTACCTAAAAATCAACTAAACTGTTCCAAGTTGTTGAAAGATTGTGTACATGAAGTTGGTTCAAATTTGCAGTTGTAACAACTGTTGTCCTTACAACTAATCGTGGCTTACTTACCATTTCAAATAATTTTGCATTACTACATTAATGGCATAACGTTGAGCTATATGGAACATACATTGTTAAGTCTTTGACATATGTCACTTAGAGTTTACAGAGCTTAATAAGTTTTCTGATAAACGTCTAAATTTGTTTAAGTGGGACTAAATAGGAATGCGGCTTCAACTGAATGGAAACTATTGCACTCTCTTGCCAAAGACCAAAATGGAATGCTTCAAAAAGCAACCATAAAGTCTGTTTATGACAGGAGCTTGTTTTACAATTTGGCAAATGCACAGGCACAGAAAAAGGTTTCATTGAGAGGCATATAATTCCAAGACAGTTTCTGTTCGTATCACTTGGAAAACTGAAAAAGAAAAGGAAAAATGTATGAATGATAGTAATTATTTTTACAAAATTAGTTCCGTGTACACTATGATTAAAATTCTATTTACTCAACAAATACTCACAGCTATTTCTTGCTAGTTTATCTTATTAAATATATTAAACCCAATTTATATATGGGTTAAATTAATAATTTAAAATGAAAAGTCTTGAACATTGAGAGTTAAGAGTCATTTCTGTTTATAAAAGGTCATTAACTGAACCGTTATTTATGTTAAATAAAATTGTTATGTAAAGATTTTTTTATTTCAAAGAAAAGAAGTGTCTAAATTAGGGACACAGCTATTGGGAAAGGTTGGCTATAATACAATAAACATGTGTACCAACATTTAAACTCAAATACCCATCAAAGTCACTACCATTGCTAGAGCAACACAAAATGAAGCATGCAAATGTACTGATAACTTCTCTTAGGAGTAGACAATTGGCATACAACATTTGAAAGAAAAAAGGTTGTAGTAAGAGGACATGAACACCTGAAATCGTCCTCCTGTACAACTGGATCTGAACTAACTTTCGAAAACAACCAATAATATAGAAAATAAATTTTAGGGAATACGAATCTTGTACATATAAATGGAAATTTTAAGAACACAAAATGAGCGAAATAATAACAGTATATGACATGTATCATTAAAATAATGGTAAAGTGACCTTACTATGTTTATAGGATCTTGGCAAAGATAACATTGCATAGTGGAAAGGATGCCTTTCTTGGAAACTTACTTGGAGATGAAAGAACTAAAACAGTATCACAAATTTCATATTAGATAGATTCATAAGCAGTATACCAATATCGATAGAGAAAAACTTCCGCAATGAATATTGACAACGACCAAAATCAGAATTTTTTCCAAATCCTTAACGCAAACCATAAAATAATATCGAAATGGTAAACTTGGATTGCATGGCCAAATTATATTTTGGTATGTGAAACAATCCACATGGCCCAAGTGAATGCAAAGGTTCGAAGTAAAAATATATTTACAAATGATCCTTGAAATATTTCTTTGGCTCTTCCATAATACCATGTGTGCGTCATAAATAAGCAAGCATATCATATTTTTTTTATCAATGCTTGCAATGAAACAACAATTTTGTTATATGAACAAAAATCGAAGATCCACAACGGACTAAGATATGAGGATTGATTTTCTTTTTATTTGTTTTTTCAACGGCAATTTGATTGAATAGCTGAAATTTGTAAATAATTTTGGCAAACATTATGTAAAAAGTTTCTAGTTTTAGAATAAACCATTTCATCATTGAAATTTTTTTACACCTTACATAGGAACTACAAAATTGGGGGTTACTGTTGAATTATACTACTTCTCTAGCTGCAGAGAAATCATCCACATGTATTTTCTATAGATCTGTAGCAATGGTAATTGTTTAAGACAAAGCTGCAGACTTATTAGCAAAGCCAATTCATGGTTTAAAAAAAAAGAATTAACAATATAATGGAACTTTAGTGCAAGAGGTCAAAGACTTATGCACTTAATACTAAAATAAGCAAAAGAAATTAAAATCATTGCACAAAAAACCTGAGCTAAGGTTGGCATAATGATTGAACTGCATAACACCGTTGATTCTCTCTAATATCCGGTTATAGCTATCATTGATTTCTGGGAAGCAATGAGTTTGAGGAGTTCCAACTGTAAATAAAAGCAAAGTTATCAGGCAACTTCGCAATGGTTATTTGCTTATACCATGATAGAAGCTTGTATGATTTGATTAATGTTACTGATTGCATTTTTTTTCAAAAGAATAAGCACTTCGGTATGTTATAATAATAACAAAAATTCAACCGTATAAACTTTTTTGTTTAAGTGCAGGAACAATAAACCACCAATCCTTAGTGTAATCAAACACTGAAACCAACACAATCAAAACAAACAATTAAACACAATCTGATCTTAAACTAATGAAGCATCAGTAAATATTAAAGTATAGTCGGAGACATAACAAATAACTTGTATGCATTGTGAATTGGTTTCTACATCATAGGGTTTCATCCTACTATCCAGAATCGTAATTTACGAACAAACAAAACATTGAAAAATTAAAAAAGAGGTAAATCAATAGCAAAAGAAAAAAGAACAAATTTTATATAAACTTGAAGTCGAAATTCTTAATTAAAGAACAATTACCTCCCTCAATCTTGCTCCTCGTAGAGTTCTACTGCTGTAGAACAAATATCCAAATGAGGAATGGCGAGTCATAATCTTTTATTAGAGCACAATAACCTCCCGTGCATCTCCACGGTCAAGTGCTGTAAAGAAAAATCAACAAAAAATCAAGGTTTGGTGAAATATCGATGGAGTATAATTAACCCAAAATAGAATGAAGCATAAAGTTAAAATAGGGTAAAAGGCTACGCTTCTACCATTAGGGAAATCAGAAAAGGACGAAAGGAGAGTGAAACCTTACGAAGACACTTTACTGCCGTAGTTTAACTCAACTGCCCAAAGCTATTATTCTCAAATTCCGTCAGATTATCATGGCGGTTCCGAAAGTGTAGAGTACACCATGTGTTGAAGTTATAAACTGCTTCAATTTTTCAATTTCTCGAGCTAATTTGTTTTTTTTTCGGTTTGTGGGGGAAGAAATGGGGACATGATGAGATAAACGTCTAATCTATTTTCTTCCTTCTGGGTTTGTGGGAACGAAATGGGGACGTGATGAACAAACGTGTCTGCAAACTAATTTAGGAGTTAACTGGCGATTAGAAAGATCAAATATACCCTTATGTTGATATGCGGTGAGATGATTGTATGAAGGACAATTTTGGCAATCCGAAAAAGGCTTCACCTCCTCAAGTATTCGCTTTATATATAAGATATATATATATATATATATATATCATTTTCGTTTCTATGTTGTACTATTTCTTTAAATAATATAACGTTTGATTTACCGCTATAGTTATTATTACTATAGTTGTTAGTTTGTTATTGTAATTAATTACAACATACTTATTGTTATAAATAGCTAGTACAGAATTCCAAAGTAGTGGAAATCTGATTTATAAACTTGTGAGACGAGTTTATTATTGATTAGTCTCTATTTTGGTATACTAGACGTATAACACTTGATACTGTTAAACCTGAGGTAATTTGATGCACAAATTAAATTGATAATTAAGTTGTTTATAAATCATATGATAATTCTCGGCTGCTGCAGGGGCATGACTCGATTCCAATTTGAAATTCCTAATACAAATGCCAAAAGGTGGGCCCATATTTTATTTTATATTTGTAGATGGACGGAAGTTATAATAATGATTTTGTCCTAGATGATACCTTAATATAAGAACTTTTTGTAGCCTGCTTCATGGGATGAGGATGAAGATGACATTTGGAGAGCACCAAAGGTGCCAAATCCAGCATATAAAGGACCATGGAAGCATAAGGTATGATTTTAAGGAACTACAAAACTTACATGAAACATACATATTTCCAACTTATATACGAATGAATTACAGAGGATCAAGAATCCAAACTATAAGGGAAAGTGGAAGATCCCATGGATTGACAATCTAGGTCAGTTAAGCAAACCTACTTGTAACTTGTACCGATTTAACTAAAGGTGAATGTAATTCAAGACAGATCCATGTTTTAAGCTGTTCAGTCAAGGCATTCTTTTTTGGAGTATCGTATGAATATTTTGACCAATAAGTAATTTTTGTATCATAAAACTGTTTTTTGTCTTTTTTAGGACATAGTTTAAAGATGGTCCTGATTTTTATGTTTTAAAACCTATAAAGCATGTGGGCATTGAAGTAAGACAGGTAATATATTTCTTTAAATCACATTGTAACTTTGTTTTGCAAATTTGATGGATTTGAAATTATACTTGATTGATCATTAATAAAATGCAGTTAAAGGCTGGTTCGGTATTTGTCAACATTCTAATATGTGATAATCCATAATATGCAAAGGAGGCTGTTGAGAAAACTGTTACGAGAAATAGAGAAGTGAGTAGCTTGCCCTGCTTACTTTAGTACTAATGTATAGGTGTAAATTGATCCAAAAAATATGTAGAACATAGTAACTTGTATTGTTTCTTTAGGCTGAACAGGAGGCCTTTGAAGAAGCACAAAAGGAACGCTGAGCTAAAGAAGAAGTATGTAAATTTAAGCTTTATAGCATCTGCATTTTTTTCCTTACATATAGCATTATCTATATTGACCTTTTTTATATGCTAAATTAGGTCTCAAGTGATGGCTCAGGTGAAAATTGTCATTTATTATTTGATGTTTAACTAAAATGAATGAAAACCCAGGCTGAATATTTTTTAAGCATGTGTTAGTAGCCTTATGCTCAAAACATCAACTTGAAGTTATACCCCGATGCCCCGTTAAGCTTTGTTCTTTTGTGTACATAATAACTTATTCATATGTTTTTGTAATATTTTTTTGATATTATCATCATGTAATAATAAAACCGAGTGCTATTATATAATCATATATTCTTGCTTTTTATTGTAGAAACCTCAACTTTCATCTTTAGAGGAATTTGACATATATCGCAAGCCATTTCTCTTATAAAGTATCATAATCTTGTCTATTAGACAATAGCTTATGGCATAATCCTAGAAATCATCATATCACCACATCATCGCCTATTATTCTTTTTGATGTATAAAGTTGTTTGTCATATACATTATATAACTGCAAAGTTAGAGGATCTTTTATCAGAATAATAGCAGAGAATAACCAATGCTTTTGGATTGTAAGTCTGCTTTCATTTATGGTAAATTCTATTCATACATCAAAATTACTTAACATACACCATTATTTTACTAAGAAAATCTATGACTAATGTAATAACCCGCTTTTCCGTATCCCTTGAATAGACACTAATCTCCATCTTTTTACTCAAGGTGAACGAAAAACCGAATCATTAGGGTTTTAAAAGAAGAGGTAGAAGAAAAGATAGAAGAAAAGAGAAAGAAGAAACAAAAGAACAACATCAGAAACAGAAACAATATCAGAATCTCACATATCGCAGCGGAACAATATATAATAGATAATTGCATAATCTTTAAAACAAAGAATTATATCTGTTATTACATTACATCACATCATATCATCAGAGTTAATAAACAACAATGGACAGTTATATAAACTTGTCCTCATACAGAATACACAGCGGAATAAATATATCAGATACAAATACTACGTCTCGCCATCCAGCTTGCTTCCAAAGCTCCAGAATATCCAGAATATCCTGATAATATAACTCTAGGCTGCCCGTGTGGAAATTGGTGGGCACCCAGAGTTTAGAAGGGAAACAATAAACTCCGAGTCAGTCATGGTGACTGGTGTGAGATCGTAAAACAGTTATTTTTCACAAAGAAAATAAAACAAATTCGCAATGCTTTTGGAAAATGAAACTACCATAAGACCTCCCGCCACACACACAATGCAAACGCAGAATTGGAGGAGATTTCTTCTTATGATAGTCAAAGATGCTTACTACGCAAAATCAAATCATTTTTGATATTATTATTAGTGCATAGTGTAGAAAACATTTCGAAAGTATAGTATTAATCTTAGCCAGCATAGGTACCATGATACTATGCCTACTATAGCTGCTATATTAGATAGCAGGTTCTACAACTAAAACCGTACAAATTTCGTATTTGGGAAATGGATTTCCAACAAATGGTCAGGCTAAGGAACTTCCTTTCCTCCTGCCGAATAGGATCGCCTCTGGCTGGACGTCCCGAGAGACAAACTGCTCTCTGCCAAACAAGGCCGGGTTACCCCTGTAACAGGTAACTCACGAATATGTCATCACCCGGTCCTTTGGGACCTTTATCCGAGTGCTCGATATCCAACATCACACATCATAAAGAAAGTGTATCCACATGAGTAAGTATCTGGGCTCCATACCATGATACCACCCCTTTCCAGAAGGAAATGACATACCCTAAAGGGCGCGACCCTCATAACCTTGCCGCAACATTCCTGTTTCGACCATTTCCGGGTTGTTGAGGCTCGATGAAGTCTCGTCCACAAAGCTACGCTTTCTCAAAAAGCCCTGCTTCGGGTCCAACAAAATGATCAACCTATGATCACAAAGATATAAGATCAAATAAATGATCATATCACAAATGATCAAACACTGATCATTTTTCAGCAACACTCAGTATGCCACGTTACCAAATTGGGATATATCGCTGATAAATTTCAACTACATAACCTCTGAGCTCGTACGTCTCAGAGAAGGGTGTTAAGCTAAGAGAATAAATTCTCCGCCACCAACAGAAATGTATTTGAAAGAAATCAGCTTTATATCTCAAAGTGTAATGTCAGACATACAATCCATACAAGTCTGTTCCGGGATCGAACAGAACCGAAGGCACTTCTCACGAAGCCCTTGCACATCCGGATAATTTTCAATCACGTCGGGACTTCCCGTCACTAAGGATGATAAAACCTCTAAACCGGAGATCAGCCGATGTAGAGTAACTCGACGGTAATCCTTCCGTTTTCAAAAATATCCGGTCTTCAACACCGGTCTTCGAATGCAATTCATAACGACGTATCACATATTCGGAATGGGTTATACGACCCCATGGTCCTTTCCCGGCTAACCCGAATAGTGAGCGTTTATTTAAAATCAAGTGTGGCATTCAAATTCATCCAATTCACAACAAATACCTATCTAAAGGTAATTATTGATAGTCGGTTATTTAACTATCAATAAAGATGCGCAACATCATCAGATTCCAAATAATTTTCCCAAATTATTTTTATCTTCAAAAATATCTTTTACTAGATATAAAATTTCCACACTTAACCATTCGAAAACAATTTCAAATCAATTTCCACATTTCAATTTATCTTTAAAAGATAAAATCTCAAAACAGTTCATTTCATATTGGAAAAGCAATCCCATACTTATTTAAAAATAAGTATTTCACAAATCATTTATTTTCAACATTTGAAAATGTTCGATATACTTAAATCAATATTAAGTATACATTTCATTCTTTAAGGAAATCATTCTCTTTAAACACATTTATTTGAGTCAAAACGAATGTTACGTAAAACATCGTTACGACGACTCAAAATCACTAGTATAGGGATTCGAATTTAGATAGATATATAAATCCCAATACTACATCAAAACATTTCCTTTCGGAAATCATTTACTATAACAACAGTGTTATAGTCCATCATTTCCTTATTTCTCGAAAACGTCTATTTCAACAATAAAGGGTTGAAATCTATGATTTCGATATTTAACACGTTTAAAACATCTTTTAAACAATTAACTTCATTTTACAATATCGCTTTTCCAAAACAAGTTCATTTTACTTAACAATATATTCACTGTCCAAAATCGTGAATATATCTTCTCTAGCCACATTTCAATATTTTCTACACCTTTATTTCAATAAAAATTCGCTATCCAAAATCGCGAATATATCTTCTTTAAAAATCTTCTATATTTAATTTATCAATTCTATCGATTTCGAATTTATAAAACAACGTTTATAAATTCTATTTCTATTTTCTAACGACTTCAATTTAATAAATCTCCTTTATTAATAATTCGATAAATATTCCATCTAAAGGTAAAAATCCAATTTATAAGTTAATCTCTTATAAATCTTTTATTCTACAGTTTCATCCATTTTATAACTTCACAATTTATAAATCTACAAATTTCATTCACTTACGAATTCCATAATATTTCATTTTAACACTTATAAAATTCGTTTTATAAGTCCAATATTTTTATTTATAAAATATCAATTTTTATAAATCTTTCTAAACAATCGTTTATAGTTATTCAAAAATCCCAGTTTAAACCATTTTATAAATAAATCGACTTTTATTTCAAAAATCACCTTACGGTCATAATTCACAAAAATCTTAACTTTTATAACTTTAAAATTCTAGACGTTTATTTTTCTGAAATAAATCAATTCAAAAATTCGATAAACGTCTACTTTTCAAAAATCACTTTAAAATCTTTTTTAAATAAAAGTCGTTATTTTTAAACTTCAAAACTGAATCCGATGATGCAACAGCATCAATCAGTCCATCACAACAGTCAATATCATATATCAATATGATAACAGAATATATCACAATATCTGTAAATAAATAACTACTGGTGAGGAATCCAGTTGGATCCCTCCAACCTGTTTTCCTGCATCCACAGATGTTAGCACAATACCAATTCCGTTCCAGTACGGAATTATCGCGGTATATGGGTTTTTATAAATCCGCTTACTAACGGCGCAATAGGGTCTCATCCGCTATACGAGGCGGGAAATCATCAATCCAATATATACATATGCCAATATGTATATATTGCTATATATATAGATATATCCTATCATATCTAATAGCACATTCAAACAGTCAATCAATAAATAACTGCAAAAATTCCACATTCAAATTTGAGTGAGAAGATCTCACCGTGATTTCATTTCCGTTCCAGTACGTTTTATTTCGAATAAAATTAAACGTGCGTTTAATTTTACCCGAAATTTTCGTTAACTCCAAACGACTCCAAATCAGTTGCACTGCGTAGAGCTTGTCGAGACGATTCCATCGCACTTTGTTTCGTAATTTTCTGTTAACGTATGACAAAGTTATCGCAGTTAAAAGATTTAACGAATTTAAATATTATTAATATACAATTCCTTTTTCAAATTTTATAACCTACAACGCATCGTGGCCCTTGATTATTGATCCAAGCAATCCAGGCCGAACAGCCTTTCTTCTTCATCATGACAAAACACGTTCGTTCGAACTGGAAAGGAACCCAAAGCCGCCTCTCATCTCCAATTTTCGCGACCACATACAATCATCTTCAAGTTGATCAGAGCCTGCCATTCTCTCCGCCTATGCGAGACACACGACCGCCCAAAATATTGTGGAGCTCGGTTTCGTCGTTTGCACACAGTTCGAGGATGAACGGTGGGTCTTCACGCAAACATTATCGCCAATACACTCAACGAAATACGATCTTAACCGTTCACACTATAGATCTCGACGTGTAGAACATATCTCCTGTTGAAACTTTTTGAAATCGCTGCTTGGATTTCGAGATTTTTGAGGGAGAACGAAAGAAGATATCGACCATTAATCTCTATAAGTGGCGGTCGTCTGTTATGAGCTAGGGTTTGGAGAATCATTAATGTATATAAGGATTTTAATATTATTAAATTAAGAAAATTTCTCGATTTAACAGTTAAGGCAAACGGCCTCTAATCCTCACGTTCCGACAAGTTATCCTAAGGTTTTTCCATGTTCCGGACACAATGGAACAGGTTTCGGAAGCTAATTCGATCGTCTGTGCGAGATACAGAGAAAAACGATCAATTTAAATTAAACCGATTTAAATCGATTTCGAGGCGTTTTAATTTGTACCGGACAAATGGTAAATCCAAAAATTACGAAATTTGAAATCTTACAATAATATCACATTACGGATCCGATGAAACTAGTTTCGTCGAAATCCGAGACTGTTTGAAAAATGACTATTTTAACTCGACGATTTAAAATTAAAACAATTTCAATGCGTTAGGAGCTGCCACGGTCAAACGACAACTCTGATTGATACGAAAATTGAAATCCGATAATAACTAACTATTACGGATCCAATGGAACTGGTTTCGTTCAATTCTGAGACTATTCAAAAATTGGCTATTTTTACAGTCGATAATTAAATATTAAAATATTCGATTTTCACCGATTAACTCCAAATTCAATTTTAAAAGTTCTATAACCTTTCTATAACTCCAGTATGATTAAATAAAATTTTCCAAATCATTTTCAATCATATTAAACTCGTTTTTTTCAATTATCTCTGGAATTTCACTATTAAATTTATCGGTTTAATTATCCAATTAAATCCAATATCCTTTAAATAAATTATTCGACTTACTAAATTCATTTATTGAGATTTAAAATTAATTAAATATTCAAATTTTAATTATCGAAAATTCTGGGTCGTTACAGACTTCCCCCCTTAAAAGAATTTCGTCCTCGAAATTACAAGTCAGGAAGAAAGAGTCCTTAACACGTCTACTATTTTTCACAATCCAATAGTTTTATCAATTTATCACAATAAATCTTTCTACTAAAGATTCGTTATTAATTCAACTAAATTTTCAACTTCAATTACCCTTTTCAAACAACATTGTTTTCCTAACAATTCAATTTTAAGTTTAAATTCAAATTTAAACTTTCAAATTTTCTCAAAAAATTTCTAACGCTCTAAATTTTCGAAAAATTTCGCCAGCGTCTCCTTTGCGCGGCTAATACGGCACGACTACAAAACGTCCCTACGGACTCTCAGATTTCAAAAAGAAAAAGAAAAAGCCAAGCGGCTAGAGAAATAAGTCATCAAATCTCATATTCGAATTCAAATACTTACCTTTTGTCGAGCCATTCCAATTTATCTTCGAAATTAAATTCCAATTCCTTTATACCTGTATATCCTACTAGCCATAATATCTAGTTGCATATATTCAAACCATTTCGTACATTTAATTACAAAATTTTCAATATAACTTCTTATACCATCTCTAATTCACTATTGAAGTTACATATATTCATTTATTCAATTTTACATTTCAAATTCATTTGAATTCAATTCACAATTCCAATCTAATTTGGATTCGGTTTATCTCCTGAATATTGAATTTTATCAGCTTCCATTCATTTGTTTCCAATTAGTTTACATTCACTAATTTACATTCATGTTGGTTCATTTTCAATTTGAATTTAATCACATAGCTTTCCAATTTGCTAATTCAATTTCATTAACCCTTAATGAATTACACGAAATCAACTAACAATCAATCTAACAACCAATGTATAACCAATCATAACCAAATTTATTCAATTTACATTTCTTTACATTCAATTTGGTTCAACACTTTAAGTTTCAATTTGTTGATATTAAATTGATTTCCATTCAATTATTCAATTCCTTTAGCTTCTAATGAATTAACACTTATATTCATTGCTTCATATCAATTATTTATATTCAATTGATTGACATTCAGTCCATTTATTAATTCAATTGCTAATTCATTTTAACAAATAAAATTGAATTTCATTTATATAACTCAAGTTCACACTCATTTAATAAATTCACTTTATTAATTTACTTTGATATCAAAATCAACTTCGTTCAACATTACTTAAGTTATTTTCCATTTCAAACATCATTTGTTCAACTTAACTTAAGTTTCCACTTATGAATCCAATTCAGATTTTGTTTTTCTTAACAAAATTCATTTAACCTTTTACCAAAATCAAATTTCATCAATCATTCAAATTTATATCACATTTGACTTTCTTTTAGTTAAATTTCACATCATATTTCATCATGCTACTCAAATTCATTAACTTTACCAAAGTTAAATCTATTATCTCATATCATAAGTATAAATCTTATTTCACTTATATTTACCATATTTAAATTTGGACTTAAATTTTCAAATTTGTTTATCACAACAAAACCTCAATTTCCAATTTACTATGGTAGCAAATCAATCACACAGAAACTCGAAAATGATACCGATGATGCTGCAGTCATCACCCTTATTATTTCCCAGCAACAATAGTGAAATCAGTGCTTTAAATTCTTTTCAAAAATTTCCTTGATTTATAAATCTCATTACAAATATTTTACTTTTGTAATTTCACTATTTATATATAAGATTATTTTATCATTGTAAATCATATCAATTATAACTCCATATTTATAATTCATTCTCTTATATATTTTTCTCTTTCACAATTGTTGTTTTCATTCAACTTATTCAAACAATCTTAACAATCAATTCATATACACTTTAATAATTCTTAAAAAATTATTTCTTTATATACAAAATATAATCAAGGTAAAATTATTTCATTTACCCAATTTAAAAATAATATCGTGCCGAATTGCTCTATATAAGTGTTTAGAGATCCCTATCGATAGAGTTGTACGGACAATACCGACCAGAATCCATATACCACTCAACAAATCAATCATCACAATATAAAACAATTTTATATTCACTAACAAATACGCACTCGTATCTATTATTACACTCAACTCATTCTAGAGTACTACTGACTCTATCTCTAATGAGTAACACCCAACAGAGCAGGGTTGTCGCTTAACCATATGCTCTGATACCAAATGTAATAACCCGCTTTTCCGTACCCCTTGAATAGACACTAATCTCCATCTTTTTACTCAAGGTGAACGAAAAACCGAATCATTAGGGTTTTAAAAGAAGAGGTAGAAGAAAAGATAGAAGAAAAGAGAAAGAAGAAACAAAAGAACAACATCAGAAACAGAAACAATATCAGAATCTCACATATCGCAGCGGAACAATATATAATAGATAATTGCATAATCTTTAAAACAAAGAATTATATCTGTTATTACATTACATCACATCATATCATCAGAGTTAATAAACAACAATGGACAGTTATATAAACTTGTCCTCATACAGAATACACAGCGGAATAAATATATCAGATACAAATACTACGTCTCGCCATCCAGCTTGCTTCCAAAGCTCCAGAATATCCAGAATATCCTGATAATATAACTCTAGGCTGCCCGTGTGGAAATTGGTGGGCACCCAGAGTTTAGAAGGGAAACAATAAACTCCGAGTCAGTCATGGTGACTGGTGTGAGATCGTAAAACAGTTATTTTTCACAAAGAAAATAAAACAAATTCGCAATGCTTTTGGAAAATGAAACTACCATAAGACCTCCCGCCACACACACAATGCAAACGCAGAATTGGAGGAGATTTCTTCTTATGATAGTCAAAGATGCTTACTACGCAAAATCAAATCATTTTTGATATTATTATTAGTGCATAGTGTAGAAAACATTTCGAAAGTATAGTATTAATCTTAGCCAGCATAGGTACCATGATACTATGCCTACTATAGCTGCTATATTAGATAGCAGGTTCTACAACTAAAACCGTACAAATTTCGTATTTGGGAAATGGATTTCCAACAAATGGTCAGGCTAAGGAACTTCCTTTCCTCCTGCCGAATAGGATCGCCTCTGGCTGGACGTCCCGAGAGACAAACTGCTCTCTGCCAAACAAGGCCGGGTTACCCCTGTAACAGGTAACTCACGAATATGTCATCACCCGGTCCTTTGGGACCTTTATCCGAGCGCTCGATATCCAACATCACACATCATAAAGAAAGTGTATCCACATGAGTAAGTATCTGGGCTCCATACCATGATACCACCCCTTTCCAGAAGGAAATGACATACCCTAAAGGGCGCGACCCTCATAACCTTGCCGCAACATTCCTGTTTCGACCATTTCCGGGTTGTTGAGGCTCGATGAAGTCTCGTCCACAAAGCTACGCTTTCTCAAAAAGCCCTGCTTCGGGTCCAACAAAATGATCAACCTATGATCACAAAGATATAAGATCAAATAAATGATCATATCACAAATGATCAAACACTGATCATTTTTCAGCAACACTCAGTATGCCACGTTACCAAATTGGGATATATCGCTGATAAATTTCAACTACATAACCTCTGAGCTCGTACGTCTCAGAGAAGGGTGTTAAGCTAAGAGAATAAATTCTCCGCCACCAACAGAAATGTATTTGAAAGAAATCAGCTTTATATCTCAAAGTGTAATGTCAGACATACAATCCATACAAGTCTGTTCCGGGATCGAACAGAACCGAAGGCACTTCTCACGAAGCCCTTGCACATCCGGATAATTTTCAATCACGTCGGGACTTCCCGTCACTAAGGATGATAAAACCTCTAAACCGGAGATCAGCCGATGTAGAGTAACTCGACGGTAATCCTTCCGTTTTCAAAAATATCCGGTCTTCAACACCGGTCTTCGAATGCAATTCATAACGACGTATCACATATTCGGAATGGGTTATACGACCCCATGGTCCTTTCCCGGCTAACCCGAATAGTGAGCGTTTATTTAAAATCAAGTGTGGCATTCAAATTCATCCAATTCACAACAAATACCTATCTAAAGGTAATTATTGATAGTCGGTTATTTAACTATCAATAAAGATGCGCAACATCATCAGATTCCAAATAATTTTCCCAAATTATTTTTATCTTCAAAAATATCTTTTACTAGATATAAAATTTCCACACTTAACCATTCGAAAACAATTTCAAATCAATTTCCACATTTCAATTTATCTTTAAAAGATAAAATCTCAAAACAGTTCATTTCATATTGGAAAAGCAATCCCATACTTATTTAAAAATAAGTATTTCACAAATCATTTATTTTCAACATTTGAAAATGTTCGATATACTTAAATCAATATTAAGTATACATTTCATTCTTTAAGGAAATCATTCTCTTTAAACACATTTATTTGAGTCAAAACGAATGTTACGTAAAACATCGTTACGACGACTCAAAATCACTAGTATAGGGATTCGAATTTAGATAGATATATAAATCCCAATACTACATCAAAACATTTCCTTTCGGAAATCATTTACTATAACAACAGTGTTATAGTCCATCATTTCCTTATTTCTCGAAAACGTCTATTTCAACAATAAAGGGTTGAAATCTATGATTTCGATATTTAACACGTTTAAAACATCTTTTAAACAATTAACTTCATTTTACAATATCGCTTTTCCAAAACAAGTTCATTTTACTTAACAATATATTCACTGTCCAAAATCGTGAATATATCTTCTCTAGCCACATTTCAATATTTTCTACACCTTTATTTCAATAAAAATTCGCTATCCAAAATCGCGAATATATCTTCTTTAAAAATCTTCTATATTTAATTTATCAATTCTATCGATTTCGAATTTATAAAACAACGTTTATAAATTCTATTTCTATTTTCTAACGACTTCAATTTAATAAATCTCCTTTATTAATAATTCGATAAATATTCCATCTAAAGGTAAAAATCCAATTTATAAGTTAATCTCTTATAAATCTTTTATTCTACAGTTTCATCCATTTTATAACTTCACAATTTATAAATCTACAAATTTCATTCACTTACGAATTCCATAATATTTCATTTTAACACTTATAAAATTCGTTTTATAAGTCCAATATTTTTATTTATAAAATATCAATTTTTATAAATCTTTCTAAACAATCGTTTATAGTTATTCAAAAATCCCAGTTTAAACCATTTTATAAATAAATCGACTTTTATTTCAAAAATCACCTTACGGTCATAATTCACAAAAATCTTAACTTTTATAACTTTAAAATTCTAGACGTTTATTTTTCTGAAATAAATCAATTCAAAAATTCGATAAACGTCTACTTTTCAAAAATCACTTTAAAATCTTTTTAAAATAAAAGTCGTTATTTTTAAACTTCAAAACTGAATCCGATGATGCAACAGCATCAATCAGTCCATCACAACAGTCAATATCATATATCAATATGATAACAGAATATATCACAATATCTGTAAATAAATAACTACTGGTGAGGAATCCAGTTGGATCCCTCCAACCTGTTTTCCTGCATCCACAGATGTTAGCACAATACCAATTCCGTTCCAGTACGGAATTATCGCGGTATATGGGTTTTTATAAATCCGCTTACTAACGGCGCAATAGGGTCTCATCCGCTATACGAGGCGGGAAATCATCAATCCAATATATACATATGCCAATATGTATATATTGCTATATATATAGATATATCCTATCATATCTAATAGCACATTCAAACAGTCAATCAATAAATAACTGCAAAAATTCCACATTCAAATTTGAGTGAGAAGATCTCACCGTGATTTCATTTCCGTTCCAGTACGTTTTATTTCGAATAAAATTAAACGTGCGTTTAATTTTACCCGAAATTTTCGTTAACTCCAAACGACTCCAAATCAGTTGCACTGCGTAGAGCTTGTCGAGACGATTCCATCGCACTTTGTTTCGTAATTTTCTGTTAACGTATGACAAAGTTATCGCAGTTAAAAGATTTAACGAATTTAAATATTATTAATATACAATTCCTTTTTCAAATTTTATAACCTACAACGCATCGTGGCCCTTGATTATTGATCCAAGCAATCCAGGCCGAACAGCCTTTCTTCTTCATCATGACAAAACACGTTCGTTCGAACTGGAAAGGAACCCAAAGCCGCCTCTCATCTCCAATTTTCGCGACCACATACAATCATCTTCAAGTTGATCAGAGCCTGCCATTCTCTCCGCCTATGCGAGACACACGACCGCCCAAAATATTGTGGAGCTCGGTTTCGTCGTTTGCACACAGTTCGAGGATGAACGGTGGGTCTTCACGCAAACATTATCGCCAATACACTCAACGAAATACGATCTTAACCGTTCACACTATAGATCTCGACGTGTAGAACATATCTCCTGTTGAAACTTTTTGAAATCGCTGCTTGGATTTCGAGATTTTTGAGGGAGAACGAAAGAAGATATCGACCATTAATCTCTATAAGTGGCGGTCGTCTGTTATGAGCTAGGGTTTGGAGAATCATTAATGTATATAAGGATTTTAATATTATTAAATTAAGAAAATTTCTCGATTTAACAGTTAAGGCAAACGGCCTCTAATCCTCACGTTCCGACAAGTTATCCTAAGGTTTTTCCGCGTTCCGGACACAATGGAACAGGTTTCGGAAGCTAATTCGATCGTCTGTGCGAGATACGGAGAAAAACGATCAATTTAAATTAAACCGATTTAAATCGATTTCGAGGCGTTTTAATTTGTACCGGACAAATGGTAAATCCAAAAATTACGAAATTTGAAATCTTACAATAATATCACATTACGGATCCGATGAAACTGGTTTCGTCGAAATCCGAGACTGTTTGAAAAATGACTATTTTAACTCGACGATTTAAAATTAAAACAATTTCAATGCGTTAGGAGCTGCCACGGTCAAACGACAACTCTGATTGATACGAAAATTGAAATCCGATAATAACTAACTATTACGGATCCAATGGAACTGGTTTCGTTCAATTCTGAGACTATTCAAAAATTGGCTATTTTTACAGTCGATAATTAAATATTAAAATATTCGATTTTCACCGATTAACTCCAAATTCAATTTTAAAAGTTCTATAACCTTTCTATAACTCCAGTATGATTAAATAAAATTTTCCAAATCATTTTCAATCATATTAAACTCGTTTTTTTCAATTATCTCTGGAATTTCACTATTAAATTTATCGGTTTAATTATCCAATTAAATCCAATATCCTTTAAATAAATTATTCGACTTACTAAATTCATTTATTGAGATTTAAAATTAATTAAATATTCAAATTTTAATTATCGAAAATTCTGGGTCGTTACAACTAAGTTACCCTTGTTCTTAATTACATTTAGTTTCTTTTTCTTATAATCCATCTAATTAAAACGTTAAAATCAATAATAGCTGATTAAATTTATACAATTTTGATGAAGTTAATGAGACCTAAAATATCAATAAAGATAACTTCCACAACTAATTACTCTAATTCAAACATGTTCAAAAATATTTCTTCTAAATTTAGAGTGCTTTTGGTGAAATTAAGAAAAAATAGTTAAATAATTTATAATATTTGTGTCAAAAATTTAGGTTTATTTCTTCGTAATTTTAATTAAATTTATTGCTAGGAATTTCTAGTTTTGTGTAATTGAGTTTTAAAGTTTAAAGAGGGAAGATGATAAAGATGTAAAGAAGGGTAATTTTGTAAAAGCCATGGTGTATGTAAAGTAATTTTTGATGTAGGCTGGTTTGTTATGTTTTCTGTTGTATGTTAAGAGATTATGGGTGCATGAATATAATTAGCCTTCATTCATATCATAATTTTACTGCCGATCTATTTACTACTGATAAAGTTGAGTTTACACATTGTTTTTCTCTGCTTGATACTACTAATACAATTCTCTCTTTGCAAATACTGTAGCTTATGTGTATTTACCAAATGCTGCCAGTAAATATCGTATTTGATGTTGTTATTTTTTTCAATTTTACTTTTGAAAATTATACAATTGAACTGTCGATTTTTACACCGTTGTACGTTTATACCAGTTTAAGATATTGTTACATGTTTTCGCAAATAACATGTCATTACAATGCAGTTGTAAAGGATTGAACCCTGCCCGCTACTGGGTACTGGGTAAGCAGTAACCCTGCTAGAGTGAAACATGATTGGAAGACCGAAGATACAAACTAGGAATAAGCCTACCGCCCTAATTTTCTCTATTTTCATATTTCAGCGGCCAAAAGTACCAGGGACAGTGCTTGCGAAATTATTCTGTACCAAAGCACAAAATATTCTTTGAATTTCCTAAAATTAATGAGAAACTATTTTGATCGAGTTAGGGAAACGGAGTAATGACTTCCAGCCGTTTCACTCATTCCACTTCGTACAATTTGAGGCATCTTACATCCTATTTATATCACTATTCATTATATTTATTTGTTTATATGCTGATTTTATAAATCAAATGATCACATGTTATGGTACAGCATATTCTGCACAGATTCCTTTAGTTTAACCACATAATCAATTTATCCGTTATCACCTACATTATTACTATTCGGTTGTTCTGATATAAAAAATGTAACTGTTGAGACGCAGCGTTGATGTTTGATAAAATTCCCAGTAGAAATTGTGTTTCACAATTCGGTTGTAACTGTTGTTAAAAAATGGAGTTTACTTAACTTGGATAGTGTTGATTGTGGTTAGTGACCAGTGCAAGGTTAATGCACCTGAATTTTTAGATAAAACGGACAGGTAAAGGGTTAAAACTTAAAAGTTTCATCTCTTAGTACCATCTATTTTTTCCGCAAAGAATTAAGCGGCAGCGATTCTTATATAAAGGGGCGAACCCCCCATATAAATCTATTATTCTCCTTCTGAGCCATTATTTCTATCATCCTAAACTACAACACCAAGAAAAAAGGAATCCAACTCTACCCTAATTCTTGAACAAATGAGTCATAACACTGAAGCCTCCAGCTCCAATCCATCATCATCTTCAAAGAAGAAGACTGCATTTGAGGCCATGGATGAAAATGTGGATTCTTTAATAAATGGAGGATGTAAACGGTTGAGGGAACAAGTGGAATCCACCAAAAACTTGAACCTCCTCACTTTCCACTCTAGACTCATAGTTACTGCATTTGATGCTATCAATGCCACAGTCGATAAACTCAAACCCGAAACCTTGTTTCCAACGGTGGAAGACACTGGTTTATTATCAGTTGAACCTTTTGCTTATGAATATTATTTCATGAAAGCTTGCTACAGTTTCAAAGAAATTAGAACTATGATTTCAAATTCCATTTTGACAGGCTCACCAATCAAAAACACAGATGGTGATTCAAAGAAGGTTCTGATGTGGAAGAAACAGTGTTACAAGAACATAAAGAAGATTGAGTGGTTGATCGAGGATAAGTTTTTGAGGGATTTTCATTCTTGGTTTGATGGGTTTGTGTTATATGGAGTAATGAATGCAGTGGGTTGTCTTTTGATTTGTTTATATGATATTATGAAGTTGACAGAGTTAGAAGATGATGGAAATTTTGTGAAAAGGGCTGAGAATATCTCTGAAAGCTACGAATCGTTCTATAGGAACTTGATATTTCTACGCCTACGCAAACTTGTTGAAAGAGTAAAAGAGCAGAACAAATCAGTAGAAGAATCAAACCTGAAGGGTTTGGAAGAACAAAATGCCTTGAGGAAATTACAAAGTATTGATGAAATGCTGAAGATAATTCAGGAAGAAATTAGAGATAAAGATTACCGAGATGCAGAAAGCTTGAATAAATTGCAAGAAGTGGAAGCATTGGTGAAAATACAAGAAGTGGACTTCCAGAAGAAAGTACAAATAGTGCAAACACAGAAGAAATTGCAAGAAGAAGAGACAAAGAAGAAATTGCAAACAGAGGATTCATTAAAGAGTTTACAAGAGGAAGAAGCGTTGATGAAATTACATGAAGAGGATACCAAGAAAATATTGCAAGAGGAAGAAACACCGAAGAAGTCACAAGAGGACGAAGTATTGGAGAAATTACAAGAGGAGGAGACCCAGAAGAATGACAAGAAACAGAAATCAAAAAGAAAATACAAGAAGAAGAAGCGTTGAAGAAATCACAGGAGTAGAAAAACTCAGCTGATGAGATCATACAATTCATGATTGAAGATATGACATTTAAATTTGAAAAATGGCGTTCTGGAACGAGTTCTTGAGTAAGTGTGTATGATAGTAGTCTTCTTGGAAAGTTGTATAGAAGTTCAAGGTAAGATTCTTTTTAGAAGAATCTACTAACTTTACAAAATTCTAAGGCAGATTCTTTGTATGATAGTTACTTGGGTGGTACTAATACTTTCCTTTTCTTTTTGCATGAACTCTGCATCTACTAATGTTACAAAATTCCCTTCTTCCATGCTATCTTAAATTCTTTTCATATTTTATACATGTCAGTTATGGCTTTTTTCCTTCTTTTTTTCCAGTTTTAGTTTCTACATTTAATTTTTTTAGATGTCCCTTAATGTGTATCGATGGATTGCTGCGTTTCAAATAGTTAGTAGGTTTCCGTGTTTTTTTTTTCTTAGATGAACCTCAGAACGTAAATGGGTATCAACTATCAAATAATCCCATCAGTGTCCTATAGTAATTTTCTACTGGAATGGCAGGTAAAATTTGAAAATGAACTTTTTCTTAGCCTTTCATATTTCTTTGTTTCATCAAAACTAGCTGCAATAAGTTTCTTGTCGTTGCTTCTTTTGTAGGCTCATTTTATGGGTTGGGTGTGTGATCAATTTTGGTATAGCGGATATTATGTTTTCACCAAAGGTGTATTGTAGGAGAAAAGAAAAAGAAAAAAAAAATTATCACACATTATAGAGGCTAATTTATAATATGAAAAATTAGAAGGGCTTTTTTTCCTATTATCATAACTAATAAGGGTGTTTTTTAAATACTCTTTGGTGTTCTGGCTTATTTTTTGTTTTTTAAAGTTTTCGTGTTTTTGGTTCAAATTGCAGTGTAAAATGCTAAATGTCAATAAAAAGTAGCAAAATGCTTATTTTCAGTTTTGCTGGTATCTAAAACATTTGTGCTAATAGCAAGTCCAATATACCATGGGAGATTTTCCACAAATTTCATGCATATATGGTAACTCTAATGCACTTGTTCATTTATTTTATTTTATCCTCTAAGTTGCCTTTCTATTTAGTTAATATACACTAATGTAATTGAGGAGGTTACTGTAATACCCCGTAAAATAAATAATAAAATAAATAAATAATAAATTAATAATAAAGCTAAAAACGGAATTTGAGAAAACATCGTAATTTGATCACGAAACTTGCACGTTCAAATGAAGAAGTTATCGACATTTGAAGATTTCGAAACGAAAATAATTCAAATAGAATAAAATAATAAAGATAATAACGTAAAGATTTACGTTAATGAAGCATTAACTGCACTTGGACCACACCGGTCGATCCCTTTATTGGGCCGGTTGACCACCAGCAGTCGACCGTCCAGGGACCACCGATCGATCTGTCGTAGCCTATCAGCTAGGGTTTGGCTTGGCCTAAACGATCCAGATTTAATAATTTAAAGTGGTTTTCGGTATTGACAGATAGTATGTCAATATCCGATGCCGGTCTCTTTAACAATCAAACGCTTATTTCACACCGTGGTCATTTTCATTTCAAACAATTCATACTTCATATCAAAATATCATATTCATTTTAAAATCATATCACTTTCGAAATCATATTTACTTTCGAAATCATATCACTTTCAAAATCATATTCATTTTCGAAATCAGAACCACAAAATAGTTTAAACCATCATATCAAAATATTCGCATTTAAATCTATTAAATCTATAATAACAGTTCCAACTTAAACAGTTTAAATATTGAAAATAGTTTATATATATTGAAATAGCTATAAATTAAAAATAGTTTATAGATTAAAATAGTTTATATATTAAAAATAGTTTATATTTAAAATATATATATCGAAAATTAGGGATGGGCACGATCGGTTAACTGACTTAATCGGTTAATTTTTTCGGTTAACCGCAAAACAATAACAGTTCGGTTAACCGGTTTTCGGTTAGTTATGGTTATGATTAACCGACCGAACCGATAAAAGTTAACCGTGGTTAATCGGTTTATTTTACCGATTAACCGTTCATGTTAATCAGTTAACCGGTTAAATAAACCAGTTACATTTAACCGGTTAACCAAAAAAGCTGCAACACATATACTTATAAATGCAGTTTCAGACTTCGGTATTTTAATTCATACATTAATAATACATGATACTTCAGTTCATACATTAATACTAGCAATAGATGATGCAATACATTACATGCATCATTAGTTCATACAGTACATGATTACAAACATCATCACTTCAGTTCATACATAATACTTCAGTTCTCAGTTACTTAGTTCATACATCAGTCCTTAGTTTGTACATTACAACTTACAAGAATCATTATAGACTTTACAGTTATTAAATTACATTAGTAATTCAGTCCAATTTCAACAAACATATAATTTACTAATTCAGTTCTTAGCTTAGTTATAGTTCTTAGTCCATTCTCCAACTTCAATCTCCATTCTCTGTTCTTCAACTTTTGTCCCCATTCTCCAAGCCTGTCCAAAGTAATGTAGTGTTTCCATTGCCTATTTTTGCTTTTCAATCATTTCCATTCTTCGTTTTTTCATATACATCAAGATATCAGTGTCGAGAAATGAACATCTATCTGTTATAGCCTATTCATATGAGCTTAGAGTCATTAATGTACACATAATTTATCTAAAGTTAAACAAATACAGATATGTATAACCAATCAATATTTTTCAGACACATTAAAGAAGTTGAGGAGAAAAGCTGCACGCGCCACCAAGTAATGTTTTTTTGATACAAAGGAAAATCCACTTAGTCTACTTGACTAAAGAGATTGAATTATGATGGAGGACATGTAGTAACCTACCTATTAATGGTAAAAAGAAATATAAGTGTTTAAATAATGGAAACGAGTTAATTTAATAATTAGCTTAAGCATACGTGTAAATATGTATAACTATAAACCATATGAGAAGTGAGAATTGAACTGAAGCATATAAGTGAACAAATAGATAATGGCATAAACTAGTTTAGTACACAATATGTAACCAAACAGATAATGCAGTTTAATACACATTGTCATATTCATATTAAACTGTTATTACACATATATGGCTAATAAACATATAAGATAAACAAACAGATAATGCAATACATGTTTTATATAAGTCTGTCCAAACAAATAGATAAGTGAACTATATAAGGTTTGAACGTTAACCAAACTTAGTTACTAAAGGTCTGAAGCATATTAGTGAACTATGTAGGGCTATAAGAATATAGGTAAACAAACAGACAATAAACCAATAGAGGAGAGAACACATAACCAACATGCATATTTTTATGATCAGAACATAGGTATTGACAGAAGTTTTATTAAATATAACACTACAATAAATTAATAGATAATAGAATGTAATTATATGGATAAAAGTGATACGTATACAACACAATGTCCATATCAGCTAATCTATTTGAAAATCACATAACATTAGTATTATCTCATTTTAACTTGTACACTACTTGTTTCAGAGTTATTTAGGTTGGGAAAACAAGAATAAAACCCATAGTAAAATAGTTACACAATTGAGATAAGCGAATACAACTGAAATCGGCGAGTAGCAAACTAGTTATTAAATTGCAAATACAAGTACTGAAATTGGAAATAAAATAGTTAATAGCATATTCAAAAGATTAGTAATTAGTATTCAAAAGATGACTTCAACCAAAGCCAATTTGGAGTTCTATGTTCATTCTATAACCTTTCATATCATACAGTAATCCTTTGATTCAATTCCACCTTTCATATATTTTACTTAATAGTGTTTCTGATCACTAAAATGGTAATTGTAGAAGAAAGGAGATAAAAATGAAAGTGATAATATTCAAACTATATTATTTAGATTATTATTCAACCAATTACCATAAAATAATCGCCAACAACACAACCACTAATGGGTGCTGAGAACTCTAAGCTAACAGAAATGGAATCACAAACCAAAATATATTAAATCAATTAAAAGAAAACTACAGTAGATGGACTAAGTAACTGAGATAAGTCAATTTAGAACTTAAGAATAAATTCTAAAAACTAAACTCGAGATCTTTCATTACCATATTGCCGCCATTAATTACTGCAACAACTCGATGATGGTGGTAGTCGTCGCTAACATCGTGAAGCATCGTGATTGAAATCGGCATTTAGCAGACGAGATCAGCGAATATATTAGATCTATGTTTTGAGTTTTCTCGTTTATTCTATTTTATCTGGAAAATGAGGATTGGATTAGATCTGGAAAGAGGAATACTAGGGCACGCTAGTTTGGATCTGGAAAGAGGAAAACTAGGGCATGCTGGATTAGAATTGGATTAGATCTTGTTCGAGTATGCATTGTTTGCAGATGGGCTGGTTTTGGGCTGCCATTTCATTTTAATAAAAAGCTTAACTTTTTTGGTCGCTTAATGGTTAACCGATTGAGCAAATTTCATTAACCGTTAACCGAACCGAAAATGTTCGGTTATGGTCGGTTGGTTAACCATTACGTCGGTTAATCGAAATTATCGTTTAAGTCGGTTCGGTCGATGTCGGTTAAGTCAGTTAAATGCCCACTGTTTGCAAAAAAAATGGGCAAACACCTCTAAGTCGTATGATTTAGTTGATTTTATGTTTTTTTAGTGATCTGGATGGTTTATGCAAATATGTAAAAAGCAGGGACTAAACTATAAAAGACACACAGATTTATAGTGGTTCAGCCAGAATGTGCCTACGTCCACTTTATATATTATTTCTACTTTCTTGTTCAGATTACAAGTACAAAGCTTTGATACAAGTATGTGAAAGTTGTTTGAAAGTTCTATTCGTGCTTGAGCTCTCAAACTTGTCCCCCATTGTTGTACCCCTGCCCCTCTATTTATAGAGTGAGGCTGGGGGCAGGGGTTTTGGATGTATATAGCTGCTGGTGGGCCTGGGCTGATGCGATCTGGCCTGGTAGTGTTGATCCGGTACGCCTTGGTCCGGTTGTGAGTGGATGGAGTTTGGTTCGGTGGGAGTTGGTACTAGGGTATTGGTTCGGTGAGGACTTAGTTCGGTAGGACCTTGGTTCGGTAGGCAGGGGAAGGAGTTGGTTCGGCAGGCAGGGGAAGGAGTTGATTCGGTGGGCAGGGGAAGAAGTTGGTTCGGTAGGCAGGGGAAGGAGTTGGTTCGGTAGGCAGGGGAAGGAGTTGGTTCGAGGAGAGCGTGTAGGTGGGATCTGGTCCGGTGTGCAGTTCGGTGGGCTGGCCCGGTCGAAACTTACTCAACACTTGCCCCCCAAAGTAGGGCATGTGTGTATGCACATGGCGTGCTTTGCTTTAGCTTGGATATCCTCATCCGGCCCTGTGTGCCGAACCAATTGATCCGGTCATTAGTATTTGTCTATAAGTATGGACCTCGCATCTACGTTCACCCTTCACCGTTTGAGACAGCCGATTCAACTGAATACCGAATCAGACTTGATTGCTTGAAATAACCGGACCAGTCAATTACCGAACCAACTCATCTGCCGGACCAGGTGAGTTTTCCTTTGCCGAATGATTCTTTATGACTAACCCATCGAACGAACTCAAACGTTTTACCGAAGGGGCTTGAGTACCGAATGAACTTACCGAATGAACTTAGGAGTACAAGGCCGAATGAACCTTCGCCTTGTACTATCGAATGACACTTTTGAGGAGTACGAGTGCCGAACGGGCTTTCGGCCTTGAACTACCGGATGCACTTATGTTTTGAACTACAAGTGAAATTCTAGACTACATACTCTCATACTTTCATATGTTGCAGATAAATGTCTCATAAAGTTGAAACCCGATCAGAAAAGAAGAAATCCCAGGACAGAGAAGATCCTTACGCAGTGCCCCCAGCTCAGTCAGGATCGGGGCGTCATGGGCCCACCCCGAGGTCACTAGTAGATGGGTATGGCCCTCAGGAGCTTCTGAACTCACCTCCCGACTGTTTCCCTAGCTCTCTCAAAGGCGGGCAACTTTATGTTATTTCTCGCTCCTTTGGGATTGATAGAGCGCGCATGCTATTACCGGGGGAGAGATGCCGTATAATCCCCCCGAAGGATATTTCGCCTATAGTAGGTACCATTGTATGTGTGGGGCCATTCCCCCGATCAATGCTTGGATAATTAGCTTCATCACCTACCTGAAGGTGACTCCATTTCAGCTTCAGCCTAACTCCTACGCCATCCTGGTGAGCCTGTTTGTCATTTTCCAGAGGAGATACGGGCGTCCTCCCTCCAACCGGGAGATCCGGTATTTGTACAATTTGAGAGGCTATAAGAAGGGGTCTCCATACATCAGCTTGGAATCAACCGTGTCTTTCAAGCCGGTCCTGGACTTATATTCGAAGTTCAGCATGTTCAAGAAAGAATGGTTTTTCATCAAGGATGACTCTGTTTCCATCCGTCGCTTCATCTCTGGCTGTAAGTTGAAGCTTATTTATGATTTCCGTTCTGACTGCAATGCTTCTTCTTATGTGCTTTTATTTCTTGCTAGCGATAGGTGGCTTTGCGGTCGTGGAAAACGATCGCCTGGTTTAGATGGTTGTGGAAATAGAAGCCATTACGGGAAGGGATAGGTCAGCCTCTTACTTGATCAGGAACGCTACACTTCTGGGGCACAACCTCATTCTACCACATCAGTCCATGGTCAAGCAGAGAGACACGGTTGAGGAGAGGGCTACCAATGCTAAAGGAGGGGCTACGGCGAAGAGCAGCAAAAGGAGACCCTTCTCGATACACCCAGTTGTCGGGGGGAAGAAACTCAAGAAGTCAGATGGACCTTCCCCTATCACATGTCCAGATGTTCCGGAGGAGGAAAATGTGGAGGAGGAAAGAGACGAGGATGAAGGAGGTGAGGCGGAGAGCGGAAGTGGTAGGGAAGGTGACGGTGATTGTCACGGCGATGATGGTGGCAAAGGACAAAGTGGTGATGGCACCGGGGCTTTACCTCCCGGGCAGGCAGGCGTGATTCAAGAGTGGACAGATGACGCTCTCCGCCAAGCCTTCGAAGAGTTGGAGGAAGGACCGACTTTGGTGGAGTGGAGAAGCCCAAGAAAGCTGGTAAGGCCGGGACTGGCGCCGGTTTATCTTCCGGGAGTGCTTCTACTGAGGCAACCTCTGCGATTCAAGGTGAATTTCTCTTTACTCTTTTTAATTTTTGAATGATGGATCAATGCATGCTGGTGACACTTGGTTTTCATTCCAGGAGCGGGCAAAACAGCCAAGACCTCAGATCTTCGGCACAGGCTTGAACAATACAGACTCCTTCTGCCAAACCGAAGCCTCCTACTAACCGCCCTGGAGACGTAGTCGGCTATCGTCCTCTTGTTGGAGTTATTGAAGAAGATATACAAAAGAGGAAGAGGAGTCGATCTTCGTTTGAATCTCTTCCTGGCCCTCCGGCCCCACTCCAGCCTATTCACGATATTACGGAGGATGATACTGAGTTTATGCCTTCCCCACATCCGTCTGAGAATCCAACCTTCACCCCGATAGATCACCCTGGCTTGGTTCGTAATCCGTTTGCGGGTCATCCAGACCTGGACCCGGCCTCTCATGACATCTCCTTCGATGAGGCTACTGGTGAGCACCTACTCCCTCGCAATCCTATGGTACGGGTGCTTGACGAAGCTAAGTCCCAGGACCTTGATTTGCTTACCACCCGGGTTGTAATTCTGGTGGATGAAGCTAAGGCAAACATCGACCGGGTTGCCGAGGAGACCAGGAAATTGATGGGGCATCATGCCCGACTAGTCAAGGCCGGGGAAGAATTTGGGAGTGCGAACATTCGGTTACGGTTAATGGTTTCCAACCAGGCTAAGCAACTTGCCGATCAAGCCATTCAAATTTCTCAGCACGAGGTCGTATCCAGGCAACTGAAGAAGACTATGGAAGAGGCCAGCAGGGCAGAGTTGCGAAAAATGGAGGCCGCCTGCAAGGAACGGATTGACATGGCCATTTGCGATGGTGGATGGGGTTCGACAAGCGGACCTCGAGCGGGTACAGGAATTATCGAGGAGACTCGAGGCCGCGGAGCTTGCTCAGTCCAGGTTGAAGGAGGAGATGGAAGCGATGAGGATATCCCTTCAGGCGGACCGCTCACGATATCGATCGGAGAGGGATGCTGCCATTGCAAAGCTGCGTGCTTCTGAGGCCCGAATGAGGGAGCTTGAGGAAAACGAGGGGATGATGGATGAGATGCTCCAGGATATGTATTTCCGCACTTGGAAACAAGGTAACTTATCCTGGATGGATGATTACCCTCGAGTTATGGCCAAGATTTATCTCAGGGCTCTGGAGGAGGCTAGGGCTGATGCGGATAAAGAGGGTGGCACGGTCTTCAGAATGGATGTGGTCACTGCCCAGTTCACCAAGGAGGAGAAGGTGGCGGTGAAGGAGGGTATGCGGCTGCTTGCCGCTGAGGAGGCAGTTGTGTAAGTAGAGGATGATGATCTGGATGGTCAGGAAGCAGGCGCTGATAAGTCTTCCCTTCTAGTCTTTCTGTTAACTTGGTTGCTTATCACCAATGAATTCTTTCTTTGACTGGACAGGTGGGTAGCAGGACAAGGGTAATGCTCCACCGCAGCCGGCTCCTTGATTTGACCTGGATATCTTTTTATGGACTTGACATTGTTGTATATGTTAGTCTCAAAACAGTAACGTAACTTTTAGGTTGTAATCATGTTACTTGTAATAAACAACATTATTCCTGCCCTGTAATTTTTTAACTTTAGCTGATTCAGTCATATTTGAATGCTTTTGTTATTTTGACATGTTGTATGAGAAATATAGCTATGCATATGCTTGTAATTCAGTTGTGTTTGATGTCAAGTTCTTGCTTAAAACATAATTTCATGTCTTGCAATGTTAGTGTGGTGTGTGAATAAATTATAGCCACGTATTTATACACAGAAGAAGAAAATACCGCCCTTCATATTTTACTTGTAGATGGCAGCTTTGAATGTCTTATGAGACTGAGTATGGAATGCGGCCTAGTGTCCTGTGGTGAGTTCCCACTCTCATTAGCGAATGTCTCCTATTCTGTGTCCTGTACTTTAGGGATCGTTATAGAGGATATGAGGAAAGTTTTTTTTTAAAAATAAAATTGAAATATGGGAAATAGTCAAACTTCCAATCACGGAAGGCCTTCGATGTGCTTAAGTTCGTGGCAAACGGGCTTTGTAGTCACTTTCCCTAGCTGTGGGTCTTGGAGACATTTGTCACCCATCTTACGCCTCCGCGGGGAGTTAATCTTTTTTACCACAGCCGTACTTAAGACACATCGAAGCCGAGATCGCGCACAATAACTACCCGGGCCATTATGGCCCGTAATCGTGGGTATTATTCGATTTACTATGGCCGGCTAGCGTGGGTGCCGATCGTCAACCGTGAACTACCCCTGGCTGGCCACACCTTATGTTGGGGCTTAAAGTAGGTTCACAGTTGCCGGCGAGCCGAACGCCGTAATGAGCTGCCTTGGCTATAGTCGGCCTTCTTGGTGGCTTATAATCGGCTCATTACAGTTGGCTTTAAGGGCCATCGCGAGCAATGAGTTAACCCGCAGCAGAGGGATGCCGGAGCAAAAGTGTCTCATTGGCGAGGGCATAGATTCGCATAGTACCTGTTAGGTCTTGTCTAGGTGAAGTCGCGCTGTGGAGCGCCTTGAATGGAAATGATATATGCACAGAATTTTGTTCAACAGATAAGGATAAAGTTAACAAGCAGCCAAGATATAAAGGAACAGGTTAAAAAAGAGGCAAGGTTTTTAAAGTGGTTCGGCACGAAAATGCCTACGTCCACTGATTCTCTTTGTTAATTCACTTCATATGGGCAGTACAAGTTAAGAAAAGTATCGACGAAGGTGTTGGATGTTCCATGCCCTCTGGAACACCTCCCCGTCTACTGTTGACAAAATATAAGCTCCATTGTGGAGATCTTTATGAATTACATATGGTCCATCCCAGATTGGATCTAGTGCTCCGGGGCGCGGGAAGATTCGCTTGAGGACAAGATCTCCCTCTTGTAAGCTACGATGCTTGACTTTGGAGTTGTATTGCGCTGCCACTTTTTTCTAGTGAGCTGATGTTTTGAGTGCTGCATCGTTTCTTCTCACTTCAATTAGATCCAAAGACATGTGGAGGAGTTCTTCGTTTTCTTCTGGGTTATAGTGGATCCTACGGTGGGAAGGCACTATAGTTTCAACTGGGAGCATAGCCTCCGATCCGTTTGCCAAAGAGAAAGGAGTATGCCCCGTTGATGTTCTGAAATATGTGCGATAGGCCCACAGTGCTGTAGGAAGTTCATCCACCCAAGCGCCTTTTGACTTTTCGAGTTTCTTTTTGATTAGAGTTTTGAGAATTTTGTCGACGGCTTCGACTTGTCCGTTTGCCTGGGGATAAGCTACGGATGAGAAGCTTTTGTGAATTCCGTGCTCTTAGCACCAGTTGGCGAACTCCTCACTGTCAAACTGAAGTCCATTGTCCGATATGATTTTGAATGGGACTCCGTACCTGCATAGAACATTTTTGATCAAGAAGTTAATAACTTTTGCTGAAGATACTTTATTTAGGGGTTCTGCTTCCACCCATTTGGTGAAATAGTCGACTGCCACTACAGCATATTTGGCCCCGCCTCGGCCCATTGGCAGTTCGCCAATCAAGTCAATTCCCCATACTGCAAAGGGCCAAGGGCTGGTCATTTGAGTAATCTCAGTTGTTGGTAGCCGCGGAATCTTAGCAAACTTCTGACATCTGTCACATTTTCTGACGAAATCTAAGGCGTCCTTGCTTAAGGTGGGCCAGAAATATCCATATCGGAGTATCTTTTTTGCCAAAGTCTGCCCTCCAGTGTGATCTCCGCAGCTTCCTTGATGGATGTTGGATAAGATTTCCTTGGCTTCTCTTCCAGCGACACACCTTAATAAGGGGTTAGAGAAACCGCGCCGATAGAGGATGCCCTCTTGTATTATGTAGCGGGAAGCTTTCCTCAAGATTTTCTTGACTTCGTTACGCCCGTTGGGTAGTGTGCCACTTTGTAAGTAGTCTCGGATGGGAGTCATCCAAGTTACCTCTTCGGTTGCAGCTATCAGATTCACTTGCTCAAAACTTGGGGTCAGTTGCTTTGAGATGGCTACTGCTCCAGAGATAGCGCCGTCTCTCATGCTAGCTTGCTTCATCCCGAGGGATGTGTTTGATTAAATAGCGATCCAATCGATTGAGAAGCAACTTGGTCTTCTTTAAATATGCCATGAGTCGTTCTTCTCGAGCATGGAATTCTCCTAGTATTTGATTTACAATAAGTTGAGAATCGCTATGAAGACACAAAGAATTGGCTCCGATTTCTAAGGCAAGTTCTAATCCAGCTATCACTGCTTCATACTCTGCATCGTTGTTGGTGGCAGCGAATTCCTACCTTATAGCATAGTGTAGCTTATTTCCCCTAGGAGTGATTATTACCACACCTGCCCCCGAGCCTTGTTCGTTTGACGCACCATCCACAAAGAGATTCCACTTGATGTCTTCTGCTATTTCCGATTGCTCCTTACCTTCGTTGGTAGTGAATTCGGCAATGAAATCGGTCATGGCTTGTCCCTTGATGGCGGTGCGAGGGTGGTAGGTGATATCATATTGACTTAGTTCAATGCACCATTTAAGTAGTCGCCCAGAAGTGTCGGGACGATGGAGTACCTGTCTCAGTGGTTGATCAGTCAGAACTCTGATGGAATGGGACTGGAAGTAGTGATGCAGTTTCCGTGATGTGATTAGCAAACAGTACGCTAGTTTCTCAAGTTTAGGATATCTGGCTTCCGCCCCTGTAAACCTCTTGCTTACAAAGTACACTGGTCGCTGAGTGCGTTCGTCTTCCCTAACCAATGCGGCGCTTAGAGCATGAGATGACACAGCAAGGTATAGGTATAGTTCTTCGCGTTTGTTCGGAGTTGAGAGTACTGGTGGTCTCTGGAGGTGTTCGATTAAGTTAAGGAAAGCTGTTAAGCATTCGTCAGTCCATTCGAATTTTCCTTTCTCTTTCTTTAGAGCTTCGAAGAAGGGGATGCATTTGTCGGTCGCTTTGGAGATGAATCTGCTCAGGGCGGCCACCTTCCCATTTAGGCTTTGCATTTCCTTTCGGGTAGAAGGTATCCTGATATCTCTCAGAGCTCGGACTTGTTCAGGGTTTGCTTCAATCCCTCTGGCATGGACGATGAATCCTAGAAACTTTCCTGATGATACTCCAAAGGAGCACTTTAGGGGATTCAGCTTCATTCCATATTGGCGAAGTACTTGAAACATTTCATCCAGGTGGCTTACGTGATCGTCGGCTCCCCTTGACTTTACCAACATGTCATCCACATAAACTTCCATAGTTTGTCCTATTAGCCCTGCAAACATCTTGTTGACGAGGCGCAGATAGGTGGCCCCTGCGTTTTTAAGTCCGAAGGGCATTACCTTGTAGTAGTACAATCCCCGATTAGTGATGAAACTAGTGTGGTCTTGATCGGGAGCATGCATAGGAATTTGGTTATATCCTGAGTATGCGTCCATAAAAGATAAGAGTTCATGCCCGGCTGTGCTGTCCACAAGCTGATCGATTCGGGGAAGTGGGAAGCAATCCTTCGGGCAGGCGTCATTTAAGTTGGAGAAATCAATGCATGTTCGCCACTTCCCATTAGCCTTCTTTACCAGCACCGGGTTGGCGATCCACTCTGGGTAGATGCCTTCTCATATGAAGTCGTTGGCAAGTAGGTTCTTTACTTCTTCATCGAGGGCTGCTGATCGTTCTGCACCCATACTTCTCTTTTTCTGTTTTACTGGCGCCTTGGTAGGATCAATGTTTAGTACGTGGCATGCTATGTCAGGGGAGATTCCGGTCATGTCAGCGTGCGACCATGCAAATACATCCAAGTTGTGGCGGAGAAAATCAATGAGTTGTTCCTTCAATTCTGCTTTTAGTTGGGACCCGACTTTCAATAGTCTACTCGAGTCATGTCGGTCTACAGATACAAATTCCATAGCCTCTACAGGCTCGGCGGTGCCCTCCTCCTCTTTGTCCCTGGGGTCCAATTCATTAAAAGGGTCGCTGGTATATCGAAGAGGAGGGGCCTTCTTTAATTGCTATGCTTCCAGACTTTTTTGTGCAGAGGGCGATCTCTACACTCTTCCCTTTATCCTTCCTGTGGTTGTTGCGAAGTTCAGTTACATAGCAGTCTCGAGCAATGTCCTGGTCTCCCTCTACTTCCCCTACTCCATTGTCCGTTGGAAACTTCATCTTTAAGCACCATGGGGCCAGGACAATTTGGAAGTCAGACAAGGCTGGCCTTCCTAAGAAGGCATTGTAGGCCGAGTGGTTTTCTATTAGCACAAATGTCTGTTTCCATACACCGGAGCGGGGATGACTTCCTATTTTAACAAATAGGTCTAGTTTCCCGAGGGGCATCTTCGCGTCTCCAGTGAAACCGTGTAGTGGTTTATTGCAGGGAGTAACATCCTTTATTGACAGTTTCATTTTGTCGAATGCATGTTTGAATAGGATATTTACTAAGCTTCCAGTGTCTACTAGAATTCGGAAAACTTCGGCTGGACCGAGCCGGGCAGAGATAACCATGGGATCCATGTGGGGGTACTGCCTTCCCTCTAGGTCACGCCTACTGAACGTGATGTCATCACTCTCTTTCCGCTTCGGGTGGCGTTCTTCTATAACGGAATTAACGCAGTCTTCATTGTTTCTAAGTGACTTTCCATATCTTTCCATCTCTGCCCAGCTTCTGTCGGCGATGTGTGGTCCTCCAGAGATGGTATGGACCACTATCTTCTCTTGACTGGAGCCGCTAGTGTTGCGGTTTCCTCTGCCTATCTCTGGGGAGGGTAGCCTTGGGTTCTCATTGGCAAGAGCTGGAGTCCTGTTCTGACCTTTTACATAGCGTTACTGTAACGACCCGTAAATTTTAACCGTTTTAATAACGCAATTAGTTAAAATTTTGTGAAATTTTAAGCGATAAAATTTTGAAATAAAAACTAAATATTTGGAATACGTCTAGTTAAACATAGCAACTGGTAAATTTTCGTCCGAAAATACGAAAGTTTATTTCGCGCGTAAATTCACTTCAATTTAATCAGTTAAAATGCGTTGAAATTAAAACGTTTTCAAAACCTAAATATTTTTACATAGAAAAATTCTAAACCATCTTCGGAGCAAGATGTCAGTTTGTCGTTTTTCAAAATTTGGACATCTTTGGCTCCGTCGTTCTTATTTTCTGCAAAATAGCAGTATTCTGGTACCGATATCGATTTTTATCGGATGATCGTACCACTGATTTCTATATACCGTTTTGATCGTCTCGTCATGCCGATCTCTACGGTATATTCGATTGTCAAATTTGGAGTTCCGTTGCACGTTGCACTTTGCGTAACGCCTACCGTATCGGTACCCGTTGTTTTGTGTCCTTTCTCCTCTGGGTCCTTTTATCTCCTTTGTCTATTCAGTTTCCATCGTACAACAAGCTGTCATCCACTTATTCAAACGTGAGATAATGGATGGTCACAATTTTTTTTATATTTCCTAGGAATTAATTTCCAACTTTGTTTTCCTTGCTCCCAATAAAATGGTTCACTGGTTCAATATTTATTATGGTTCAGTTACCCACTACAATTCTTTACCTCTTCTTATTCCTTTCTGCCACCTATTGAAATATGGAAATATAATACGTACATCTTCTGTCTCAAGTAAACATGGTCATTCTCTTTGCCTTTACTTCTCATGCTCAACGTGCCTGAGCACCTTCCCTTCGCCTGACCGCCATCACGTGAACAACCACTCCATAATCTCCAACATCAGCCACGTGTCCACTCCACCTCGCCTGAACCTCCACCGAGCCTCACACGCAACCTTTGCCCCTGACCGAGCACCGCCTTCGCCACTCCTCCCTCCGCCTTGCTACCACCGAAACGAGCCTAACCCCAGCCAACAGTGCCGAAGGCACAAAGCTCTCATCTTCTCCTTTGAAATTAATGTTTGTCCCCCCACCGATGTCATCCACCAGTGCCGCCCCTCCATTTTCCCGCCACAGCACGTGCATCTCTGGCCTCCCCACAGCGAAAACCAACAGCCTCACGGGCACGTCGACCACATCCTGCTCCTCCTTCACGCGACAACCCCATCCCCATCACGTAACCTTCATCCCTCCGCTCATCTCTCTGTCCTCTGCTTGCAACCGCCGCCTGGCTGAAGTTCTCCCCATGCATATGTGCATTCCCCTTCCTTTTACCTCCAGTTTCCACCAAACGCCAAATGCCAGTGCATGAAGCTCCAACCTGTTCCATATCCAGCCTGTTCTTATATATATATATAAGAAATTATTGAAGGTAGATTATTTGTTTACTACATATTTTACTGTGTATATGTGAATTTATAAATATATATGGTTTATAAAGCGTAAGTCATGTATAAGTCTACATATTAGTTATACTCTTATATTTGTATTCATGAGTTCATATACTTGTACATATATAGTTTGATAGGCATAATACGTTAAGAAGTTTACTTACACTCCATATTTTTAAAAGATTTTGTATAACAAGTTATATATATAATCTGTTAGCTGTTTAGATAGGTATCATATAGTGATGTTTAAAAATTCACCTTGGGTATGAGATTTACAGATTTGGTTTACAGTTAGCTATAAATATTCATTGTTTACTTGTATATTTATAAACGTGTTGAAAAACTATATATTGTTTAAATTTGAATTATTATGGCTGAGTGATTAAGTTATCATATAGTATAAATGAAGTAAAAGTATATATACGTGTTTATATACATATGAGTGCTGTCATACATATGTCTACAGTTTATATATAGAGCTGGGTTCTTTAAACCGTGTAGGGTTATGTAATATGTAAGTTTATAACTGTATATGATATTGTTTTTGAATGTTAGTTATATATTGGTTTTAAATTGTATGAAGTTATGTAATGTATAAGTTTTATGAACATAGTAGTTAATACATAAGGATTTTTTTTTAAATAATGATGTACGACTTGTTTATATATACACGTATAAATTGAGTTTATAATATACAAGTATTGTTTTAAATATATTATGTATATATGTTGAATTAATATATGTGTTTAAAGTAATATTGCTTTGGAATTTAAATAGATATACTTTGTCTCTATCTAATTGGTTTTGATTTGTTCTCTTCGACTTCTGTTATCAGCTTTGATCTTGAATTCGTGCCAATCTTGTGTTGATTTGGAAATTCGTGCTTGGATCTGTTACTCAATCCACTGTATATCCTCTCTAGCCTCGAAAGGTGAGCACTCACTCACGATTAACGTTCTTTTATTTTTTAGATTTGATTTCAATTGAAACGACAATTGAAATAGGCTGCTGTTAGTTAATTACACTGTTATATATGCTATTACCTGTATCAGTTCACCTGTGACATCTGACACCATTATCTGTTATATATACAATGATAATACAGTTTGGCTGATAATTGATTGATTGTTGATGTTTATATTGGACGTTAAATTGTTAATGTTAAAATGATAAATAGTGTAAAATTGAACTTGATGTAGGATAATTAATTGTTAAATTTGATTAACTGACATTTGTATAATATGATCCCTTTAACTGTTGAATTTATTGACACGTAGGATTTGTTTAATTGCACTTTGAACCACTGAATGTATGTTGTTAAATTTGTGATGTATGAAATTGTAAATAGACGACAAGTGAAACCGTAATGTAATAATCTTTAATCTACATGAAATGATAGTGTAGATTCTAGAAATAATTATATTAATTCGTACAAATAACAATGCGAATTAATACGGTTATTTCGGGATTATTTAAATTGATTATTGGATTGATATTGATTGTTGTTATTGCTTGTTTATTTACTTTGACACCATCCCAGTTATCACACTGCAAGTTCCCTTTGATATGTTTTGATTTTGAATTGAATTGGAATCGGGTTGAAATGATAAATACCCAAATTGAACTTTGACTTAGGATAGAAAATTAAATAAAAAACCCGATTGGTCAATAATTTGATTTGAAAATAAACGAAGATTTTATTTGAATAAATAATATGGTTTTGAAACGAAGTTGGAAATTGAATTTAATGAAATTTAAACGTGAATATTTAATAATCTGAAATGAAATATAAATAAAGAAATTGATGAAAGAAGGTTGTTTAATTTGAGAAATGATTGAATTAAACTTTGAAATGATTTAATGATTAAGTTTGAGATTATAATTAAGTTTGAAATTATCAAACTTTGAAATTATTTAATAATTAAGTTTTGAATTATTTAATAATGAATTATTAAATGATTTAATTGAATTGAAATTCTTTAATAAGAAAAATTGAATTTTGAATAAGTGAATTTTTCTTCGTAATACTTGAAATTGAGTTTCTTTATTAATAAAGTTTGGAAAATCATTTAAGTAAGTAAATAAGTGAAATTGGATTTCTTTAACAAAAATGAAATGTGATATTTTCGGAATTAATGTAAGACTTGAAATGTAAAGAATTTGATTTGACGAATTTAGTTTAATTCAAAATTGTAGATTTTGATTAAATGAAGTTGAACTTAAGAATTGATTTAACGAATTGGAAATTTAATAGAAATTGTTTTGAATGAAAAAGTAACTTAACGAATATTAAATGAAATGGATAAATGGATTTAAATTGGTTTGAACGTTAAATTAATTTAAATGATTTCGGAATGAAACTTATATACGAACTTGAATTAATATTTGAATTGTTTTAAAAGAAATTGAAATTGAATTATAAGATTGTGAAATTGTGAATTTGGAAGTTTTGAAACGTAAATATTGGAAATTGGTTTTGAAAGACAAATGAAATGTTGATTTACGAATTCTATTTGAAATTGAAATTGATTTGGTTTTTGAAATATACAAACGACCAATCGGTGTAATAATTACGAAAGTTATTAAAGAGACCGGGATCGGTAATGGATATACTCTCTATCTGAACCGAAAACCACTTTAATAACTATACGTGGAGTGATGATCCAGAATGAAGTGGTTGGAATGATGAACGCGTTGACTGAAGAAAGAGAACGATTTTGGATGACCCCTGACATGACTAAAACAGGAGCCGCGCCGGGCCATTGAGGATCGCCATCTCTAGCGGACACACTTCTTCGATACCATATCTATTACTTTTGTGATTCGATTTGGGTGCACCCCTCGATTATGGGAGTGTTGTTTCGCGGTGTTGGGGTAGTAGCTGCTATGCCCAACATCAGTCCGGATCACGCAACTACTAGTATCCTAGTTGGTATCGCCTCATGTACCTTGTCATACTGATTATCCTATTCGAGACCACTACGATTTTGATTTATACCTTTAGTATATGGATTGCCCTCTGGTGACTTCCGGTTTTGGGGAAACTACGGTCTTGTATATGCTTTTGGGAATAAACAGGTTAAGAGGTGTATGGGCCCTGCTTAACCCTACTTTGATATCTTTATATTACTGATAGACATTATCTACTTAGCGTACATTACTACCTAGTAGATAGTTTAACGGATCCTTAAAGGATGGTTATTCCAAACATCCTTTGAGTTACTTGTATTTCAATTGTTATTTCACTTGAGTTGGATTTATTAATATAAGAATGTTAATCCCGACTCGAGTGTCTTGTGTTTTTGCTTTACGCTCGGGTCAGACTGAGTGTACCAGTATTCGAGACTCACCTTTGGAGTTGGAGCTTCGCTTGGAGATCCAGCTATCTATCCAGCTTTCAGATATTCGATGATTCCAGTGATGTATTTTGCTTTGTATCTGATGTATCATATTACTCTTCCGTTGTATCTGGTTTAACTCTGATGTATTTTTATATATTCATATAGTATCTTCATGAACTACTATCTCTTTTATTTCCGCTGCATTTATTACTCTGTGTCTGTGATCTGTGATTATATCTATTTACTGTATATGTTCAGTTTTGCCAAATTTAAATTAACAACGCGGTATTTTGAGCAATTCAACTCCGGCATGAGTGTCTACCTATACACTTATAATGGATGCGAATGGTCCAAAATTCTGGGTCGTTACAGTTGGTATCAGAGCTTTGGTAGCTCTAGGCAAAACTTAACATATAGGGGAAATGTATTTACGGAATCACTCTCATTCGAGTTTCAATCTCTTCCTTCTGACTCAATTCCTTTGAATTTTGGAACGTTCCCCTCGGTTCCGAAATTCATTCGTGTCCTTCACTATTCGTCTTCTTTCAATTTTGGAGCATCACATAACTCCACTTCGAATGACCCTTATAGTGAATCGGCGATCTCGCCAATCTTCGAATGATTTGTAAAGGGTGAAACTCCTTTATAATAGGCATCGATTTACCAGAGATTTCTGTATCCTCGGTTTACGATGCTATCTATTCCCTGCTATACCTGAATTCCATCTCTTGAGATCGAGTGTTGATTTACCTCGGAATTCAGCATCGATCCTATTCTTGAAGTTACGGACGATCCGGTTAAGATTGCCCGTAAATTAAATTAGCTTATCCAACCCGATTCTGTTAATTGAATCATCTTATCTTTTCTTCCGAATTTGTATTTAAATCAGAATTCTCTTTAACTTGAGTCCATAAAATTTGAAACCCTATCCTTATTTTGAAAATTCATCCCTGTATCGTCGAGCAAAGAAGTGTATTTGTAAATTTATATAAAATGTTTTATATATTGTGTTGTTTGAGTTGTTGATGTTGATTTGAGTTTTCGATCGATTCGTCTGATCAACGCTATCGATAGGATTTCCAAAACACTTGAGCAGAGCAAACTGACACAATATCGTTTTCAAATTTGATAATTAAAATAAAAAGTTTTGTATGGTTATATTATATATAAATATAAGTTTTCTAAAATTAATTTTTAATGAATTTGTTGTCTGAAATAATAATATTTGATTTTCATTTATTGTTTTGTAAACCATTGACTATTGCATAATATAAATAAATGAATTCATAAACTTAGTTATAATTTGATTTGGAATTTGAAATGAATTTAATTCAGAAATTTGAGAATTTAGTTTCCGGTGATTTCAAACTTTGGTTTTAAAATTTTAAAGTATATATTATTGGAAGTATTTTCGAATAGAAATCATTTCCAAAGAATTTTAAATGTTGAAATCAATGCTCTTCTCTTTGTCGCTGGAAAATAATTTCGGTGATGGCGGCCGCATCATCGACATTCATTTTCGAGTTTCGAAGTGGAGATACTATTCTGTAGCTTTGCTACGGTTTTGTTTTGAAAAATATTTTGAATTGAATTTCTTCAGTATAATTTGATTTATATATATAGGTATCTTATTTTAAAATTAAATTTGATTTGATATAAATATACTATATATACCTCTAAATTGTTTAAAGTTAATCGGAAATCTAATTCTTAAATTTTGTTAAAGGATGATTTTAATTATAAATAAAACCAAAATTTGGAATAAATATTAAACTTGAATAGTTGGATTGGGAAAATTTTATTTGTATATTGTTCAACTGCATTCTAATACAACTTACATAAATCATTCAGAAGTTGAATATGTAATTGGATAGTATATAATATAAATTGAATTTATAAATAAAATTTGAGTTGTTATAACAAATGTTATACACTTAAATTTTAATTATAAAATGTTAATAGAGATAAATATAATAATAAGATAATTGGAAAAAAAATAAATTTTAAGGTTTATTATAAATTGAAATTAGATCAACTTATGGAAATACCTTGAATTTGAAATCAATTAATGAATATAAATTAATTTAAATTGAAATTTATATGGTCTAAATCAATTTATATGGTTTAAATATATGTAATAAGATATATTAAGTGAAATAAACTTAATAAGAATTTGGAATAAAGAAGAATTTAAAATTATTGAAGAAAATATGATTATAATAAAAGACTATTCGAATATATGGTTTTAGAAATTGTAAATTGAAGATAATGGGATAATAAGATAATGAATTTAGAAATTGTTGAGATTGAGTTTAGTGAAACCAATTGGATTAAATAAATTATTGAATATCAATTAATTTAAATTTGAATTTATATGGTTTAAATTAATTGTTATTTCGCATTTCAAATCTGTTTTCTTTCTGGTTGTTTCTATTCTCCTACCTCGTTCCTTTTCGAGGACGAAAAGTTTTGAGTGGGGGAGAATGTAACGACCCGTAAATTTTAACCGTTTTAATAACGCAATTAGTTAAAATTTTGTGAAATTTTAAGCGATAAAATTTTGAAATAAAAACTAAATATTTGGAATACGTCTAGTTAAACATAGCAACTGGTAAATTTTCGTCCGAAAATACGAAAGTTTATTTCGCGCGTAAATTCACTTCAATTTAATCAGTTAAAATGCGTTGAAATTAAAACGTTTTCAAAACCTAAATATTTTTACATAGAAAAATTCTAAACCATCTTCGGAGCAAGATGTCAGTTTGTCGTTTTTCAAAATTTGGACATCTTTGGCTCCGCCGTTCTTATTTTCTGCAAAATAGCAGTATTCTGGTACCGATATCGATTTTTATCGGATGATCGTACCACTGATTTCTATATACCGTTTTGATCGTCTCGTCATGCCGATCTCTATGGTATATTCGATTGTCAAATTTGGAGTTCCGTTGCACGTTGCACTTTGCGTAACGCCTACCGTATCGGTACCCGTTGTTTTGTGTCCTTTCTCCTCTGGGTCCTTTTATCTCCTTTGTCTATTCAGTTTCCATCGTACAACAAGCTGTCATCCACTTATTCAAACGTGAGATAATGGATGGTCACAATTTTTTTTATATTTCCTAGGAATTAATTTCCAACTTTGTTTTCCTTGCTCCCAATAAAATGGTTCACTGGTTCAATATTTATTATGGTTCAGTTACCCACTACAATTCTTTACCTCTTCTTATTCCTTTCTGCCACCTATTGAAATATGGAAATATAATACGTACGTCTTCTGTCTCAAGTAAACATGGTCATTCTCTTTGCCTTTACTTCTCATGCTCAACGTGCCTGAGCACCTTCCCTTCGCCTGACCGCCATCACGTGAACAACCACTCCATAATCTCCAACATCAGCCACGTGTCCACTCCACCTCGCCTGAACCTCCACCGAGCCTCACACGCAACCTTTGCCCCTGACCGAGCACCGCCTTCGCCACTCCTCCCTCCGCCTTGCTACCACCGAAACGAGCCTAACCCCAGCCAACAGTGCCGAAGGCACAAAGCTCTCATCTTCTCCTTTGAAATTAATGTTTGTCCCCCCACCGATGTCATCCACCAGTGCCGCCCCTCCATTTTCCCGCCACAGCACGTGCACCTCTGGCCTCCCCACAGCGAAAACCAACAGCCTCACGGGCACGTCGACCACATCCTGCTCCTCCTTCACGCGACAACCCCATCCCCATCACGTAACCTTCATCCCTCCGCTCATCTCTCTGTCCTCTGCTTGCAACCGCCGCCTGGCTGAAGTTCTCCCCATGCATATGTGCATTCCCCTTCCTTTTACCTCCAGTTTCCACCAAATGCCAGTGCATGAAGCTCCAACCTGTTCCATATCCAGCCTGTTCTTATATATATATATAAGAAATTATTGAAGGTAGATTATTTGTTTACTACATATTTTACTGTGTATATGTGAATTTATAAATATATATGGTTTATAAAGCGTAAGTCATGTATAAGTCTACATATTAGTTATACTCTTATATTTGTATTCATGAGTTCATATACCTGTACATATATAGTTTGATAGGCATAATACGTTAAGAAGTTTACTTACACTCCATATTTTTAAAAGATTTTGTATAACAAGTTATATATATAATCTGTTAGCTGTTTAGATAGGTATCATATAGTGATGTTTAAAAATTCACCTTGGGTATGAGATTTACAGATTTGGTTTACAGTTAGCTATAAATATTCATTGTTTACTTGTATATTTATAAACGTGTTGAAAAACTATATATTGTTTAAATTTGAATTATTATGGCTGAGTGATTAAGTTATCATATAGTATAAATGAAGTAAAAGTATATATACGTGTTTATATACATATGAGTGCTGTCATACATATGTCTACAGTTTATATATAGAGCTGGGTTCTTTAAAACGTGTAGGGTTATGTAATATGTAAGTTTATAACTGTATATGATATTGTTTTTGAATGTTAGTTATATATTGGTTTTAAATTGTATGAAGTTATGTAATGTATAAGTTTTATGAACATAGTAGTTAATACATAAGGATTTTTTTAAATAATGATGTACGACTTGTTTATATATATACGTATAAATTGAGTTTATAATATACAAGTATTGTTTTAAATATATTATGTATATATGTTGAATTAATATATGTGTTTAAAGTAATATTGCTTTGGAATTTAAATAGATATACTTTGTCTCTATCTAATTGGTTTTGATTTGTTCTCTTCGACTTCTGTTATCAGCTTTGATCTTGAATTCGTGCCAATCTTGTGTTGATTTGGAAATTCATGCTTGGATCTGTTACTCAATCCACTGTATATCCTCTCTAGCCTCGAAAGGTGAGCACTCACTCACGATTAACGTTCTTTTATTTTTTAGATTTGATTTCAATTGAAACGACAATTGAAATAGGCTGCTGTTAGTTAATTACACTGTTATATATGCTATTACCTGTATCAGTTCACCTGTGACATCTGACACCATTATCTGTTATATATACAATGATAATACAGTTTGGCTGATAATTGATTGATTGTTGATGTTTATATTGGACGTTAAATTGTTAATGTTAAAATGATAAATAGTGTAAAATTGAACTTGATGTAGGATAATTAATTGTTAAATTTGATTAACTGACATTTGTATAATATGATCCCTTTAACTGTTGAATTTATTGACACGTAGGATTTGTTTAATTGCACTTTGAACCACTGAATGTATGTTGTTAAATTTGTGATGTATGAAATTGTAAATAGACGACAAGTGAAACCGTAATGTAATAATCTTTAATCTACATGAAATGATAGTGTAGATTCTAGAAATAATTATATTAATTCGTACAAATAACAATGCGAATTAATACGGTTATTTCGGGATTATTTAAATTGATTATTGGATTGATATTGATTGTTGTTATTGCTTGTTTATTTACTTTGACACCATCCCAGTTATCACACTACAAGTTCCCTTTGATATGTTTTGATTTTGAATTGAATTGGAATCGGGTTGAAATGATAAATACCCAAATTGAACTTTGACTTAGGATAGAAAATTAAATAAAAAACCCGATTGGTCAATAATTTGATTTGAAAATAAACGAAGATTTTATTTGAATAAATAATATGGTTTTGAAACGAAGTTGGAAATTGAATTTAATGAAATTTAAACGTGAATATTTAATAATCTGAAATGAAATATAAATAAAGAAATTGATGAAAGAAGGTTGTTTAATTTGAGAAATGATTGAATTAAACTTTGAAATGATTTAATGATTAAGTTTGAGATTATAATTAAGTTTGAAATTATCAAACTTTGAAATTATTTAATAATTAAGTTTTGAATTATTTAATAATGAATTATTAAATGATTTAATTGAATTGAAATTCTTTAATAAGAAAAATTGAATTTTGAATAAGTGAATTTTTCTTCGTAATACTTGAAATTGAGTTTCTTTATTAATAAAGTTTGGAAAATCATTTAAGTAAGTAAATAAGTGAAATTGGATTTCTTTAACAAAAATGAAATGTGATATTTTCGGAATTAATGTAAGACTTGAAATGTAAAGAATTTGATTTGACGAATTTAGTTTAATTCAAAATTGTAGATTTTGATTAAATGAAGTTGAACTTAAGAATTGATTTAACGAATTGGAAATTTAATAGAAATTGTTTTGAATGAAAAAGTAACTTAACGAATATTAAATGAAATGGATAAATGGATTTAAATTGGTTTGAACGTTAAATTAATTTAAATGATTTCGGAATGAAACTTATATACGAACTTGAATTAATATTTGAATTGTTTTAAAAGAAATTGAAATTGAATTATAAGATTGTGAAATTGTGAATTTGGAAGTTTTGAAACGTAAATATTGGAAATTGGTTTTGAAAGACAAATGAAATGTTGATTTACGAATTCTATTTGAAATTGAAATTGATTTGGTTTTTGAAATATACAAACGACCAATCGGTGTAATAATTACGAAAGTTATTAAAGAGACCGGGATCGGTAATGGATATACTCTCTATCTGAACCGAAAACCACTTTAATAACTATACGTGGAGTGATGATCCAGAATGAAGTGGTTGGAATGATGAACGCGTTGACTGAAGAAAGAGAACGATTTTGGATGACCCCTGACATGACTAAAACAGGAGCCGCGCCGGGCCATTGAGGATCGCCATCTCTAGCGGACACACTTCTTCGATACCATATCTATTACTTTTGTGATTCGATTTGGGTGCACCCCTCGATTATGGGAGTGTTGTTTCGCGGTGTTGGGATAGTAGCTGCTATGCCCAACATCAGTCCGGATCACGCAACTACTAGTATCCTAGTTAGTATCGCCTCATGTACCTTGTCATACTGATTATCCTATTCGAGACCACTACGATTTTGATTTATACCTTTAGTATATGGATTGCCCTCTGGTGACTTCCGGTTTTGGGGAAACTACGGTCTTGTATATGCTTTTGGGAATAAACAGGTTAAGAGGTGTATGGGCCCTGCTTAACCCTACTTTGATATCTTTATATTACTGATAGACATTATCTACTTAGCGTACATTACTACCTAGTAGATAGTTTAACGGATCCTTAAAGGATGGTTATTCCAAACATCCTTTGAGTTACTTGTATTTCAATTGTTATTTCACTTGAGTTGGATTTATTAATATAAGAATGTTAATCCTGACTCGAGTGTCTTGTGTTTTTGCTTTACGCTCGGGTCAGACTGAGTGTACCAGTATTCGAGACTCACCTTTGGAGTTGGAGCTTCGCTTGGAGATCTAGCTATCTATCCAGCTTTCAGATATTCGATGATTCCAGTGATGTATTTTGCTTTGTATCTGATGTATCATATTACTCTTCCGTTGTATCTGGTTTAACTCTGATGTATTTTTATATATTCATATAGTAGCTTCATGAACTACTATCTCTTTTATTTCCGCTGCATTTATTACTCTGTGTTTGTGATCTGTGATTATATCTATTTACTGTATATGTTCAGTTTTGCCAAATTTAAATTAACAACGCGGTATTTTGAGCAATTCAACTCCGGCATGAGTGTCTACCTATACACTTATAATGGATGCGAATGGTCCAAAATTCTGGGTCGTTACAGTTCCAGTCTCTTCCTTCTGATGTGTTCTTCAATCAAGTCCCGGAGATGATGGCATTCATTGGTATCATGCCCATGAGATTCGTGGAAGCGGCATAACTTTCCAGATTTAAGTACGTTATCTGATTCCTTCTTGTATGGTGAGCGTTTGTATCTAACTTCGTCTTGGGTGGCAAGGAAGATGTTTTCGATGGTTTCATTCAAAGGAGTGTAAGTGTCGAACCTCGGTCCTGGCCGATATAGGCGCTTTTCTCCCTTCTTGCCCCCAACATTGTCTCTTGAATCATTTCTTCGAACGTCCTTTGCTACAGCGGGCGTGTTGCCGTGAGCTGCCTTATTTTGTTGCCCTGACTGCCCCTCAGTGGCGGCGTCTTCAAGCCTCATATATTTCCCGGCTTCATGGAAGAAATCGGGTAAAGTAGCTGGTTTTTTCTTTTGTCAATCTTCTAGCAAATTTAGTATCCAGATGCACACCACTACAGAGGGCCATTAAGATAAGCTTCTCATTGGCATCTTGGACTACAGCCGTTGCAGCATAGAATCGGGTTAGGTATTGCTGCAGCTTCTCTCCAGGTTTCTGTTTGATACTGGACAAGGAATAAACGTCCTTGGGTTGTTCCACATGAATGCGGAACTGGCTGATAAACTTTTCTTTCAACATCTCCCACGAGCTGATGGATCCTTGGGGTAGATGACAAAACCAGGAGGTAGCTAGATCTGCTAGGAATAGTGGAAAGCATTTGCACAGTACTCCCTCTGTTGCTCCACTCATGAGCATATGCTGTGTGTATCTCTGTAAGTGTACAACGGGGTCGGAGGTTCCTTTGTAAGGTTCCATTGTTGGCATTTTCCATTCTCGGGGGGTGATGGCAATTTCGATATTGCGGGCGAAGGGGCTGGTTACCCTAGCGCCTATCCCTCGGTCTCTTTGATCCCGTTGGACGCACTCTCTGAACAAGCGTGCCATCCTTTCATCAGAATTTGGAGCAGATAGAAATGAGTTCGGATTTGCTCTGTGGGACTGATTCCGTCCAGATGACCTGTAGGGATGGTATCGTCTATCATTCCTGATATTTTTCAGTGGCTGTCTTTGATATTCTGGGAGCATGCTAGGGTCAGCTACAGTTGGCCCTTGCCTTGATCTTCCCCTGCTGGGTTCTGATCTAAGCACTTCCTCGGGTCCAACTTCGGGCTGGACTCTAGCTCGGCCCCGTTCACTGGTGTTTCCATGGTTAGGCAGTACGACAGGCTCGGCTACAGTTGACCTCCGCCCGGTACCTCCCCCGTTGGGTTCGGTTCCAAGCGTTTCCTCAGGTCTAACTTCGGGCTGAGCTCGGTCTCGACTCCTACCATGGTCGCTTCTATCGTTAGCCCCTTCGAAGAAGGAAGATCTTTGTTGTCTCTGAGATCCTCCAGACTGGGACTCACCCCATGATTCAGTGTTGCGATTGGACTCTTCAGCATCCCTGAAGCGTGACATGAGTTGGTCCACCAAGGCTTCCTGCTGGGATGTGAAGCGGTTAGTCACTTCAGCCATAACCCTGTCTAGATCTGCCCTAGTAATTGCTGCCGGCTGTTCTGTGGCAGGGGTTGTCGGATTTGCCTGACCTTCATTTGGTACTACTGCTGGAATGGGATGATTTACTTGATCTATGACCACTGGATCTGGAAGACTGCTGGTTGCGATGTTTTTTCCTTTGTTAACATCTTTCTTCTGCTTGGGAGGCATGTCTTCCAAGCAATGCGCGACGCTGATAGGAAGAAAGTTAAGGGAGAAGCTGAAGTCTTGAGTTCAATTCTCAGTGAAAGCACCAAAAATGTTTGCACAAAAAATGGGCAAACACCTCCAAGTCGTATGATTTAGTTGATTGTATGTTGTTTTTAGTGATCTGGATGACTTATGCAAATATGTAAAAAGCAGGGACTAAACTGTAAAAGACACACAGATTTATAGTGGTTCAGCCAGAATGTGCCTACGTCCACTTTATGTAATAGTTCTCCTTTCTTGTTCAGATTACAAGTACAAAGCTTTGATACAAGTATGTGAAAGTTGTTTGAAAGTTCTATTCGTGCTTGAGCTCTCAAACTTGTCCCCCATTGTTGTACCCCTGCCCCTCTATTTATAGAGTGAGGCTGGGGGCAGGGGTCTTGGATGTATATAGCTGCTGGTGGGCCTGGGCTGATGCGATCTGGCCTGGCAGTGTTGATTCGGTACGCCTTGGTCCGGTTGTGAGTGGATGGAGTTTGGTTCGGTGGGAGTTGGTACTGGGTATTGGTTCGGTGAGGACTTGGATCGGTAGGACCTTGGTTCGGTAGGCAGGGGAAGGAGTTGGTTCGGTAGGCAGGGGAAGGAGTTGGTTCGGTGGGCAGGGGAAGGAGTTGGTTCGAGGAGAGCGTGTAGGTGGGATCTGGTCCGGTGTGTAGTTCGGTGGGCTGGCCCGGTCGAAACTTACTCAACACCTACCCCTATCGAAAATAGTTCAAATAGAATTGTTTCTTCCAATTTCACAAATCAATTCAAATCAACTTTAGTTTCAAAATCCAATTTAAATCAATCTCAGTTCAACAATTTCAATTAAAAATGAGTTAAATGTTCAATTCAAATTCTCATTAACACCATTTTAATTTATATCGGTTTCAAATCCAGGTTTGAACTACAAATTTAAACCACTTCCAATTCAATAAGTTTCAAAGTCTAAATATTCAAAAGATTCACAATAACTCCATTTGATAAATTTCATTTATATTTCAAAATTCAACTTTAATTTTTATTTAAATTTGAAAATATTCACTTAATCATTTTTAATAACAATTAAATAAAATCTCAAATTACAAATTTGAATCAAAATTAAACATTCAAATTCAATTTTATTTAAATTTGAAAATATTCATTTAATCACCATTAATCCAAAATCAAGTTATAAAAATCATATCTTTAAAATCTCAAAATCAATAAGTTTCAAATCAATTTTATTTAAATACAATTCTTAAACAAATAAAATTTCAAATCAATTTCAATTTATCTTCCCAACCTTAATTTATTAAAGTTATTACAAAATCTATTTTTAAAGTAAAATTTTAAATAAATACTTAAACATATTATATATATACTAATTAAATTAAATTTTATTAAATCAAATCTTATTAATAAATTAATTTTATATTAAATCTTATTTTATATATTCAAAAATCTAAATTATAAGTAAAATTTTAAAATTTATATTTTCAAAACTAACTTATAAATTTAAAATTTTCAAATATATAATTTTTTTTAAAACTAAATTTTACACAAAATAAAATTTATTTATTATATTTTAAAAATCAGTATTTATTAAAATCCATATATTTCCTTTCAAAACCTTGGAAATCAATTTCAAAAATAGACCAACGGTGTTTGTATATAGTTTTCTATCCTATGGTCAAGTGATACGGATATTTTTCATTTCAATCCGTAATAATTTAATATTTACGGGTATATATCATTTCAACCTGCAATCCCAAAATTTAAAAATCAATAAAATCGCTTCGGTTTATCATTTCAACCCATAACGATTTTCCATAATCTATAATATCGTTCGGTTATGTATCATTTCAACCTATAAAGGTTTTCCTAACTAACAGGGAACTTGCAGAGTGAGAACAATAGAATAATAAAAAAATAACATAACAAATCAATGATGAGCATATATCATAATTAACAAATATAATATATATATACAACATGTTATGGTGTCATATATCAATCATAGGTGAACAATTTAAATAATAACATATCATATTCAACAATTAACATATCATATTCAACAATTTAATTACTAACAAATTAAATTTTAACAACACATTTCAATCGTCATTTCATGTAAATTAAATTTACTAAATATAAGAATGTTAATAGTGAGTGATCGCTCATCTTTCGAGGCTAGAGAAATTAGACACACAACAAGCTATAAATCCAAGCACAAATTCCAAAGCACAGCACGATGAACAAGAATTCAACGAACAAAGAAAAGCAAGGTGGACTTGAGATTGATGAAAACAAAATATATAATTTTTTTTAAAAATCTAAAATTTACTCACATATTTAAAATAAAATCTTTATATTATATTTTTTTTTAAAATCAATATTCCTTAAAACACATATATTTCTTTTCCAATATTTTTTTCAACTAAATATTAAACATAATATATATATTAAAGTTATTACAAAATCTATTTTAAATATTAACATATATTTAAATGAATACTTTAAACATATTATAAATATACCTTTGTTTTTTTAAAAAATGAGAGAAGGGAAAAAAGAACAAAGTGGGTTCGGCCATGGAATTAAGCAAGACTGTGGGGTTCGGTAGGGTCTGAGTGGTTGGTGCTCGGCTGCTAGGTGCTGAGTGGAAGAATGGGTGTTGTGGCTATTGGGTTACGGGTTCGCTATGTAGTGTGTGGCCAGAAAGTTTGGTTCAATTCAGGGAGGAAAGGTATGGGTTTGGCAGCTGTTGGCGATGGAGATGGTGAAGCTGTTGCGTGTGAGGCCTGCAGTCGGGTGAGGATGGCGGTGAAGCAATGGAGTGGTAGTGGCGGTCTGTCTAGGCTATTGGAGTCTGCTGGATGTGTTGAGGAGGTAGGCGGTGAAGTGGGCTTCAGCTGTGACGTGCTGGTGCCTAACGGGTGGAGATGAGGGTTTTGTTCGGTGAAGGTTGGATGTTTGGATCAGAGGGAGGAAGACGTGGCTGTTGGTGGGAAGACACTTAGATAGGGAAGATGGGATGGCACACGGAAGAAGAAGCAGGTGATAGAAAAGAAACGTGAGCAGGGAGCAAGCTTCAGAAATTATATAAACAAGCTTATATATATATATATATATATATTTCTTTTTTAAACAGCACAGGAACGAAAAACAGGCAGAGAGAAAGAAAGAAGAGGATGGGAATGAATGGACGAAAAAATATAATATAAATTAAAATGGGGAATAGAGAAAGTCAGCAATATTAAATTTTGAGAATCAAAAGTAGTGACCATTTGTTTTTCAACCGGTGGACAAATGGAAAGTCATAGAATACCCTAGAGATTCAAAATGGATACCGATACGGCTAACCGTTTCATGGATTTCACCGCGTATCGGACACCGAAATGCACAAATGAATATACTGCGGAGATCAACACGACGAGACGAACAAAATGGTACACAGATATGAGTGACACGAACCTCCTATCAAAACTCGATATTCGCTGCCAAAAATGGTGCTAAAATGACGAAAATAATATAAACGGGGCTAGAGCAGTCCAAATTTGACGAAACGATATGACGTCTCACTCAGAAAACGATTTACATTTTTATTATAAAAAAATATTTAGATTTCAAAAATATTTTATTTTCATCAAATTAACTGATTTTAAAATTTTAAATTGAAATTTCACAACAAAACTAACCTTCATATTTTCCAATGAAAATCTGCCACTTGCTATGCTTAAATAGACACATACCAAATATCAAATTTTCATTGCTAAATTTTATTATTCATTTTCATGAAATTTTTTAGTTAATTACGTTATTTAAATCGTTAAAATTTTCGGGTCGTTACACTCTCCCCCACTCAAAGCTTTTCGTCCCCAAAAAGGAACGAGATAGGAGAATAACAGTAACAGAAAGGAAAGATAAATTCGAAATACATAATACCAGATACAACAATTAATTCAAAACCATATAAATTTCATTTTTGGACATCTTATTACTTACATTTATATTGTATATTATTCAATTACTCATTACATTCAACTCTTTTTTTTCCAGGTAAGTTTTATTAATGTTTCTAAATGTAATTGAGCACTATACAAATTTACCCTTTTATTTACAACATTTTTATTAAGCAAAATTTAGTTTGAACATTTTTATTACTTAAGTTTTCTCTTGTATAACCTTCAATTACATATTCACATTAACATTTTAACTTTTTGAATATTTCAGGTAAGTTATATATGTTTTAGAATGCAATTGAGAATTATACATATAAATTTTATCTTAGTTCAACTGTTTCAAGTTGTTTCAATTCCATTTCTCATATTAGACACTCTAATTATTCAAAAATTTTGCTTCATTTCAATATTTGAAAACCATCACTTAACATAGAACTTAAGAGTTAAATTTCCAGTTTCACTTCAAACCATTTTGAAATAAATATATACATATATATATATATATATATATTGTACATCAAATCATACTCAAGAAATTCAAATCAAATCCATTTTCCAAAACAAAGTGTAGCAAAGCTACTAAGTGGTCTTCCCACTTTGAGGCTCGAAAATGAATGTCGATGATGCTGCAGTCATCATCGAAATTATTGTCCGACGACATAAGAGGAGAGTACAGACTTACTTCTTTGAAAATTCTTTGGAAACAATTTCCATTTGAAAATACTTTCAAATGATATATTTTTCCAAAGCCTTGAAAACCAAATTTTGAAAAGCACCGGAAATTTAATTCTCAAATCCTTAATTTAAATTCAATTCAATTGCCAAACAGATTTATAAACTATGCTTTAAAAATTTCATCTTCTTATAACATACAACAATAGTTAATGGTTTAGGAATGTTGATAAAACAATAAATGATAATCTAGTATTATCATTTCTAATAACCATTTCATTTAACTATCTAATTTCAGAAAGTTATACTTTTATACATAAAATATAATCATACATAAAATTATTTCATTTACCAATTTCGAAAATAATATTGTGTCAATTTGCTATGTTCAAGTGTTTTGGAATTCCTATCGATAGCGTTAGCCAGACGAATCGATCGAAATCCAAAATTCAAACATAACAATTCAAAGAACACAATATAAAACATTTATATATTAATTACAAATACACTCCCTCATAGGATGATTCAAGGATGGATTTTAGAACAAGGATAGAGATTCAAATTTAGAGAGACCCCTAATCAAAGAGAATTCTAACTAAGAGGATAGGCTCGAATGGAAGATAAGATAATTAAATTACAAAAGAGAAAAGATGGATAGACTTATATTAATCACGGAGACCTTAACCGGGTCAATCAAGACTCCATTGTCTAAGACAATATGCCCAAGCAATCGGACTTCATCCCTCCAGAAGTGGCATTTAGAAAATTTGGCTTTCAACTGATGACTCCTAAGAGTTTGGAGAGCATAGCTCAAATGAGATTCATGCTCCTTCTTAGACTTAGAAAAGACGAGAATATCATCAGTGAAAGTGGGGACAAACTTGTTGAGAACATTGCGGAAAACGCGATTCATGAGATCGACGAAGAAGGTAGGAGCATTGGTTAATCTGAAGGGCATGACTAACCATTCATAAAAACCATTCTCTGTTTGGGAAGCTATCATGGGAATACTCTCCTCGGCTACACGAAGCTGGTGGAAACCAGTAGCAAGATCGAACTCCAGGAATAAAATCGATGCATAATTAAATTTCCTGCTTAGGAGGTAGAGAAGTGACTTCACCAAAACATCAGGATAATCCTTGACTATCGGGTGGAGTCAAGATCACTAGGCTGAAAATCAAGCGAAAAGATAAAACTGCCTACATAATCCTGAGGCATTCGACATACGATCACAAGAGAATTACCCTAGTCGTTTACTAAAGAAATGGTACGGGCTTTGCAAGAGATAACAACATCAAAAACGAGGATATAGAAATCTCCTGTGAATCGACGCCTGTTGCAAAGGAGTTTCACCCCTTCACAAATCATACTAAGGTTGGCGGGAGCGCCGATGGGATTAGTCACACATAAGGATGAAATTGCCAATTGAGGTTGCAAGATGAGGTCAAAATTAATACAGAGATCAACAGAAGTAGAGCTATGGGATGCTCTAGCATCAAGAAGAACACGAACATGAAAGACAAGAATGGATTTTAGAACAAAGGTAAAGTTCCAAAAATTTAAAAGAAATCCTAATCAAAGGGGATCCTAACCAAGAATTTCAAGCTCGAACGAAGATGATTCTTTAATTGATTCTACTCATTCTAGGGTATCACTACCCTATCTCTAATGAGTTTTTACTCCATATGCTAAGTTTTTCCTAAACCAGAGCTCTGATACTAACTGTAACGACCGGCTATTTCGAACCATTCAAATCGACAATCATCCACACATGTCAGACTTAAATTTCTCAAAACAACAGATTGTTAATTTATATTTGGCAAAACTTAGCATATACAGTAAATAAATCAATCACAGAATCACAGACACAGAGTGATACAATAATAAGCAGCAGAATAGATAAATAGTAGTTCATGAAGCTACTACATAAACATCAGAGTGTAAAGCAAAATACAATAGAAATCCAATACATAGAAGTCTCAATACAAAAGCAACTGACAAGTCTGAACATAAACAACTAGAAATAAATGAAACTGAATAGATAGAAGATAGATATCCAAGCAAAGCTCCAAAGGTGAGTTTCAAATGCTGTGACACTCAGTCTGATCCGAGCATAAAGCAAAACCCAAAACACTCGAGTCAGGATTAACATTCTTATGCACGTAAATCAACTTAAGTGAAATGTCCAAGTGAAATGCAATATAACTTAAAGGACGTCTGGGATTCCCATTCTTTAAGGATCCGTTAAACTATTTATATACATAGTACAATACGCTACATAGATAATGTCTATAGTAAAGTAAAATATTAAAATAGCGTTAAGGCGTTACCCATATCCCCCTTAACACATTTTTATATATTCCTGTAGTCTATACAGATACTGTAAGCTCCACCAAATTGGTGGGATACCCAATGAGCACTCCATTGGTACGGCACAACTAAACTCGTAGTGGGCACGATAAGGCATGTGATAAGGCACGCGAGGGAATGCCCAGGGTAGGATACTACCATTTTGTGGATCAGGACCGGTGGTAACGCATAGCAGCTACTACCGCCCACCTCGAGACACACTCCCATAATCAAAGGTGCACCCAATCAAATCACAAAGTAATAGAATGGTATCGAAGAAGCATGCACGATCGAAGGTGCGACCTCACTTGGCCCGACGTGGCTCCTGTTTTAGTCACATCAAGCTGACTCGCGAGAGTCAGGGCTACGTTCATACCTCATACAGAATCATTCGCCAGAGCATTCTACTTCGTTTTGGATTCTCCACCACGTGCACATTTATTAAAGTGGTTTTTGGTATTGACAGAGAGTATGACAATATCCGATCTCGGTCTCTTTAACAACCAAACGCTTATTTCACACCATGGTCATTTTTATTTCAAACAGTTCATACTTCATATCAAAATATCATATTCATTTCAAAATCATATCACTTTCGAAATTATATTTACTTTCGAAATCATATTACTTTCGAAATCATATTCATTTTCAAAATCATAACCACAAAATAGTTTAAACCATCATATCAAAATATTCGCATTTAAATCTATTAAATCTAAATCATTGTAGTTCCAACTTAAACAGTTAAAATATTAAAAATAGTTTATATATAATGAAATAGTTATAAATTAAAAATAGTTTATAGATTAAAATAGTTTATATATTAAAAATAGTTTATATTTAAAATACATATATCGAAAATAGTTCAAATAGAATTGTTTCTTCCAATTTCACAAATCAATTCAAATCAACTTTAGTTCCAAAATCCAATTTAAATCAATCTCAATTCAACAATTCCAATTAAAAAGGGTTAAAGGTTCCATTCAAATTCTCTTTAAAACCATTTTAATTTATATCGATTTCAAATCCAGGTTTGAACTACAAATTTAAACCACTTCCAATTCAATAAGTTTCAAAGTTTAAATATTCAAACGATTTACAATAACTCCATTTGATAAATTTCATTTATATTTCATAATTCAACTTTAATTTTTATTTAAATTTGAAAATATCCACTTAATCATTTTTAATAATATTTAAATAAAATCCCAAATTACAAATTTAAATCAAAATTAAATATTCAAATTCAATTTTATTTAAATTTGAAAATATTCATTTAATCACCTTTAATTCAAAATCAAGTTATCAAGTTATAAAAATCATATCTTTAAAATCTCAAAATCAATAAGTTTTAAACCAATTTTATTTAAATACAATTCTTAAATAAATAAAATTTCAAATCAATTTCAATTTATCTTCCCAACCTTAATTTATTAAAGTTATTACAAAATCTATTTTTAAAATATAATTTTAAATAAATACTTAAACATATTATATATATACTAATTAAATTAAATTTTATCGAATTAAATCTTATTATTAAATTTATTTTATATTAAATCTTATATTATATATTTAAAAATCTAAATTATAAGTAAAATCTTAAAATTTATATTTTCAAAACTAACTTATAAATTTAAAATTTCCAAATATATAATTTTTTTTAAAAACCTAAATTTTACACAAAATAAAATTTATATATTATATTTTAAAAATCAATATTTATTAAAATCCATATATTTGCTTTCAAAACCTTGGAAATCAATTTCAAATATAGACTAACAGTGTCCGTATATAGTTTCCTATCCTATGGTCAAGTGATACAGATATTTATTATTTCAATCCGCAGTAAGTTAATATTTACGGGTATATATCATTTCAACCCACAATCCCAAAGTTTCAAATTCAATAAAATTGCTTGGGTTTATCATTCCAACCTATAACGATATTACCTAATCTATAACATCGTTTGGATATGTATCATTTCAACCCATAGGGGTTTTCCTAACTAACAGGGAACTTGCAGAGTGAGAACAATAGAATAATAATAAAATAACGTAACATATCAATGATGAGCATATATCATAATTAACAAATTTAAATATAATATATACACACAACATGTTATGGTGTCATATATCAATCATAGGTGAACAATTTAAATAATAACATATCATATTCAACTATTTAATTACTAACAAATTAAATTTTTACAACACATTTCAATCGTCATTTCATGTGAATTAAATTTACTAAATATAAGAATGTTAATCGTGAGTGATCGCTCACCTTTCGAGGCTAGAGAAATTAGACACACAACAAGCTACAAATCCAAGCACAAATTACAAAGCACAGCACGATGAACAAGATTTCAACGAACAATGCAAAGCAAGGTGGACTCGAGATTGATGAAAACAAAATAAATAATTTTTTTTAAAATCTAAAATTTACTCACATATTTAAAATAAAATCTTTATATTATATATTTTTCAAAAATCAATATTTCTTAAAACACATATATTTCTTTTTCAAAAAAAATTTCAACTAAATATTAAACATAATATATATATTAAAGTTATTACAAAAATCTAATTTAAATATTAACATAAATTTAAATGAATACTTTAAACATATTATAAATATACCTTTGTTTTTTTTTAAAATGAGAGAAGGAAAAAAAAAGAACAAAGTGGATTCGGCCATGGAATGAAGAAAGACCGTGGGGTTCGACAGGGGTCTGAGTGGCTGCTGCTCGGCTGCTAGGGGTTGAGTGGAAGAATGGATGCTGCGGCTATTGGGTTGCGGGTTCGCTGTGTAGTGGGTGGACAGAAAGTTTTGTTCGATTTAGGGAGGAAATGTATGGGTTTGGCAGTTGTCGGCAATGGAGATGGCGAAGCTGTTGCGTGTGAGGCCTACAGTCAGGTGGGGATGGCAGTGAAGTAATGGAGTAGTAGTGGAAATCTGTCTAGGCTGTTGGAGTCTGCTGGATGTGTTGAGGAGGTAGGTAGTGAAGTGGGCTTCGACTATGACTGTGCTAGTGGCTAACAGGTAGAGATGAGGGTTTTGTGAGGGGAGGCCGGTCTGCTTGTGGAGTTTGGGGCGGGTTCTAGTGATGTGGAGGGCTGACCAGGCAAAGGAGATGGTGGCGGGCGAGATAGGTGCTGGGTTGGAGCTGTTGTATGGCTGTCTAGTGGTGATGGGTTTGACGTGGTTGTTGGCGGAGATGGGGACGGTGACTGCAAACTGGAGTACGGTGATTGGCAAAGGAAAAGGAGGAAAGGCAGGTTGTGGTGGATGGGCGCGTGCTCAGGTTTGCTCGGTGAAGGTTGGATGTTTGGATCGGAGGGAGGAGGACGTGGCTGTTGGTGGGAAGATGCATGGAGAGGGAAGATGGGACGGCACAAGGAAGAAGAAGCAGGTGTCAGGCGATGGAAATGAAACATGAGCAGGGAGCAAGCTTCGGAAATTATATAAACAAGCTTATATATTTACATATTTATTTTTTAAACAGCACAGGAACGAAAAATAGGCAGAAAGAAAGAAAGAAGAGGATGAGAATGAATGGGCGAACAAAATATAATATAAATTAAAATGTGGAATAGAGAAAGTCAGCAATATTAAATTCTAAGAATTAAAAAGTAGTGACCATTTGTTTTTCAACCGTTGGACAAATGGAAAGTCACAGAACACCCTAGAGATTCAAAATGGGTACCGATACGGCTAACTGTTTCACGGATTTCTCTACGTACCGGATGCCAAAATGTACAAATGATTATACTGCGGAGATCAGCACGGTGAGACGAACAGAATGGTACACAGATATGAGTGACACGACCTTCCTATCAAAACTTGATATTCACTGCCGAAAATGCTGCTAAAATGCCGAAAATAATATAAACAGGGCTAGAGCAGTCCAAATTGGTGAAACGAAATATGACCTCTCACTTAGAAAATGATTTATATTTTTATTATATAAAAATATTTAGATTTCAAAAATATTTTATCTTCATCAAATTAACTTATTTTAAAATTTTAAATTGAAATTTCACAACAAAACTAACCTTCATAATTTCCAATGAAAATCCGCCACTTGCTATGCTTAAATAGACGCATACCAAATATCAAATTTTCATTGCTAAATTTTATTATTCATTTTCATGAAATTTTTTAGTTAATTACGTTATTTAAACCGTTAAAATTTTCGGGTCGTTGCATTCTTTCCACCATAAAGGTCTCCTACGTACTGGCTGAAAACCATCCGGCGCTTCCTCCTCCGACCAAAAATGACACTGATGAATTAAAGCAGCAGAGATTGAAACATGAAGAAGATGAACTGCTATGCCGATGCCACATTCTTAACACGTTATTTGACCATTTATACGACCTTTACACTCCAATGAAGTAGCCTAAGGAGATCTGGGATTCACTAGAAGCAAAGTACAAGACTAAAAAGATCGGAACAGATAAGTTTCTCACTATATAGTATTTTGAAATTCAGATGAAAGATGATGTTTCTGTAATGGATCAAATGCATAACTAACAAGTCATAGTTAGCAAACTTGGAGATTTGAAAGTGCTGATTCCAGAATCTGTCCAAGTAGGGGCTATAATTGCAAAACTTCCACCAAGTTAGAACAACTACCGGAAAAAGCTCTTACACATGATTGAGGAACTCTCGTTAGAAAAGATTGGAAAACACATGCGAATTGAACAAGAAAATAGAATTCGTGATGGTGTTTTTCCGTCCTCTAACGTGAACAATGAGAATTCTGGAACGAAGAGAAAGAGCGGTCCAAACCAGATCTTTAAGCTAAATAAGAAAGGCAAGTAGGGAAACAACTCTAATCCAAAAGACAAAAGAAATAAGGGATGTTTTAACTGCGGTAAACTTGGGCACTACAAGCGAGAGTGCAGGGCTCCTCCAAAACAAAATAATGGAAACTCAACAAGTGCAAATATGGTTGATTTAGAGGAAATGCAAGAAATCATTGCTATGGTTTCAGATTTACAGATTGGCACGATAACTGACTTGCACATGGCTATTGTAGAAACAAAAACTTCAGACTGGTGGTTTGATTCCGGTGCAACGGTTCATGTTTGCAACAACAAAGGTCTTTTCAAAATTTATAAGTAGGTTGCAGATCAACAAGAAGTGCTTATGGGACACGGGAACGGTGCAAAAGTTCTAGGAAAAGGAAACGTGGAGATTTAGTTCACTTCCAACAAATAGATCACTCTCACTAATGTACTACATGTTCCTGATATTAAGAAGAACCTGGTCTCTGCATCGATCTTATTCAAAAGCGGTGTCAATTCAGTCTTGGAGGCTGATAATTTAATTCTATCCAAAAATGGCATGTTTGTGGGTAAAGGTTATGCTTGTAATAGGATGTTCAAACTTAGTATTAATGAAATAAAGGAACATTCTGCTTATACTATTGATTCTTTATCTCTATGGCATGCGCATTTAGGACATTTAAACTATAGATCTCTGAAATATATGTCTAAACATGGTCTTCTTTTTGTTACAAATAATGAGCATAATAAATGCGAAATATGTATACAAGCCAAGATTACTAAGAAACCTTTGCAAGTATTGAAAGAAATTCAGAACTCTTGGATTTAGTTCACTCTGATATATGTGAATTAAATGGAGTTTTAACCAAAGGTGGAAAACGGTACTTCATTACCTTTATTGATGATTTCTCTAAATACACATGTGTGTTTTTGCTTAGAAATAAGGATGAAGCCTTTGATATGTTTAAACGCTATAAAACAAAAGTTGAAAAATAAGAAATGTAGGAAAATAAAGGTCTTACAAAGTGATAGAGGAGGAGAATATTTCTCCACCGAATTTTCTAACTTTTGCAAAGAACATGGAATTATTCATCAACACACAGCTCCTTACACGCCACAACAAAATGGCTTGGCTGAAAGGAAAAATAAAACTTTGGTTGATATAGTGAATTCTATGCTGTTAAATGCGAAATTACCACCTAACTTATGGGGTGAAGCATTACTCTCTGCATGTCATTTACATAACAGAATCACCTTAAAGAAAACTAAATTACCCCTAAAGTCTCTCCTTATCCTTCCATGTTTCTTACACTAGGTCTTATGCATAAGGGCTGATGGCAATATTAGGGAGATATTATGATGATTATTATAATGGAGACTGTATGCGGTTTGAGTAGATGCAGTATGAGTTTGGAGGCTTCATTAGGGATTGACGTTAAGGATGAGGTTGCGGGAGATGATATAGAAAACTGCATATTTCATGAAGATGTTTCAGACATTTGATACTTGTTCCAGTAGGTTAACAGGAGAGAGTCTGTAACAACCCGCATTTTTACAATTGTATATTTAAATGTTTTATTTAAATATAGCATCGTTAATCGAATTAAAGTCCGAAATGTTACTTTTTGTAAACAATCGAATTGGGACTCGAGACCACTTCCATTGAGTCCAAAATGGCATTTACAACTTTTTTGAGTATAAAATCGATATGTTTGGAGTTGTGTAGAATTTGCTATTTTTCTATTTGGGCTTTGGGTTTGGGTTTCAGCCCACTAACCCATCTAATACCCTAACTCAGCCCCTCTACTTCATTTCATTCTCATTTTTCCTAATACATTCAAGCTTAAGTAAAAATGGGGAGAGGAATGGGAAATTAGAAATTCCAAGCTCTAGTTCCTTTGCAAATTCAAGTTCTAGCTCCAAAATCAAAGAGAAGCTTAGGTAAGCATCCTCTTCTTCTTCTCCATCTCAATCTCTCTCCAATTTCAGAAATTTCCTATGACCTAACTTAGGAAATATTCGTTGTATTCTTAGATTAGAGCTTCTAGAGTTGAAGTTGAAGTGTGGTTGATCTTTCTTTTGATTTCAAAGCTTCTCATTTGTTATTTTGGGTTGAAAAGGTGAGTTCTTTAACTCACATATACGTCTATAGCTATCATTGTTGTTAGGTATGAATTCCTAACATTGGTGCATATTCATTTGCTTTTGATTTGAATTGATTTGGTGAATTTTCCAAATTTTGGTTTTGAAGTCCAATTTTATGAAAACCCTACTATGGATATTTGGACATTGATATTCGGGGTGTATCGAAGAGCCTTTAAGGCTGGGTTGTCGCTTAGCGTAAATCTCTAGTCGTCGTTGCTCGCTCGTTCGCTCCCGAATCGTTTTGGCCATCATGGCCTAGGCAAATTGTTGCCCAAACAAGGTGTTCAGACGTCTGGATATCAATTCCAAACGTCTGGATATCAATTCCAGACGTCTGGATAGGACTTCTGGAGAAAATATTATACGGTAGAAAATAAAAATTGCAGAAAACAAAATCAGACGTCTGAAACAACCTTTCAGACGTCTGAAACACCTTGTCAGACGTCTGATACCACCATTCATACCTCTGAAACACCCTGCCATACGTCTGATGCCATCTTTCAGACGTTTGGATGGTTTATGAATTTCCAAAACCTAAATCCAGACGTCTGGATTAACCCTAAGACGTCTGGAACTGTTCATTTTTGCCTATTTTTGCTGTTTTTGTGTGGATTTCTTATTTTAATCGATTTTTGTTGATCCGGATAGTTGTTATCACTTACTATCGACCTTGATGACTTCTTTCTTTGGATTTTTGGGAATATCCATTTTGATGGATTTGGTATCGATTTCTTTGGATATAATTCACGTCTTCGAATGTGAATTTTTGATTATTGATTGTTTCTACAATCATTTCTATGGTTTTGATTCACGTCTTCGTATGTGAATTTTTGGTAATCGATTGTTTCTACAATCGTCTTTCTGCAGTTTGTCACTTTTAAATACAAAGGTTTCTATACTAGTAGTAAATATTTAAATGCTTTCACAAAATGATTTCAATACCATTTTAAATACAAAGCTTGTTTTCAAAACCGTTTTCCAATCTATTAGTATGTACAAACCTTTACCTCATTCGTATGAGAAATCTAATTAAACGGCTTAGCAAAACAAGTGGTATGAAACGCTTGCGTTTACTTCGGCGGTTAATTCTTGGACTTGTTCGATTGAACTCCTGTGACAATTTTTGAGTGGAAATCTACAATCTGTTCGTAAATATTTAAGTTAAGCCAGTGGTTATGGGACCTGAAGCTAAACTCATTTACTTACTAGCTTAGTGTAATTGACACTTTTTATTGATCGATGATGATCATTTTGAGGTTTAGACTAGCGATGTGCGATGTCTCTTTGTTGGTATGGGGATTAAACCCCGTTTGAGGAGCTTCGGCTCAAATTTGGCGGGGTAGCGACCCGTGGTCTTCGGGCCGTTTGCGGAGCTTCGGCTCAAATTTGATGGTTAGCGACCATGGAATAGCGTTCCGTTTGAGATACACGTGTTGGTGAGTTTTCATGCTCCCGTTTGAGATAGGCCTTCCCCCTTTTTGTGATTTCTGGATTTCTAGTTGATGATTTCTAGAATTTATGTTTCACCGATTTTTGCGATTGGTAATTGATATGTTTGTCGATATTTGGGTTTTGGTGAATAATTTAAAGAATATGACATTCTTTTTAGTATTTGAGAATATTTGAGATATTGTATGATTTCTGTTGTTACCTTATGCATACTTGTCACAGTATGGCGTTTTTGTTATCATACGTTTTTAGTCATATCTCTTATTCTATCTCATTTTATCTGATATTTATAGCTAGACTGATCCGTTTATTATTTTCTTCTTAAATAATACTCGGGTCAGACCGAGGTATTTCAGGTGCTTCTGCTTGACCTATTATTAGAGTTCGTCACCTGACTTTTGGCTAACTACTCTAGCTTAGTAGTTTTTGTTTGTTATACATTCGAGATAGAGACTCCTTGATGTATACTTATTCTTTTGTATAGCACTTATATCTATTCTTTTGTAATGTAGTGGACCTTATATGACCACTATTTTGATGTACACTTTTATGACATATATTCATATCTATTCCGCCTTTGTGATATGAATGTCTGTGACTAATTTGTGTTATGTTTATTTCTATATTTGTTTCCGAAGGCCACTTAGCCACTGTGTAGTAGCTTTGAGTTTGTATTTGATATGTCGGATTTCCTCTTGAAATGAAATGCATGTCATCTATCTAACATATTGGTACTCGCACAAAGCAATTACACAGATGGTCGCTCCTCAACAGCCTTATTCTTCGTGCTAGTCGATGGCATTACCCCGTAGTGTCCTTGGCTAGCGTGAGTATAGAGGTGGGGCGTCACAGCTTGGTATCAGAGCCAAACTTCGGAACAATGTAGAATAATCTAGCAAGGATCATTGTCCTAAGTCTTTCTTAGGAATCGTGTCATAGGATTTAATTCGAGCCTTTGTACCGTTCTATCCTATTTCTTTTTATAATGCCTTGTTTTATCAATCAAGTTTGTTTGATATTCATTCGGTGAATAACATTTTTCTTTCTTTCTTAAAGAAGAAGAGATGGTTAGATCTGGCAGTCCCAGCGTCTGTCAATCCAGTAGTCCTTCTCTGGATGGCGCATTTATGTCTGCCCAAAAACTTTTGGATCTTGTAAAGAACCAACAGTTTCTCTATGCTTTGAGTAAGAACCCCAAAAAGGTTTTGCCTCTGAAACTAGAAGTTCCTTTCGATCTTCTTGTAGATATCACTCTTCGACTTAAAGAGGCCGATAAAGAAAGTGATGTTCAAGTTATGGATGCCAAACAAAACTTCAACATCAACAAGAAGAGGCATATTAAGTTCAAAAGCCCTAATCCCAACAAGAAAGGGAGGCAGGCAATTTCGGTAGCAAAGACTCCTACCTCTTGTCGTGGACAATGCTACAATTGTGGTTCTATGGACCACTATGGGATTGAGTGTCCAAAATCCTTTTCTTGTCACTATTGCAAAAGGGTGGGTCATCTTTTATTTTCATGTCCCAAACTTCAAAGTAGGAGAGAGGGAAAGCTGAATGTTGTGCAAGCCCCTAGTAACACTTCTCTTGGTCAAGGTATTTCTCCTTCTATCCTTGATGGCATTATTTTGTTTCATGATTTTCATATTCAAATTCTTTTGATACGGGTGCATCTACTTCTTTTACATCAAAAGAATTTGTTGATACCTTTTCTTTAAATATTATGGGCTTGATGACTTCACTGAGAATTGTGAATCCGGTTGGTGGATCCGCAACACTCAGTTTGCTTTGTAAAGATGTCGAGATTATTTTATGTAATTATTCTTTCCAAGCCGATTTGCATGTTATGCGTTACTTAGGCTTCAGAATTGATTTTTTGAGAAAGGATTGGCTTAAACAAACAACCATCAAAACAAATTCCACAATACTCACTTTTTACTATCTCGAATCAGTACGTTTAGACATCTACATTGATCCGTTAAGTATCAATAGAGTAGCATGAAATCAATGATTAGACCTTTCATTGGTGACTTACCAAAAGACTCATATTTTATCTTCCTCGTTCATCGCTAAAACCATCAAAAATATCAATATCTATACAAACAATCAAAAATGCATTACACGAATGCTGTTAATTCCGAGAGGCCTTAGAATAATCTCAATAGCCCGATGTCTAACCTGAAATTCACAATTCTTAAAACAATATGAAGTTATCAATTCTCTTATATTTATAAATAAATAAAAATATCTCAATTATCTTTAAAATCTCAAAATACTTAACTTATTAATTACCATTTAAAAATATTAATAAATGGTACTCTATAAATCCCTTTCTATTTCAAAACATATTTACCAAAATTGGAAATTACTTCTGTAATTACAGGATGCTTTATTTTAATAAATTTATTTCTAGATACTTTTCCCATGATTTTCATTTTATAAATAATTTAAACACTTTCCAAAACTTGAAAACAAAATACTTTAACTAAAACAAAACTCTTTCCAAAATTTATCACTAATATTTTCAAAACTTTATATCATTACTCATATCTTACTTCAAAAGACTAATTTCTTTCAAATTTGTTAATATCAATTACCAAAACTTCCCTCATTTACAATTTTGTAAAAATAGTTCACATAAATACTCTCCATATATTTAGAAAACGAACAACTTCTCAATTAAAATACTAAAATTTTAGGATATCTAAATATTTAACTTCTTATCAAAATTCTTCACATGCACACGCACACGCACACTATAGAGAACTGTTCAACACACTTATAAGTTTAACACTTCAAAATTAGATAGAAATATAAGCCTTTTAATAAATATTTCCATCAAATATTATAACCTTTACAATCTTCAAAATATTTTATCAAAAATCCATTTCACAAAAATTCCTTTTCCATTCAAATGAGATTTAATATAATCTAATCACCATTCAACCTTTAATTTCCTTCCAAATTAAATTTCACTTCGAAATCAAAATCAAACAATTTCTATATTTTAGTAACTAGGAATGTGCATAAACAATAGAAACTTTCTTTTCATTAAAAAAAATTATAACAAACTTTAATTTAAATACTTTTCCCAAGTTTCTTTTCATATTGACTTTACAGTTCCATTTTAGTATTTAACATATCTTTATATCACTTCAATATAATTTTTATTAACACTTATCATTATAATAATATACATATCCTTTAAAAACGCTTTCTTAATACCAAAATATTATATTCAAATATTATACCTTTCCAGAATATTTTACATTAACACAAATCAAAATATTTAAACTATATAAACTATTTCATATTCATATGAATTAAAACATCCATAGAAACTAATTCAATCCATATATAGTCTTCCGTAAATCACACAAAATTAATTTCAACACACGACACACACACCCCCCACGCACACTTACATAATATCTTTTACTATATTTCTATACCAAAATAACAAATATGCTTTCATTTCAAAATATTCACCAAAATATCTTTCTCAAATCATATTTTTACTTTTCCAAATAATATAAATTTTCATATCAAGCTATTTTATATGATTTATCAAAACTGTCTATAGTTTCTCCTTTCAAATATAGCTTGTAATGTTTCTTTTAGAATGTAACTTTATCTTCAATTTTTTTTTCGAAACCATTCTAATACTTTTTTCTCAAAGAACTTAATTTTTTTTTCAAAATATAATTTCTAGCTCCTTTCAAAATATTATACTACTCTTCAAAGTATAGCTTTTATTATTGTGCAAGATATTTTTAGTCCTTCTAAAATATTCTTATCTTTTCAAAACATCAAAACTCCTACAAAACGTTATATCCATTTGTCTCGTCCTAGTGTATAGGAATCCATATCGATAATGATGGCTAGATGCATCGATCAATTTTTTTAAAGAAATACGTAGAAAAATTAACATAAATATTATTTTGAAAATATCTTCCAATAATAATAGCTATATCCTTTTAATAATTTTACTTCTATCTTAAAATAATTATTTGATTTCATTTCAAAATAGATCCAAATTGGACATCCATGTGTGTGTGTATGTGTGTATGTGTGTGTATTACCAAAAGATTTATAATTTAAAACATTTGCTTAGTTTCACAAAATACTATCTAATACATTATATATATAAGATATAAGATTTTTAATACTTTGTATAAACACATACTTGCTTACATTGAAATATTTACAAATGCTTTCCAAATATACATTAAAATAATAATTCCCTTTTAATAGTTTAAAAATCACACATATAATATCAAATATTACATATCAATAAGCAGACATCATTCTTATTCATTAATAACAACAAGTAAACATCAAAATTAAATTCATTTCACAATTTTTAATTAATATTTATAAAAAATATATTATTATATAAAAAATACAATTATCAATTGCCTTGGTGGTAACTACACTACTGAAGACACCACAAAGTACTAATATCAATATTTGAGTAGGTTCCCAACCTTCAAGTAATGATTCCTACTCAATATTGTTTATAACAATAATTACAAATTCAATTCAAGTAAGCATAAACCAACCAAGCATCAAATTCAAATTCAATGCAAAAAACCATCAAACAATTAGCACACATAATCAACAACAAACCATATGCCCAGTGGAAATAATTCATCAGCTTCCATGATGCTACTCTGATTAACCACAATGCTAAATACAACAATTAAATTCTAAGCCCATAGATCAAATATTTAATATTAATATCGACACTACTGGTAGGACCACACTCGTTTATACTTTTATACTTAAAAGAATTAGAAGCGAAAATATTATGTATAAAAATAAAAAGTACGTCCCCTGATGATTAGCCTATTAATCATCGTATACACCTACCATCCCTTATTATAGGGTAACTACCCAACACACCCAAAGGGACGGGGATCCTAAGTCTCATCTAAGGCCATGACTCATGTCTCATACATATACACAATATATTATTTTGAACCTACTCTAATACCAAATGAAACACCCCACCTCTATAAGTGAAATGACCCTATTTATTTTACCTAAATTTTACTAGGATTTTTTTTTACATTAATAAATTTCCTAGAGTCATTTAGCCTTTCTATTAAATTATCCAGGATCCTAATTTTTCTACTAATATATTTATATCAGTTCATTAATAAATATATTCACATACATGTGAAGATGTATGTGACCCTCTTGCTTGGATCAGAGTGTTGGTAAGCAAGAGTGCATCCTGATTGAATTTGAATTTCTAGTCAACTAGTACATAGCTCATTTTCCTTTGTTTTGATATTTGGGTCATGATAGTGAATCTCATAATCATATATGATTTATGCCTAGTAATTTTGATCATTCTTTTGGTATTGCCTGTTAGTTTAACTTAGCAAAGTGATCTCAGATTATATAGCAAGTCATCATAGTTTTAATCTAATTGTTTGATATTTGATCAAAAGCCAGAAAGAAAAATGATATACACATTTATCATTTTCAACATGAGTGATTTTATCACAAATTCCTTTACTTATAACCAAGCCAGTCGAGTGATTCATTCACAATTTATATAGTTGTGTTTCTCTGAATCAATTCCATTCCCTGAGTTACCTCAGCTTGCATCCTAATTTAAAGGTTGCTTTACTGGATTTAGAAAATCCAGATTTTATGGTCATTTAACAAAAGTAGTATTTAAGTAATATGTGTGCATATCAGATGGATTGTGCTCTCTGGACTAAGAAAGCTACTCAAAATAAAAGTGAATTGCTCAAGTATTTGAAAATGTCTTTGTACATGCATTTGCAAAGAAAGCTTCAGATTTTACAAAGTGCATTTTCTTCCTTTAAACCCAAAAACTCTGGTCATCTTGATCAACCCAGACCTCACTCCTTTTGAGGTGGGTTAACCTTATGGCTAGGTTGTCCCAAACCTTAATGCCTGACCATTACAATGTCAATCCAGATACAAGATACTTGAAAATCCCTTAAAACATATACACATCATAAACCAGTGTTCAAAAAAATACATAATTTCTTTTATCAAAATACTTCAGCATATAGACACAAAACTCTTTAAAGAATATTCTTAACCAAACTCGGATTTTAACCTCAAAACTTAAAGCTTTTAAGTGACTCAAGATTGACTAATACAAAATATATATATGTATCCATTTCTCAAATATAGGCATATATCATCTACAAATTTCTACCATAATACTCAAATATATTTTCTTGCATAAGATTCAACTAAGTCTTTGGTTTTTTCCCAACCTTAACACATTACCAGAATTCAATTGAAACAACTAAATAAAATCCAAACATTCAAGATCATTACATAACAACAAAATCAGAATTATAAAACTTCCAAGATTACATGCAAATAGTTCATTCTAAGCTCTTATTTAATTCTAATTTAGCATGCTTATCCAAACATTCTCACTAGCCATATCAGCTTCCTATTTAGAACCAGCATTCCCTGAAAGAGCATTAGAGACTACCCCATTTTAATGAGACACCCCAGATGCCATAAGCAAACAAGGGTCAGATACAAGATCTGGTATGAGCAATATCAAAAATTCCATGATATTAAGTAGATAAGTGAGACATAAGCATTTTGTATAGATTGGCATAACTTCTTTAATCAATTTGCCTGACTTGTTTCTGATATATTGTGCATATATGATCAGTATTAAAACTAATTATGTACACACTTTCAACTATGCAAACATACATGTCAAGCAGAGATACTCATGAACTATCATAGCTCCAATCCAACCAACCTAGGAATAACTCAAGTTCCTACTTCATCAATTTAGGGTTGCATTTACCAAATTAATTCCTAGCCTCATCTGCCATAAAGGAATCACGGGGACACATTGCAATAAAATAATTCACAATATTTCACAATGATCTTAGGGCTTAAACAAACCATGTGCCAACTTGCATACTTTAAATATAACAAGCATTCCAGCAGTCTTCTTGGCTCACAATCCTTAGTTTATTTACTAAGTGGTCATGTTTGATCCTATCATGAGATAGCTAGGTGATTAAATCACAATGTACATGAAACATTACATAAAACTTGCAAGCATACTTCAAAGGCAAGCTAATATTCATATCCAAGGGAAATCATAGTTCTCAAATATTCTAGCTCAAAGAAAATACAAGAATATTTGCAACTGTGAATAGGGCCTAGGCATGTGGGTTATTATTGTTTCATAAGCAACCATGTTTGAACTAAATTCAAGATCTAGCTTAAACAAGATTTATGGCTCATGGGTTTTCTATTTGATCAAGGGTTCAGCACTTTTGGTTATTTCCATTGCACCCATGAATCTTTCATTTGAGCCTCAGAATTTACACAAGTGTAATGCAACTCATATATATATTTTGATTTCTGTATTTTCCATGCCATTTCTAAACCAGTTACAAGTATTCTCTATTTACTTTCATAATTTCATACTTTAACATTTCTGGGTGTAACCAAACAGAGCAAAATACTCCACCATCAAAGCAATCAAAAGCATTCATAAACACCCATTAAAGCATCCATTAAAACCATAGTAATAAAATCAGAAATATGTAGAAAAATAACATAAACTTGGCTGCCTCATAAAAGGACTTAATGCCATGGGTTTAGTGAGATTACTCACAGAAAATGCTCCTTTTGCTTAATCCAGAAAAGAAACTCTTTGAAACTTTGCCTTTCTTCTTGCAATATTTTTCTTCTTTGTTTTCTTAAATGTCTCGGGTAGAAAATGGTTTTTCTGGTTTAAACTTGGATTTATAAGAGAGGTTTTCTAGGGTTTCATCATTGTAAAATCCCATTCCTACCCTGGCCAATACTCATGCATTTTGCATTTCAGATTTGCTTATTTTCACCCTTAATACCCCGGCCATGTAATGCTTATTCCTCTGTTTCTTTTCCAGAATATCTATTTTGTTCTCTTTCTAAATCATGACAATTGTGTGACATTGTCACTTGTTTATTTTCTAAAAATCCTCCTTTCTATTTTCTGCCTAAAGCAATTGTTTTGCTTGCAATATGTCTTTTGCTATTTTAATGTTATGCTTTCCCTTGCTTATTTCTTTTTAATACTTTCAGTACTTATAGAAATGTACATATGCATACATATCTTATCTAGGCTTACTTAACTCCTCCTTAGTTTCAGAAAGACATACACATATATGTGCATACATGTTTCAAATCCTTATCTAATTTATCCTGGGTTTAAATTAAGTAAAATCTGTTTACTGGTTCAAACAAAACTTGCTTTGTCTTATTTTTCAAAAATCAAATATCCATGTCTGGTTTGATAATTTTCATTACAAAATCATGTTTGTAATGCTTTTTAATTCTTGTTTTGGTTTCAGGAAATTTGGGGTTCTTCCTTGTGCCATATCAGTGTGCACGTGCACACATGCACACACACTTGCACACAATTAATTCCATACATTCCTATACAAATAAATTCATATATTTTCAAAATTCAACCAAAATAAGGTTTCATGAATTTCTGGGGCATTACAATCACCCCACCTTTTTAGGAATTGTGTCCTCACAATTTTCTCATTTTTACTTTAAACATTTCCAGATTTTTATAAAATCTATCAAACATTGCACAAGCAAACAATTCAGTCAAAATAGCCATATACATTAAACTTTTTAGGAAATTAGAATTTACCTTCCACTGCAAAAAGCTTAGGGTAATCCATCTTTATCTTATCCTCTAACTCCCATGTATAATCATTAGGGTCTAGGCTCCATTGAACCTTCACCAATTTCAGAGTTTTGCTCCTCAACTTCTTTTCCTCTTTAGCTAAAATCCCCACTGGTTCTTTCTTATAGACCAAATCAGGATTTATTTGAACTTGAGTGGGTTTCTCTAGAATTTCCTCTTTATCATGCACCCATCTCCTAAGTTGTGACACATGAAATACATTGTGCATTGCACTCATCTCTTCTGGTAGCTCTAACTTGTATGCTAATGAACCTATTCTTTCCAAAATCTTGTAAGGTCCAACATATCTTGGGGTAAGTTTTCCCTGCTTGCCAAATCTTAACACCTTCTTCATAGGTGAAACTTTGATGAAAACATAGTCACCAACTTTATATTCCACCTGCTTCCTCCTTACATCTGCAAACTTCTTTTGCCTATCTTGAGCTGCTGCCATCTTTCTCCTCACAAGCTCAATTTTTTCAGTGGTTTCCTTAATATAGTCTGGCCCTAAGACAGCCCTTTCTCCTGCTTCAACCCAACATATTGGTGACAAACATGGTTTGCCATACAAGGCTTCAAATGGTGCCATGCCTATGGTGCTTTGATAACTATTGTTATATGTAAATTCAGCCAAGTGGATGTGATCTTCCCAATTACCTCCAAAGTCCAATGCACATGCCCTTAACAAATCCTCCAAAACTTTGTTTATTACTTCAGTTTGACCATCTGATTGGGGGTGGTATGCAGTACTCAAGCATAACTCACTCCCTATGGCTTCTTGAAAGCTCTTCCAAATTCTGGATGTAAAGATTGTGTCCCTATCACTCACTATAGTTTTAGGAATTCCATGCAACCTTACTACTTCTTTCATGAATATTTGAGCTAGTTTAGGTGCATTTCTTTCTGCCTTCACTGGTATAAAGTGTGCCACTTTAGTCAATCTATCAACGACTACCCAAATGCTTGTATTTCCTCTCTTTGATCTAGACAGACCATCTATGAAATCCATAGATATATCTTCCCACTTCCACTGTGGTATGCTTAGAGGTTGCAATAGGCCTGAGGGTCTTTGGGTTTCTGCCTTGACTTGTTGGCAAGTCATATACTTTGCAACATGTTTGGCCACATCTGATTTCATCCCTCTCCACCAATAATCCCTTTTTAGGTTTTGGTACATTTTGGTGCTGCCTGGATGTATGGAATATTTACTCCTATGGTATTCATTAAGTATCTCTTCCTTTAACCCTATATCTTCTGGAACACATATCCTACCTTTATTCCTTAAGTAACCATTCTTATCAGTGTGGTAGTTTGCTACTTCTTCTCCTTTTTTTATTAGAGTTTTCTTTTCTAATAAATCTGGATCTTCCTCTTGCATTTTCCCCACTTTCAAAATTAAATCTGATTGCAAAGTTATCAAACTTAATTTTCCTTTACCCCCTTCTTCAATCATCTCCATGTTCACCTCATTGTTTTCATCAATTTCCAAATCAGTAAGTAGAGATAAATTTCTAAACTCTTCTATCATTAACATGGCTACTTTTGCATGCTGCCTACTCAAAGCATCTGCAACCTTATTAGCTTTTCCTGGAGTATTAAGTATGTCTAAATCATATGCTGCTAGAAACTCAACCCATCTATGCTGCCTCATATTCAAATCTTTTTGTGAAAAGAGATATTTCAATGCTTTATGGTCAGTGTATAAAATAAACTTAGCACCTAGAAGATAATGTCTCCAGAGCTTTAGTGCATATACCACTACTGCCAACTCAAGATCATGGGTTGCATACCTTGATTCATGTGGCTTCAATTGTCTTGATGCATAGGCTATAACTTGATCTTGCTGCATCAATACAGCTCCTTGCCCAGAACCACTTGCATCAGTATAAACAATCAAATCCTCATTTCCCTCTGGTACTCTCAACACTGGTGCATTGACTAAGGCCTCCTTGATTTTACTGAAGGCTTGTTCACATTTCTCAGTCCATATAAAGGGTTGGTTCTTTCTAGTTAGGTTGGTAAGAGGTGATGACATCTTAGAAAAATCCTTTATAAATCTTCTATAATACCCTGCCATCCCCATAAATGACCTAACTTCTCCTACTGTGCTTGGTCTTTTCCATGCTTGGATAGCCACAATTTTATTGGGGTTCACTGAAATGCCTTTGGCAGATATAACATTCCCAAGGAAATGCACTTCTTCTTTCCAAAATGCACACTTAGAAAACTTTGCTTTTAAATCTTTTTCTCTTAATCTAGACAAAACAAGGTGTAAGTGATTTTCATGTTCCTCTACTGTTTTAAAATAAATCAAAATATCATCAATAAAAATCAATACAAACTTGTCTAAATAATCCCTGAATATCCTATTCATCAAGTCTACAAAGTATGATTGGGCATTTGTCAACCCAAATGGCATGACAAGAAACTCATATAAACCATACCTAGTGTTAAAGGTTGTATACTTAACACTTGAGTCCTCAACCTTCATCTGATGGAATCCAGATGCCAAGTCTAACCTAGAAAATATTTTTGCTCCACTAAGTTGATCAAAAAGATCATCAATTCTAGGTAAGGGGTACTTGTTTTTTATAGTGACTTTGTTTAGCTCCCTGTAATCTATTCACATCCTTAAAGTACCATCATGTTTTCTTACAAACACTACTGGAGCTCCCCAGCATGAATTACTTGGTCTTATAAATCCTTTGTTTTCCAATTCTTCTAACTGTTTCTTCAACTCCTTCAACTCACTTGGCCCTATCCTAGTGGGTTTCTTAATAATTGTACTTGCTCCTAGTATGAGACTAATCTGAAATTCCACTGGTCTATGGTGTGGAACACCCTTAACTTCTCCAAACACATCCAAGTATTTGTTAATTATGGGGATTTCTTCAATAGAAGGCTCACTGGAATCCTTATCTAAGTCAATCAAATGATATAATTTCCTTTCTTTGGCTACTTCACACAAAATTGTGATTCTTTGGCCTCTAGAATTTTGTAATGATATGGTGGATGAGTCTAAATTAATTATGGCTTTGTATTGCCTTAACCAGTCTACACCCAATATAACACCTATATTTGGGTAATTTAAAACATATAAATTGGAAATAAAAACATTTCCTCCTATGTTTAATTCCACATCCACACAAATCATGTTTAAAACACTAGAACTTCCTAATGGGCTTTGCACTAACAAAGGGGTTTCAACCAGTATGCAATTTAATTTAAGCAATGCAACTAATTCATGGGAAATCAGAGAATGTGTTGCTCCTGTATCATACACTACTGATATGGGTAGGGTACAAATAAATAAGGTACCTTCCACTTGACCATGGTTTTCTGCAATAGCTTCTACTGTGGATTTGCTTTTGCTCTCCAAACTTGCTAGCTTCCCTTGCTGTTTATACTCAAGGCAATTTCTCTTGATATGTCCCTCCTTACCACATAGGTAGCACTTGAAAGCTCCTCCCTTCAATTCTGGACACCTTGGTTTGATATGTCCTTCTTTTCCACAATGATGACACACTATTTTCCTCTTTGTATCAGTGGTCTTAGTATAATTGGTTTTCTTGCTTTCTGTCTCCTCCTTCTTTTTGTCATAGGGGTGATACCTTCCCTTATCTTTCTTGTTGTTGTTGTTCTTAAAACTCCTATACTTCTCCCTCTCCTTGTCATGTTGCTCAAACTTTAAGGCCAGATCAATGACTTGATCAAAGGTTTTATCTGCATATGGAAACATAGCCCTACTAAGCCCTGGGTTTAAACCCTTAATATACCTATCATTCTTTGATGCCTCATCAGCCACAAGCATAGCTCCATACTTAGACAAGCCCTCAAACCTTTGAGTATACTTAGTCACATTAAAGGTTCCCTGCCTAAGTCTGATGAATTCTTTAAGCAATAGAGTTTTGGCTGATGCTGGAACAAATCTAGCTTCCAACATCTCCTTGAATTGATTCCAAGTGATTTCATTCTCAATCCTCCCAGTTATGACTACCTCCCACCATCTTAAAGCCACACCTTTCAGTTGTCTTGAGGCCACTTGCCTCTTCCTTTAATCATCCAATTGCATGTCATTGAAAATTCTGTCCAATGTTCTCAACCATGCTTGAATTTCCATCACATTTTCAGTCCCTTCAAAGCTCTTGCCTCCCAAATTGGTATAAGTCTTTAATAGTTTTGAAAGTTCCTCATGTGGGTTCTCAAGTCTCTGTCCTACTCCATCCCTTAAAGCCCTTGTGGTGCACTTGATCCTGCATTGTGATGAGATCCTCTTCCTACCATGATTGGATAACTAGGGTATGGGTAGATAGGGTTAGTTTATCATGAGTATTTTTCTTTTGCTATAACTTTCTATCTGAATTATTATTTTACTCAAACAAACAAACAGTACATATATATGGTTATAGTACTTCAATCAATCAATACAATCATTCTTAGCTATGTATAGTTTTAACATAGCTCTGATACCAAATGAAATGACCCTATTTATTTTACCTAATTTTTACTAGGATTTTTTTTTACATTAATAAATTTCCTAGAGTCATTTAGCCTTTCTATTAAATTATCCAGGATCCTAATTTTTCTACTAATATATTTATATCAGTTCATTAATAAATATATTCACATACATGTGAAGATGTATGTGACCCTCTTGCTTGGATCAGAGTGTTGGTAAGCAAGAGTGCATCCTGATTGAATTTGAATTTCTAGTCAACCAGTACATAGCTCATTTTCCTTTGTTTTGATATTTGGGTCATGAGAGTGAATCTCATAATCATATATGATTTATGCCTAGTAATTTTGATCATTCTTTTGGTGATTGCCTGTTAGTTTAACTTAGCAAAGTGATCTCATATTATATAGCAAGTCATCATAGTTTTAATCTAATTGTTTGATATTTGATCAAAAGCCAGAAAGAAAAATGATATACACATTTATCATTTTCAACATGAGTGATTTTATCACAAATTCCTTTACTTATAACCAAGCCAGTTGAGTGATTCATTCACAATTTATATAGTTGTGTTTCTCTGAATCAATTCCATTCCCTGAGTTACCTCAGCTTGCATCCTAATTTAAAGGTTGCTTTACTGGATTTAGAAAATCCAGATTTTATGGTCATTTAACAAAAGTAGTATTTAAGTAATATGTGTGCATATCAGATGGATTGTGCTCTCTGGACTAAGAAAGCTACTCAAAATAAAAGTGAATTGCTCAAGTATTTGAAAATGTCTTTGTACATGCATTTGCAAAGAAAGCTTCAGATTTTACAAAGTGCATTTTCTTCCTTTAAACCCAAAAACTCTGGTCATCTTGATCAACCCAGACCTCACTCCTTTTGAGGTGGGTTAACCTTATGGCTAGGTTGTCCCAAACCTTAATGCCTGACCATTACAATGTCAATCCAGATACAAGATACTTGAAAATCCCTTAAAACATATGCACATCATAAACCAGTGTTCAAAAAAATACATAATTTCTTTTATCAAAATACTTCAGCATATAGACACAAAACTCTTTAAAGAATATTCTTAGCCAAACTCAGATTTTAACCTCAAAACTTAAAGCATTTAAGTGACTCAAGATTGACTAATACAATATATATATATATGTATCCATTTCTCAAATATAGGCATATATCATCTACAGATTTCTACCATAATACTCAAATATATTTTCTTGCATAAGATTCAACAAAGTCTTTGGTTTTTTCCCAACCTTAATACATTACCAGAATTCAATTGAAACAACTAAATAAAATCCAAACATTCAAGATCATTACATAACAACAAAATCAGAATTATAAAACTTCCAAGATTACATGCAAATAGTTCATTCTAAGCTCTTATTTAATTCTAATTTAGCATGCTTATCCAAACATTCTCACTAGCTATAGCAGCTTCCTATTTAGAACCAGCATTCCCTGAAAGAGCATTAGAGGTTGCCCCATTTTAATGAGACACCCCAGATGCCATAAGCAAACAAGGGTCAGATACAAGATCTGGTATGAGCAATATCAAAAATTACATGATATTAAGTAGATAAGTGAGACATAAGCATTTTGTATAGATTGGCATAACTTCTTTAATCAATTTGCCTGACTTGTTTCTGATATATTGTGCATATATGATCAGTATTAAAACTAATTATGTACACACTTTCAACTATGCAAACATACATGTCAAACAGAGATACTCAGGAACTATCATAGCTCCAATCCAACCAACCTAGGAATAACTCAAGTTCCTACTTCATCAATTTAGGGTTGCATTTACCAAATTAATTCCTAGACTCATCTGCCATAAAGGAATCACGGGGACACCTTGCAATAAAATAATTCACAATATTGCACAAAGATCTCAGGGCTTAAACAAACCATGTGCCAACTTGCATACTTTAAATATAACAAGCATTCCAACAGTCTTCTTGGCTCACAATCCTTAGTTTATTTACTAAGTGTTCATGTTTGATCCTATCATGAGATAGCTAGGTGATTAAATCACAGTGTACATGAAACATTACATAAAACTTGCAAGCATACTTCAAAGGCAAGCTAATATTCATATCCAGGGGAAATCACACTTCTCAAATATTCTGGCTCAAAGAAAATACAAGAATATTTGCAAATGTGAATAGGGCCTAGGCATGTGGGTTATTATTGTTTCATAAGCAACCATGTTTAAACTAAATTCAAGATCTAGCTTAAACAAGACTTATGGCTCATGGGTTTTTCTATTTGATCAAGGGTTCAGCACTTTTGGGTATTTCCATTGCACCCATGAATCTTTCATTTGAGCCTCAGCACTTACACAAGTGTAATGCAACTCATATATATATATATTGATTTCTGTATTTTCCATGCCATGTCTAAACCAGTTACAAGTATTCTCTATTTACTTTCATGATTTCATACTTTAACATTTCTGGGTGTAACCAAACAGAGCAAAATACTCAACCATCAAAGCAATCAAAAGAATTCATAAACACCCATTAAAGCATCCATTAAAACCATAGTAATAAAATAAGAAATATGTAGAAAAATAACATAAACTTGGCTGCCTCATAACAGGACTTAATGCCATGGGTTTAGTGAGATTACTCACAGAAAATGCTCCTTGTGCTTAATCCAGAAATGAAACTCTTTGAAACTTTGCCTTTCTTCTTACAATATTTTTCTTCTTTGTTTTCTTAAATGTCTCGGGTAGAAAATGGTTTTTCTGGTTTAAACTTGGATTTATAAGAGAGGTTTTCTAGGGTTTCATCATTGTAAAATCCCATTCCTACCCTGGCCAATACTCATGCATTTTGCATTTCAGATTTGCTTATTTTAACCCTTAATACCCTGGCCATGTAATGCTTATTCCCCTTTTTCTTTTCCAGAATATCTATTTTGTTCTCTTTCTAAATCATGACAATTGTGTGACATTGTCACTTGTTTATTTTCTAAAAATCCTCCTTTCTATTTTCTGCCTAAAGCAATTGTTTTGCTTGCAATATGTCTTTTGCAATTTTAATGTTATGCTTTCCCTTGCTTATTTCTTTTTAATACTTTTAGTACTTATAGAAATGTACATATGCATACATATCTTATCTAGGCTTACTTAACTCCTCCTTAGTTTCAGAAAGACATACACATATATGTGCATACATGTTTCAAATCCTTATCTAATTTATCCTGGGTTTAAATTAAGTAAAATCTGTTTACTGGTTCAAACAAAACTTGCTTTGTCTTATTTTCCAGAAATCAAATATCCATGTCTGGTTTGATAATTTTCATTACAAAATCATGTTTGTAATGCTTTTTAATTCTTGTTTTGGTTTTAGGAAATTTGGGGTTCTTCCTTGTGCCATATCAGTGTGCACGTGCACACATGCACACACACTTGCACACAATTAATTCCATACATTCCTATACAAATAAATTCATATATTTTCAAAATTCAACCAAAATAAGGTTTCATGAATTTCTGGGGCATTACAATAACCATACTATCCACGAGTATTACCAGGTAATATTGTCAGATAATACGGAATACAACAATAATAAATATCGTGAATATACAAAATATAATCAATATACATCACAGTGACATATATTCAATAGATGGTGTACAACAATACTAAATATTTAATCTCCACTATATCCAAAAAACACAAGTTGGTCTCTTCGTCCCTGAACCAGAAGTATCTTAAACTGACCTGAGCATTACGTAAATAACACATGGGTCGGACTATGTCTAAATGTAAATGTATATATAAAAATGTATGTATGATATATAATTATAATATCATAAACAATCCCCAAAGTATCATAAAACGTCGAGTATCACCAAAACCATGCATAAAGATGTCATTACCTATATAAAATCACATCAAACAATGAACCATGGAATTAATATTAAATGGGTGAATCATCCATGTCAAAATCTTCATCGTAATCCAAAAATCATCAATACTTAAGATATCATCAAGTATAGTTAGGCTAGCACACAGCGATGCCCAAATGCATCTTCCAATCTCAAATAATAATATATCATCATCAAATCATAGAATTCAACAAGAAGGATTGGACTAGCACATAGTAACGCCTTAAATAAAAAATTATAGTGGGCATTCTTCTGTCCATCAATCTCATATAAATGTAACAAGTAGTCATCTGTACATCGATAATAAATTAATGGCGAAACTCATAGATAAATAATATAGTTGACGACACCCGCTAAAGAAATATAAGCAATGAACCCACGCTAAAGGATGATACAGGGAATGATCATACATTGGACATCAATCGCATGTACATTCATATTTCATTATCATATACAAGGTGTACAAATATACGTCAGTCTACCATTCACACAAGAACTAGATGGGAGACTGAGCGTTGTTTGCTTGTTCCAGGAGCACACAGGCTACCTATGTGGATCATCTTCTTTAGTCTTTAGTTACCTTAACAGAATCATAATAATATCCACCAATGTGCTCATTAGCATGAGGACTCAATCATGATCCAGTTCCGGCTCCTATGGTGAAAGACTGTTGGTCTAAGTGACACAATGGGCTAAGGGTTAACCACCCTACTGTGAATACTATGGTGTGTCATGGGTTTGAGGGAGGACCCCGAGATCAAGCCGCCAAGGTGGATACTTGACAAATTTGGTTCACTCCAATGCCAATAACCAAGAGTATGTCATTAGTAGAGGACTATATGTGTGTGTATCAATAAGCACAAAGCCTTTGGCACCTGCCTAGCTCAAACCCATGAGCTACCTCATAAGGTAACCCAATATCTTCGTATGAGTGTCATCTATGAGCAAGGAATGATTGAATTAATATCACAACGATGTCTCATACAACCGCCTGTTACTAGTCCGCTCATTCAGTGCTCACAAGTCAAACTCACTCCATCATATATTCAATATCATGAGTCATAAAAGTAACTGAAAAAATATTACCAAATGGTATTACTATTCCGTTTACTCAAATTCCTCATAATCAAGAATTTTCAAACAAAATTATTCTATATAACAAGTCTAAAGAATAACCGAAGAAATATTACTTAAAATCGCATACTTGACGATATTATAACTCCATTTATTCAAATTTCTCATTACATAAAAATCACAGTTACATAGAAGATTTATAAAATTTTTACATTTATAAATAAATATTAGAAATTAACTTTTGAAAGAATTTATAATAATTTTATAAATAAAAGATACATTTTATGTTAACATATAACAAAGAAATACTTAATTCAATACACAAACTTCTTTGAATTATATATTCAAATTAAATATAGAGTATAAGGTTGTTAATATATATTATTTATTTCTAATTAAAAAAACTTAAAATGTAGGAAAAACATGCCCACCGGTCAATTGGTAGTGGTCAACCGCTCGCGGTTGACCGTTGGACACCTCCGGTCGTGAATTTCCTGAGACATTTATTCAATGTTTAAATCCGTATTCAATCCATAACTTACATAGTACAATCATATTCAAGAGTGGAAACCACATAGAGATTCAAAAAATAATCCCAAGGCAAACCATTCAAGCAATATGGACGTAGATTTGTGAGTATATCCACTCACCAGCAAAATTTTCTTGGTTCTTCCTCCTCTGTGTTTGCAATTCCAGAACACTAAGCATGAACAATTTGCACCTTCCAAGAACTCAAGTCATGATCAAAAAACAATCTTCTTCATGGCAAATGGTGTAGTTAGATGTTGAGATGAGCTTATATTTGAATTTGCGAATTTATCGGATTTTTATTTTGATTTATTATCACTTTAGAAGGAAAAGGGTTTTTCACATAGGTTTTGTTTCATAATTAAAGTTGAAGGTTGTAAAAGTGGAAGAGAAGGCTACATGATTTCATTACCAAATAGATGAAGTGTTTTCTTGGTCATAAAAATTCTAGATATTAGTAAGTGGATTTGGGCTTGAGCTTTATATTTGGGCCAAGGCTAATTTTTTTTTGGCTTTCAATTCTTCACTAATTTATACTTAACTCAACTTAACATCAAACTTCAAACAAAAGTCACATTTATATAACTCAAGTATCACTCTACATTATAAAATTTATAGCAGATATTTTTCATACATTCGTTTTATTTTAATTATTTATCTCAAAATATTCAATTTGGCCCGCTTCAACAAAAACTTATTTATTAATTCAATTCAACTTCAATTTCCACTTTGAATTATTTCTAATCTTATTACTATCAATATCAAAATTTATAAATTTATTCAATCATTTTTTATATAATTTAAAACCATTTCCACCTTAAAATATCATTATTACTACAATGTAATTAATTTCACCATTTATTAATAATTTCACAATTACAAAATATTTCATTCCACAATCCTCTTTAACACATAATTACTTCGAAAAATATTTTATTTCATCACTAAATATTTTATCATTGTTCCAATATTCCAATTTAATCCAAAATTAATCTCATTCATTTTAAAAAATTCATTTTGATTAATCAAATCACTATTTATAATTTTTAATTAATTACCTCTCAACACCGGGTTGTTACATGAGGTGATTTGGCCTCATTTTAGTGCCTTGCCAAGGAGAAGAGTTGGTTTGAGACTAGTATGGGCCTGGACCGACTTATGTGGGCTGGTTGTAAAGTAGTTGGGCTGACTTTGATTGGACCAGACTGCCTTAAATCGGTCTACTAATTACCTGTAAGAAAACTGAGTAACATTTTATCCTCCAAGTCCGTATCCGCAAGCGGGCTTGTTAAATCATGAATATCTTGCCGATTGATGACCAAAGCATTTAGTGCGCTTTCCATGTTGCTTCATGCTATTGGTTGTGTGGTTGTTTTCTTAGATGTGGCAAAGACATGTCATGTCTCCTACGTGCACGAATTAACTTTGTTTTGATCTCTTCTGAACGGTTGGGATTATGTTTGACTTTTGAATTAAATGCACACAATTGAAGGTATAGATATATAAATACCTCCTTCTCTTCTTCCTTGAAACCGTAAAACCTTTCTCCATGAAACTTCTTCATAGCCAATGAATCTTTCACAATTCTTTACTGATAAAAAGCATCTAGATTCATCATCTATTTCCTTTTAAGATGCCTTTGCACATACATCCTTTTATCTAACTTGTTTGGTATGCTAAGAAAGGAGAAAGCTTTTAGGATGCTGAACTACCAACTGTAGATTGTAGTTCAAACCGTTGCCTGGAACCTTCTTCTGGAGATGGATCTTGCCTTGCCGCTTGGCTTGGGACCATGCCTACTTACCAAGCTTTCAATGGTGATCGACCATCATCGTTATGCTAAAGAGCCGGCTTGGGCTTGCAGATTTCTTCTCCATCCTGCTTTGGTGGTTTTGAACCTAGGCCGGCTTGGATGCTTCAATGCCTTGTTGAAAAGAGTTGTTGCTGTCGCCTCCGCCTTTGATGCCATAGCTAAAGTCCTAGTAGTCCTCTTGGCGATGTCGATTTGGAGCTTTTCAAGATCTCTTGTAAGATTCAATATGTAAGGCTTGAAATGGTTGTACACTCCCTTTTCTTCAACACGTTCTTGACCATTTGAAGTTCCAAGGGAGCTCATCTTCATATTTGAAGCTGGATCTTCTAGAGTGTTCCACTGGCGTGCTTCTTCTTCTCCTTTTCTTCTTTTCAGTTAGTCCTAAGATTATTCCAGTATCTTCTAAAGCCTTTCTTTTTTAGTCTATGTTAAATATTGGTGTGATAATAAGGGAGTCTATGTAAACGTAATCAGGTACCGATCGGATATAAAATGGCAGTTTGCACCTCCATAAGCGGAAATCAAAGTTTGCTCACTGGATCTCTTGAGTGACAAGCAGTCAAATGAAGAGTGGTGGACAAGCCTGGGCATAAACTTGAGTGCATGGCGTTGTGAGATTCACTTTGGTAACACATTACTAGTCGTGAAGTAATCGCTAATCTCAAGTAGGACTGGAGTGCCTTGCTTAGCTTATTCTAGTATAAGTGAGTTGCATGATAGTAAGGCAGGCTATATGCGGCCCGCTCATAAAGATTTGTAGATTGGGAAGCTTTTTAGAAAGAACTTATCCGTAATGGTGGGTCCAAATCGAGGTTGCAATGCCTTTGGTTTTAGATGAGGTAGCCGGCTATGAGAGAGTAGGAGTTGCCGCCAATGCTTTATGGCCGGTGGTGTCTTTGCAAGGACCAGGACGCAGGCCGACCCATTGGACCTATTGAGATACCACCACTAATTGTTGAATGCTCTTGCTGCAGCATGTGAACAACCTTTTATGCTTACCTAAGAGAAGTCCCATAACATTCCCTTGCTTATGCTCTTGCTGTAGCATGTGAATAGCCTTTTATGCTTGCCTTTTTTGTCATCATAGGGTCATGATGAGGGTAGGAGATTGCTTCCCTATCTTCGGCAGTGAAGCTTCTTGGTTATTCTGATCTCGGTCAAGATGCCTTGGACACCCGAGATTCCAATAAATAAATTTGACTAGTAGTACCCACTTCTCTTTAATATCGAACCGGTCCCTTAGTTATTGTCAGCCATATGTGGGCTGCCACATATAGTCAGGACCTCGATGACAGTTTTGACATTAGCATTATTGGGCCGAGAAGGTTGATTATACCATTCTTCATGGTTTTCTCTTTTCTTGACCTAATGTTGAAAAAATTTCAAGAGTATTCCTTTTTGAACGAGTCTTTCAATTTCATCCTTGAGCACATGGAAGTCTACTATAGAGTGGCCATTGATTTGATGGAACTCCCAGTACTTCCCGTTGCCCTGAGGTTCCTCTCACTTTCCATCTTGGCGGTGGCGGGCCTTTGAAACTGCAGTCGGTTCTTGGTGGCGAGGTAGATTATGTTAATATACCTTTCAAATAAGAGTAATTATTGTACCTGGTTTTGTACCAAGGACCAGCCTTTGGATGCTTTCTGGTGTCATCTGTACGACCAAAGTTTTGGTGATCATTGTTATTGCAAGTGTGAGGAATGCAGAATATGGATCTTAAGGCTAGAATGAACACTATAGGGGGGGGGTGAATAGTGTTTATTAGAAATTACTAAATCTTTTTGAGTTACTGTTGATTTGTACACAAATGTATAAATATTCAAACACAGATATAATCACAGAATCAAACACATATGCAGAAATAAAGTAAATGCAGTAAAGGAAATAACACACCGGATTTTATACTGGTTCGGAGTTACCCTACATCCAGTCCCGCACAACTAAGTACAGATTTCCTTTTAAAAGCAATTCAACAATTACAACCCTCGATTTCAAGGCCACGAGGTACACCCTCCAGAATCACAATCCTCTGGGTAGAGATACTTGATTTCCGGGCAACAAGTTCACCCAATTGATTTCTCAAGGCTACAATCACACCTTTTCTCACTTGATTGATTTCCAAGGCTACAATCACACCTTTTACTCTATTGATTACAAAGAAACCTATAACTCTGAATAACACTGAGGATCTTGATGAGATAGTGACAGAGAATCAAACCAGAGATTATCTAGTTAGATTCAATGTTGATTTCAGCAGAGCGATGATAGGATTTTGAATAAGAAAATGTGGAAGAAGAAGAGAAGTGAAAAACCAGAAAATCTGATATAAAATTCGTTGAAACTAACCCCTATTTATAGAAGAACAACAGCCATGTCCATTCGTGAAAGGTTATGGCGAATAGACACTTCTTTTGAAATTCAAATTTTTGAATCTAACTGTCACTATGTCGACATGGGGTACTAGGGCATGTCGACATCCCAAAGCATTTTTTGAAGATTTGATTTTCTTTGAAAATAACCTTTATCTTATATTAAAAACTATTTAAATTTATAAATATACTTGACTATAGATAAAATACATAGATAAATATAGAGAATAATATATATAAAATTTTACTATAATTTTATATTTAAATCTAAGTATAAATATATTATAATTAAAAGATAGTTTAAAACAAAGGAAGTTTAAAACAAGAGTTTATTAAAAACAAAAACAAAGAATATTTTAAGGCTAAAACATCCTTTTGAAAATCATTTGAAAAGATAATTTTTAAGGATAAAACATTTTGAAAAGCAGTTTTGAAAATCATTCTGAAGTAGTTTTGAAAATCATTTTGAAGTAGTTTTGCAAGCTTCTTCCTGCAGAATATCTCATCACATCAGGAATCGAGAACTTGTACAAAACCAGGATGTTCGTGGGTTTGTAAGCCACTTGTCGTAGGTTTGTAAACTACTTGTCGTGGGTTTGTAAGCCACTAAAAAGGTAGAAATGGGTTCCATCCCAAAAGAAAAATGGAGTGAAGATTTCAGTGCTATTATGAAGTTTTAACATAATTCTAGACTCGGTACTTATCTTGAAATCTTGAACTCTTGATAATCTTGATACTCATGAGTCTTCAATCTTGATATCTTGAATCTCTATATTGTACAGTCTTCATTCTTTGTACCTGCATGGTTAAATCATGCATATACATATATATCTAAACTATAATGTTAGTATTTATATTTTATAATCTTATTCTAAGGTTGTTGTCATCAAAACCATCATCTCAAGGACTAACAGCAAGGACCGGCTTAGGCATGATGGCTTGCCTCGTTATCGCTGTTTGAAAGATCCGCTTCTTTCAGGCTCATCATGTCTTTAACCCGTTGATATAAGTCGATTAGGGACGAAGCTGGCTGCTTCTAGAGCTCTTTCAATATCCTAGACCTGTATCTGACCCATGAACATAGAGCCACGAATAAGCTACTCATGTCCATACCCTTGGTTTGGGTGGATTATTTTTTTGAAGTGGCCAACATATGGCTGCAAGCTTTTAGAAGGACCTTGTCTGATATTCCCTAGCTCATTAGCCAACATGACATGGGTATAGGAGGTGAAGAAATGAATCTTGAACTCTGCCCATAATTGGGCCTATGAGCTTATACTGCCTAATCATAGATGCAAAAAGCAATGGGAGGCCAGCCCCGAGAGTGTAGAGGGAAAGAGCAAACACTTTGTAAAGTTGGAAAGATAGCCAACACGGGTGATGGAGTTGAACACCGTAATGTGGTTGGATCGGTCTACACTCCCATTATACTTGTCAATAGGCGAAAAAGCATACGATCGATGGATGTAAGCATCCAAGATTTCACCGAAGAATGGCTCCGCATTCTCATCATCTAAGAATGCCTCACCCTAAGTATTGTAGTCTTACATTCCATTGAGTTATTGGCAGAGAATATGCATTTCTTCCTTGAGGCTGACATCAGCCTGTTACAAGATGTTCTGGCTAACCATAGGTGGAGGGCTCAGCCTGCGCCTTGGTTGAGTAAGAGATCGGTGATGCAATGGAGAACGATGACGATGAACAAGAGATCTCCCATTTGCACAAAAGGCGATCTTGAATGCATGACCCACTCTCTCTTCGTTTGTTTTCGACCACACCCATATGGGACCTTGAGTGTGCCAAGAGGGCAATGCATGCCCTGTCAATGGCCAAGGGACCGCCATTAAGATGGTCAAAGGCAAAAGTTCATGGGTGATCATATGCTGGTGGTTGTTTCATTAAAGGGGAACAATGATGATTTGGCCCCATAGGCGCAACCACATCTGGGGCGACATCGATCCGATTAGGTATGCATATAATGTACCTTTTAGGATGGACGTAAACTCCGTAAGAAGAGTTTCTGGTACCACCCACTCCTAGGCTATGGTGGTGTTCATGAGTTCGTAACTGCCGAGAGGCATGTGCTTTCGAGCAGGCTGGTTGACTAAATCGATCGTTGGAAGAGCTGGTGGGAAAAAAATTACGGTGGTTTAAACATCCAGTCGCGCCCTCACCTCGTGGGCCAATTGACCCACTTTTGACAGCCGTAGTATCATAATACGCCATATTTCTTTGTTGATTCCCGGATTAGGCTGGGAAACACTAGCAAGAGTGCTTCCATTGTTTCGTGCCCATTAGAATTGTTACCTTTGAAAGGTGGGAGATTGTCCATGGTAACAAGTTAGATCGGGTCTTTGTAGAGTAGAAAAATGTGAAAAGGTGAGAGCCTTAGGAGGAGGCCCTCTTTCTTAGGCCAAAATGTTAATTGAAGGTTTAGCCAACTTCGGAATTAAACTAATGTGCAAAGGTTACTTGCTAACACTTGGATTAAAGTGAAAAATGAGGAGTTAAGTACATAGTTGAAAGGTAAATAGTACAAGATATAGAGTGGTTTAGCAAAGCTGCTTACATCTTCTGTGAAGTTCTCTTATTATATATTTCTCTTACAACTATAAGGAATTAGAAGAGAAAAATAAAAAGAAGTAAGCACTTAAAACTAATGAGTTGTTTAATCTTAAGGACTTACGATATCAAGAGCCATGAATTCCGTGTAGTATTCGAAATCCTTGTATGTATCAACCCCTTTAAAGTTGTAATGCAGGGGACACTTATAGTAGCTGGAGTGGATGATAGACGGTTGAGTTTGAGGTATAGAACTGGCGGGAAAATGTCCAACCGTTGATATGGCTACAAGGACGGATGGATGACAGTTGTTAAAGTGTAAGAAGATGTGCAACATATAAGAATACACTAATTGCTCCTCAGTACCAGGCATGGGCTTCACATTTAATGAGTAGATTTCACATTAAATGCGCATTTAATGTTGATGGTATGACACGTAAGTTTGGTTGCCCAACTATAGTGCTTCAGATATGTGGATAGATAGCTTGTCGTTTACTTAAGTGCTAATATGACAAATCCTGCTGAGCCGATCGACCTACTATCAACGATATGTAAGAAACTAGGAACCTTGCTAAGGACCACGTTGGGAAGATTGTAGATGATTGGGTGTGAGGTGAATGGGAGGGCTACCTAGGATTGGTTGGAGGTGGGTGTACTGAAGCCGTAGGCCTAGGTTGGGTCTTAGTTGAGCCTATCTTGCTAGATGTGCCATCTATTGAGGTGGGCTTGGAGAGGTGCCAGCCATGAACTAGAGTGATGTCGGGGGACTGTGTTGATGTAGTGTTATGCTTTATGTAGGTTGACATAGGAATGCCGACGATCATTGTGCCAGGCCTGGCTAGACTGAAAGGAGCTAGGCTCAGATCTTGCTAAAATGTGTCAGGTGTCTAGAAATGATGCGATCAGGCATAATCTTAGTGCCTTGCCGAGGGGAATGGTTGGTTTGAGACAATATAGGCTTGGGCCAGCTTATGTGGACTTGTAGTAAAGTAGTTAGGCTAGCTATGAATGTGCTAGACTACCTTAAATCGACATGCTAATTACTTGCGAGAAAATTAAGTAACAACAGATATTTAACAAAAACCACTAATAAAAAATAATTTATTAAATTATGACTCGAACTAGGGATATGTTATTTTTCAAAGATATGAAATAAAATTATTAAATATATATATATATATATAATAGAAATATATATATAAAAGAACATAAAATTTAAGAAGGAAAATGGCAAAATTATGTCGATATATGGTTGGCAAGTATGTCGACATATTTGCCATTTCAACAAAACTGAATTTTCCTCTCATTTTTGAAATTTAAAATCCAATTATATAACCGATAGATTTCATGTTCTAACCCATTTTTCTACCATTTATCTTATGTAAAAAAATGTCTACAATAATCTCCAATGGAGCCATGCAACTCTAAATGGCCAAAGGAAGAGTCTTCTCCATTTGGGAATTTAATTTCTCAAGTCTAGGAAAGATTGAAGAATCTATGAATCATATCCTCAATATGCTTACTGAAATAGAGATCTTTCAACTTAGATTCAAAAACAAATAGAAGAAACAAGGAAGGATGATCCACAACATCCAAAATCATCTAATTAATAACCCGTTCGACCCAATCATTATTTTGGAACCTGATCTGTGGTAAACTTAGTTTTCTGTATCCCGTCAGTAAAAATTATGAGGAAGAAGTAGAGGAGGAAATACATATTATTGTTGATGATTTTGACGATCGATGCATGGGCGGAGTCATATTAGATGCAAAAGGGAATTTTTTTACATCCTACCTTAATCCTACAATATGTTTTAGGAGAAATATTGATATATAAATGTTGCAGGGCAACAAAGTGTAGAAGAAATTGTAGCATAGTGGTTTATAGCTCTTACATATGGCCTTGACAACCAAGGATCAACTCCTAGAACCTGTCTTCTTTACTTAATTTTTTTAACTACATTTTTTCCTCCATTTTTGTTTAAGGCAACCAACGCATTAGCACCAGCACTAATGAGGAGGGGCACCATCAAAAGGAGAAGAAAACCATCGGAAGGGACACCACCAAGGGGCACCCCACGGTGGAGAAATGAGCCATCGACTACCTGATGACAATGACTAACGACAATAGAGAGAGGGACATACTTGTTAAGGGAGAATTTCGAAAAGTGTCAAAAGATTTACAACAGTGGAAAAAGGAATAGGGAAATAGTAAAAGGAGAAGAAGAGGTAGCTGTGTCTATTTATAGACCCTTACCAGTCAAATCATGACCCTTCATCTTGAAAAGACAACCAAATTTGGACCTTGCGAAGAGATGTGATGTTACGGTCGATTCATATCCTTTGGCTTAGAAGTTACAAGAAAAAACGGACCCCCAAAGACACCCATAGAAAGGCATGTGATAGAATCATTAATTACACTACAAGCATCCATCAAATCCTATCATTTCCTATTTGCAAGCCCACCCCTTCCCGCGAGGGCAGGCTTAGTGGTAAAACGTTAATCAAAATTTTCATGAAAGTTTAATAGGGATGGCGGCCGCTTGCAGGGAGATAAACGCATCAGCCATGCTAATCCGGGATTCCTTGGGAACCGACTGACCCAAGGGCCGGTCGATTTATATGCTTGGGTTCCTCTTCTATAAGGATAGAAAACTAGCCAAAGTGGCCCTAAGGAGAGAGAACAGTCCGATCGGCAGAGATAAGCATACCTACTAAAGTCTTGCCACCCTGGAAAAGCGCTAATACAACCGTCCTGCCATCAACTACTCCCATCCGACGTGGAAAATAGCAACAAACTCTGAGTTACGTAGCCTAACGTCCTTCAATAGAAGCAACCAGAGTACGGAAAGGCAGTTTGTCACTATATATGCATGTATCACTACCAACCCTCCAATTGGCAACCATCCCACAGTCTGATCTGTTGTACGGATCGTGAATATCCTCAGGCAATCTGAATCGCATATTAAAGGAGGCTTGCTCATATAAATACCCCAAGCGTTTCACCAGGCAAGAGGCAGGATTTAGAAAACGTAAAAGGATAACACTTCCCCACCATGCTCTTATCATCTTCAAGCATTCTCCATGATCTCCATGTATCCATTGTAATGACATATATACACATACAGTGAGAATTATATATATATACAGTGGACGTAGGCATTTGTTTTGGCCGAACCACTCTAAAATCTGTATCTCTTTAGTACTAGCATTCCATCATTAATTCACGATCATATACTACAAAGCGAACAACATCATTAAAACCCCACTCTCTTAATTCCGAGGTTGATTAGTCATTCTATCTCGCTGATAGAATTTTTAGTCAATAGGAGCGATATTAAGTTTGTGGGATTATGGATATGATCAAAGGAATGATAGAATGTATAATTTTATAAGCGTCAAATTTGTACAAACATTTTGATGAAAATATAAAATAGTTTGATTGTCAATCAAAATGCAGAGGAGGCGTGTGCTCAGAATTAAGAAACTCAAAAGGTACATTGACGTTTCTAAACTATAAATAACAACACGTTGTTGATTTTAACGATGTACTTGTGTTAAAATCAGCCTTAGGTGTTTTAATACTCAACATTGGATTGTAAATGATTTCTTTTATAGTAAGTATAAAAGATATTGGGAATGTCCCAAAATGATATCCAAGGATGCCTTATTAAAATGTTTGATAGGGAACATGTAAGATGGATCCCTTATGCATTAGGAATGAGAATTATCATACATGTTATGTTGTCTACAATATCGTGTTTTGTTTATGTATTTGGTACATGAAGCCAATATCAAATCCAAATTGATATCACTAAACGGTTGTTTGAAGTGTTCTTGTATATTTATGAAATACTAGATAATTATTTACAGAAACAAAAAATTCCTTATGAAGGGGAGTTTAGACTCAAAGTTTCATAAGTAATATTGAACATAATATGTCAATAACAAATCTTTAAGTTGTAAATGTTCCAAATGAAAGACCATGGCCGATTCAATGAAAAATGCAAAGTACATTGCCTTGAATAGTGCCACAATGAAAGCAATGTATATAAAATTATAAGTGCACAAATATATAACTGAGCCGATTTCAAATGTTGAGAATCTCATGACATTGTTATACGATAACAATGTCGCAATATAGTTTGTAACAGAACTTAGAGCTCACTTGAAGTCGAGAGACATATTCCAAATTGTTCCATATGATAAAACAGTTTATCACCGTTGGAGAGAGTTGATTGACAGAGCAAATGATTAAAACATTATAGCTTACTCGTTCACAAAGGAACTGGCCTAATTGGTTTTGAGAAAACCGATTAGAGAAGTTGGAATAAGATCCCATAATTGACCCCAATTGCAAGTAGGATATTTATAAAGTTAGGGGTATACCCTAGGGGTAATTATGTAATTTGTTACATATATCTAACTCATTGACCAATATTGTTTGAAATAAAGATGTTTTCTTTCTATTATACACTTGATATAATATGGTTATACTAATTAACTAATTTAATTAAAAGATATTCAAAAGAAAATCCATAAATGGTATGTTTTGTGATAGTAGTTACAAAGCGTTGTAACCGTGGATAATTTATCACAGTAAAGTTAAAATACCATTTTAAATGTTTCTAGCCAAGAAGCATCAAGATTTGATATTGATGTATCCATTGAGATTAGAGTATGTAACGCTCTCTAAACGTTGGGCAGTGTATTACTCATAACTGATGGGGGTACCTAGGGGTTACGTTCTAATAGTTATTGGATAATTATGGAACGATTCATTTGATAGTTTTATGTTGGTTGATATAACTCAAGTCAAACCGTTAATATCGATGTGAATAATTTACACCATTCTTTCAACTTGAGAAGACTGTGAATCTTCAATATGCAAGCTCTGCTTTGATTATAGTAAAATCATGGCACAAAGGCCGTCAAATGACTATAGTTGGATCGAGTGGAAGTATTAGAAGTGAAGCTCTATTCAAGAGAGGATTCATCTCCTCAGCTATATGGGGTTAGTATCATGGTCAACTCAAGTCAAACCAAAGTTAAAATATCTAGCCAAAGTAGTACGGTTAATAATAATTGTTATTGTTGAACCATGGACTTTGTATTTGAACTATAGAGTTGAATGTGGATGATGGAAATTTTGACCATTACCAAATTCAATAAGGCCAAAGTGATATAGTTTTGACAAAGATAATTGTTGTAAATAATTGTCACATCTGGATAATGCTTATTAAATAATTAGGTTATTTCAATAATGAGTAAGCGATAAATTTGGCCATATTATCACACCACCTGCTAAGTGAAGTGTGAATGTTAACGTTCGAATAGTTCGACGTTAATCGTTGTTCGAATTTACACCCAAAAGTCACACAACCGAAATGATGAATTCTCTTTAGACTAAATGATTTAATTAGTTTATAATTGTTATAAATTAATTAAATAAATTAATATTTATGAAATATTAATTATGAAATTTGAATGTGATTTGAGAAATAAATTGTTGGATATATTTAAAAAAATTATGATATATTGATCGATATGAGATATCGATAACAAAATTGGTTAAAATATGATTGTACATATTTATTTTGGGTTAAATAGACTCACAGCCCATGATTTTTGGAGTTGATAGGTGTTGGTTTCGAGAAAGATAGGAGGTAACAACAACATGTGTGATTAGGTTTTGAGATGTGTGGTTGAGATCATTATTTGCTCTCTTATCCTATCCATATAAAAACTAATCTCAAAATCCTAATTACAAGCTAATTCATTTTTGTGCCACCACTTTCTTCTTCTTCCTCCTCATTTTAATGGCAGCAACTATCCACTAAAAGCATCCCCAAAATTTCTCAAATCCAATTCAAATTAAAAACTACTAATTGTAGTAGAAGGTCTCCAATCCCGGATTACCAATCTGACGGATTGAGAATTGTTCTAAGAAGAGAAATAGTTGTTCGACATGGACTCAAAAGCTTCATTATGAGGTGAGCTTTCATTAATTATTATTATTGTTTTGACTTCAAGTTTATCATATAAAAGTTGATTTACACCCAAATCATCTATTTGTATTCAGATCTGTTTATTGTTTAGATTATATGAGAGTTTTGTGGGTATTTATGTTTGTTACATTTGGATTGGTTATATGCTTGTTGTAATATTTTGTTTATTGATTTATTGTTTAATTAATTTTCTGAAAAAACTTTAATTTTGATTTATATTAATATATATATATATCTAGATTAAATATATATAGATCTGCAATTTGTCAATATGTATATATGATTATATACCGTATATAATCCTAAAATTTTCTTATGATGATTTGTACCTATTATGAATCATAAAATACAAAAATAATTTATTAAATATGTATATACATATTTTATTATTATTTAATAATTTTGTGAACTGTTTGTTATGTATAAAATAATTAACATTTCAAAATTCAATTTTACATTTTTATATTTATTATACCATGTACGAAGCTTACTATAAAATTTTCAGATTTTTTAAGCTTAATTTATTATTTTCTAAAATTAATTTACTTTCGGCCTTCAATCAATTATTTAATTAAAAATATAATTTCAATTGAGAAAATTTTAGAAATTTTTCTTAAGCCTAAAATTTGTCTCTGGTACATGCGAAAAAATATTTAGATTTTTATAACATAATTAATAATTTTTCAATCAATTTATTTTTGACCTACAATTAGTTATTGAATTAAAATATAATTTTAATTGAGAAAATTCCAGAAACTTTTCATAAACCCAAAATGTCTCACGTACCTTTAGAAAAAGTTTTATAATTTGTAAACTTGATTTCATATTTCTAAGAATTAATTTGTTTACAGGCTATTATCAATTATTTAATAATAGATATTATTTTAATTGAGAAAATTCCATAAATTAAACTTAAGCCCAAAATGTATTTCCAGATTTTCAAAAATTATAAAACTTGTATTTATTTTCATATTATTATTTTACATTAATTTATTATGGCTGAAACTGTTTTATTCAATAATATATATAGACACACACACACGCATATACATACAGACACACACACACACATTAATATCTTGTTTTGAAATATTATACAAGCATATATTTATACATATTACAGTATACGCAACCTAAGCTAATGTGTCCGTTGTAGTGTAAATCCCATCATCTATATACGGGCACATTACACCCTTCACGGTTATGATGTTACACATGCACACACATATATGTATATACACATATATGATAGATATATGTATGTATGTATGTATAATTATATAGATAAATAAAACAAAAAATTAAATAAATATCAAAGTACAATTTGTACTATTAGAATACATATGGACATAGTAATAAATCTTGCCATGAATAAATTGTTAATTAATGACATTTAATAAATCAATCACTTCAAATTAAAGAATAAAATGAAAGGTTTATCTCTCCTTTTAATGCAATTAATGCTCTCAATTAGTTACTTATTTTAGGGAAAGAAATGAAAGGTTTCCTTCCCTGTATATATTAACTCTTATTAATAAATGTTTGATGTATTTGATACACTATACATTTAAAAGTAAATTCATTTAAACTTCCTTTTAAATAATTTAAATAATATACATGATTTTATTTTAAAAAAAATTAGAAATGTTCTAATTAAATTAGGCTTCTTAGGCTTAACTAAGATCCAATAGGGTAAAAAAATTTGAAATACACCCATTTCTACCGCTGCGGGCTAGCACAGTTCCTTCAAAAGCTCGCAAAGCTGAGAGAGGACGCCTTGATGTTGAAGAAGAAAGAGCGAAGAGAAAGAGGGATTTCGGGGGAGATTCCTCCTGTGAAACTCACAAATACCTCTGAGAGATTTTTCCGAGCACCATGTAGTCACTACTTCTATTATTCCTCCACATTTCGAAGCCCAAACTGCTATTATCCAAGACACTCCTTCATCACAGACCATAACAACTGTTGCTGCCTCCGCTCCTTCCCAAAGCACCTCAATGCTTACGCTTCCGCCTGGTTTATCCTGATCCAAGCTACTTATACATACTTATACATGTGTGGATTAAAATTCGATCATGACATCATAATCGCTGCTTTAGAAAGTGATGCGAAAAACTTAGAGGCAATGCAAAGTTATGTTGACTTGTTTTTCGGACGGCAGTGATTGTGCAAAGCTCTTTTTGAAATCAACAAGATCAACTTCATAGAACTTGATTCGCTTAAGAAAGAGAGCGTCAAGCGTGAAGAGGTGATTAAAGAATGAGATGCTGACTTGATCAAAGTTACCGGGGAAAGAGATGTCGCTCTCAAACAGAAAGTGAATACAGACAGTTTGATGGAAGAGATGAAGCGTGCCCATACCAAAGCAGAGATAGTGATGAGGAATAATCTTAGGGCCGCTCATCTTAAAACTGAGAGCTATAAGATACAGATTGAAGAGAAGGCTAAAATTATAAAGGTGAAAGACCAAACCCTTTTCGGACAGGCGTCCGAACTTGAACGCCTCCGTGAAGAAGTGCAGAAACTCCATAAGGAAAACCAAGGGTCGGCCGGAAAGTTGGACACTCTATCATCTGATAAGCTTTTAAATGAAATTGAGCTTGTTGTCTGCCGGAGCGAGTTGACTGATCTTGAAAAGGCCCAGAATGCCGAGAACGAGAAGAGAGCCCAAGGGAGGGAAGACCTCAACCAAGCTCTCCAACATTTCTACATGAGTGTGATTATGCACAGGGATCTAAAGTGGTTAGGAAACGATTATCCTGCCACCCTTGCTGATGTGTGGGAAGAAGTCTTGCACTGAGCCGAAGGCAACCATTCCAAGACCGAGCAACTAGCGCGATACTTGAGTGCCAAAGAGATAGATGTGCTTGCTGTTAGGAAGGCAATTCTAATTGAGGAGGATGTCAAGGCTGCTACTGGCCATGCTAGCACGAGCTCTTCGGGTCAGCATGAAGTGCCTGTCTCGCAGTCTGGGTGCCAGTGATGATCACCTCTTCTTCGACCGCACTGCACGAACCTTATTTCCCTGTTTCGGCAATTGGGTAGTTCAAAGTAACCGGAGAGTACGAGATTGACTTCATACCAAGGAGTCCCACTTCAAGTATCTCTCTTGTTTCTCCTGTGCTCCAGCAGGTCGATATCACTCCTGAATCTGTTACTAAGCTATAGCACTCTATCTATGAACTCATTGGTCCAGTCGACGTCCCACCTTTGCCTCCTGCTTCTTGGAGCGCATGAACTGAAGCGATCTTCGCTGCCTCCATTATTGTTTCCATAAGTTCAGCTACTACACTCCAACCTTCCACCTTCGGGCCTTGATCCGATGCCCGACAAACCGCAATGCTGGAAGGGTTGGTGGACATTACTGTATCGCAAGAGGAGGATGTTTAGATGGTTAGCGTTACCAATCTGAATGGAAACAAGGAAATGGCAAAGTGGATTCAAGAGGAAGAGAGAGAGAGAATGCAAAGCTTAAAGCAGAACCAGATGCTGCAAAGACCAGGATCCTCCCACTCACCATTAAGACTAGCAAACCGAAATCTGCAGGTGAGTTTGTTGGTGGGTCTGAGGAAAGTGACTCAAGCAAGGTGCTAGTGAAGAAGAAGAAGACCGCAACCTGATCGGGTAAGGGTGGCAAAAGTGGCAGCATGAAGAAGCGATGGACTTGAGCATCAGGGAAGCTGGGTTTTGGTGGTTCTATTAGTTTATGTCTTTTGATTTTTTGAGTCTTTTTATATAAGTGTAGAGTATGTACTTAGCACCTTTTCTTTTGCTGTTGCATCTATAGAGTCTGTACCTTTTCTTTTTGGTGTCCAAATAGGCCAATATTGTACGGGAACGGCTCCCCTGTTTAATATTGTACATAAAGTGATATAAGTAATGAAAAGATTAGTATTTCTACTATAGCCTCTTCTGTGTACTTATCTACGTTCTATGACTGTGCCTAATTATATAACACTATATGTGTGCATAATAGATTGCTCACCTTGCAATTTCCATATTATACACTGCTATACTGTGTGGTATATGATGTGTTTATTTACCGCAATTCTATGCATGTAAATGGTGTAAATATTATACCTTGCAGTTATTTAGTTTTACTATTTTACCTGACCCCGTTGTAGCTGCTAGAATTTTTATTTGGCATAACGGAACTGTGGAGTGACTTTTACTCCGACCAAGTGTTAGTATGTTGTGTGCCCCCGGTCCATGGGGCTGGCTACTCGAACATTTGTTGCGAGATCTGGTGCTTCGGGCTACTCTCTGGTTGCCTCCAGTTAAGGATATATTACAGCTCCTATCCCCGGGAATTTGCAGTCTGAACGCTCGATTTCGAGCACTGTGTACTTTAGTCACAACTGATTTTTCTCCCAGTTAGGTATTGAGGTTCGACCTGTACATTAGCCTTAGTGTCTTGAGACCAATGGACAGCTCAATTTCTTGGATTTTCCTTCACCGTTGTCGATATTGAGGCGATGTTGAGTTTTATGCGGTCAGGATTGATTTCTACCAATCTGCAACTTACAAATTTTCCGATATAGCCAAAGCAATGTCGGAACTTAGGAGGTTTTGATAAACTGATGATATTTTCAGGGTAATAGCGATGGTTTAGAGTACACTTCAACGCGGTTCCGTCGGTTCAAGCAACAAGGGAGTGGATTCTCGCTTGGACATGGTTCCATTGGTCCAGGAAAAGAAGGAGTTGGGTGCACTTAAACACTGTTCCATCAATTCAATTGGCTAAAGAATGAAAGCTTACTTGGATGCCATTCCGTCGGCCTGAGAAGCAAAAGAAATGGGGCACATTCGAATGCAGTTCCATCTGTTCGAGTGGCTAAGGAAATGGGTGCTTACTTGGACGCGTTTCAATTGGTCCAAGAAGTAAGGTGCGGCTTATAGATGCGCATGAGGGTATGTACCTTCCCGATATTGCCAAAGCAACACTGGTTCTCAGAGGGTAAGGATCGATTTTCCTCATTGGTCTGACAGTTTGAGTCGATTTGCTTCCGTCGATTCGATGGGTCGCTTACTTGAACACAGTTTCATTGATTCAAGAAGCGTGTGGGTGGGAGTATACTTAGACGCGATTCTACAGGTCCAGGCAGCGAGTAAATGGTTTTCGAGTTGATCTGACCTCGTTGACTCATTAGGTTTCTTGCATAAATGTAGTTCCATTGGTTCAATAAGCTAAATAACTTTATTGATAAAATAAAGAGAACGGAAAATCCTGCCTATTTACAATGCCCCAAGTATCCCTAGGTGGCTTGTATTCGAAAACAGGAAATACGTAGATAAAAATTCAAACAAAATATTCCCACAGCGAATCGTTGTTCCAAGCATGGGGAATCCGGATTCCATCGACTGTTGTGAGCTTGAAAGTTCCATCTCCAAGTTTCTGGTCGATAACATATGGCCTTCCTAGTTTGGGCCAAGTGCCTCTGTACCTAAGTAGATTCGTTTTAGGATGAGAACTCCTACTTCGAAGGTGTGTTTGCAAACATTAGTGTTGAAGTGTCGTGCCACTCTCTTTTGATGAGCAACCGTCGTTAACTTAGCTTCTTCCCGCTTTTCATCGATTTGATCAAGCGATTCGAGCAGAAGCTTCTCGTTTTCACTTAGGTTAAAGCGTCGTCTCCGATGAGAGAGGACTTCCAGTTCCACTAGAATCATTGCTTCCAAACCGTATGCCAAAGCGAAAGGTGAATGCCTGGTCGCCAATTTATGAGTCATTCTGTAGGCCCATAGTTCAAGCGGAAGTTTGTTAACCCAATTTCCTTTAGCTTTTTTCAGTCGTTTATTAATGGGGGATTTGATGATTTTGTCCACTACCTCCACTTGCCCGTTGCGGGTGTGCCACTATGGAGAAGCTCTTCTCGATCCGAAAAAGCTTATAGAAGTTATTGAATTCGGCACTCTTGAACTGAGTTCCATTGTCTGTGATGATTTTCTATGGTACCCCGAACCTACATGTAATATTTTTAGTAATGAAGTTAATTACTTTCTTAGAAGTGATGGTGGTCAATGGTTCCGCTTCGGCCTATTGGGTGAAGTAACTAACTGTGACGATAGCATATTTGGCTCCCCTTTTAGCTACTGGCAATACGCCAATTAGATCGATTCCCCAGATTGCAAACGGCTACGGGTTGACAATTTGCTTTAGCTCTATGGATGAGGTTCTTATAATTTTGGCAAATCTCTGGAATTAATCGCAATGTCTAGCTTAGTCTGCTGCGTCTCGGTTATTTGACGACCAGAAATATCCATAATGGAGGACCATCTTTGCTAGTGTCTACCGCTCGATGTGATTCCCGCAGTTGACTTCATGATCTTCCCTAAGGATCCTTTTGGCTTCGCTACTGGTTACACATCTGAGTAAGGGGTGGAGAATCCCTTCATACAGAGCATTCCATCTTGTAGTACAAATCGTGGTGCCTTTCGAAGAAGCTTCTTCCCTTTATTCTGATCCCTGGGGAGTGTCCCTCTTAGTAGGTTGTCTTTGATTGGTGTCAACCATGATTCCTCTTCCTCTGTAGTTTCTATAATCCAATCGACATCTATCTAATCTATGTTAGGAGTCGTCGGCATCTTAACTGGAACTAGCCTCATCGACTGTGCTTCTCCAAAACAGGCTAGTTTAGCTAGGTAATTTGCTTATATATTATGTTTTCTGGAAATATGACTTATGATATAGTGTTCAATGTCATTTAGCAATTCCTATTCCTTTAACAGATAAGGGGCAAGGATTTCTAGCTTAGCTTGATATTTCCTTTCACCTGACAAACAACTAGCTTAGAGTCGTTGTAAATGTGTACAACCCTTATTCATAATTCCTTCATAATTTTCAATCCTGCTATTAACGGCTCACACTCGCCTCGTTGATAGTAGAAGGGAACTCCAACCTTAGAGCGTAGCAAACAAATCATCCTTCGGGAGTTTCGAGAACAACTCCCGCTCCTAAACAGAAATCATTTTATGTGCCATCGACAAACAGTTTCCACTATGACACTACATCTATAGTGTTTTCTTCTTTGCCATCCTGTATTGTGAAATCGAAGTCTATTTATTGTCCTTCGGGGGTGATAAATGATGTCATACTGACTCAACTCGGTGCTCCATTTGAGAAGTCCTCCCGACGTCTCTAGATGGTACATCACCAAGTTCAAAGGTTGATCCATCAACACTTTGATTAGGTGAGCCTAGAAGCATGGACGTAACTTCCTTGATGCAATCAACAGGCAATAGGTTAGTTTTTTCAACTTTGGATAGTTCTTCTCAGCTCCAGTGAATCGCTTACTAATGTAGTAAACGGGCATTGGATTTTAGCTTCATCACATACCAGTGCTGTGTTCAGAGCATGAGTTGAGACTGCTAGTTAGATAAAAAGGTTTTTCCCGCCAATCGATTTAGATAAAACCGGTGGGGTCTCCATAGTCGCAATAAATCCTCAAAAGCGGTTGGGGTCTCTATAGTCGCAATAAATCCTCAAAAGCGGTTTGGTAGGCCTAATTCCATTCACAAAATTTCTTACTCTTCTTTAATGCATCGAAGAACGGTATACACTTGTCTGTTGCTTTGGAAATAAATCAGCTCATCGATGCGACCTTTCAATTTAGACTTTGCAATTCCTTTTTGATCGTAGGGGCTGTGACATTCTGTAGGGCGGTAATCTGCTTGGGATTAGCTTCGACACCCCTAGCATTCACGATGAAACCTAGAAATAACAAACTCCTTATGAAGCTATGTTCGAAGTCAAAGTTCATAAGTAATATATAATATAGTATGTCAATCCTAAATTCATATTCAACCCTGTTTAAGGAGATTTGATTTAGGAATGTTCCAAATGAGAGGTGGCAGCTAATTTAACCAAAATACTAAGTATAGCCTTAAATAATGTCGCAATAAAAATAGTATACATATATGCATAAATTTATAATTGAGCTAGGGATGATTCCAAATGTGGAGAATCCTATGACATTGTTTTGTGAAAAAATATCACGATATAGATCATGAAAGAACCTGGGACTCCCAAGATATCTAGATACATACTCCAAAAGTTCCATATGATAAAGACAGTTTATTTATGGTAGAGAGATATTAGCTAACAGAATAGATAATAAATCAACATAGCGGATTTGTTCACTATGGGACTTGCTCGATCAGTTTTGAGAAAGCTAATCAAAGGAATGGGAGTAAAATTCCATAATTGACCCCCAGTGCAAGTGGAGATTTAAAGATTTAGTGGTATGCCTTTAGGCAATTATATAATTTGTTACATATATCTAACACTAATCAATCTTGTTCATAACAAAAGTGTTTCTTTTCTTTTATTTACTTTGTTATACCATGATATAATTAGTTAAGTAATTAATTTAAATTATACTAATAAGAAAATCCTTAAATAAAATGTTATGTTATTATAGTTGTGAATAACTATAATCGTGAGTAATTAATCAGAAAATAAATAATATTTTGTTTAAATATACCCAGTCAAGATTTTTCAAGAAAGAATATCGATGCATCTGTTGAGATCGGAGTACATATCGCTCTCCAAATGTTGGGCAGTGTATTACATGGCTGTAAGATGCACCAAGTAGTTACACACTCGTATTTATGGGATAATTATGGAATGACTCTTCCGAGAGTTTCATGTTGGTTGATTTCAACCAGGTCAAATACGAAATCGCAATGTGACGATGTTACAAGTTCACTCGACTTGAGAATACTATGGAACTTCAATATGGATACTCCACTTTGATTATATCTAAATCATGGCATGGAATCCATTGAATGAGTGTAGTTGGATCTAAGTTGAAACATTGGAAGTAAAGCACTATTCAATAGAGAATCCGTCTCCTCGGTTGTATACGGTAGACTCCCACAGTCAACTATAGTCAACTCAAAGTAAAAATCTATGGCCAGAGTAGAATGGTTAATAATAAATATTATTATTAATTTAAGGACATTGTTTATAGACCGATGAATTTGAATGTGGATAACATTAGAATTTTATCCAATACTTCATACATTCTGATGTGATATACTATAGGCAAAAAGAACATGCGTAAATTATTGTTATTGACGTTATTAGTACCGATTAAGATAATATAAATTATGATTTTACGAAAAAGATTTGTCAGCGATGAATTTAGCCAAACCGTCACACAACTAACTAAGGTTATGTGTGAAAGTTAATATCTGAATTGTCAATATTAATAGCTGATCGAATTCACACATCTAGGTCTCACAACCGTATTTGTGAATTCTCTGAAAACTACAAAATTTAATTGGTTTGAAAATGTTCAAAATTAGTTAAATTAACTAATATTTAATAAATATTAATTATTGTTATATTTGATGTTTGGAGTGTTTTGGCAAGTGAAGTAGCTTTTGGAAATGTTCTGGAGTTATTAGTAATTGTTTAGATGTGCATATAAAAGTTATATATGCATGTACCGATATAAGATATGGATATATATTTAAATAGACTTTATATATTTAATTGCTTAACGGACTTTGGAATTTTTGGTCCACGAAGAGGACCATCTATTATGATCCATGCAAGGAAATGAAGTGGTTTAGACATTGACCAAAACTTAAATGGAATTAAAGAAAGGTTGTTTTAAAAAGAGTGTAATGACCCGCTATTTCAACCCTAAAAACCGACACTAATACATCCACGGTATTCATGTACCGAGCATCCGAATGCCGGAAAGATAGATTGTTGGGGCCAAAAGAAAAGAAAAGACAGCACATAATCTCATATCATGATGAGTAATATAATATTCAAATGATCATTGCAAAGGAAAACTTTAATATCCGTACAACAATCAGAGTCTAACCTATCATCGCTCTGGAAAGTTATAACATCCCGTTCTCACAAATGCTGATTAATATTATACAAGAAATGTAGTGGAAATATAAAATACGTCGGGTCTTGGAGGCATCTATCTCATCTCCTGAAGCTCCAAGCGTACATCGCTAAATCCGAGAAAAGTACTCAGGTCTGACCCGAGTATTATAGGAAAATAACACCTGGATCGGTATTATAAACCAGCGTGAGAAACTCAAAACATATGGATTTTTTTATTAAAAAAAATCTTCAAAAATAAGGTATCTCGTAAGACCACGCCGCAACATGGGTAGGTTTTTACCTTATTATAACCAAACCATTTTATACGATAATCCAGTGATATTATAACAATGTCTAGGGTTGAAAATAAGTATATAGCATATCTGGAATGGTTACCCATATTTACATTCAATGGTACTAAGTTTTACAACTAAAACTACAAGGTGCATATTGGGGAATGGATTCCATCAATTAAAAGGCATCGGGGTACCACCTACCACAGTGCATCCCTATATAAAATGTATCGAGGGTCAACAGATGGACTCGCTACCAACACAGGACTGGTCTACCCTTTCCTAGATAGTACTGAATATGTCATCACCCTAGCTATTTTCCAACCTTTTCGATGGGGTCGCAGTGTACATAAATCCATAGATAGTGATCTAGAAAGGTGATGATCATATCCTAATGGTAGTAAACCACTTAGCCCTATCGCATCCCCCTGTTTTAGTCATTCCTGGGTATGAGGCTTGAGGCAATGATTACCTCTTATATAACAATCCCACTTGGAATGCTAACACTATCCTCTAGGCAACAATGCAATGCCAGCATTTATCCGTAGAAGTTGTTCAAGTTATGAACAAACTGTACGCACTACATCTACTACATCCTTTTTGGAATTACCCTTAGGATTAGTAGAAGTAGCCCTTACAATTCAAAGAACTCCGTCTTCGGTTTCCATCATCATCTAGATGAATCTAATTTGAATACTTATGTTGGTTTGAAGTGGTTTCTGGATAACTCATGCTTATCTGATCCTGGTCTCTCTAAACCAACAATCGATAGTTTCCGGATGACTCAATCCGGTTTTATTAGAAGTAGGCAGATGATATAAAAGTCCCAAGGAGGTCTCGAATATCCTCCCTTCAAGCGAGAGACATTTCATCGGAATAAGTTCTTCCAAGGGAATCTCAAACCGTATGAAATCGCAAAGCTTTTATATATATTTCTAAGTCATAATAGGTCAAGTTATCGATAGTGGACAAACCACTATCTGGTGTAAGTATATTGTTTGCATGTGGAAAATCGCACATCATATACTTTTCACCACTTTTCGATTTCAAATCTCTATTATCCGTTGATTAACAATGATATCGGACAACTTAGAGTACTACCCTTCCCACGACAACATTCTTAATTCTCACAGAAAGAAACATGCTTCCATATCTCGAAATTTAGTGTCAAGTATAAGATCAAGTACCTTTCATATATTTAATTAATCATGACGTATTTATATAAATTAACCCTCTTATACTTATCACCCTTCCGATATTTCGACTTCTCTATCGCTCGTCCAGAATAGAAGCCAGGTAAGTCAGGGAACTGGTTGTACCTGACCTTGCCTTAGTTAAAACACTCCGATTCTAGATCTCATAGATAAAGAAAAGCCTACTCATTGAGTTTTAGTGCTAAATATAAGATGACTTACTTTCCATTAATGTGTCACCATTGTAGCACTACTTGTCATATTTGTTTTATGTTACTTAATGGCACCGATAGAGAAATCCTTGCATAAAACAAAGTCTTTTTAAAACAACCTGAAAACCAACTCAATAAACTTATTACTCGTCTTTGATTTCAAACTTGTACTGTTCATCAATTAGAAATGAAACCATGTAAGTTGGAGAATCATTACCTCTCGCAACTTAACTCAACATTCACTTCTAACTTCAAAATAGAAACAAGTTTCAATACGTCAAAGTCTAGTAATAAAAATAGGATCCATAAGTTCCAATATACTTGTCATTAAAAACATTTTCCAAAATCACTTATTTAAACCAAAGTTCTATTTAAAAAGGCAACATCTTTCCTTTTCATAAAGTAAACAACTTATCTAATAATAACTGTTGAATATGCATCTATATGATTTTTGTTTGATGATAATAAACATATATATATATTCATTTAAATGTATTTGATATTGTACTATTTTATTTTTCACAAAATAAATAAATATTTGCTGAATAAAAATAAATAACACAGAATTTGAATTCAAACAGAAATTTTATTCAAACAAATATTTATTACAATTTTGATAGTACAATTTCAAGCTCTCACTATAGCTATACGATTTCAGTCACAATACAATTACATTACAATTTCATAGATACATCAGTTCCTCACTACATTTCACCCACACTCATAGTTTTATCTTCAACTTCACTACAGTGTGAATCTAGCATCTGAGCAATCTGCAAAAATATTCACTAACACAGTGAAATTGAAAAAGAAATATTTTTGCAATATAAAATAAAATGTGGATTTTGAAAAAATTATTTGTCTCGGTTATTTGGGTTGTTCGTCATCATTTATATTCGAATTCATCACACACGAACAATGTGACATGCACAGTGTATCACTGTACATGCCACAAGGCCGTGTACACCGATATATATGTACACTTGATCAATTTACAGGGACAAGTAAGCACAAGGTCAAACCCAGATAAAAAGACAGGTTCAACTCAGGTGCAACATAAATAAAATCTCGACTTCATCACAAGGTTAAACCCAAATAAAACACGGGTTCAACTCAGGTGCAACAAAAGTGTATAAGCTCAAATAATCAAACATACAACAGAGCTCACTACAACAATACCAGCTCACTGCAACAATACTTCTGAATGGAGGAAGTACAACAGCACCAAACAAAGAAGATGGTCAACACTTATGAATACAGACAGTCAAAACCCAATACCTCCAGACTAAATACAAATGCCAGAAAATACCAAACTTCAGCAATCAAGACATGAACAGAAGAAGTGTGCAAACAAGAACAAATGCAATAGTGTCAAGATGCACCAGCCCACTTACAACATAAACAGAAGGAACACATATCAGTGCCAAACATACAAAACAAATGCCAAAGCTCAGTGCAACCCAGTGTCAACAATGTTTGAAGTGAATGCAGAGAAAACTTTACAGTGATACAGTGACAACATACAAATGCTCATTAGAATGACCAGAATAAAGATACATGAACAAGAGTGAATCAGAGTAGACAGCAACTAACCACAAGGCTACATCACTAACAAATGCAATGCATCACTGAAACACAAAGATCAGGCCTCAACATAACAAATGATCAACAATGAACCAGAGAATATGCGATTAAAGTTTGCAGTTGACAATGCACAAGACCAAAAATGAAACAGAGGTGGCTACAGGGATGAACAGACATAGCCGAAGCCTAGTTAAATGTCAAACTCAAAGCCGCAATGAACAAGTCAGAACACAGAACCAAAATCAACATCGTCAATGCAATTCAATGCCGTGATGACCAAGCAAATTGACCATGCAAAGAATCAACACCGTGAGTATCAAGCAACGAGATTATATGAATTGAAGAAGTCGGATAAATCACCATCGTTCAAGAATAATCAAATGGCCGAAGACAAATTCAAATAATTTTGTACGAACGAAAATTATGGAGTTCGACTCCTATATAAAAACCCTAACATCATCATCGGCAAAGTATAAGAGTTCGAATACGAAAATTGAAAAGTAACAGAGCATAAATTCTTACCAGAAGCAAGAATCGAACTCGTCGAAGTAGCCAGAGAGAGCAAAGAGAAATCGATCGAGCTAAGCAATTCTCGAACAATCAACAAAACGATCGACGTAGGGACGGCACTTCGAAAAGCCCAAAGTTCAGAGCGCAAGAGGAACGAAAGCCCTAACTCAGTTGCAAAGAGGAACGAACGAGATTAACAAAGCCGCCATTTTTTCACAAGCCAGAGAGAAGTAACGGGCTAGAGTTAATGAAGAAAGGAGGAAGGGCCGGCCTTGTTAAAATAATAATAGGATAAAAGGGTTTTATTATAAAAAAGGGTTTTATTTATATTTTTATAGAGCTTTGTTTTTTAAATTGTTTTTAAATCATTTTTAAATTTGTATTTCAATTTCAAACTGCTATTTTTTCTAGTCGTGTGACTAGGGGACAAACTACGTGGCGTAGTTTGAGAATTCGCAACTCAGTGGCTGAGTTGTGGCAGGGTTTTGAGCGTAGAGTTAGAGTAGTCAATAGCGGGTATAGCAAGTTTACGTGTGTAAGCGTCTGACTATCTAATTTCTAGTAGAAACCTTGGGGGCAGCAAGTAGGCAGGGTTTTGCCGAAGCTGGGTAAATTATGTGTTGTTCTGTTCTGCTTTTATTATTCTGATATTATCTGTGCTGTGTTTATTCTGCTGTGATTTGTGTTAATATATATTTCCGCAATAATTTTTATAATTAACACTATCACCCTATTCACCCCCCCTCTAGGGTGAAATCGATCCTACAAGTGGTATCAGAGCTAGGAATAGAGTCAAATTTTTGATTTAAAAATTCGATTTTTTTAAAAAATTTGAATTTTTAGAATGGCTTCTTTTAATAATGCTTTTGCTGAGGGTCAGTCGATAGTTAGACCACCAATGTTCAATGGTGAATATGCTTATTGGAAAAATAGGATGGAAATTTTTCTAAAACCATTGACGCTTGGGATATTGTGGAAACATGATATAATAAACCAACTATAATAGTGAACAATCAGGAAATAGAAAAACCAAAGGATCAATGGACAGAATTAGAAAACAAATTACAAATTACTAACGCCAAAGCAATGAATTCTATTATCTGTTCATTGGGTCAATTTGAATTTAATCGTGTTTCACATTGTCTGACTGCGCAGGAAATATGGCATACACTCGAAGTGACTCACGAAGGAACATCTCAAGTCAAAGAATCTCGCCTTGCTATGCTAAGCAGTGAATATGAGAACTTTACAATGGCGAAGGAAGAAAATGTCAAAGAGATGTACGGACGACTTTCCAATATCGTATACAAATCGAAAGCTCTCGGAAAATCATACACCGAACTGGAAATAGTCCGAAAAATCCTCAGAGTCCTTCCACGAAGCTTTGAAGCCAAAGTGACTGCAATTCAAGAATCAAAAGATTTGAAACAGTTGAAAGTTGAAGAACTCATCGGAAATCTCACCACATATGAGCTAGAGATGAAATTCAAAGAAGAGCGTGAAGGAGGAGATACTCGGAACAAACCGATAGCTCTCAAAGGAACAACTGAAAGTGATGATGATGACGATGATGATGGTGTAAAAGAACTAGAGCTGTTAATAAGGAAATTCAAAAAGTGGAATCAGAAACACGGTAATCCAGTTCTAAACCAAAAGTTAAAAAGCAGAATAGCAAAAGTATTTGACAGCCCAGACAAACAGAAGATCATCTGTTACGAGTGCAACAAACCCGGTCATATCAGTCCCGATTGTCCACAAAATAAATTCAGCCGTGGAAAGAAACAGAAAAAGAAAAGTTTTGCAGCTACTTGGGATGAAACAGACGAGGAAGATCAAAGCACTGGCAGTGGAAGTGAAAAGGCAGAATTGTGTCTTCAAGGTGATATAACTGACAGTGACGATGACGAGCCAAGTGAGGTATCAAAACTTACCCATTCTGAGTTGCTTATTTATTTCCATGAAGTAAACGGCTGTTTTGAACGACTTAGGGGAAGATACGCTAAACTTGAATCGCAAAGAGATAGTTTGATAGAATCAAATGAACAGCTTGAACAGTTAGTTAAAAACTATCAAAGTAGAATCCCTAAGTGTGATAAGTGTCCAACATTCGAAGATGAGATTAAAAAATCAGAAATTAATATAGAATCACTTGAAAATGAAATTCTGATTTTAAAAGAAAGTGAAAATACGAGAAGAGAAAATTCTATCAAAAGGTGCACACAATTGTTAAATGAAAACGAATCACTCAAATCACAAGTCCAACAATTGTCTACTACTTTAGATAAGTTTTCCAAAAGTAAAAATCCTTGAATATGCTATTAGGGAAACAATCGGTCAATATTGATAGACAAGGACTTGGGTATACTAAAAAAGAACGATATAAAAGTGAAATTAAGCAAGACAATTCAATGTGCACTATTTGTAGAAAATTTGGACACAATCAAAACAATTGTTGGTATATGCCCAAACACGAGAAAACAATTCCAATTTGGTTTCCAAAAGGCACAAATATAAAATCCCTCAAAGTTAAACAAATTTGGGTGCCAAAAGGAACGTATATTAATAGTTTTGGGTCTACACAAAATTATTCTTCAAATAATTCTGCCACTAACAACCATGGACCTATAAAAACAAATAGGTCACAAAAATATTTCGTCGTGTAGGTGTGGTGGCAGGCTAAGGGACAACAATGGTGTTATTTGGATTCTGGCTGTTCCAGACACACAAAGGATTTCAAATCAAAGTTCCTTAGCCTAGAATAAAGGTGACAGAATCATGATGGGCAACAACGAAAAATTATCGTAAAGGTAAAACAGGTAAAAGTATACTCATCTTGAATAACATTGTTTAATGTGATTATCTGCACCATAGTTTTATTTATATCAGCCAGTAATGTGATGATGGTATAAATGTTGATAATAATTCTGACTACTTTCAAAATTGTTTGCCATTTATACCGAAGAATACTACAATCCTTGAGATATTTAACTATAGATTAATTTAGATTAATGATGATGATTGTTGATAATATATTTGGCTTAAAACTTCATTCATGGAATTTTCAATGGACACGACTTCAATCCTAAAGAATTTCATCATACTGCAAATTATAAAAAGGATTTTGAGAAATTATTGAAATTGTTTAATTTTTAAGAAATTATGGAAATTATTGAAATCTTAAAAATTGTTGGAAGTGTTAAAATTTTTTGAAATTTTTGAAAGTGTTGAAACTTGAAGAAATTGTTGAAACTTCAAGAATTTGCTTTGAAATAATAACGATGTTTTAAATAACTGTTGACTTCTCATGAATATAGTTGTTTATTCTACGTTTTTTGAAATTGACACTATAATGTTTGTTTGATTGTTTACACGGCTTCAATTCAATTTCAAGAGAATTTCATTTAAAAATTGTTGAACATTATTCTGAAAGAGTTTGTTGAAATTTCATAATCTGGTCTATGACTTCAAACGAGTGATTACTGAGTGAAAGTAAAAATCAGATGCAGATTTCACTGGCAATGTAGTTGTTAGAAAAAATTACTAGTGAAATGTGATTATTTATTGACTTTCACTAGCTGCATCATTTTTCAAAGAAAATATCTGACTATTTTTCATTTCAAATATTTTTAAATTAACAGATATTTTTTCAAGAAAATCATTTTTGACCTTGTTTCAGATTAGTTAGTTCAGAAATTGATTTTATAATTATTTTTGAAATTGATTTTAAATCACTATTTTAACTAATCTGACCCCCTGCTAATTATCGAAAAGATAAATAGTGATTGAAAAAGTGATGAGTGTTGATATTAATTATATATTATAACTCAAGAAAGTATATATAGAAAATTTCTTTAGAAATTTAAATAAGAGTTATAAAAATTTTCGTTTGATAAAAATTTCACGACCATTTCTATTTCTATCATTTTTCTATCAACCATCACTCATCAAAATCCAATATAGTAAGTCAATATGTGGTATTTTAAACGAGAATCATTCATTTTTCATTTTATTATTTTTTTAACAAAGAAAAACATCCAAAGAATTCACTCTCATTTAAAAGTCCTCACGGTTATGCATGGGTGAATTACTTTGAATTTTTTTATGTGCTTTCATACTCATTTAAAAGTCCTCACGGTTATGCATGTATGGAACGCATATCAAAAATTGATTGATTAAATAGACAAGTGGATTCTAATCCCATTTAAAAGTCCTCACGGTTATGCGTGGTTAGAAGATACTTGAATTCATTTTTTAAAATTTTGAAATACTACTAATCTCATTTAAAAGTCCTAACGGTTATGCATGGTTAGTAGATATTCAAATTCCTGTTATAAATATACCACAAATAGACCCAACTATATGGTTATATATGATGATATTATTCCTATCATTCTAAAGTGGAATATGCGTCAAACAAAGTATTTATGATTTTTGTTTGATTTTTCTATTGAAATTTAATATTTATACTCGATTGGGAATTAATATTATTTTAATGTCAATCACTTTATCTCTATTTTTTCTAGCACTATTATTCTTTTGCTGATAACAAAAGGGGGAGAGAAAAGTTAAGATTTTGAAAATAAAGGTCAAATATTTTCTAATTGCATCAAAGCTCATTGGAATATTTTATTCTCATGCATATATGTAGGGGGAGTAATGTGTAGAGAGGGAGCATTCAAATAGGGGGAGCAAACTGAATAATCAAATACATTTAAAATAGTCAAAATCTTAAATATACGTTTGTTATCATCAAAAGGGGGAGATTGTTGAATATGCATATATATGATTTTTGTTTGATGATAATAAACATATATATATTCATTTAAATGTATTTGATATTGTACTATTTTATTTTTCACAGAATAAATAAATATTTGCTGAATAAAAATAAATAACACAGATTTTGAATTCATACAGAAATTTTATTCAAACAAATATTTATTACAATTTTGATAGTACAATTTCAAGCTCTCACTATAACTATACGATTTCAGTCACAATACAATTACATCACAATTTCATAGATACATCAGTTCCTCACTACATTTCACTCACACTCGTAGTTTTATCTTCAACTTCACTTCAGTGTGAATCTCGCATCTGAGCAATCTGCAAAAATATTCACTAACGCAGTGAAATTGAAAAAGAAATATTTTTGCAATATAAAATAAAATGTGGATTTTGAAAAAATTATTTGCCTCGGTTATTTGGGTTGTTCGTCATCATTTATATTCGAATTCATCACACACGAACAATGTGACATGCAAAGTGTATCACTGTACATGCCACAAGGCCATGTACACCGATATATATGTACACTTGATCAATTTACAGGGACAGGTAAGCACAAGGTCAAACCCAGATAAAAAGACAGGTTCAACTCAGGTGCAACATAAATAAAATCTCAACTTCAGCACAAGGTCAAACCCAAATAAAACACGGGTTCAACTCAGGTGCAAGTGCAACAAAAGTGTATAAGCTCAAATAATCAAACATACAACAGAGCTCACTACAACAATACCAGCTCACTGCAACAATACTTCTGAATGGAGGAAGTACAACAGCACCAAACAAAGAAGATGGTCAACACTTATGAATACAGACAGTCAAAACCCAATACCTCCAGACTAAATACAAATGCCAGAAAATACCTAACTTCAGCAATCAAGACATGAACAGAAGAAGTGTGCAAACAACAACAAATGCAACAGTGTCAAGATGCACCAGCCCACTTACAACATAAACAGAAGGAACACATATCAGTGCCAAACATACAAAAAAAATGCCAAAGCTCAGTGCAACCCAGTGTCAACACTGTTTGAAGTGAATGCAGAGAACACTTTACAGTGATACAGTGACAACATACAAATGCTCATATGAATGACCAGAATAAAGAAACATGAACAAGAGTGAATCAGAGTAGACAGCAACTAACCAAAAGGCTACATCACTAACAAATGCAATGCATCACTGAAACACAAAGATCAGGCCTCAACATAACAAATGATCAACAATGAACCAGACAATATGCGATTAAAGTTTGCAGTTGACAATGCACAAGACCAAAAATGAAACAGAGGTGGCTACAGGGATGAACAGACATAGCCGAAGCCTAGTTAAATTTCAAACTCAAAGCCGCAATGAACAAGTCAGAACACGGAACCAAAATCAACATCGTCAATGCAATTCAATGCCGTGATGACCAAGCAAATTGACCATGCAAAGAATCAACACAGTGAGTATCAAGCAATGAAATTATATGAATTGAAGAAGTCGGATAAATCACCATCGTTCAAGAATAATCAAATGGCCGAAGACAAATTCAAATAATTTTGTACGAACGAAAATTATGGAGTTCGACTCCTATATAAAAACCCTAACATCATCATCGGCAAAGTATAAGAGTTCGAATACGAAAATCGAAAAGTAACAGAGCATAAATTCTTACCAGAAGCAAGAATCGAACTCGTCGAAGTAGCCAGAGAGAGCAAAGAGAAATCGATCGAGCTAAGCAATTCTCGAACAATCAACAAAACGATCGACGTAAGGACGGCACTTCGAAAAGCCCAAAGTTCAGAGCGCAAGAGGAACGAAAGCCCTTACTCAGTTGCAAAGAGGAACGAACGAGATTAACAAAGCCGCCATTTTTTCACAATCCAGAGAGAAGTAACGGGCTAGAGTTAATGAAGAAAGGAGGAAAGGCCGGCCATGTTAAAATAATAATAGGATAAAAGGGTTTTATTATAAATATTTTTATAGGGCTTTGTTTTTTAAATTGTTTTTAAATCGTTTTTAAATTTGTATTTCAATTTCAAACTGCTATTTTTTCTAGTCGTGTGACTAGGGGACAAACTACGTGGCGTAGTTTGAGAATTCACAACTCAGTGGCTGAGTTGTGGCAGGGTTTTGAGCGTAGAGTTAGAGTAGTCAATAGCGGGTATAGCAAGTTTACGTGTGTAAGCGTCTAACTATCTAATTTCTAGTAGAAACCTTGGGGGCAGCACGTAGGCAGGGTTTTGCCGAAGCTGGGTAAATTATGTGTTGTTCTGTTCTACTTTTATTATTCTGATATTATCTGTGCTGTGTTTATTCTGCTATGATTTGTGTTAATATATATTTCTGCAATAATTTTTATAATTAACACTATCACCCTATTCACCCCCCCTCTAGGGTGATATCGATCCTACAAGTGGTATCAGAGCTAGGAATAGAATCAAATTTTTGATTTAAAAATTCGATTTTTTTTTTAAATTTGAATTTTTAGAATGGCTTCTTTTAATAATGCTTTTGATGAGGGTCGGTCGATAGTTAGACCACCAATGTTCAATGGTGAATATGCTTATTGGAAAAATAGGATGGAAATTTTTCTAAAAACCATTGACGCATGGGATATTGTGGAAACATGATATAATAAACCAACTATAATAGTGAACAATCAGGAAATAGAAAAACCAAAGGATCAATGGACAGAATTAGAAAACAAATTACAAATTACTAACGCCAAAGCAATGAATTCTAGTATCTGTTCATTGGATCAATTTGAATTTAATCGTGTTTCACATTGTCTGACTGCGCAGGAAATATGGCATACACTCGAAGTGACTCACGAAGGAACATCTCAAGTCAAAGAATCTCGCCTTGCTATGCTAAGCAGTAAGTATGAGAACTTTACAATGGCGAAGGAAGAAAATGTCAAAGAGATGTACGGACGACTTTCCAATATCGTATACAAATCGAAAGCTCTCGGAAAATCATACACCGAACTGGAAATAGTCCGAAAAATCCTCAGAGTCCTTCCACGAAGCTTTGAAACCAAAGTGACTGCAATTCAAGAATCAAAAGATTTGAAACAGTTGAAAGTTGAAGAACTCATCGGAAATCTCACCACATATGAGCTAGAGATGAAATTCAAAGAAGAGCGTGAAGGAGGAGATACTCGGAACAAACCGATAGCTCTCAAAGGAACAACTGAAAGTGTTGATGATGACGATGATGATGGTGCAAAAGAACTAGAGCTGTTAATAAGGAAATTCAAAAAGTGGAATCAGAAACACGGAAATCCAGCTCTAAACCAAAAGTTAAAAAGCAGAATAGCAAAAGTATTTGACAGCCCAGACAAACATAGATCATTTGTTACGAGTGCAACAAACCCGGTCATATCAGTCCCGATTGTCCACAAAATAAATTCAGCCGTAGAAAGAAACAGAAAAAGAAAAGTTTTGCAGCTACTTGGGATGAAACAGACGAGGAAGATCAAAGCACTGGTAGTGGAAGTGAAAAGGCAGAATTGTGTCTTCAAGGTGATATAACTGACAGTGACGATGACGAGCCAAGTGAGGTATCAAAACTTACCCATTCTGAGTTGCTTATTAATTTCCATGAAGTAAACAGCTATTTTGAACGACTTAGGGAAAGATACGCTAAACTTGAATCGCAAAGAGATAGTTTGATAGAATCAAATGAACAGCTTGAACAGGTAGTTAAAAACTATCAAAGTAGAATCCCTAAGTGTGATAAGTGTCCAACATTCGAAGATGAGATTAAAAAATCAGAAATTAATATAGAATCACTTGAAAATGAAATTCTGATTTTAAACGAAAGTGAAAATACGAGAAGAGAAAATTCTTTCAAAAGGTGCACACAATTGTTAAATGAAAACGAATCACTCAAATCACAAGTCCAACAATTGTCTACTACATTAGATAAGTTTTCCAAAAGTAAAAAATCCTTGAATATGCTATTAGGGAAACAATCGGTCAATATTAATAGACAAGGACTTGGGTATACTCAAAAAGAACGATATAAAAGTGAAATTAAGCAAGACAATTCAATATGCACTATTTGTAGAAAATTTGGACACAATCAAAACAATTGTTGGTATATGCCCAAACACGAGAAAACAATTCCAATTTGGTTTCCAAAAGGCACAAATATAAAATCCCTCAAAGTTAAACAAATTTGGGTGCCAAAAGGAACGTATATTAATAGTTTTGGGTCTACACAAAATTATTCTTCAAATAATTCTGCCACTAACAACCATGGACCTATAAAAACAAATAGGTCACAAAAATCTTTCGTCGTGTAGGTGTGGTGGCAGGCTAAGGGACAACAATGGTGTTTTTTGGATTCTGGCTGTTCCAGACACACAAAGGATTTCAAATCAAAGTTCCTTAGCCTAGAATAAAGGTGACAGAATCATGATGGGCAACAACGAAAAATTATCGTAAAGGTAAAACAGGTAAAAGTATACTCATCTTGAATAACATTGTTTAATGTGATTATCTGCACCATAGTTTTATTTATATCAGCCAGTAATGTGATGATGGTATAAATGTTGATAATAATTATGACTACTTTCAAAATTGTTTGCCATTTATACCGAAGAATACTACAATCCTTGAGATATTTAACTATAGATTAATTTAGATTAATGATGATGATTGTTGATAATATATTTGGCTAAAAACTTCATTCACGGAATTTTCAATGGACACGACTTCAATCCTAAAGAATTTCATCATACTGCAAATTATAAAAAGGATTTTGAGAAATTATTGAAATTGTTTAATTTTTAAGAAATTATGGAAATTATTGAAATCTTAAAAATTGTTGGAAGTGTTAAAATTTTTTGAAATTTTTGAAAGTGTTGAAACTTGAAGAAATTGTTGAAACTTCAAGAATTTGCTTTGAAATAATAACGATGTTTTAAATAACTGTTGACTTCTCATGAATATAGTTGTTTATTCTACAGTTTTTGAAATTGACACTATAATGTTTGTTTGATTGTTTACCCGGCTTCAATTCAATTTCAAGAGAATTTCATTTAAAAATTGTTGAACATTATTCTGAAAGAGTTTGTTGAAATTTCATAATCTGGTCTATGACTTCAAACGAGTGATTACTGAGTGAAAGTAAAAATCAGATGCAGATTTCATTGGCAATGTAGTTGTTAGAAAAAATTACTAGTGAAATGTGATTATTTATTGACTTTCATTAGCTGCATCATTTTTCAAAGAAAATATCTGACTATTTTTCATTTCAAATATTTTTAAATTAATAGATATTTTTCTTAAATAAACCCTTCAAGAAAATCATTTTTGACCTTGTTTCAGATTAGTTAGTTCAGAAATTGATTTTGTAATTATTTTTGAAATTGATTTTAAATCACTACTTTAACTAATCTGACCCCCTGCTAATTATCGAAAAGATAAATAGTGATTGAAAAAGTGATGAGTGTTGATATTAATTATATATTATAACTCAAGAAAGTATATATAGAAAATTTCTTTATAAATTTAAATAAGAGTTATAAAAATTTTCGTTTGATAAAAATTTCACGACCATTTCTATTTCTATCATTTTTCTATCAACCATCACTCATCAAAATCCAATATAGTAAGTAAATATGTGGTATTTTAAACGAGAATCATTCATTTTTCATTTTATTATTTTTTTAACAAAGAAAAACATCCAAAGAATTCACTCTCATTTAAAAGTCCTCACGGTTATGCATGGGTGAATTACTTTGAATTTGTTATGTGCTTTCATACTCATTTAAAAGTCCTTACGGTTATGCATGTATGGAACGCATATCAAAAATTGATTGATTAAATAGACAAGTGGATTCTAATCCCATTTAAAAGTCCTCACGGTTATGCGTGGTTAGAAGATACTTGAATTCATTTTTTAAAATTTTGAAATACAACTAATCTCATTTAAAAGTCCTAACGGTTATGCATGGTTAATAGATATTCAAATTCCTGTTTTAAATATACAACAAATAGACCCAACTATATGGTTATATATGATGATATTATTCCTATCATTCTAAAGTGGAATATGCGTCAAACAAAGTATTTATGATTTTTGTTTGATTTTTCTATTGAAATTTAATATTTATACTCGATTGGGAATTAATATTATTTTAATGTCAATCACTTTATCTCTATTTTTTCTAGCACTATTATTCTTTTGCTGATAACAAAAGGGGGAGAGAAAAGTTAAGATTTTGAAAATAAAGGTCAAATATTTTCTAATTGCATCAAAGCTCATTGGAATATTTTATTCTCATGCATATATGTAGGGGGAGTAATGTGTAGAGAGGGAGCATTCAAATAGGGGGAGCAAACTGAATAATCAAATACATTTAAAATAGTCAAAATCTTAAATATACGTTTGTTATCATCAAAAGGGGGAGATTGTTGAATATGCATATATATGATTTTTGTTTGATGATAATAAACATATATATATTCATTTAAATGTATTTGATATTGTACTATTTTATTTTTCACAGAATAAATAAATATTTGCTGAATAAAAATAAATAACACAGAATTTGAATTCAAACAGAAATTTTATTCAAACAAATATTTATTACAATTTTGATAGTACAATTTCAAGCTCTCACTATAACTATACGATTTCAGTCACAATACAATTACATCACAATTTCATAGATACATCAGTTCCTCACTACATTTCACTCACACTCGTAGTTTTATCTTCAACTTCACTTCAGTGTGAATCTCGCATCTGAGCAATCTGCAAAAATATTCACTAACGCAGTGAAATTGAAAAAGAAATATTTTTGCAATATAAAATAAAATGTGGATTTTGAAAAAAATATTTGCCTCGGTTATTTGGGTTGTTCGTCATCATTTATATTCGAATTCATCACACACGAATAATGTGACATGCATAGTGTATCACTATACATGCCACAAGGCCGTGTACATCGATATATATGTACACTTGATCAATTTACAGGGACAGGTAAGCACAAGGTCAAACCCAGATAAAAAGACAGGTTCAACTCAGGTGCAACATAAATAAAATCTCGACTTCAGCATAAGGTCAAACCCAAATAAAACACGGGTTCAACTCAGGTGCAACAAAAGTGTATAAGCTCAAATAATCAAACATACAACAGAGCTCACTACAACAATACCAGCTCACTGCAACAATACTTCTGAATGGAGGAAGTACAACAGCACCAAACAAAGAAGATGGTCAACACTTATGAATACAGACAGTCAAAACCCAATACCTCCAGACTAAATACAAATGCCAGAAAATACCAAACTTCAGCAATCAAGACATGAACAGAAGAAGTGTGCAAACAACAACAAATGCAAAAGTGTCAAGATGCACTAGCCCACTTACAACATAAACAGAAGGAACACATATCAGTGCCAAACATACAAAACAAATGCTAAAGCTCAGTGCAACCCAGTGTCAACAATGTTTGAAGTGAATGCAGAGAACACTTTACAGTGATACAGTGACAACATACAAATGCTCATATGAATGACCAGAATATAGATACATGAACAAGAGTGAATCAGAGTAGACAACAACTAACCACAAGGCTACATCACTAACAAATACAATGCATCACTGAAACACAAAGATCAGGCCTCAACATAACAAATGATCAACAATGAACCAGACAATATGCGATTAAAGTTTGCAGTTGACAATGCACAAGACCAAAAATGAAACAGAGGTGGCTACAGGGATGAACAGACATAGCCGAAGCCTAGTTAAATGTCAAACTCAAAGCCGCAATGAACAAGTCAGAACACGGAACCAAAATCAACATCGTCAATGCAATTCAATGCCGTGATGACCAAGCAAATTGACCATGCAAAGAATCAACACCGTGAGTATCAAGCAACGAAATTATATGAATTGAAGAAGTCGGATAAATCACCATCGTTCAAGAATAATCAAATGGCCGAAGACAAATTCAAATAATTTTGTACGAACGAAAATTATGGAGTTCGACTCCTATATAAAAACCCTAACATCATCATCGACAAAGTATAAGAGTTCGAATACGAAAATCGAAAAGTAACAGAGCATAAATTCTTACCAGAAGCAAGAATCGAACTCGTCGAATTAGCCAAAGAGAGCAAAAAGAAATCGATCGAGCTAAGCAATTCTCGAACAATCAACAAAACGATCGACGTAGGGACGACACTTCGAAAATCCCAAAGTTCAGAGCGCAAGAGGAACGAAAGCCCTAACTCAGTTGCAAAGAGGAACGAACGAGATTAACAAAGCCGCCATTTTTTCACAAGCCAGAGAGAAGTAACGGGCGAGAGTTAATGAAGAAAGTAGGAAGGGCCGGCCTTGTTAAAATAATAATAGGATAAAAGGGTTTTATTATGAAAAAGGGTTTTATTTATATTTTTATAGGGCTTTGTTTTTTAAATTGTTTTTAAATCGTTTTTAAATTTGTATTTCAATTTCAAACTGCTATTTTTTCTAGTCGTGTGACTAGGGGACAAACTACGTGGCATAGTTTGAGAATTCGCAACTCAGTGGCTAAGTTGTGGCAGGGTTTTGAGCATAGAGTTAGAGTAGTCAATAGCGGGTATGGCAAGTTTACGTGTGTAAGCGTCTGACTATCTAATTTCTAGTAGAAACCTTGGGGGCAGCACGTAGGCAGGGTTTTGCCGAAGCTGGGTAAATTATGTGTTGTTCTGTTCTGCTTTTATTATTCTGATATTATCTGTGCTGTGTTTATTCTGCTGTGATTTGTGTTAATATATATTTCCGCAATAATTTTTATAATTAACACTATCACCCTATTCACCCCCCCTCTAGGGTGAAATCGATCCTACAAGTGGTATCAGAGCTAGGAATAGAGTCAAATTTTTGATTTAAAAATTCGATTTTTTTTAAAATTTGAATTTTTAGAATGGCTTCTTTTAATAATGCTTTTGCTGAGGGTCAGTCGATAGTTAGACCACCAATGTTCAATGGTGAATATGCTTATTGGAAAAATAGGATGGAAATTTTTCTAAAAACCATTGACGCGTGGGATATTGTGGAAACATGATATAATAAACCAACTATAATAGTGAACAATCAGGAAATAGAAAAACCAAAGGATCAATGGACAGAATTCGAAAACAAATTACAAATTACTAACGCCAAAGCAATGAATTCTATTATCTGTTCATTGGATCAATTTGAATTTAATCGTGTTTCACATTGTCTGACTGCGCAGGAAATATGGCATACACTCGAAGTGACTCACGAAGGAACATCTCAAGTCAAAGAATCTCGCCTTGCTATGCTAAGCAGTAAGTATGAGAACTTTACAATGGCGAAGGAAGAAAATGTCAAAGAGATGTACGGACGACTTTCCAATATCGTATACAAATCGAAAGCTCTCGGAAAATCATACACCGAACTGGAAATAGTCCGAAAAATCCTCAGAGTCCTTCCACGAAGCTTTGAAGCCAAAGTGACTGCAATTCAAGAATCAAAAGATTTGAAACAGTTGAAAGTTGAAGAACTCATCGGAAATCTCACCACATATGAGCTAGAGATGAAATTCAAAGAAGAGCGTGAAGGAGGAGATACTCGGAACAAAACGATAGCTCTCAAAGGAACAACTGAAAGTGATGATGACGACGATGATGATGGTGCAAAAGAACTAGAGCTGTTAATAAGGAAATTCAAAAAGTGGAATCAGAAACACGGAAATCCAGCTCTAAACCAAAAGTTAAAAAGCAGAATAGCAAAAGTATTTGACAACCCATACAAACAGAAGATCATCTGTTACGAGTGCAACAAACCCGATCATATCAGTCCCGATTGTCCACAAAATAAATTCAGCCGTGGAAAGAAACAGAAAAAGAAAAGTTTTGCAGCTAATTGGGATGAAACAGACGAGGAAGATCAAAGCATTGGCAGTGGAAGTGAAAAGGCAGAATTGTGTCTTCAAGGTGATATAACTGACAGTGACGATGACGAGCCAAGTGAGGTATCAAAACTTACCCATTCTGAGTTGCTTATTTATTTCCATGAAGTAAACGGCTGTTTTGAACGACTTAGGGAAAGATACGCTAAACTTGAATCGCAAAGAGATAGTTTGATAGAATCAAATGAACAGCTTGAACAGTTAGTTAAAAACTATCAAAGTAGAATCCCTAAGTGTGATAAGTGTCCAACATTCGAAGATGAGATTAAAAAATCAGAAATTAATATAGAATCACTTGAAAATGAAATTCTGATTTTAAAAGAAAGTGAAAATACGAGAAGAGAAAATTCTATCAAAAGGTGCACACAATTGTTAAATGAAAACGAATCACTCAAATCATAAGTCCAACAATTGTCTACTACTTTAGGTAAGTTTTCCAAAAGTAAAAAATCCTTGAATGTGCTATTAGGGAAACAAGCGGTCAATATTGATAGAAAAGGACTTGGGTATACTCAAAAAGAACGATATAAAAGTGAAATTAAACAAGACAATTCAATGTGCACTATTTGTAGAAAATTTGGACACAATCAAAACAATTGTTGGTATAGGCCCAAACACGAGAAAACAATTCCAATTTGGTTTCCAAAAGGCACAAATATAAAATCCCTCAAAGTTAAACAAATTTGGGTGCCAAAAGGAACGTATATTAATAGTTTTGGGTCTACACAAAATTATTCTTCAAATAATTCTGCCACTAACAACCATGGACCTATAAAAACAAATAGGTCACAAAAATCTTTCGTCGTGTAGGTGTGATGGCAGGCTAAGGGACAACAATGGTGTTATTTGGATTCTGGCTGTTCCAGACACACAAAGGATTTCAAATCAAAGTTCCTTAGCCTAGAATAAAGGTGACAGAATCACGATGGGCAACAACGAAAAATTATCGTAAAGGTAAAACAGGTAAAAGTATACTCATCTTGAATAACATTGTTTAATGTGATTATCTACACCATAGTTTTATTTATATCAGCCAGTAATGTGATGATGGTATAAATGTTGATAATAATTCTGACTACTTTCAAAATTGTTTGCCATTTATACCGAAGAATACTACAATCCTTGAGATATTTAACTATAGATTAATTTAGATTAATGATGATGATTGTTGATAATATATTTGGCTAAAAACTTCATTCACGGAAATTTCAATGGACACGACTTCAATCCTAAAGAATTTCATCATACTGCAAATTATATAAAGGATTTTGAGAAATTATTGAAATTGTTGAATTTTTAAGAAATTATGGAAATTATTGAAATCTTAAAAATTGTTGGAAGTGTTAAATTTTTTTAAAATTTTTGAAAGTGTTGAAACTTGAAGAAATTGTTGAAACTTCAAGAATTTGCTTTGAAATAATAATGATGTTTTAAATAACTTTTGACTTCTCATGAATATAGTTGTTTATTCTACGGTTTTTGAAATTGACACTATAATGTTTGTTTGATTGTTTACACGGCTTCAATTCAATTTCAAGAGAATTTCATTTAAAAATTGTTGAACATTATTCTGAAAGAGTTTGTTGAAATTTCATAATCTGGTCTATGACTTCAAACAAGTGATTACTGAGTGAAAGTAAAAATCAGATGCAGATTTCACTGGCAATTTAGTTGTTAGAAAAAATTACTGGTGAAATGTGATCATTTATTGACTTTCATTAGCTGCATCATTTTTCAAAGAAAATATCTGACTATTTTTCATTTCAAATATTTTTAAATTAACAGATATTTTTCTTAAATAAACACTTCAAGAAAATCATTTTTGACCATGTTTCAGATTAGTTAGTTCAGAAATTGATTTTATAATTATTTTTGAAATTGATTTTAAATCACTACTTTAACTAATCTGACCCCCTGCTAATTATCGAAAAGATAAATAATGATTGAAAAAGTGATGAGTGTTGATATTAATTATATATTATAACTCAAGAAAGTATATATAGAAAATTTCTTTAGAAATTTAAATAAGAGTTATAAAAATTTTCGTTTGATAAAAATTTCACGACCATTTCTATTTCTATCATTTTTCTATCAACCATCACTCATCAAAATCCAATATAGTAAGTCAATATGTGGTATTTTAAACGAGAATCATTCATTTTTCATTTTATTATTTTTTTAACAAATAAAAACATCCAAAGAATTCACTCTCATTTAAAAGTCCTCACGGTTATGCATGGGTGAATTACTTTGAATTTGTTATGTGCTTTCATACTCATTTAAAAGTCCTCATGGTTATGCATGTATGGAACGCATATCAAAAATTGATTGATTAAATAGACAAGTGGATTCTAATCCCATTTAAAAGTCCTCATGGTTATGCGTGGTTAGAAGATACTTGAATTCATTTTTTAAAATTTTGAAATACTACTAATCTCATTTAAAAGTCCTAACGGTTATGCATGGTTAGTAGATATTCAAATTCCTGTTATAAATATACCACAAATAGACCCAACTATATGGTTATATATGATGATATTATTCCTATCATTCTAAAGTGGAATATGCGTCAAATAAAGTATTTATGATTTTTCATTGATTTTTCTATTGAAATTTAATATTTATACTCGATTGGGAATTAATATTATTTTAATGTCAATCACTTTATCTCTATTTTTTCTAGCACTATTATTCTTTTGCTGATAACAAAAGGGGGAGAGAAAAGTTAAGATTTTGAAAATAAAGGTCAAATATTTTCTAATTGCATCAAAGCTCATTTGAATATTTTATTCTCATGCATATATGTAGGGGGAGTAATGTGTAGAAAGGGAGCATTCAAATAGGGGGAGCAAACTGAATAATCAAATACATTTAAAATAGTCAAAATCTTAAATATACGTTTGTTATCATCAAAAGGGGGAGATTGTTGAATATGCATCTATATGATTTTTGTTTGATGATAATAAACATATATATATATTCATTTAAATGTATTTGATATTGTACTATTTTATTTTTCACAGAATAAATAAATATTTGCTGAATAAAAATAAATAACACAGAATTTGAATTCAAATAGAAATTTTATTCAAACAAATATTTATTACAATTTTGATAGTACAATTTCAAGCTCTCACTATAACTATACGATTTCAGTCACAATACAATTACATCACAATTTCATAGATACATCAGTTCCTCACTACATTTCACTCACACTCGTAGTTTTATCTTCAACTTCACTTCAGTGTGAATCTCGCATCTGAGCAATCTGCAAAAATATTCACTAACGCAGTGAAATTGAAAAAGAAATATTTTTGCAATATAAAATAAAATGTGGATTTTGAAAAAATTATTTGCCTCAGTTATTTGGGTTGTTCGTCATCATTTATATTCGAATTCATCACACACGAACAATGTGACATGCACAGTGTATCACTGTACATGCCACAAGGCCGTGTACACCGATATATATGTACACTTGATAAATTTACAGGGACAGGTAAGCACAAGGTCAAACCCAGATAAAAAGACAGGTTCAACTCAGGTGCAACATAAATAAAATCTCGACTTCAGCACAAGGTCAAACCCAAATAAAACACTGGTTCAACTCAGGTGCAGCAAAAGTGTATAAGCTCAAATTATCAAACATACAACAGAGCTCACTACAACAATACCAACTCACTGCAACAATACTTCTGAATGGAGGAAGTACAACATCACTAAACAAAGAAGATGGTCAACACTTATGAATACAGACAGTCAAAACCCAATACCTCCAGACTAAATACAAATGCCAGAACATACCAAACTTCAGCAATCAAGACATGAACAGAAGAAGTGTGCAAACAACAACAAATGCAACCGTGTCAAGATGCACCAGCCCACTTACAACATAAACAGAAGGAATACATATCAGTGCCAAACATACAAAACAAATGCCAAAGCTCAGTGCAACCCAGTGTCAACAATGTTTGAAGTGAATGCAGAGAACACTTTACAGTGATACAATGACAACATACAAATTCTCATATGAATGACCAGAATAAAGATACATGAACAAGAGTGAATCAGAGTAGACAGCAACTAACCACAAGGCTACATCACTAACAAATGCAATGCATCATTGAAACACAAAGATCAGGCCTCAACATAACAAATGATCAACAATGAACCAGACAATATGCGATTAAAGTTTGCAGTTGACAATGCACAAGAACAAAAATGAAACAGAGGTGGCTACAGGGATGAACAGACATAGCCGAAGCCTAGTTAAATGTCAAACTCAAAGCCGCAATGAACAAGTCAGAACACGGAACCAAAATCAACATCGTCAATGCAATTCAATGCCGTGATGACCAAGCAAATTGACCATGCAAAGAATCAACACCGTGAGTATCAAGCAACGAAATTATATGAATTGAAGAAGTCAGATTTATCACCATCGTTCAAGAATAATCAAATGGCCGAAGACAAATTCAAATAATTTTGTACGAACGAAAATTATGGAGTTCGACTCCTATATAAAAACCCTAACATCATCATCGGCAAAGTATAAGAGTTCGAATACGAAAATCGAAAAGTAACAGAGCATAAATTCTTACCAGAAGCAATAATCGAACTCGTCGAAGTAGCCAGAGAGAGCAAAGAGAAATCGATCGAGCTAAGCAATTCTCGAACAATCAACAAAACGATCGACGTAGAGACGGCACTTCGAAAAGCCCAAAGTTCAGAGCGCTAGAGGAACGAAAGCCTTAACTCAGTTGCAAAGAGGAACGAACGAGATTAACAAAGCCGCCATTTTTTCACAAGCCAGAGAGAAGTAACGGGCTAGAGTTAATGAAGAAAGGAGGAAGGGCCGGCCTTGTTAAAATAATAATATGATAAAAGGGATTTATTATAAAAAAGGGTTTTATTTATATTTTTATAGGGCTTTGTTTTTTAAATTGTTTTTAAATCATTTTTAAATTTTTATTTCAATTTCAAACTGCTATTTTTTCTAGTCGTGTGACTAGGGGACAAACTACGTGGCGTAGTTTGAGAATTCGCAACTCAGTGGCTGAGTTGTGGCAGGGTTTTGAGCATAGAGTTAGAGTAGTCAATAGCGGGTATAGCAAGTTTACGTGTGTAAGCGTCTGACTATCTAATTTCTAGTCGAAACCTTGGGGGCAGCACGTAGGCAGGGTTTTGCCGAAGCTGGGTAAATTATGTGTTGTTCTGTTCTGCTTTTATTATTCTGATATTATCTGTGCTGTGTTTATTCTGCTGTGATTTGTGTTAATATATATTTCCACAATAATTTTTATAATTAACACTATCACCCTATTCACCCCCCCTCTAGGGTGAAATCGATCCTACAATAACAAAGTGTTATAAACCAAACTTCCTTTCCCATTTTCCGAAACCATTTACTATAACATAAATGTTATAGTCCATGATCTCTTTTATTTTTTTGGAAACACTTATTACGACAATAGTGTCGTAATCCATGCTTCCTTCCTCTTTTAAAATAACTTTTAAAACTCGTTGAAACATAATTTGAAACTTTATTTAAAACATCCCCTTAAAGATGGTTGCTTTTAAACAGAACTTCATTTTTGAAACAAAGCGGTTTCCTTTATAAAAATTAAACCTCTTGCTAAATAACTCAAATAAATTCTTAAAAATATATTTAAATCTTCAAACTCCTTTTAAAATATCTATACAACTTTTATAAAACATATTCGAAAGAATTTATAAAATATCTAAAATAGATAACCCTTTTATACTATACTAAAATCATAGATTTCCAAAGTACATCCATAGCGACTATCGCTATATGGATCGTAACTTTTCAAACTTTGTTTTGTAAATCAAATAGCTTTTAAACATATTTCTTTCTATATTTTGAACCACTATAAATACCTTTGCCAAAAAGGTTCGAAAAACAAAAGTGAAGTTTGGAAACCATTTCAAAACCCTTTTAGAAAACAAAGTGGTAAACCACTTTAAAGAGAGCACAGATTTCAATGTCGCAAAACAAACAACAAGAAGGTTGACTATAACTAAGCAACATTTAATTTCCACATATACAAACATCTACATAAATAAGAATGAATGTAAATAAAAACCACAAGGTTGTCCCCCTACAAAATTCCTATTCTACGAAGTACTTCCATAGTGACCTATTCGTTACGAAACACTCCGACTTCCTTATGGTTTAGTCCCATGAAAAACAATGGTTATTTATGCCAACCGCTTCCAAGTAGGAATCAATTCCGACAGCTTACATAATCCATATATATGATTATATACACAACAAAATATACATAAATTGAAATTACTTTAAAGTAAGTGCTCACACTTTAAAACAAGCTTAAACCAAACCAAAAGCTACCAACTTCCCTTCCTTGATGTAAAAAGCTATCGTCCTTCACTTTTCCTTGCTTAGACTTTGGTTTCAAGTCCCGAGAACTCATATAGGATATGGCTATGGACTTATAGGGAGGGTTTAGCAACAAAGCTTGCATCTTTTGGTAGGTGGTAATGTTATAAATGTTGTTACAAGGTTGCGTTGAAAGTTTAAGGAGAAAACGAGGATTTTTGAGGTGGTTTTGCTTCATTTCTACTTAGGAGTTTTAAGAAGAGGAAGTATGAGAAGTGAAGAGCTTTTGTGAAAATGAAATTGAAAAATGGAAATAAGTAAGTTTGTGTGTGTATTTATAGAACTAAAACAAGTGGTAAAAGACCTTTCATACCACTTTACCAAATGACTAAATTTCCCCTCCAAAATGTCTTCTTCCATATACTTCCCTAAGTGCCAACTCATGCACCACACCTCCTCCATGTGAACTAGCACATGAGGGCCATGTGCACATCCTTTCCTTTGTACTTATGCACATAAATCCATGTATTTAAAAGTCCATGTTTTCAATTTTAATTTAATTATATGCTAACGACTTTTTAGGAATCATTAAGGAAAGTAAATTTGTTTACTTTATTTTTTACTATTTGCAATTTTATTATGTGTGTATCTGTATGTACATAAGTGTGCAACAACATTGCGACAACTACCGGTCGATAAAAAGTAGAAAATCAAAAAAATGATTTTCAGTCACATTTTCAATTTTTCATCGAACTATTTATTTTTGTCAACGAATTTTCAAAATGAGTTTACTATCATTATTAAATAAAAAAATGATTTATTTAAGCTTTTAAAATCAGTTATTTAAATATTTAAAATTAATTAAATATTCTCAATCAAAGCGATAAAATTCCAGGTCGTTACATCCTTTCCCCATTCAAATAATTTCAACCTCAAAATTTCATCACAAACAAACAACCAAGAAACAAGCCATACTAATTTAACATTTCCCCGTAAAAATACTTAAGTTTTAAACTTTTATAATACCCTACTATATCCTGAGAGTATATACAACTATCTGATTAAAACTTGTATATCTTCTTTTTCCTTAAGTTCAAATGAAGGAAAAAAATAAATCTGGGTCTTAAAACTGAGTTGACCTGTTTGACCACTTTACCTATTTGGTCTGGTAAGTAGCTAAGAAGAGTAGGATGTTGGTATCCAAACTCAGTCCTAGAGTCTACTTTTCCTTAAACACTTCTAAGGTAAAGATGTTTATTAGCCTGCCTAATAACATCAAATAGTTTATACAACTTAGATGTTAAAACAAGAGACACGGTTTTAATAAAACAAAGTATACTAAAATATTCTTATTAAATTTAATCCATTTAAAAACTTTTGTTAAATTATTTCTTCTCTAACAAGGAGTAATATAAATCCATATTAAAAATGTTATTTATCAACACATTCTTTTATCAAAGTACTTTTTTATTTTGAATCCATTTTCTTTGAGCAAACCTAAGAACTAAATACCTGGTTTTTATTTCAAAACCTTTTTTTTAAATGATACTATATATTTTAATCCATAGAAAATATACATATAGACCGAGTAACACCTAAATGATACCAAAGAACTGGGTCCTACCAAATAGTATCATATATCCCCTTACCAAGAAGAGTAATACTTAAGAGAAGTGCTTACCATCAAAATACATCTCTTGCCCATTTTTAGTCATTTTGAGCTACTGAACTAGGTAACATAAAAATACTTCTTTTTTTGAATCCCATTTTGAAACAGTACTATATATATTCCCGTATAAATAGTTTTAGCAAAATATTTGTTACGAACTTGCTTTGGGTTCGTTTGGATTCGAACTTGTTTCGATCGCACAATAACAAAGAGAATAATTTACTGAGTGCAATAAATGTTCACTTAAGCGAACATTTGATCGTCACTTAGAAGATTATTCAGATCACCATAAAACAAATCGAGATTCATTTCCCGAACTATCTAAAGAAAATGTACCTTAAAATTCTCTTTGAAATATATATACTTAAAAATACATCCAAGTAATCCTATAATTACTTTTCTCAAAATCATTTGATATCTTTTTCAAAGACACCGGGATTTAAATTCGCAAGAATCTTACTTATTTACAAAACACATTTTATAAACTCGGTTTATAAAATCCTCTTTATATAAATCATTCCTCTTTTATAATACTCATTTTAACAAAGTAACTTGTTAGACCTACATTATTAATGAACGGCTTATAGTCAAATTATGAAACTAAATTCACAAGGTGTTCATATTTAATTCATCTCAAAAAAATAAATGATCATAAACTGCCGAGCATACATAATATATCAATAACCAATAGTCAATGCTCCAAAACTGGACAAGCTTGACTAATCAAACAATAAATGATAATAATTACATATTATCATTTCCTAACAAACAATTACATCGTAAATAATTATATTAATTTTTGAAAATTATTCTTTTATATATAAAACATAATTAGGTAAAATTATCTCATCTATCAATTTCAACATAATATAAAACATTTTTATAGCACTAACAAATACGTGCTCTCATATATAATACACTAAACTCATTCTAGGATCAACCCTTAGGCAACTTTCTTTGCTTTATACTAGATTAAATCTTTATAACATTGATAATGATAATGATTTTATTAGTTGGGAATGGGATAAGAGTAAGATATATACTCCAAACTCTTTTTATAGATTTATCAATTTTTCGGGTACTTTAAATAACTCTTTTAAATACATTTGGAAATCTAATGCTCCTCCTAAATCCAAAATTCATATGTGGTTAATACTTCATGGAAAAATTAATACAATAGAATTTTTAAAGAGAAAAAACATTCAAATTGATAATAAATGTTATTTTTGCAATCTGCATCTTAAGGACATAAATCATCTATATTATGATTGTTTGGACTCTAATTACATCCTAATTAATACTCCTAAATTTTTTAACTTTAATATAATAAATAAAATTCTGGATTGTGAATTCTACTGGAAAAATTACAGATTCAAATTCAATAAAAATATTAGATTTTTACTAGACGCTTTATTTATTATTATTAGTTGGTTTATTTGGTTTGAGAGAAACCAAAGAATTTTCAACAATAATAATAGTTATCTTAACAAATTGATTTTTTCAATTTCTACATTTTGTTTTAATTGGATTTCTAATCCCAAATATAATTTAGCTAAAAATATCCTTTTCAAACGGTATCTTAACAAGGTTAGTTATAATATTAACTTTTTTAAACATAACAATAATTTTTTTAGCTCTAATAATAGTATTATTAATATTTTTCCAAATTTAAATGATAATTTCACTTTAAATCATAGTTTACTTATGATCAAAGATAACTAAGTGTGACCCGTCTCAATTTTTGTTCTATTCTCTCTTTTTTAGGTTTTATTTCATTCCTTATAAATATATATATATATATATATGTATATTTACTATACAAATATACATATATATATGTATCATTCTAATTTTTTCCTAGTCTTGTTTCAGATATAGGTTTTTGGGAGAGAGGTTATCATTTTCTTTTTGCAGGTTTCTCTTGTATTCAAATTGATGGATATCAGATTATAGAGAGGTCATCAGAGCAGAGTTTCTTCATCCAGGACTTCCTGTAGTTACCCCCATAGATATAGGATTCTGCTATCTTCATTATGGTGTACTTTGGTCCTATTTCTCCAGATTTTGTAGGGGTGGGCATAAACCGCACCGCTATATGGAAACCGCCCGCACCGAACCGCAAAAACGGTGCGGAAACCCGCATTGAATCTTCTAGCTAAAGCAAATACCCAAAACCGGACCGACCCGCATCGATACGGTTCGGTTGCGGTTTGGATGATTGAACCAACCATATTAAACCGGACCGAACCGAATATTTACACTAGTAATCTTATGATAAAAATATAAGCAACTCCTATCTTATTTTAAATTCTAACGATGTATATATATTCAATTTTTAGCGATTGTTATTATATTAATAATATTCGCTGTCAAAAAGGAAGAAGTTATAGTTTTGGTATAATATTTTTCATCTCATTCTTTTTGGATAAATGCTAATTATAATCTTATTCTAGTCATTTTCTTTGATGATTATGCTTTGATTAATGTTGATGTTTGGTTAATCTACCAATTTTTTTTTCCTTGTAGCTAAATGTCAAATTGAAATATTCATACAGTTAAGAACTAATCTTTCATTTCAGTATAACATTGTGTGTTTGAACCTTTAAGTGTAAAAGCTTCACATAGTTGCCTTCGTAAATTGATTGTTGATGGAAGTAATTCTCTTATTTCATATTTAATATGGGTTCAAACCAGACCGGATCGAAACCGAACCATAGTACATTCAAACCAAACCGAAACCGAACCGTTTAAAAGATTAGTAAAATGGTTTGTATTTTTGATTAACCGTTTGATGCGGTGCGGAAGCGGTTTGGACTTCAAACCGACCCGCGCCCACCCCTAAGATTTTGACACCCCTTCTCCTTGTTCAGAGCCTTCAGAGTGGTCTCTCTATTCATCGGATCCTTTTCAGAGCAGATGCTTATGGAGTACTTTGTTGTATTCTCTTCAGTCTTTTCTTTTCTGGTACTTCTAACATCTTAATATCGGGCGGTGGCCATGCCGGAGCTTGATATTGAGGTGTGATGGGTGGTGGCCTTGCCGGAACTCATCTTAGGAGTATTTGAGATTAGCTATATGTATTTTTTGCTCTTGTTACCTGCCAGGCATGTTGGCAGCTCCTTATTGTTTGTGTTATATATATATTCACATGTGTGCTCTCCTCTATGCGTAGAGGATCATACATTTTTCTCAAAAAAAAGAAAATAACAATAACACCAGTTTTGTTGATGGTCAATCCACTGCACGGCCACCACTATTTAACGGTTTGAATTACAATTACTGGTCAACTCGAAATGAGAATTTGTATGCAAGCAAATGGATATGATACTTGGAATATCACTCAGAATGAATACACTAAACATACTACACCATATGCACCGTGGTCAAACACACAAAAGATAGATGCTACATCGAATGCAAAAGCCATGAATATGCTATTTTGTGACTTAGATAAGAATGAATTTAATAGAGTTAGCATGTGTACAACTGCTTATGAAATTTGGTGAACTCTAAAAATCACACATGAAGGAACTAACAAAGTTAAGCAAAGCAAGATTTCTGTGCTCAAAAATCAATTCCAAAACATCAGAATGAAACCAGATGAAACAATAAATGAAATGTATTCTAGATTCCAAGACATATATCATTCGCTATTGGCATTAAGAGAAAAAATATACATATTTTGATGTTGTGTCAAAAATCCTAAACTCTTTAACAAATGAATGGGAACGAAAAGTCTTAGCTATTGAAGAAGCTAACGACATTCTACCATCAAACCTGAAGAATTGATAGGAAATCTCATGTCATATGAAGTAAATTTGCTGGCAAAGTGAGATCAAGCCCAAGATAGAAAGAATATTGCTTTCCAAGCTGAACAAGAGGATTCAGATTTAGATGAAAATGACATGGCATTTATAGCAAATAATTTCAAAAAGTTTTAAAATTTAGAAAGAATAAGAAATTCAGAAACAACAGGAGAGACAATTCCAATAAACCGCCAGTTTCAAATCTCGAGTGTTATGAATGTCGAAAGAAGGGTCGCATGAAGAAAGACTGTCCTGACCAAAAGAAAAACAGGTACAAGAATAAGAAGGACAAGTACAAAAAGAAGCAAGCATTCTCTGTTACATGGGATGATTCAGAATCATCTTCATCATCAAACAGTGACACTGACGGTGATTTTGAACAAGCCAATTTCTGCTTTATGGCTTCGATTAACGATGTAAGTGATATAGCTTTTGACGATTTAATAGACATAAATTCAGAGCTATTAGATAAACTAAAAGAAGTTAAAAGAAAGTATAAAGATGCTCTAGAAAAATTAAACAGAAATGAAATAGAAGTTGATATGCTAAGAGATGAAAAGAAAATCCTAGAAGAAGAACTTGTTAAAACGCAAGAATCTTTGTCTAACGTTTCTTCTCAACCCACTATTATATCCAAATGAAATAAAGTGCAAAAAGAAAAGAATATGACATTAGCTTAAGAAAATCATGATTTAAAATCAAATGTCAAAATTCTTGAATTAAACAATTCAGCCTAAAAACTGAGTCAGAGAATATCACTAAAAATGTATCTAATTTTAATAACGGAGGAGAAAATCTTTCTAAGATTATTAGTAATTCTAAAACTACTTTTAATAAGAAAGGGTTAGGATATACAAATTCTTCAAAATCTAGTTCAAAGAAGAGTAACCCACCATATAAAAATTTCAATTTACATAAGACTTTTGTAAAAGCAAAACCAAAACCAAAGGTTCTCACTCAAAAGAAAGAAATTTGCAACACAAATACTATAAAGATTTGGGTACCTAAAACTAATAATAATTCAATCAGAAATAAGTATATTAAATCTTTTATAAATTCAGTTCATGAAAATAAAGATTTTACTTATAAAGAGAATTCTAAACCCTCTTGGGTTTGGTTTCCTAAGATCAAATCTTTGGACCGTAATAAAAAGTGGGTACCAACGTCATTCCTATATTTTTTGTAGGTACCAACTAAGAAAAGAGAAAAGTGGATACTTGACAATGGTTGCTCAAAACATATGACAGGAAACAAAGATATGCCGATTAACATTATCTACTTAGATGGAGGATCTGTCACATTTGGAGATAATTCCAAAAGGTTATATCATCGACAAAGGCGATGTGAGCAATGATGATACATCTAACTTACCTCTTATTACAAATGTTTTACTAGTTAAAATTTAAAACATAATTTGCTTAGTATAAGTCAACTATGCGATAAAGGTTTTAATATAACTTTTTCGAAAAATAAATGCAACATATTTGATCAAAATAATAATCTTATATTTGAAAAAACTAGAGAACGAAATATTTACATATTAAACATGAAAGTTAATCATAACACAAATATGTGTCTAGTAGCCAAAGAAAATGATCCTTGGTTATGGAACAAAAGATTTTGTCATATAAATTTTAAAGCAATATGAAAATTATCTAAAAATAATTTAGTTAAAGGTTTACCAAAAATGATTTTTAAAGTAAAGAGTATTTATGATGCTTGTCAACTAGGAAAATTAACAAAATTTTCTTTTAAATCAAAGAAAATAATTTCTACATTACAACCACTTGAGTTATTGCATTTAGATCTTTTTGCACCAACTCAAGTTCAGTCTATAAACCATTGTAGATATGTTTTTGTAATTGTAGATGATTTCTTAAGATTTAGTTGGACAATATTTTTGAAAAATAAAAGTGGTACTTTTGAAAATTTTAAAATATTTGCTAAAGGAATTCAAAATATTATTAATTTAAAAACTAAAAATATTTGGAGCGACCACGGTGGTGAATTCGAAAACGAATCTTAAAAAAAAATATTGTAATAAGAAAGGAATTGTTCACAAATTTTCATTTCCTAGAACTCCGCAACAAAATGGAGTTGTAGAAAGGTAAAATAGAACACTTCAAGAATGTGCTAGAACTTTATTAAATGGAAGTACTCTACTAGAACACTTTTGGGCAGAAGCTGTAGCAAATGCTTGTTATGTTTTAAATAAAGTTTCCATTAGACTATTAACAAAACATACCCCATACGAACTTTTTAATGAAGGAAACCTAACATATCATATTTTAAAGTTTTCGATTCAAAATGTTTTCTGTTAAATACAAAAGACAAACTTGGGAAATTCGATCCAAAATCTGATGAAGGAATATTCACTGGATAATCGGAACGAAGCAAAGCCTATAGAATTTATAATAAAAGAACTAAAGTAATCGAAGAAACACTTCATATGTCATTCGATGAAAATTTCAAAATTATTCATAAAAATGAAGACGAAGAAATTGTTTCTAAATCAAATAACACAGAAGATGATTTTGAAAATATTGAAAATAATGTAAGCAACAATTTACCAAGTAATAATGAAATTTGAACTCCACCAAGACTTCTAAGAAATCATCCTATTGAAAATATCATTGGATAAGTAAATATTAATGTAAGAGCTCGAAATCAACTAAATCAAATAGGTCATGTAGCTTTTCTTTCGAATATTGTACCCAAAATGCTAAAGAAGCCTCAACTGATGATTATTGGATTATAGCTATGCAAGAAGAATTAAATCAATTTGAATGGAATGAAGTTTGGGACTTAGTTCCTAGACCAAGTAATCTAGCGGTTATCGGTACCAAATGGGTTTATAAAAATAAAGCCGATGAGCAAGGAAATATTATTCGAAATAAAGCTAGGCTGGTTGCTTAAGGTTATAATAAAGAATAAGGAATAGACTATGATGAAACATTTGCTCTTGTAGCTCGTCTAGAAGCTATACAAATTTTATTAGCTTATGTGTGTTTTAATAACTTTAAACTATATAAGATGGATGTAAAAAGTGTTTTTTTAAATAGTTTTATAAAAGAAAATGTATATGTAGAACAACCACCTTTATTTGCACATGAAAAATATCCAATCATGTTTATAAATTAAAAAGGCTTTATATGGTTTATGTAACGACCCAGAATTTCTGATATTTGAAATTCGAATATTTAATTGATTTTAAATATTAACAAGTGGAATTAATAAGTCGAATAATTTATTTTTCGAATAATTGGATAATTAAATCGATAATTTAATATTTGAAATTCCAGAAATAATTGAAATCTTGATTAAATGTGATTAAAAATGAATTTAAAAGTTATAATAAATCATATTGAAGTTATAGTGATGTTATAGAACTTTTAAAATTGAATTAAAAGTTAATTTGTGAAAATTGAATATTTTAATATTTAATTGACGACTAAAAATAACCCTTTTTCGAACAGTCTTAGAATTGGACGAAACTAGTTCCATTGGATCCGTAATAGTTTGTTATTATCGAATTTCAATTTTCATAGCAATCGGAGTTGTCGTTTGACCGTGGCAGCTCGAAACGCATCGAAATTGTTTTAATATTAATTTGGCGAGTTAAAAATAGTCATTTTTCAAACAGTCTCGGATTTCAACGAAACCAGTTTCATCGGATCCGTAATGCGATATTATTGTAAGGTTTCAAATTTCGTGTCAATTGAATTTACTGTTTGTCCGGGGTAAGCCAAAACGCATCGAAAGGCTTATAAAATATCAATCATAAGCCTATAACTTTCATGTTGGAAGTTTGTTGTAAATGTTGATGGATGAAGAGATAATTGAGGTAGAAGAAGATGTTATTTCGGCCATTGATTGTATAGCCGGCGGCTAGCCCTAGCCTGGTCTTTGTTTTGCAAAAGTGAAGATAACATGTCCTTTTATAGAAAATCTCACGATTTACTATTCATCCAGAATTTTCCGAACTCCAAATCGAGTGTTCCAGTTGACGTTTCCAAGGTTTACCCCGTGTTATGAACACAATGGAACGTGTTTCGGGATCTAATTCGATCATCTATGGGAGTTACGGAACTAAACGATCGATTTTAAATTAAACCGATTCAAACCGATTTCGATGCGTTTTGGCTTGCCCCGGACAAACGGTACATCCGATTGACACGAAATTTGAAACCTTATAATAATATCATATTACGGATCCGATGAAACTTGTTTCGTCGAAATCAGAGACTTTTTGAAAAATGACTATTTTAACTCGCCAAATTAATATTAAAACAAGTTCGATGCGTTTGGAGCTGCCGCGGTCAAACGACAACTCTGATTGCTACGAAAATTGAAATCCGATAATAAAAAACTATTATGGATCCAATGGAACTAGATTCGTCCAATTCTGAGACTGTTCGAAAAATGGCTAATTTCACTAGTCGATTAAATATTAAAATATTCAATTTTCACAATTTAACTTTTAATTCAACTTTAAAAGTTCTATAACATCACTATAACATCAATATGATTTAATATAACTTTATAAATCATTTTTAACACATTAAACCCAATTTTCAATTATTTCTGGAATTTCAAATATTAAATTATCGATTTAATTATCCAATTAAATCCAATTATTCGAAAAATAAATTATTCGACTTATTGATTCCACTTGTTAATATTTAAAATCAATTAAATATTCGAATTTCAAATATCAAAAATTCTGGGTCGTTACAAACTTCCCCCCTTAAAAGAATTTCGTCTTCGAAATTACCATGTAAGAAAAAATTACAAAATCCATTATCTTTTCAAAACAAACCATTCAAATTAGATTTACAAATCTCTTAAGTGTTTAACTTTTCCAAAAATCCAATAGTTAAACTTCTTACAACAATTTAACTAAGTTTCCAAAATTTTCAAATTTCTCAAAAATATTCTAACGCCTTAAATTTTCGAAAAATTTCGCCATAGCCTCCTTTGCGCGGCTCGATCCGAAAAAAAAATGACAGTGTATATATATCACAAATATACATCTCATCAAGTGATGAGGCATCCCGTAGGGAAAAAAGTGTAAAAGTACGATATTTAATCCGAGATATGTACCTTATATATTTTTAGCGAGCGTATACGGCTAATATAGCGCGAAAGCGAGCTCCAAATGCGAAGCAAACGCCATCCGCACCTACTAAACACTCAATCAAACAAATGAGAACATGTATATAGAAAATAATATCAATATACATCATATAGCAACATAATAACCACATGTGCTAACATAGCAATTGCAACTAAAGCAATAAATGCAACCATCAAACAACTATCATCCAATAACATCCAACAAATCCATGTCTATCCAAATTAGTTCATACCCAAATCAATATAAATTCACTTCTCATTAATATTCATTGAATTGGTTTCCACTTTAATCACATTTGATTGTTAGCATTGGATTTTACTAATATTCATTCGTTCAAATTCAATTAGTTTACATTCACATTAGTTCACTTACAAATCAGATTCAATTCTATTTAAGATTCTCTTAACTTCCAATTTGATTTCAATTACTTTAGCTTTCAATTTGTCAATTCAATTTCAATTTCATTAACACTTAATGAATTATATACAATCAACTAACATTCATATAACAATCAATATACATCCATTACAACCAAATTTATTCAATTTACATTTCTTTACCTTCAATTTGGTTCAACACTTTTAATTTCAATTGGTTGATATTAAATTGACTTCCATTCAATTTATTCAGCTTCCAATAACATTTAGCTTTTAATGAATTAACACTTACATCCATTGTTTCATATCAATTTATTTACAATAGATTGATTAACATTCCTTCATTCATTCCTTTATTCAATTGCTAATTCATTTTACAAATAAAGTTGAATTTCATTTATATAACTCAAGTTCACATTCATTTAATAAATTCACTTTATTAATTTACTTTGATATCAAAATCAACTTCGTTCAACATCACTTAAGTTATATTCCAATTAAACATCTTTTGTTCAAATTAACTTAAGTTTCCACTTATAAATTAAATTTAGATTCCCATTCTAAACAAATTTTATTCAACTTTTACCAAAGTTAACTTTATTTCATATTATAAGCATAAACTTATTTCACTTATATTTATCAACTTCAACTTGGATTTTAAATCAAATCTTTTTATCACAACAAAACTACAATTTCCAATTTACTATGGTAGCAAATCAATCACACAGAAACTCGAAAATGATACTGATGATGCTGCAGTCATCACCCTTAATATTTTCCAGCAACATAGTGAATTCAGTGCTTTAAATTCTTTCAAAAATTTCCTTGATTTATAAATCACATTACAAATCTTTTCTTATAAAATTTCACTATTTATATAAAAGATTATTTTACCGTTGTAAATAATTTTAATTATAACTTCATACATTATAATTCATTTGCTTATATATATTCTTATTTTTCAACAACCAAACAATCAATTATATACATTTTAACACTGAAAAATTATTTCCTTATATACAAAATATAATCGATACGAGCGCGTATTTGTTAGTTAATATAAAATTGTTTTATATTGTGATGATTGATTTGTTGAGTGGTATATGGATTCTGGTCGGTATTGTCAGTACAACTCTATCGATAGGGATCTCTAAACACTTGTATAGAACAATTCAGCATAATATTGTTTTAAAATTGGGTAAATGAAATAATTTTACCTCAATTATATTTTATATATAAGGAAATAATTTTTCAGTGTTAAAATGTATATAATTGATTGTTTGGTTGTTGAAAAATAAGAATATATATATAAGCAAATGAATTATAATGTATGAAGTTATAATTAAAATGATTTACAATGGTAAAATAATCTTATATATAAATAGTGAAATTTTATAAGAAAAGATTTGTAATGTGATTTATAAATCAAGGAAATTTTTGAAAGAATTTAAAGCACTGAATTCACTATTGTTGCTGGGAAATACTACGGTGATGACTGCAGCATCATCAGTATCATTTTTGAGTTTCTGTGTGATTGATTTGCTACCATAATAAATTGGAAATTGAAGTTTTGTTGTGATAAACAGATTTGATTTAAAATCCAAGTTGAAGTTGATAAATATAAGTGAAATAAGTTTATGCTTATAATATGAAATAAAGTTAACTTTGGTAAAAGTTGAATAAAATTGATTTAGAATGGGAATCTAAATTTAATTTATAAGTGGAAACTTAAGTTAATTTGAACAAAAGATGTTTAATTGGAATATAACTTAAGTGATGTTGAACGAAGTTGATTTTGATATCAAAGTAAATTAATAAAGTGAATTTATTAAATGAATGTGAACTTGAGTTATATAAATGGTAAAATGAATTAGCAATTGAATAAAGGAATGAATGAAGGAATGTTAATCAATCTATTGTAAATAAATTGATATGAAACAATGGATGTAAGTGTTAATTCATTAGAAGCTAATGAAGTTGAGAAATTGAATAAATTGAATGGAAGTCAATTTAATATCAACCAATTGAATTAAAAGTGTTGAACCAAATTGAAGTAAAGTAAATTAATTTGGTTGTGATGGATGTACATTGGTTGTTATTTGATTGTTAGTTGATTGTATATAATTCATTAAGTGTTAATGGAAATTGAATTGACAAATTGAAAGCTAAAGTAATTGAAATCAAATTGGAAGTTAAGAGAATCTTAAGTAGAATTGAATTTGATTTGTAAGTGAACTAATGTGAATGTAAACTAATTGAATTTGAACGAATGAATATTAGTAAAGTCCAATGTTAACAATCAAATGTGATTAAATTGGAAACCAAATCATTGAATATTAATGAAAAGTGAATGTATATTGATTTGGTTATGAAGTTGTTGAATGTTTATTGGATGATGGTTGCATTTGTTGTATGTTGCATTTGCTATATTGACACATATGTAGTTATTATGTTGCTATATGATGTATATCGATATTATTTTCTATATACATGTTCGCATTTGTTTGATTGAGTGTTTAGTAGGTGCGGATGGCGTTTGCTTCGCATTTGGAGCTAGCTTTCGCGCTATATTAGCCGTATACGCTCGCTAATAATATATAAGGTACATATCTCGGATTAAATATCGTACTTTTACATTTTTTCCTTACGGGATGCCTCATCACTTGATGAGATGTATATTTGTGATATATATACACTGTCATTTTTTTTTCGGATCGAACCGCGCAAAGGAGGCTTTGGCGAATTTTTCCGAAAATTTAAGGCTTTAGAATATTTTTGAGAAATTTGAAAATTTTGAAAACTTAGTAAAGTTGTTGTAAGAAGTTTAGCTAATGAATTTTTGGAAAAGTTAAAGAGATTTGTAAATCTAATTTGAACGGTTTGTTTTGAAAAGTTAATGGATTTTGTAATTTTTTTCTTACTTGGTAATTTCGAGGACGAAATTCTTTTAAGGGGGGAAGTTTGTAACGACCCAGAATTTATGATATTTGAAATTCGAATATTTAATTGATTTTAAATATTAACAAGTGGAACTAATAAGTCGAATAATTTATTTTTCGAATAATTGGATTTAATTGGATAATTAAATCGATAATTTAATATTTGAAATTCCAGAAATAATTGAAATCTAGATTAAATGTGATTAAAAATGAATTTAAAAGTTATAATAAATCATATTGAAGTTATAGTGATGTTATAGAACTTTTAAAATTGAATTAAAAGTTAATTTGTGAAAATTGAATATTTTAATATTTAATTGACGATCTTATCAGTAGCGGACGCTGTCAACCTCGGCCTACCCGGCCTCTGCCCCCCATCTCTTTTCGACACTGACACCCTCTCTGAGCTCCTCTCCGCCCTTAACATCCTGCGTTCGACTGTCCTGACCCCTACCCTGCCTGATCTTCACTCCTGGGCCCTTGCTCCTTCCAGTGGCTTCTCTGTCTCCCAATGCTACTCCTTCCTAAACCACCCCGGTAGACTTTTTGCCTTCCCCCGTGTCTGGAAATGCCATATCCCTCCCCGAATCAAATTCTTCCAGTGGTGTCTCATTCATGGCCGGATTAACACCAAGGATCGCCTCTCCCGCTTCAACATCACTTCAGATCAGATCTGCGTCTTCTGCAACACTGAAATCGAATCTATCAGTCATCTATTCCTTGATTGCGATTTATCCTTCTACATTTGGGTTTCGGTCTGTGTCCACAATCTTGGGATAATCTACTTCTTAGAAGACTTCTTTGAACACTGGCAGTATGGCTCACCTAACCCTCATCTCGACTCTCTTCTGGCTATCTTCTGCTGGGTCATCTGGAAAGAGAGAAACGCTACCATTTTCAACAAACCCACTAGCTCGCGTCTGGCATTATGCATTAAAATCTCTAATCTGTTCGATTATTGGGCAGGTCCCTCATCTTCGGCGCCCTTCAGATTTCGCCTTCCAGCGGTGAGGTCCCCCTCGGAAGAATCGGTGGGCAGCGCTTCCTCCGCCGCACCGACAGGACCGCATGGAGCAGACTAAGGGATCGACTGTCCTCTCTCTCTCGCTTGAACCTACTTTTACTTTTCGCTGCAGTCATTTTAATAATCACTGGCTTAGTTTGTATATTAATCTTTACCTATAACCTGATGCAATGTCTGTAATCTAAACACTTTTTTGCTGTAATGCCGCTTTAGCTATCGATCAGGCATGTTGATCGAACTATCACTATATATTTATATTTAGCCTAATCGGCTGTGTAGTCACCTGCTACACAACCGTTCTTCTCAAAAAATATTTAATTGACGACTAAAAATGACCATTTTTCGAACATTCTCAGAATTGGACGAAACTAGTTCCATTGGATCCGTAATAGTTTGTTATTATCGGGTTTCAATTTTCGTAGCAATCGGAGTTGTCGTTTGACCGAGGCAGCTCGAAACGCATCGAAATTGTTTTAATATTAATTTGGCGAGTTAAAAATAGTCATTTTTCAAACAGTCTCGGATTTTGACAAAACTAGTTTCATCGGATCCGTAATGCGATATTATTCTAAGGTTTCAAATTTCATGTCAATTGGATTTACCGTTTGTCCGAGGCAAGCCAAAACGCATCGAAATCGGTTTAAATCGGTTTAATTTAAAATCGATCATTTAATTCCGTAACTTGCACAGATGATCGAATTAGCTTCCGAAACCTATTCCATTGCGTTCGGAACGCGGGGTAAACCTTGGAAACGTCAGCCGGCACGCTTGATTTGGAGTTCGGAAAATTCCGGATGAATAGTAAATCGTGAGATTTTCTATAAAAGGACATGTTATCTTCACTTTTACAAAACAAAGACTAGGCTAGGGCTAGCCGTCGGCTATACAATCAATAGCCGAAATAACATCTTCTTCTACCTCAATTATCTCTTCATCCATCAACATTTACAACAAACTTCCAACATGAAAGTTGTAGAGGGCAGTGAGTTCTATAGAATCAACGGTCAAGATCGAAAACTACGAAACAAATCAACGGCAAATCGCTCGTGAAGGCTGTGACTTCGTGCACGCGTTTCGAGGGATATACATGACCGAGCTCAATGATATTTGAGCCGAGTGTCGAGCACGAGACGAGCTTTTGAACGGTGTATCCTATCATGGTGGAAGTGCTTGGATTGATCGCGTGATTTAGGGCATGAAGGCGGCCGATGGGTTTGCGTTCGTTCGTGATAACCTTGGAAGAATCACGCGCATGAGAAGATAAGGGGAACGGCCCTGATTTCGTGAAGCTGTTCGAACGGCCAGATGATGGTTAGGGTTGAAAATTGTAAAATAAATTGTATATTAAATACGTATAAACTTTAAAATATCGTAATTTGGTCATACGTTATCAGATTCCGACCAAACGACTTGCGTTGGAATCGTATGGACGAGCACTACGCTATGAAACTGGATTGGAAGCGATTGGAGTCAGTGAAAATTTCGGGTAAAATTAAACGTCCGTTTAATTTTATTCGAAATAAACGCTGAAACTGAATCGAAATTCACGGTGAGAACTTCTCCTCAATCGAATTGTTTCGATGTAAATTTTAAATAGTTAAATTTAAAATTGTTGATTGTATGCCTGGATGATGATTGTTATCTGTTGTTGATTGAAATAGGCATTATACGCCGTTAGTAAGCGGAGGTTATTTATTAAAAACATATACCGCGATAATTTCACATTGAAGTGAAATTGGTATTATATATGTATATAGCAATATATATATATTGGAATATGTATATATTGGAGTTGATTTCCCGCATTTTTATAGCGGATGAGACCCTATTGCGCCGCATAATAGCGGATAATATTTATTAAACCCATATACCGCGATATTCCGTACTGGAACGGAATTGGTATTGTGCTAACATTTGAGGATGCAGGGAAACAGGTTGGAGGGATCCGACTGGATTCCTCACCGTATTGATTTATTTACAGATATTGTGATATATTCTGTTATCATATGATGATATGTGATGTTTGATTGTTGTGATTGATGATTGGTGCTGTGGCATCATCGGATCCATTTTTGAAGTTTAAAAATAACGATATTGATTTATAAAGGATTTTTAAAGTGATTTTTGAAAGTATACGTTTTATTGAATTTGGAATTGATTCATTTTAAATAAATAAATGTTATGATTTTAAAATTATAAAAAATTATGAGATTTGTGAAATATAAGCGAAAAGTGATTTTTGAAATAAATAGTCGATTAATTTATAAAATGGTTTAAATTGGGATTTTTGAATTATTATGAACGATTTATATAAAAGATGTATAAAATTGATATTTTATAGATTAAGAATACTGGAATTATAAAACGAGTTTTTATAAGTGTTAAAATGGAAAAAAATGGATTTCATAAGTGAACGAAATTTATAGGCTTATGATTTGTGAAGTTATAAAATGAATAGATGTTGTAAATAAATGGATTATAAGTTCTTAACTTATAATATAGACTTCCGGTATATAATTGAGTTATATAAATTGAATTGGATAATAAAGGAGATTTATAAATCGAAATTTTATAAAATGGAAATGGGATTTATAAACATTGTTTTATAAATTCGAAACCAATTGAATTTGATAAATTAAACATAGAATTTTAATAAAGGAGATTTATTCGTGATTTTGGACAGCGAATTATCCTTTAAGTTAAATGTTGTAATAATAAGAGTTTGGTTGGGAATTTTATCCACGATTTTGGACAGTGGATAATCTTTTAAATAAAATGTGTAGAAATGTTGAATTTGGATAACGAAGTATATTCACGATTTTGGACAGTGAATATATTATTAAATAAAATGGATATGTTTTGGAGAAGTGATATTACGAAATGAAGTAATTATTTTAAAAGATGTTTTAAAATGTATTAACTATCAAAACCATAGATTTCAAAATTCATTGTTGGAATAGACGTTTTCGAGAAATAAGGAAATGATGGACTATAACACTGTTGTTATAGTAAATGGTTTCCGAAAGGAATTTTTTTTGTGTAGTATTGGGATTTATATATCTATTTAAATTTCGAATCCCTATACTAGTGATTTTGAGTTGTCGTAACGATGTTTTACGTAACATTCGTTTTGACTCAAATAAAATTTGTGAAAGAGAATGATTTCCTTAAAGAATGAAATATATACTTAATTTTGATTTAAGTATATCGAATATTTTCCAAGTGTTGAAAATAAATGATTTGTGAATTACTTATTATTAAATAAGTATGGAAATGATTTTCCAATATGAAATGAAAGGTTTGAAATTTTATCTTTTAAAGATAAATTGAAAGTGAATATTTGAAATTTGTTTCAAATGGTTAAGTGTTGAAATTTATATATCTTGTAAAGATACTTTTGGAAATTTAATTATTTGGAATCTGATGATGTTGCGCATCTTTATTGATAGTTAAATAACCGACTATCAAATAATTACCTTGAATGGGTATTTGCTGTGATTTGCTTGAATTTGAATGCCACACTTATTTTTGAATAAGCGCTCACTATTCAGGTTAGCCGGGAAAGGACCTTTGGGTCGTATAACCTATTTCGAATATGTGATACGTCGTAATGGATTGCATTTGATGATCGGTGTTGAAGACCGGATATTTTTGAAAACGGAAGGATTACCGTCGAGTTACTCTGCATCGGCTGATCTCCGATATAGAGGTTTTATCACCCTTAGTGACGGGAAGTCCGGACGTGATTAGAAATTATCCGGATTGCAAGGATTTCTTTGGAAGTGCCTTCGGTTCTGTTCGATCCCGGAACAGACTTGTATGGTTGTGTGTCTGACGTTACATTTTGAGATATAAAGCTGGTTTCTATCAAATACATTTTTGTTGGTGGCGGAGAGTTTATTCTCTTAGCTTAACACCCTTCTTTGAGACGTACGAGCTCAGAGGTTATGTAGTTGATGGTTACTAGTGATATATTCCCAATTTGGTAACGTGGCATGCTGAGTGTTGCTGTGAAATGATCATTGTTTGATCATTTGTGATATGATCATTTGTTTGATCATTTATCTTTGTGATCAATACTTTGATCATTTGTTGACCCAAAGCATGGCTTTGTGACAAAGTGTAGCATTGTGGACGAGACTTCGTCGGACCTCACACCCCGGAAATGGTTAAAACAGGAAAGATGCGGCAAGGTTATTAGGGGATAACGCCCCTTTAGTGTATGTCATTCCTTCTGGATAGAGGTGGTATCATGGTATGGAGCCCAGATACTTAACCTATGTTGTTGCTGCATTATTATTCTTATGTGGTTGTTGGAATCGAGGATCCTCGGATATAGATCGGTTACGATCGGGGGATGACATATTCGTGTCAGTAGTTACCCAGTTAGGGGTAACCCGGCCTTGTGTTGGCAGAGATCCGGTTTGGTTCTCGGGTCGTCTTTCCAGAGGCGTACCTATGTGGCAATGGGAAGTTCCTTGGCCTGACCATTTGTTGGAAATCCAAACTCCAATACGAACTTTGTACGATATTAGTTGTAGAACCTATCATTCACTTATGGTGGCTCCCCACTGTTTGGATGGTAGCTATAGTAGGCATAAGTGCGAAATGTCTATGCTGGCTAAGATTTATATTATACTTTAGAAATGATTTTTCTACACTATGCACTAACAATAATATCCCAAAATGATTTGATTTTGCGTAGTAAGCATCTTTGACTATCATAAGAAGAAATCTCCTCCAATTCTGCGTTTGCATTGTGTGTGTGGCGGGAGGTCTTATGGTAGTTTCATTTTCCAAAAGCATTGCGAAATTGACTTTAAAATCTTCCTGTTGTTTGTTTTAAAAGATAAACTGTTTTAAGTTCTCACACTAGTCACCATGACTGACCTGGAGTTTATTATTTCCTTCCTAAACTCTGGGTGCCCACCAATTTCCACACGGGCAGTCTAGAGTCAGGTTATCAGGTCATTCTGGATTCGGGATGCTGTGGAGCTTAGTGGCGAGCTGGATGGCGAGACGTACCACTTGTATATGATATTATTTATTCCGCTGTGTATTCTGTATGAGGACAAGTTATATAACTGTCCAGTGTTGTATTGTTGTTGTAAACTCTGATGATGATGTAATGTAATAACTGATATAGTTCTTTATTTAAAGATTATTCATTTATCTATTATATGTTGTTCCGCTGCGAATGTGAGATTCTGATATTGTTTCTGTTTCTGATGGTGTTCTGTTGTTCTTCTTTCTTTTTCTTCTATCTTTTATTCTACCTCTTCTTTCTTAAACCCTAAGAATTCGGTTTTCTGGCATTCGATGGCTCGGTAGTCGATACAGTGGACTTATTGATGTCGATATTCGGAATTCGAAGAATCGGGTCCTTACAGTTTAAACAGGCACCTTGTGCTTGGTATGACCGTCTTAAAAATTATTTAATAAATTCTGGTCTTAAAATTGGAAAAGTAGATCAAACTTTGTTTTTAAAACAAGATAAAAATGATATTTTAATAATACAATCTATGTAGATGAAATTATTTTTGGTTCCACAAATGAAAAATTATGTCAAGAATTTTCCAAGAGAATTTGAAATGTCTCACATGGGAGAACTTTCATATTTTCTTGGTTTGCAAATTAAATAATTAAGTAATGGAATTTTTATTAGTCAAGAAAAATATTGTAATAGTATTATAAAATGATTTGGTATGGAAAACACTTTTGCTAAACTGACTCCTATTAGTATTATGGTACATCTCGATAGAGATGAAAATGGCAAAAGTGTTGACCAAAAACTATATCATAGCATGATTGGATTATTAGTTTATTTAACTGCTTGTCGACCGGATTTAATGATGAGTGTATGTTTGTATGCACGATTTCAAGCAAATCCTAAAGAATTACATTTGCGGGCAGTGAAACGAATTTTGCGATACTTAAGCAAGACTAAAGACTACGGTCTCTTTTATCCAAAAGAATGTCCTTTTGAATTAGTATCATACAGTGATGCTAATTTTGGAGGATGTAGAACGCATCAAAAGAGTCCAAGTGGTACTTGTCATTTCATTGGACAATCTTTAGTATCTTGGTTTAGTAAGAAACAAAATTGTGTTTCACTTTCGACGTGTGAAGCAGAATATATTTCTGCTGCTTTGGCATGTGCTCAAGTAATATACATGCAGCAAACACTACAAGATTTTGGAATAAACCTTTCTAAATCAACAATTTATTGTGATAATACAAGCGCTATAAATTTATCGAAAAATCCTATAAATCACTCTAGAACTAAACACATTGATATTAGACATCACTTTCTTCGCGATAATGTAGAAAAAGAAAATATCACTAGATTTTGTACCATAAGAAAATCAAATAGCCAATTTATTTATAAAACACTTAAATGAAAATATTTTTATTAAATTAAGACGAGAACAAGGAATCATTTCGTTAAATGAATTATAATTCGATATTTTTTTATAAATTTTTTTGCAAATACAAAATAAATAATATTTTTTTAGAATAAAAAAATTGGAGCTGATGGCACTCAAACTCTAGTCTCTTGGGAGGAAGTTGCATGATGATTCAATATTCTAATATGATTATTGAATTCAGACCTTACATCACTTTAATTTAACTTACGGCCATCATTTCGTACTTTTTCTAACCTCCAGTTTTTACTTAGCTGAAAATTTTCAAACGTTTTTCACCTCATACACAAATGCCAATAATAGTATATAGCTCGGTATATATACAATCAACTGTCATATTCCCTTAAGCATTACAAACCGTTCAAAACAACTTAATCTACAAATAATATACAAACAATACAATATCGTCACAAGAAAGCTCAAACCAATCCTCAATTTTATTTAGCACTCCAACCTCTGATTCCTCAAACAATTCAACTCCGGTATATATTCCAGTTAAGATTACGCCTTCCTCGAATCATCACACTAGGTATACGCCAAAAGGAAAGAGAGCTAAAAGAAACTTGGGTTTTGGCTCCCCGTCAACCAAAGAAAAGGTTGATGACATCCATCATTATCAACAGAAACATTAGAACTTCAACACGAAATGTACTATAAGCAAAAAGTCAATGCAAAACGGTTAAGTTTTTTAGAACAATTTGCTCTGAAATTCTGCGGATCATCTTCCAAGCAATGTGTGCACCAACCATCTCCGCAACATCCTCAAGTATCTCCGAACCCTTGGGACGAAGCGCTCAACGTCCTTAAGTGTCTCCAAACTCTTTAGAATGTGGTGCTCAAAGTAATGCATGGTTTCCTGTAACGACCTGTATTTTTTATAATTAAAAATAATAAATTTAATAAGATTTTGGAATTTAATATTGTGAGAAATTAAAATTTATGATTTATAAATGGGAAGAAATTATTAAATTATAATTTAGTAATGTTGTTTGAATGTTATTGACAAGTATTTTAATGTAATTTCAATCAATTGAAATAATTGAAAAGTTAATTTGGTTATAATTATAAATAAAGAATAAATTAAATGTTGAAATTATATGTTATTAATTGAAATTGGTTTTAATATAGAATTTGAAATCAATTATTTAGTACGTAAATATATTAGCTTTTTTTGTAAACAATAAATTTAGAAATGTGTTGATTTACTAATGTATAACAATTACTTTAATTGTCATCTTATTTTTAAATCAGTTGGAATTAGTTGGAACTCAATGATATTTAATATAATTGAAATATTGCAGTCAATATAAGAAAAACGTTAACTGTAGAAAATGAGTATAGTAAGATGGAGACTTATGTTAAATAAATTCATAAGGTTTTGGTTGATTTAATAATAAGAGTGAAAATCAAAATAAAAGAATTTATCGGTATTTAAATTATAATAAACTGGGTTTTATTACTGTTGTAATTGAACGCAGAAATTAATGTAATATTAAATCTTGGATTTAATATGGAAATTTTAATTTTAAAGGATTATTAATTTCAGTTTAATCAAAATGATGATATGAAACCTTTAATTTAGAATTTTAAAGTGATTAATTCAATTTAATAATAATTTTTTTAATTAACGTGAAAATTTTCCTTTTTGGACACTATGTCGGATTTCGACGAAACTAGTTTCATCGGATCTATAACAGTGAATTATTATAGGATTTCATGTTTCATAGCGATCAGACTTATCGTTTGATCGTGCGGGCTCGAAACGCTTAGAAATCAATTAAAGAAATTTAAATGAATATAATTTGAGTTTAAAAGATAACTTCTATATACAATGGAATTAGGGTTTGAAACTAGTTTCATTGAGTTTTAAAATATCGAAAACCTATATTTTTATATATTGGATGACTCATTTTTGTTTCGGGAATGAAACGGGCTTTTCGGGTCGTTGTTATCATTTCAACCCAAATCGATCTATCCATCCATTCTTATCCATCTCTGCCTATATATATAGATTTTTTCCTCTAACCCTAGCAGACAATTTCTGTACGTACTTGTATTCTCATCTGCTCTTTCCTTCTTTCTGAATGTCAAACACCAAAACCCTAAATCCCCAATTCCAAATCAAACTCCAAAATTCAAACTCCTCTAACCTTATCAAATTATATATCATTGTGAAGCTCTCGATGAACGTAACCTACATATGCAATTCGTTTTTGCAATCAAATCACGGTTTGGCCAGAAATCAGGTGGCTGTTCGTTCTAGGGTTGTCAATTCAACAGAGGATTTTCGACTTTGGAGCGATAGGAGGGCACTAGAGCGTAGAGGGCGAGGAGACAAGTGCATCCATATGGTTCGTTCTGGTCGAAGGAGCATGGGTTCGCCTAAGTTTGGCCGTGAAGCACGGCGGCGGCAGAGCGTGTGGGGGAGGCCGGAGTTGGTCGCGCATACAAGGATAGAGGCGGCTCGTGGCGTGGAAGCTCGTGGTTGTGGCCGATCAGAGTGAAGAGGCATGGATCATCGACGGTAGGGTGATGATGCTGGCGGCTGTAGGGTTACAGTCGAGTCGCATTGTCTTAGGGTTAGTGGAAGGTTAGTTTATTTACCAAATTTCCCTTGTTTTATTTTTATTTTAAAATTTAAATTTTCAACCTTCTAACTCAAATAACTTTTACATACGAACTCGAATTTGGACGCAGTTTCTTCCGTTGGGTTCGTATCTAAATTCTGGACAATATGGAATGAGTTGGTTTAATTCTAAGACTATTCAAATTTGGGCGTTCTTTTGGATTTTAATTCGACTAAAAATCTAAGGAGAGTGTTCAAACCACTCATGAAATACTAAAATATTTTGATATTCGTTAAATTGAAATCGTGTAGTGATTTAAATTTATAGATTGTTGTTTGTTGGTTTAAAATTGACATTTATATTGAATTGCATGGTAGTGTAATTTAATTTGACAGTTAAATTAAAATTGAAATTGAAATTGACATTTAAATTGAAATTGGAATTTAATTTGCTAGTTAAACACCCGAGAATTTATTACTAGTAATCTGTTATGATATGTGACTGTTTTGGATGTTAATTGTGATGGATGCCTAATGATTGATATGTTAGATTTTTGGATGTTTGTTTATGCTGATCTATTCCTGTTATTCACCCTAGATGTTTTATGCTGATTTATTCCTGTTATTCACCCTGGATGTTACGGGCATCAAATAAATCTGAAATTAAATAAATTAAGAAATAGGTTGAAATGATATATACCTATGACACCTGATTTGGATTGAAATGATATATATATCCATTCCTTAAGTTAAAATTAAAATTAACTGATTACTTGGCCATAAGATAGAAAATTATATACAGACACCATTGGTCGATTTTAAATTATTTTCTAAAATTGTAAAGTATGTTTTGATTTAATAAATATGATTTTAAAATTTAGTTTAAAGTTTTTATTTAAAATTTATATTTAGTTAATATAAGTTTTAAAAATCTAAGTTTTAAGATTTTAACTTATAATTTTATTTGGTTTTAAAATATATAATTTAAATAATGTATTATAATTAAAACACTTTAAAATTTTAATTTAATAAAATATTCGATATAGTTTTAAAAGATTTATTTAAAAATTTAATTTAAGATAATAAATATAGACTTTTATAACAACTTTAACAGATAAAAGATTTTTGTAAAAGATTTTAGAATTTTGTAAAAGGTTTTGTAAGGAACTTATAAAAGTTTTTGTAAGAGATTTTATAATGGATTTTATAAAAGGATTTTTATAATGGTTTATAAAGGAGTTTATAAGGGTTTTAAAGGATTTTATAAAGGGTTTTATAAAAAAAATTGTATAAAAGGATTTGGAAGCGTTTTAAAGGAATTTGCGTAAAGGTTTATGAAAAGGGAAAGTGTTAGAGATTTATAAATTATTTTCGAAATTGATTGAAAGAAATCTTCCTCGGTATTTACTAATGTATTTATACTTTTGGAATAAGTACATGGATATCTTGATATGAAGGTATAAACTGTTTTTGGATTATTTTTAAATGACCAAAGTGTGAAATAAGCGGTTGGTTGTTAAAGAGACCGGAGTCGTATATTGTCATACTCTTTGCCAATTTTGAAACCACTTTAACAACTATGCACGTGGTGGGGAATCCAGAACGAAGTAGGATGGTTTGGCGAACGCTACCGGTATGACGTAAGAACACAGCCCTGACCTTTGGGTCAGCTTGATATGACTAAAACAGGAGCTATACCGGGTCAAGTGAGGTCGCTCCTTCTATCGGACATGCTTCTTCGATACCATATATGTTACTTTGTGATTGATTGGTAGCCACCCTCGATTTGATTATGGGAGTGTGTCTCGAGGTGGGCGGTAGTAACTGCTATGCGTTACCACTAGTTTGGAAGTGTAAAACGATAGAATCCTACCCTGGGCATTTCCTCGCGTGCCTTGTCATATGCCTTAACGAGCCCAGTACAATTTTGGTTTGTGTCGTACCAATGGAGTGCTCCCTGATAGCCCACCAGTTTACAGTGGAGTTTACAGTACTGTATAGACTATGATGCTTATATAAAATGTGTTAAGGGGGATATGGGTAACGCCTTAACGCTATTTTCAATAATATACTTTACAGATAGACACTGCATATATAGCATATACTACTACATATAGATAGTTTAACGGACCCTTAAAAGATGGAAAATCTCGTAACATCTCTTAAGTTATTGTACTCACATTATACACCGGATAGGAGATGAAAATCCCGTAACATCTGACACCATTACACTCATTTTCCACGTGATATTGATTTGACTTACATGAGAATATTTTAGTTTTGATCCGAGTGTTTTCTCTTTTCATTATGCTCGGTTCAGCCTGAGCATTTAAGTGTTTGAAGACTTTATTTCTGGAGGACGAAGACGGAGTTTGATATATTATATTATTAGAAAATTTTCCACTGCATCATTTTTGGTATGTCATTGTTTGTACTCTGATTGTTGTAAAAATTGTGTAATAAAATGTATATTATAAAACAGCTTCATGAACTGTTTATTTGATTATTATATTTTGTCATTCCGCTGCGAGATTCTATGTTTTGTTTCTCCTTCTTTTCTCTTATTTTCTTATTTACCCCATTGACAATCCTCCCTTATGAATGGTTTGAGTTAGACATGTGTGGTTTATTATCGATTTAAACTGTCCAGAAAGGTGGGTCGTCACATCTCCTATCCATCCATTATAAGAAATCACTAAGGTTGAACCGCACTCAGATGGTTCGAAAAATTCCAAAAATTAAGTCTTTTGTTTATAATTTTAATATTGTAATTTGAATATATATATCGTGCTATTTTTTGAAATAATGATTATATACATGTATGATTAACATTAGATTCAAACTAAAACACACACACACACACATATATATATATATTGTATAAGTAAATTAAGGAAAAGCCAGAAGAAAGGCTTACCACAGAACAAACAACAATTCAGTCGACTGGAAGAAGACATTCAGTCAGTTGAATATTCAAACTCATATATATTTTTAACCAGAAGAAAGTCGAATGAAATTTGTCCACTAGTCGACTGCATCCCCATCAAAAATGAACTATAAATATGTGAGTTATTTTTCTCTGTAAACCAGTCAACTGACCCCCCCAATATTGTCGATTGAATCTTCAATCATTTTGAATTCCCACTCAGCAACCATTCAACTGCCAACCTATATTCAGTCGACTGAATTTTGATATTTTACACTGTAAACTTGCGGCATGAAAATCCCTGCACATCAGTCGACTGAGCAACCCATTTCAGTCGATTGCCCCGTATATTTTTAGTTTTTTAAAATACCTATACACTCTTTTCAATACAACCTTTCAACCTAACACTACTTAACTCACCTCTCTTCCACATTCTACCCATTACCTAAACCATTTTTTACTCCAAAAGAAACCCTAGCATCCACATCAAAAATCAATTTTTTTTTCAAAACCTACTCAAATCAATGGCACCTAGATCCAAACATGCTCGTGAATCTACAGCTAGCCCATCTGAAAGCCAAATTTGTTCCTGGCTTCACAACGAGACAGTAGTAACTAGATTCAATTCAATGAAAAACTCCAGAATTTTTGAAGGTGCCTTCATCAAGTTTGCTGATTTCAATGGATATGTTATCCTGGAGCTTGCCCAAGCTAGTGGTATCGACCATCTCATTGGGTATGACTCAAATAATGTCAAAACTTATCCTCACTTGATTAGGTTATTCTTCGCTAACATGAATATAGACCACCAAGATCCACGTAATAAGGATGATTGTATTTGGACCTTGGTTTTTGGAGTGAAAATTTATCTACCTCTTCAACGAATTGGCCACATTCTCCGATGTCCATCCGAAGGGTTGGATATCGATGATGTAGAAGTAGACATGTATAATCGAGACAAAGTCTCTCATCGTTTTCTACTGGATGATTTGACTTAAAATCCAATGTCTTACATCCAAAGGTACATATTCTTCACCGAGCTATCGTTCGATCACTGCAACCTCCAACTGGTAGCTACGAGAAGGTTTACAAGGGGGATTTCCAAGCCCTCTATGCTATTTACTCATCCCGAAGAGTAAGATTATTTTGGATGAGTTTCTCACAGTCAACCATAAGAGAAACTACAAAACCATCCATTATGGAGCCTACATCCTGTGTATTCTTCAAAACTTCGAAGTTCCTTTACCCGATGCGAATTTCATGACCATTGGTGAGCTCAACTCAAAGACTCTAAGTCTAATGAGTTTTCTGAAATGCCTGGAATCTCAACAAATTATAAGCTTCCAACAATGGGTTGCCAATCGCGAACAAGGGATTCCTCAACCAAGGGATACAAATGTTGCTTGTTCATTATCTCAACCTCCCCAACAAGAAGAAAAAGAAGACGACAATGAGATTCATGAGCTCCATGGCGACATTACTCCAAAACAAGCTCTTGTTATGCTTTTTAGAAAACAAAGTAAGCTTGGACGATGTTTGGCTAACGTTGAGAAAAATGTGACCAAAACAAATAAAAAGCTAATTTCAATAAAAGGCTTTTTAAACAAAATCAGGGAAAAATTGTCATGTACCGAATCTACCTCTATGGTTGTGGTTGAAAATCCCGCACCATTAACTTGGTTTACATCCGAAGAAGAAGAGGAAGAAGAAGCCCATGACAGTGAGGATTACTAGTTTTATATCTTTCTCATGTTCATCTTATCATATTGTTTAAGACATCATCTTATGTATGCTTGTTGTGTTTTGATGTTGTTATGTGATATTGTTCTTTAATTCTCGTATGTACATGCTCATGTTTATTTGTTTGCTATTTATGTTGCTACGTTTATTATCTTTCCCTACATTATATACTTATATGTGTACTTATAGTCTATATTTCTCATATTATCTATTTGTTTCTTTTTGTTGATGACAAAGGAGGAGAAATTGTTGATATGGGGAATATTAATTCAGGGAGAGTAAATTGCTTTTTAAAATTTAAAATCTTAAATAGTTTTCATCATTAAAAAGGGGGAGAATGTTAGAACCTTGAATTTTGTTGTTTTGATTGTGACAGCTATATAAGTAAATATTATGTGAACTAACCATATTTGTAGGAGAAGATACTATTCTACTCGAAAATAGATTACAGACCAGATTCCAAATGGAAGCGTCAAAATTGTCTATGGTTTATCCATGGTCTAAGTCTAGTAGTTAATTTTTGTTAAAATCTCTCCAAAGTGGTATATGCACGCACACGTACTTAAAAATATTTCAAATCATGTTTCATATGCCAAGATGTTTACTAAACAAGTTCACGCACAAAAGAATTTTTGAAAACACTTCAATATGGCAGAAAACATGCATTTCAGTCGACTGAAATACATAGTCCAACCGAGTGAATACCTATGCACATGCACAATTTAATATGAAGGTTTAGTCGACTGAACCATATACTTCAATCGAGTGAATAAGGTGTTTTTTGAACTGTTTTCTCTCTGATTCAAATTTTAAACATTTCAGCTAGCTGAATTCTTTTATTCAGTCGACTGAAATTGCATAACAGCTATATTTTTGAAAAGTCGCTTCACTTCATTGAACAGAAACAACCCTTGATTCAAGAGTTGTTTCCATATATTTTGATCGCTACTTTTCACGATAAGTTGCAACACTTAAACACTATATAGCCTTCAAATCATTTGTTTTAATCACCTAATTTTTTAATTCTATTCTCTTATTATTATTGTCTAACCATTCTGCCATTTGCATTCAAACTCTCATTCAAATCACTTGTACTTCTAGCAAAATTTCGTTTATGATTTATTAAACTTCCTATCTTCACAAATTACACAAAATACCACAAAGGAGAAGATTATAGGAAGGATGTACTCTAAAGACTTATCCATGCTACTAAAAGGGCACATTCAGTCAAGATAATTCTCTGTATTATTGAAAGTATTGTTTGGTTGCTCAGGCGGTTGAAGTCGTATTCAGTAGCTTAGGCAGTAGAAGTACTGTTCGGTTGCTCGGGCAGTGTGATACATGTTCCTCCGGGTTAAGTGAGAGTTGATAATTAAATTGCAGAAGGAGTTTGGGACTGGAGGTAGAACAGGAAGTTTGAACCAGTATATAAATCCCTAGTGTCATTTACTTTACTTTTATATTTATATTCCGCACTAGTAGATAACTTAGAAAATATTCCATTTATGATCCTTAGCCATTTTCAACTACTTATACTACATCCTTTTTGGAATCACCCTTAGGATTAGTAGCAAGTAGCCCTTGGACATCAAAGAATCCAGTCTTCAATTTCCACAATTTTAAGATGTCGGTAATTAGAAGACCTACGCAGATTCGAAGTGGTTTTCCGATAACTCATGCTTATCTTATATCGGTTTCTCCGACCCAACAATCGATAGTGTTCGATTGAGTAAATCTCAGTTCTTTCAGAAGTAAGCGGATGGTATAAGAGTCCCAAGAAGATCTCGAATATCCTCCCTTAAAGCGAGAGATGTTTCATCGGGATGAGTTCTCCAAAGAGAATCTCAAACCGTATGATATCATGAAGCTTTCAAGTAATTCCTAAGTCAAAATAAGTTAAGTTATCGATAGTGGACAAACCTACAAATAATCGGATATCATATGCATATCACCACTATTCGATTTTAACCCTATACTATCCCTCGACTTACAATGAAGTCGGATAAGTTAGAGTACTACCCTCGCTTCGACGACATTCTTAATTCTCACAAATAGAAACAGGCTTCCATACCTTGAAATTTAGTGTCGAGTATAAGATGAAGTGCCTTCCATATACTTAACTAATCATGACCGATTTAAAGAAATTAACCCTTTGATACTTATCACCCTTCTGATATTTCGACTTCTCCATCCTTCGTCCAGAATCGAAGCCAGGTAAGTCGGGGCAGTGATTTTCACCGGGCCTTGCTTTAGTTAAAGTACTCTGATTCAGATCCCACAGATAGAGGAAAGTCGGGTTTTAGTGCTAAATATAAGATGACTTGCTTTCCATAAACGTGTCAGCACTACTTATCATATTTGTTTTATGTTACTTAGTGGCATCGATAAAGAAATCCTTGTATAAAACAAAGCCTTTTTAAAACAATTTGAATACTAACTCCATAAACGTATTACTAGTCTTCGATTTCAAACTAGTACTATTCATCGATTAGAAATTGAACCATTCAAGTTGGGGTATTATTACCTCTCACCTTGAGTCAACATTCACTCCTAACTTCGACATAGAACAAATTTCCTTACCTCTAAGTCTGTAGACAAAAATAGGATCCAAAAGTTCTAATATACTTGTTATTAAAAACATTTTCCAACTCACTTATTCGAACTAAAGTTCGATTTAAAAGGCGACATCTTTCCTTTTTGTAAAGTAACTAGTTTAATTAATAAAAACAAATTGTTATAAACCAAACTTCCTTTTCCAATTTCCTGAAACCATTTACTATAACAAAATGTTATAGTCCATGATCTCTTTCCTTTTCTCGAAAACAATTATTACAACAATGGTTTTGTAATCTTGCTGCCTTCCTCTTCTAAAAATACTTTAAAACATAGTTTAAAACTTGTATTTAAAACATCCCCTTAAAGATGGTCGCTTTTAAACAAAACTTGACTTTTGAAACAAAGTAGTTTCATTTATAAAATTTAAACCTCTTGCTTAAATAACTCAAATAAGTTTTTACAAAAATATATTTAAATCTTCAAACTCCTTTTAAACTACATATACAACTTTTATAAAACACATTCGAAAGACTTTACAAAATATCTAAAATAGCTAAACTCTTTTATATTATACTAAAATCAAAGATTTCCAAAGTGCATTCATAGCGACTATCGCTATTTGGACGTAACTTTTCAAACTTTGTTTTGTAAAGCAAATAGCTTTTAAACTATATTTCTTTCTATATTTTTAAACCACTTTAAATACCTTTGCCAAAAAGGTTTAGAAAACAAAAGTCAAGTCCAAAACCATTTCAAAACACTTTTAGAAAATAAAGTGGCAAACCATTTAAAAGAGAGCACGGGATTTCACCAACAATAAGAAGGTTAACTATAACTAAGCAACATTCACTTTTCACATACACAAACATTTACATAAATAAGAATGTATGTAAATAAAATTCATAAGGTATGGAATCCTTTAGGATCCCTCTATAGAATTCTTATTCTTCAAAGTGCTTCCATGGCGAATTATTCCCTGCGGAACACTCTGACTTCCTTTTGCTTTAGTCTCCTAAAAAACAATGGTTATTTATGTCATCCGCTTCCCAGCGAGAATCAATTCCAATAACATACATAATCCATATATATAATTATATACACAACAAAATAACACAAATTGAAATGACTTTAAAGTAAGTGCTCGCACTTTAGAACAAGCTTAAACCAAACCAAAAGCTACCAACTTCCCTTCCTCGACCTAGAAAGCTACCATACTTCTCTTCTCCTTGTTTTGACTTTGGTTTCATGTCCCTAGGACTCATATATGGTACAGATATAGATTTATGGGGACGGTTTGGCGACAAGGCTTGCATCTTTAAGTAGGTGGTAGTGTTATAAATGTTGTTACAAGGTTGCACTGAAAGTTTAAGGAGAAACAGAGGATTTTGAGGTGATTTTGCTTCATTTCTGTTTAGGAGTTTAAGAAGAGGAAGTATGAGAAGTGAAGAGCTTTTGCGAAAATGGAAATAAGTAAGTTTGTGTGTATATTTATAGAATTAAAATAAGTGGTAAAAGACCTTCCATATCCCTTTACCAAATAACTTAATTACCGATCCAAAATGCCTTCTTTCATACACTTCCCCAAGCGCTAACTCATGCACCACACCCCCTCCATGTGAATTAGTACACGAAGCCATGTGCACGCCTTTCCTTTGTACTTATGCACAGAAATCCATGTATTTAAAAGTCTACTTTTTCAATTTTAATTTAATTATAAGTTAACGACTTTTTAGGAATCATTAAGGAAAGTAACTTTGTTTAATTTATTTTGTTCTATTTGCAACTCGATTATATATGTATGTGTATGTAAATATGCATTTTGCATGTGGAATATTTGGGAAAATCCTGGGTAGCGAGGAAATTTCAACTGTACAAAGGGGATCGGTAGCTTATAGAGTGGTAAGAATGTAGAATTCTCCATCTAAATTCCTTTTCCTAGCACAGGAGTAACGTTTAGAAAGCGATATTTCGATACGTTAGTGTTGGGTACGTTCCCACCACCACCGAATCAAAAGCCTCTCCACCTACCACCGAACCAACCCATCTCCCAGGTACCACCGGACCAAAGTCCCATCGAACCTACCAGACCAAGGTCTCAACTCCAACCATCTACCACCGGACCGAAGCACTACCGAACCAAGGCGTTGCCGAACCAACGTTGCTAAGCCAGATTGCATCAACCCAGGCCCACCAACAGCTATATACCACTAGAACCCCTACTCCCAACCTCACTCTATAAATAGAGGGGTAGGGGTACAACAATGGAGGACAAGTTTGAGAGCTCAAGCACGGATAGAACTTTCAAACAACTTTCATATGCTTGTATCAAAGCTTTGTACTTGTAATCTGAACAAGAAAGGAGAAATAATATATAAAGTGGACGTAGGCACATTCTGGCTGAACCACTATAAATCTGTGTGTTTTTTACAGTTTAGTCCCTGCTTTTTACATATTTGCATAAATTACCCAGATCACTAAAAACAACATAAAATCAACTAAATCCCACGACTTGGAGGTGTTTGCCCATTTTTTATGCAAACATTTTTGGTGCTTTCACTGAGAACGAGAAGCTCGAATCTTCAGCTTCTCCCACTTAACCTTCTTCCTAACAGCGTCATTCATTGCTTGGAAAACATGCCTCCGAAGCAGAAAAAAGACGTTAACAAAGGAAAGAACATCGCAACTAGCAGTGTTCCAGATCCAGTGGTCACAGATCAAGTAAATCGTCCCATTCAAGCAGCAGTACCAAATGAAGGTCAGGCAAATCCGACAACCCCTGCCACAGAACAGCCGGCAGCAATTACTAGGGCAGATCTAGATAGGGTTGTGGCTGAAGTGACTAATCGCTTCACCTCCCAACAGGAAGCCTTGGTGGACCAACTCATGTCATGCTTAAGGGATGCTGAAGAGTCCAACCGCAACACTGAATCATGGGGTGAGTCCCAGTCTGGAGGATCTCAGAGACAACAAAGATCTTCCTTCTTCGAAGGAGCTAACGACAGAAGCGGCCATGGTAGGAGCCGAGACCGAGCTCAGCCCGAAGTTAGACCTGAGGAAATGCTTGGAACCGAACCCAACGGGGGAGGTACCAGGCGAAGGTCAACTGTAGCCGAGCCTATCGTACTGCCTAACCACGGAAACACCAATGAACGGGGCCGAGCTAGAGTCCAGTCCGAAGTTGGACCCGAGGAAGTGCTTAGATCAGAACTCAACATGGGAAGATCAAGGCGAGGGCCAACTGTAGCTGACCCTAGCATGCTCCTAGAAGACCAAAGACAACCACTGGAAAATATTAGGAATGATAGACGATACCATCCCTACAGGTCATCTGGACGGAATCAATCCCACAGAGCAGAACCGAACTCATTTCTATCTGCTCCAAATTCTGATGAAAGGATGGCACGCTTGTTCAGAGAGTGCGTCCAACGGGATCAAAGAGATCGAGGAATAAGCGCTAGTGTAACCATCCCTTTCGCCCGCAATATCGAAATTGCCATCACCCCCCCCCCCCCGAGAATGGAAAATGCCAACAATGGAACCTTACAAAGGAACCTCTGACCCCGTTGTACACTTACAGAGATACACGCAGCATATGCTCATGAGTGGAGCAACAGAAGGAGTGCTGTGCAAATTCTTTCCGCTATTCTTAGCAGATCTAGCTACCATCTACCCCAAGGATCCATCAGCTCATGGGAGATGTTGAAAGAAAAGTTCATCAGCCAGTTCCGCATTCATGTGGAGCAGCCCAAGGACGCTTATTCCTTATCCAGTATCAAACAGAAACCTGGAGAGAAAGTGCAGCAATATCTAACCCGATTCAATGCCGTAGTGGCCGCAGTCCAAGATGCCGATGAGAAGCTTATCTTAATGGCCCTCTGTAGCGGTGTGCATCCGGATACTAAATTTGCTAGAAGATTGACCAAAGAAAAACCAAATACTTTACCCGATTTCTTCCATGAAGCTGGGAAATGAAAAATGCGCTATGGATCGTGTAATATGGATATATGATAATACAGAGTATAGTGATGATAGTAATACTGTAAATAGTGCGGAATATAAAAGCAGTATAGTAAAATGACACCAGAGATTTTTATACTGGTTCGGACCTCCCGTCCTACGTCCAGTCCCAGACTTCTATCTGGATTTTCTCTACGAACTACCTCGCTTCACCCGAAGGAACAGGTTTACAACACCCGAACAGCCGAACGGATTTTCGTGCCTCTTACAACACCGAGGACTTCAACAAAAAACAAATACAATTGTTGTTGACAACTTGTGCTCTTGATAACACAGATTTGTCACTTGTAGTACACCCTTCCTATAATCTTATCCTCAAAATATGTGAATGATGTTTGTGAAGATTGAAGGAAGTATATTACTTATTGAATCAAAAGATATGAAATAATTTCAATGATTCAATAAGCAATTTAAATATTTGAGAGCTTTTTAGAATGCAAGAATATTTAGAAAGTAAGATCAGAAATTAAAGCAAGAATTCTTTGTTTTTGAATCAATGATTTAGACGTGTTTATATAGAGAATAAATGGTTGTAACTCTTTGTGAAGAGTAGCCATTAATAGATATGATCATTGATGAAAGGTAAGAGATGCAACCATTGGAGAAAGAAGTGTCTTTTAGAAAAGGTTGCTCTCTGTTTAAAAACGGTCGACAGGTCAAAAATGGCCGGTAGACAGGATTTCAAATATATAGACGTTATGTGCATGTGTGCACGTTTATTGTGCAACTTAGACAGGAACGGTCGACCGCCCAAAAACTTATCGGTCGACCGGTCACTGATAACTTGCACAATGAATGTGCAATGCATATTATAACGTATATACATCGATTATATTGAGATGCATGATTATTTGAGGATAGATTTTAACAAGTATAATACTATTACAACATCAAATAATCAATCTATAATCTATAGTACCATATGAACTCTTTTGGGAATCTTTATAGCCATGATGTCTTCGTTTTGTCGATCGCCTTTATTTCTTTGTCAGAAATCAAAACTTCATAGAATCTGTGACTCAACATTCTCCCCCTTTTTGATTGATGACAACATATATCTGAAGTTCTGAATCTCCCCCTGAATATATGATCTCCCCCTGAGATTTTGTCTGTATTCTTTATATATATATATATATATATATATATATATATATTCCTGCAAATAATTGTTAGCACTTTCTCCCCCTTTGTCATCGACAAAAAGGAGTAATAGATAATGGAATAATATAGGAATGTATCAACCAGAATATCCACTTTCCTATTTTCTTAAGTGGGACCTACAAAAAATATAATGAAGATCGTGGTACCCACTTTTTATGGGGTCCTAAGAGTTAGATCTTAGGAATCCAAACCCATACGGGTCCGGTATCCCCTTTATATACATAATTAGAATTATAATGCACAGTATTCATGAATTGCTGAATGTATTTGTCCCTAATCAAATTGTTATTTGTTTTAGGATCCCATATTTTGATAGTCTTTGTATTTTTCTTTTGAAATTTCACAACTGGCTTTGGTTTGGAATATAATAAACTAAGATTTTTCTTAACTTCAGTCTTTTGTACTTTCTTCTTTCTTTTATTATCAAGATGTTTCTTGATTTCTTGTTTCTTATATCCCAAACCTTGTTTATTTGATGTAGATTGTGAACTTTCAATGATTTTTGTCAAATTTTCTCGACCTTTGTTAAAGTTAGAAACATTTTGAGTAATGTCATCAAACTTTGTTTGTAAACTAGCTTTTTCTAGGTCTAGAATTTTGACTTTTGCCTTAAGCTCATGATTTTCAGTAGTGAGAGCATTATTTTTCTCTTTTTGAGCTTCTATTTCTTGACTCAAAAGAGATAGTTGAGAGTCAATATTAGATGATGATTCTTGAGATTTTTCAAGTTCTTCTTCTAATATTTTCTTCTCATCTTTTAACATATCTCGTTCAAACTCTGCTCTACTTAAATCTGCTTTGACTACTTTTAATTGACGTTTTATGTCTTTATATTTGACTATCAATTCAGCATTAATATCAAGTAATTCATCAAATGTAGGAATTTGTACCTCATCTTCTGTTGCCATAAAACAAACATTAGCTTGTTCATTCTCCGAATCACTTTCACTTTCTGATGAAGATGAGTCTGAATCATCCCATGTTACTGAGAAGGCTCGTTTCTTTGACTTGTCCTTCTTATATTTGAATTTATCATTTTCTGACTTCTTCTTCTGTTCTGGACAATCCTTCTGCATGTGTCCCTTTTTGTGGCAGTTGAAACATTCTATAGCGGATGAAGATGGTTTATTTGATCCAGGTTTCCTTTTGTTGTAACGACTGGCTTTTCGATATTTTAGGAATTTTTTGAATCCTTTTGCAATAAATGCCAGATCTTCATCTTCAGAATCTGATTCATTTTCATCTTTCTCAGCATGAAATGCTACATTTTTCTTTTCTTCTTTCTGTTCTTTTCTAGCCTGCAAATTTGCTTCATAGAACATTAGATTTCCTATCAATTCATCTGGCTTCATGACGGAAAGGTCATTAGCTTCTTCAATTGCTAATACTTTTCCTTCCCATTCACTAGTCAGAGAATGTAGGACTGTTGAAACAACATCAAAATCTGAATATTTTTGCCCTAATCCGATAAGTGCATGATGAATAGTTTGAAACCTTGAATACATATCATTGATTGTCTCATTCGGTTTCATTTTGAAATTTTGAAACTGACTTTTCAGCATGGCTATTTTGGCTTGTTTAACCTTGTTAGTACCTTCATGAGTGGTTTTCAGCGTTTGCCAAATTTGATATGCAGTAGTGCAGATACTAACACGGTTATATTCATTTTGGTCTAATGCACAAAACAACATATTTATTGCCTTTGCATTTATGGCTACTGCCGTTTTCTCAGCCGTTGTCCATTCTGAATATTCAGTTGTTGGATTCACTATTTCTTTTTGGGTAGAATTCCAAGCATCATAGCTATTTGATTGCATAAAAAATGACATACGTGTTGCCCAATAGCTATAGTTGAGACCATTAAAGAATGGAGGTTTTTGTGTTGATTGACCTTCCGTGTAAGTGTTAGTGCTAGTGCTTGCGTTATTTGCCATATTACGAGAATATATCAAATAACGGTGTTACGGTTATATGATGACCGTGCTCTGATACCAAATGAAAAATGCGCTATGGATCGTGTAATATGGATATATGATAATACAGAGTATAGTGATGATAGTAATACTGTAAATAGTGCGGAATATAAAAGCAGTATAGTAAAATGACACCAGAGATTTTTATACTGGTTCGGACCTCCCGTCCTACGTCCAGTCCCAGACTTCTATCTGGATTTTCTCTACGAACTTCCTCGCTTCACCCGGAGGAACAGGTTTACAACACCCGAACAGCCGAACGGATTTTCGTGCCTCTTACAACACCGAGGACTTCAACAAAAAACAAATACAATTGATGTTGACAACTTGTGCTCTTGATAACATGGATTTGTCACTTGTAATACACCCTTCCTATAATCTTATCCTCAAAATATGTGAATGATGTTTGTGAAGATTGAAGGAAGTATATTACTTATTGAATCAAAAGATATGAAATAATTTCAATGATTCAATAAGCAATTTAAATATTTGAGAGCTTTTTAGAATGCAAGAATATTTAGAAAGTAAGATCAGAAATTAGAGCAAGAATTCTTTGTTTTTGAATCAATGATTTAGACGTGTTTATATAGAGAATAAATGGTTGTAACTCTTTGTGAAGAGTAGCCATTAATAGATATGATCAGTGATGAAAGGTAAGAGATGCAACCATTGGAGAAAGAAGTGTCTTTTAGAAAAGGTTGCTCTCTGTTTAAAAACGGTCGACAGGTCAAAAATGGCCGGTAGACAGGATTTCAAATATACAGACGTTATGTGCATGTGTGCACGTTTATTGTGCAACTTAGACAGGAACGGTCGACCGCCCAAAAACTTACCGGTCGACCGGTCACTGATAACTTGCACAATGAATGTGCAATGCATATTATAACGTATATACATCGATTATATTGAGAAGCATGATTATTTGAGGATAGATTTTAACAAGTATAATACTATTACAACATCAAATAATCAATCTATAATCTATAGTACCATATGAACTCTTTTGGGAATCTTTATAGCCATGATGTCTTCGTTTTGTCGATCGCCTTTATTTCTTTGTCAGAAATCAAAACTTCATAGAATCCGTGACTCAACATTCTCCCCCTTTTTGATTGATGACAACATATATCTGAAGTTCTGAATCTCCCCCTGAATATATGATCTCCCCTTGAGATTTTGTCTGTATTCTTTATATATATATATATATATATATTCCTGCAAATAATTGTTAGCACTTTCTACCCCTTTGTCATCGACAAAAAGGAGTAATAGATAATAAAAAATATAGGAATGTATCAACCAGAATATCCACTTTCCTCTTTTCTTAAGTGGGACCTGCAAAAAATATAATGAAGACCGTGGTACCCACTTTTTCTGGGGTCCTAAGAGTTAGATCTTAGGAATCCAAACCCATACGGGTCCGGTATCCCCTTTATATACATAATTAGAATTATAATGCACAGTATTCTTGAATTGCTGAATGTATTTGTCCCTAATCAAATTGTTATTTGTTTTTGGAACCCATATTTTGATAGTCTTTGTATTTTTCTTTTGAAATTTCACAACTGGCTTTGGTTTGGAATATAATAAACTAAGATTTTTCTTAACTTCAGTCTTTTGTACTTTCTTCTTTCTTTTATTATCAAGATGTTTCTTGATTTCTTGTTTCTTATATCCCAAACCTTGTTTATTTGATGTAGATTGTGAACTTTCAATGATTTTTGTCAAATTTTCTCGACCTTTGTTAAAGTTAGAAACATTTTGAGTAATGTCATCAAACTTTGTTTGTAAACTAGCTTTTTCTAGGTCTAGAATTTTGACTTTTGCCTTAAGATCATGATTTTCAGTTGTGAGAGCATTATTTTTCTCTTTTTGAGCTTCTATTTCTTGACTCAAAAGAGATAGTTGAGAGTCAATATTAGATGATGATTCTTGAGATTTTTCAAGTTCTTCTTCTAATATTTTCTTCTCATCTTTTAACATATCTCGTTCAAACTCTGCTCTACTTAAATCTGCTTTGACTACTTTTAATTGACGTTTTATGTCTTTATATTTGACTATCAATTCAGCATTAATATCAAGTAATTCATCAAATGTAGGAATTTGTACCTCATCTTCTGTTGCCATAAAACAAACATTAGCTTGTTCATTCTCCGAATCACTTTCACTTTCTGATGAAGATGAGTCTGAATCATCCCATGTTACTGAGAAGGCTCGTTTCTTTGACTTGTCCTTCTTATATTTGAATTTATCATTTTCTGACTTCTTCTTCTGTTCTGGACAATCCTTCTGCATGTGTCCCTTTTTGTGGCAGTTGAAACATTCTATAGCGGATGAAGATGGTTTATTTGATCCAGGTTTCCTTTTGTTGTAACGACTGGCTTTTCGATATTTTAGGAATTTTTTGAATCCTTTTGCAATAAATGCCAGATCTTCATCTTCAGAATCTGATTCATTTTCATCTTTCTCAGCATGAAATGCTACATTTTTCTTTTCTTCTTTCTGTTCTTTTCTAGCCTGCAAATTTGCTTCATAGGACATTAGATATCCTATCAATTCATCTGGCTTCATGACGGAAAGGTCATTAGCTTCTTCAATTGCTAATACTTTTCCTTCCCATTCACTAGTCAGAGAATGTAGGACTGTTGAAACAACATCAAAATCTGAATATTTTTGCCCTAATCCGATAAGTGCATGATGAATAGTTTGAAACCTTGAATACATATCATTGATTGTCTCATTCGGTTTCATTTTGAAATTTTGAAACTGACTTTTCAGCATGGCTATTTTGGCTTATTTAACCTTGTTAGTACCTTCATGAGTGGTTTTCAGCGTTTGCCAAATTTGATATGCATAAATTACCCAGATCACTAAAAACAACATAAAATCAACTAAATCCCACAACTTGGAGGCAGAACGGTCAGCAGCCCTCGATGAAGAAGTAAAGAACCTACTTGCCAATGACTTCATACGAGAAGCTATCTACCCAGAGTGGATCGCCTACCCGGTGCTGGTAAATATGGCTAATGGGAAGTGGCGAACATGCATTGACTTCTCCAACTTAAATGACGCCTGCCCGAAGGATTGCTTCCCACTTCCCCGAATCGATCAGCTTGTAGACAGCACAGCCGGGCACGAACTCTTATCTTTTATGGATGCATACTCAGGATATAACAAAATTCCTATGCATGCTTCCGATCAAGACCACACTAATTTCATCACTGATCGGGGATTGTACTGCTACAAGGTAATGCCTTTCGGACTTAAAAACGCAGGGGTCACCTATCAGCGCTTCGTCAACAAGATGTTTGCAGGGCTAATAGGACAAACTATGGAAGTTTATGTGGATGACATGCTGGTAAAGTCAAGGGGAGCCGACGATCACGTAAGCCACCTGGATGAAATGTTTCAAGTACTTCGCCAATATGGAATGAAGCTGAATCCCCTAAAGTGCTCCTTCGGAGTATCATCAGGAAAGTTTCTAGGATTCATCGTCCATGCCAGAGGAATTGAAGCAAACCCTGAACAAATCCAAGCTCTGAAAGATATCAGGATACCTTCTACCCGAAAGGAGATGCAAAGCCTAAATGGGAAGGTGGCCGCCCCGAGCAGATTCATCTCTAAAGCGACCGACAAATGCATCCCCTTCTTCGAAGCTCTAAAGAAAGAGAAAGGAAAATTCGAATGGACTGACGAGTGCTTAACAGCTTTCCTTAACTTAATCGAACACCTCCAGAGACCACCAGTACTCTCAACTCCGAACAAAGGCGAAGAGCTATACCTATACCTTGCTGTGTCATCTCATGCTCTAAGCGCCGCATTGGTGAGAGAAGACAAACGCACGCAGTGGCCAGTATACTTTGTAAGCAAGAGGTTTACAGGGGCGGAAGCCAGATATCCTAAACTTGAGAAACTAGCGTACTGTTTACTAATCACATCACGGAAACTGCATCACTATTTCCAGTCTCATTCCATCAGAGTTCTGACCGATCAACCGTTAAGGCAGGTACTCCATCGTCCCGACACTTCTGTGCGACTACTTAAATGGTGCATTGAACTAAGTCAATACGATATCACCTGCCATCCTCGCACCGCCATCAAGGGACAAGCCATGGCCGATTTCATTGCCGAATTCACTACCAACGAAGGTAAGGAGGCATCGAAAATAGCAGAAGACATCAAGTGGAATCTCTTTGTGGATGGTGCGTCAAACGAACAAGGCTCGGAGGCAGGCGTGGTAATAATCACTCCCAAGGGGAATAAGCTACACTATGCTATAAGGTTGGAATTCGCTGCCACCAACAACGATGCAGAGTACGAAGCAGTGATAGCTGGATTAGAACTTGCCTTAGAAATCGGAGCCAATTCTTTGTGTCTTCATAGCGATTCCCAACTTATTGTAAATCAAATACTAAGAGAATTCCAGGCTCGAGAAGAACGACTCATGGCATATTTAAAGAAGACCAAGTTGCTTCTCAATCGATTGGATCACTATTTAATCAAACACGTCCCTCGGGAAGAGAACCAAGAGGCCGACGAATTGGCGAAGCAAGCTTGCATGAGAGACGGCGCTATTTCCGGAGCAGTAGCCATCTCAAAGCAACTGACCCCAAGTTTTGAGAAAGTGCATCTGATAGCTGCAACAGAAGAAGCAACTTGGATGACTCCCATCCGAGACTACTTACAAAGTGGCACACTGCCCAACGGGCGTAACGAAGTTAAGAAAATCTTGAGGAAAGCTTCCCGCTACACAATACAAGAGGGCACCCTCTATCGGCGCGGCTTCTCTAACCCCTTATTAAGGTGTGTCGCTAGAAGGGAGGCCAAGGAAATCTTATCCAACATCCATCAAGGAAGCTGCGGAGATCACACTGGAGGGCAGACTTTGGCAAAAAAGATACTCCGATATGGATATTTTTGGCCCACCTTAAGCAAGGACGCCTTAGATTTCGTCAGAAAATGTGACAGATGTCAGAAATTTGCTAAGATTCCACGGCTACCAACAACTGAGATTACTCAAATGACCAGCCCTTGGCCCTTTGCAGTATGGGGAATTGACTTGATTGGCGAACTGCCAATAGGCCGAGGCGGGGCCAAATATGCTGTAGTGGCATTCGACTATTTCACCAAATGGGTGGAAGCAGAACCCCTAAATAAAGTATCTTCTGCAAAAGTTATTAACTTCTTGATCAAAAATGTTCTATGCAGGTACGGAGTCCCATTCAAAATCATATCGGACAATGGACTTCAGTTTGACAGTGAGGAGTTCGCCAACTGGTGCCAAGAGCACGGAATTCACAAAAGCTTCTCATACGTAGCTTATCCCCAAGCAAATGGACAAGTCGAAGCCGTCAACAAAATTCTCAAAACTCTAATAAAAAAGAAACTCGAAAAGTCAAAAGGCTCTTGGGTGGATGAACTTCCTACGGCACTGTGGGCCTATCGCACATCTTTCAGAACATCAACAGGGCATACTCCTTTCTCTTTGGCATACGGATCGGAGGCTATGCTCCCAGTTGAAACTATAGTGCCTTCCCACCATAGGATCCACTATAACCCAGAAGAAAACGAAGAACTCCTCCACACGTCTTTGGATCTAATTGAAGAGAGAAGAAACGATGCAGCACTCAAAACATCAGCTCACAAGCAAAAAGTGGCAGCGCAATACAACTCCAAAGTCAAGCATCGTCGCTTACAAGAGGGAGATCTTGTCCTCAAGCGAATCTCCCTGTGCCCCGGAGCACTAGATCCAATCTGGGACGGACCATATGTAATTCATAAAGATCTCCACAATGGAGCTTATATTTTGTCAACAGTGGACAGGGAGGTGTTCCAGAGGGCATGGAACATCCAACACCTTCGTCGATACTTTTCTTAACTTGTACTGCCCATATGAAGTGAATTAATAAAGAGAATCAGTGGACGTAGGCATTTTCGTGCCGAACCACTTTAAAAAACTTGTCTCTTTTTAACTTGTTCCTTTATATCTTGGCTGCTTGTTAACTTTATCTTTTTCTGTTGAACAAAATCCTGTGTAATGACGTTTCCATTCAAAACACATCGCGGCACGACTCCACCTGGACAGGACCTAACAGGTACTATACGAATCTATGCCCTCGCCAATGAGACACTTTTGCTCCGGCATCACTCTGCTACGGGTTAACTCATTGCTCGCGACGGCCCTCAAAGCCAACTGTAATGAGCCGATTATAAGCCACCAAGAAGGCCGACTATAGCCGAGGCAGCTCATTACGGCGTTCGGCTCGCCGGCAACTGTGAACCTACTTTAAGCCCCAACATAAGGTGTGGCCAGCCAGGGGTAGTTCACGGTTGACGATCGGCACCCACGCTAGCCGGCCACAGTAAATCGAATAATACCCACGATTACGGGCCATAATGGCCCAGGTAGTTACTGTGCGCGATCTCGGCTCCGATGCGTCTTAAGTACGGCTGTGGTAAAAAAGATTAACTCCTCGCGGAGGCGTAAGATGGGTGACAAATGTCTCCAAGACCCACAGCTAGGGAAAGTGACTACAAAGCCTGTTTGCCATGAACTTAAGCACATCGAAGGCCTTCCGTGATTGGAAGTTTTACTATTTCTCATATTTCAATTTTATTTAAAAAACTTTTCTCCTATCCTCTATAACGATCCCTAAAGTACATGACACAGAATATGAGACATTCGCTAATGGGAGTGGGAACTCACAACGGGACACTAGGCCGCATTCCATACTCAGTCACACAAGACATTCAAAGCTGCCATCTACAAGTAAAATATGAAGGTCGGTATTTTCTTCTTTCGTGTATAAATACGTGGCTATAATTTATTCACACATCACACTAACGTTGCAAGACATGAAATTGTACTTTAAGCAAGAACTTGGAGTCAAACACAATTGAATCGTAGGCATATGCATAGCTATATTTCTTATACAACATGTCAAAATAACAAAAGCATTCAAATACGACAGAATCGGCTTAAGTTAAAAAATTACACGCCAAAAATAATGTTGTTTATTACAAGTGACATAATTACAACCTAAAAGTTTCGTTACTATTTTGAGACTAACATATACAACAATGTTTAAGTAAGCAAAAAGATATCCAGGTCAAGTCAAGGAGCCGGCTGCATCGGGGCTTTACCCTTATCCTGTTGACCGCATGTCCGATCAAGGAGAGAATTCATTAGTGATAAGCAACCAAGTTAACGGAAAGACTAAAGGGGAGGACTTACCAGCATCTGCTCCTTGATCATCTTGATCATCATCTTCTACTTGCACACCTACCTCCTCAGCAGCAAGCAGCCGCATGCCCTCCTTCACCGCCACCTTCTCCTCCTTGGTGAATTGGGCCGTAACCACATCCATTCCGAAGACCTCGCCACCTTCCTTATCTGCATCAGCCTTGGCCTCCTCCACAGCCCTGAGATAAATCCTGGTCATAACCCAGGGATAATCATCCATCCAAGATAAGTTACCCTGTTTCCAAGTACGGAAGTACATATCCTGGAGCATCTCATCCATCATCCCCTCGTTCTCCTCAAACTCCCTCATTCGGACCTCAGAAGCCAATAGCTTTGCAACGGCAGCATCCTTCTCCAATCGGTATCGCGAGCGGTTAGCCTGAAGGGATTTCCTCATCGCTTCCATCTCATCCTTTAGCTTGGTTTGAGCCAGCTCTGCAGCTTCAAGCCTCCCGGATAACTCCTCTACCCGCTCGAGATCCGCTTTCCGAACCTCATCCACCGTTGCTATAGCCATGTCAATCCGTTCCTTACAGGCGGCTTCCATTTTCCGCAACTCTGCCCTGCTGACCTCTTCCATAGTCTTCTTTAATTGCCTAGATGCAGCCTCATGCTGAGAAATCTGGATGGCTTGATCAGCAAGTTGTTTAGCCTGGTGAGAAATCATTAACTGCAGTCGAATATTGGCGCTCCCGATTTCCTCCCCAGCCTTGACCAATCGGGCATGATGTCCCATCAGCTTCTTGGTTTCCTCGGCGACCCGGTCGATGTTCGCCTTAGCTTCGTCCCCCAGAGTTACAACCCGAGTGGTAAGCAAATCAAGGTCCAGGGACTTAGCCTCGTCAAGCACTCGTACCATAGGATTGCGAGGGAGAAGGTGTTCACCAGTAACCTCGTCAAAGGAGATATCCTGAGAGGCCGGGTCCAGATCTGGATGACCCGCAAATGGATTACGGTCCAAGCCAGGATGATCTATCGGGGGTAAAGGTAGGATTTTCAGACGGATGCGGAGAAGGTATGAACTCAGTATTCCCCTTCGTGATATCGTGAAGAGGTTGGAGTGGGGACTGAGGACCAGGTAAAGGTTCGAACAAGGAGCGGCTCCTCTTCTTCTTCTGAATGCCCTCTTTAATGACCCTAAGAAGAGGACGATAGCCGACTACATCCCCGGAGCGGTTGGTCGGAGGCTTCGGTTTAGTAGAAGCTTTGAGGGACTTATATTGATCAAGGCGGTGCCGAACATCTGAGGTCTTGGCTGCTTTGCCCGCTCCTGGAATGAAAACCAAGTGTCACAAGCATGCATTGAATCGTAATTCAAGAAATGTGTCAAGTTAAGAAGAGTAAAAAAGTCTGCAGGAGTCAAAAATTCACCTTGGATCGCAGAAGTTGCCTCAGCGGAAACACTCCTGGAAGATAAATCGGCGCCAGCCTCGGTCTTACCAGCTTTCTTGGGCTTCTCCGCCAAAGTCGGTCCTTCCTGCAACCCTTCGAAGGCTTGGCGGAGAGTGTCATCTATCCACTCTTGAATCACGCCTGCTTGCCCAGGAGGTAAAGCCCCGGAGCCATCACCGCTTTGACCTTCGCCACCATCATCGCCGTGACGATCACCGTCACCTTCTCTACCACTTCCGCTCTCCGCCTCACCTCCTTCATCCTCGTCTCTTTCCTCCTCCACATTTTCCTCCTCCGGAACATCTGGACATGTGCTGGGGGAGGGTCCATCGAACTTTTTGAGTTTCTTCCCCCCAGCAACTGAATGTATCGAGAAGGGTCTCCTTTTGTTGCTCTTCACCGTAGCCCCTCCTTTAACGTTGGCAGCCCTCTCTTCCGCCATGTCTCTCTGCTTGACCACGGACTGATGTGGTATAATAAGGTTGTGCCCCAGAAGTGTAGCGTTCCTGATCAGGTAAGAAGCCGACCTATCCCTTCCCGTAATGGCTTCTATTTCCACAGCCAACTAAACCAGGCGATCGTTCTCCACGACCGCAAAGCCACCTGTCGCTAGCAAGAAATAAAAGCACATAAGAAGAAGCATTGCAGTCAGAACGGAAATCATAAATAAGCTTCAACTTACAGCCAGAGGTGAAGCGACGGATGGAAACAGAGCCATCCTTGATGAAAAACCATTCCTTTTTGAACATGCTGAACTTCGAATATAAATCCAGGACTGGCTTGAAGGACACGGCCGACTCCAAGCTAATATACGGAGACCCCTTCTTGTAGCCTCTCATGTTGTACAAATACCAGATTTCCCGGTTGGAAGGAGGACGCCCGTATCTCCTCTGGAAGATAACAAACAGGCTCACCAGGATGGCGTAGGAGTTAGGCTGAAGTTGGAATGGAGCCACCTTCAAGTAGGTGATGAAGCTGACTATCCAAGCATTAATCGGGGGAATGGCCCCACACATGCAATGGTACCTACTGTAAGCGAAATATCCTTCGGGGGGATTATATGGCATCACTCCTTCCCCCGGCAACAACATTTGTGCTCTATCGATCCCAAAAGAGCGAGAGATGACATCAAGCTGCTCACCTTTGAGGGAGCTGGGAAAACAATCAGGCGGTGAATTCAGGAGCTCTTGAGGACCATACCCATCTACTAGCGATCTCGTTGATGGTCCATGTCGTTCTGGTGCTGCCTGAACTGGGGGCACTATGGAGGACTCTCCTTGGTCCTTAGATTTCTTCTTGTCGGAACGGGTTTCTACTTTATGAGACATTATCTGCAACACGAGAAAGCACATTGTTAGAACAAAGGATGTAGAGATAAAAATAAGCAAGTGTATGCAGACTGGAATTTCACTCGTAATTCAAAACATAGAAGTGCATTCGGTAGTTCAAGGTCGAAAGGTCATTCGACACTCAGACTCCCGAATTCATTCGGTAAGTCAAGACTAAAGGTTCATTCGGCACTCGGAAACCCCAAGTCCATTCGGTAAGTTAAGACTAAAGGTTCATTCGGCACTCGGGAACCCCAAGTCCATTCGGTAAGACAAAGCGAAAGCTCATCCGGCAGAAGAAGGCCTCACCTGGTCTGGCAGTTGAGGTCTGGTTCGGTGCTCGTTTGATTCGGCAAAGGCAAAATTTTGGTTCGGCTAGTACGGAATAACAGAGGCATAAGGCTCCTACTTATAGGCAAATAGAAACGACCGGACCAATTGTTTCAGTGCTCGGGACCGAAGGAGGGTGTCCAAGTCGAAGGACCTAAAACAAAGCATGGCTTACGCTGGCATATGCCACACTTTGGGGGGCAAATGTTGGGTACATTCCCACCACCACCGAATCAGAAGCCTCTCCACCTACCACCGAATCAGAAGCCTCTCCACCTACCACCGAATCAGAAGCCACTCACCTACCACCGAACCAACTTATCTCCACCTACCACCGAACCAACCTATCTCCCAGGTACCACCGAATTAGAGGCCACTCCACCTACCACCGAACCAACCCATCTCCCAGGTACCACCGGACCAAAGTCCCACCGAACCTACCGGACCAAGGTCTCAACTCCAACCATCTACCACCGGACCGAAGCACTACCGAACCAAGGCGTTGCCAAACCAACGTTGCCAGGCCAGATTGCATCAACCCAAGCCCACCAGCAGCTATATACCTCCAGAACCCCTACTCCCAGCCTCACTCTATAAATAGAGGGGTAGGGGTACAACAACGGGGGACAAGTTTGAGAGCTCAAGCACGGATATAACTTTCAAACAACTTTCATATGCTTGTATCAAAGCTTTGTACTTGTAATTTGAACAAGAAAGGAGAAATAATATATAAAGTGGACGTAGGCACATTCTGGCTGAACCACTATAAATCTGTGTGTCTTTTACAGTTTAGTCCCTGCTTTTTACATATTTGCATAAATTACCCAGACCACTAAAAACAACATAAAATCAACTAAATCCCACAACTTGGAGGTAGAACGGTCAGCAGCCCTCGATGAAGAAGTAAAGAACCTACTTGCCAATGACTTCATACGAGAAGCCATCTACCCAGAGTGGATCGCCAACCCGGTGCTGGTAAAGAAGGCTAATGGGAAGTGGCGAACATGCATTGACTTCTCCAACTTAAATGACGCCTGCCCGAAGGATTGCTTCCCACTTCCCCGAATCGATCAACTTGTAGATAGCACAGCCGGGCACGAACTCGTATCTTTTATGGACGCATACTTAGGATATAACCAAATTCCTATGCATGCTTCCGATCAAGACCACACTAATTTCATCACTGATCGGGGATTGTACTGCTACAAGGTAATGCCTTTCGGACTTAAAAACGCAGGGGTCACCTATTAGCGCTTCGTTAACAAGATGTTTGCAGGGCTAATAGGACAAACTATGAAAGTTTATGTGGATGACATGCTGGTAAAGTCAAGGGGAGCCGACGATCACGTAAGCCCCCTGGATGAAATGTTTCAAGTACTTCGCCAATATGGAATGAAGCTGAATCCCCTAAAGTGATCCTTCGGAGTATCATCAGGAAAGTTTCTAGGATTCATCGTCCATGCCAGAGGAATTGAAGCAAACCCTGAACAAATCCGAGCTCTGAAAGATATCAGGATACCTTCTACCCGAAAGGAGATGCAAAGCCTAAATGGGAAGGTGGCCGCCCTGAGTAGATTCATCTCTAAAGCGACCGACAAATGCATCCCCTTCTTCAAAGCTCTAAAGAAAGAGAAAGGAAAATTCGAATGGACTGACGAGTGCTTAACAGCTTTCCTTAACTTAATCGAACACCTCCAGAGACCACCAGTACTCTCAACTCCGAACAAAGGCGAAGGGCTATACCTATACCTTGATGTGTCATCTCATGCTCTAAGCGCCGCATTGGTGAGAGAAGACAAACGCACGCAGCAACCAGTATACTTTGTAAGCAAGAGGTTTACAGGGGCGGAAGCCAGATATCCTAAACTTGAGAAACTAGCGTACTGTTTACTAATCACATCACGGAAACTGCGTCACTATTTCCAGTCTCATTCCATCAGAGTTCTGACCGATCAACCGCTAAGGCAGGTACTCCATCGTCCCGACACTTCTGGGCGACTACTTAAATGGTGCATTAAACTAAGTCAATACGATATCACCTACCATCCTCGCACCGCCATCAAGGGACAAGCCATGGCCTATTTCATTGCCGAATTCACTACCAACGAAGGTAAGGAGGCATTGGAAATAGCAGAAGACATCAAGTGGAATCTCTTTGTGGATGGTGCGTCAAACGAACAAGGCTCGGGGGCAGGCGTGGTAATAATCACTCCCAGGGGGAATAAGCTACATTATGCTATAAGGTTGGAATTTGCTGCCACCAACAACGATGCAGAGTACGAAGCAGTGATAGCTGGATTAGAACTTGCCTTAGAAATCGGAGCCAATTCTTTGTGTCTTCATACCGATTCCCAACTTATTGTAAATCAAATACTAGGAGAATTCCAGGCTCGAGAAGAACGACTCATGGCATATTTAAAGAAGACCAAGTTGCTTCTCAATCGATTGGATCACTATTTAATCAAACACGTCCCTCGGGAAGAGAACCAAGAGGCCGACGAATTGGCGAAGCAAGCTAGCATGAGAGACGGTGCTATTTCCGGAGCAGTAGCCATCTCAAAGCAATTGACCCCAAGTTTTGAGCAAGTGCATCTGATAGCTGCAACCGAAGAAGCAACTTGGATGACTCCCATCCGAGACTACTTACAAAGTGGCACACTGCCCAACGGGCGTAACGAAGTTAAGAAAATCTTGAGGAAAGCTTCCGGCTACACAATACAAGAGGGCACCCTCTATCGGCGCGGCTTCTCTAACCCCTTATTAAGGTGTGTCGGTGGAAGGGAGGCCAAGGAAATCTTATCCCACATCCATCAAGGAAGCTGCGGAGATCACACTGGAGGGCAGACTTTGGCAAAAAAGATACTCCGATATGGATATTTCTGGCCCACCTTAAGCAAGGACGCCTTAGTTTTCGTCATAAAATGTGACAGATGTCAGAAATTTGCTAAGATTCCACGGCTACCAACAACTGAGATTACTCAAATGACCAGCCCTTGGCCCTTTGCAGTATGGGGAATTGACTTGATTGGCGAATTGCCAATGGGCCGAGGCGGGGCCAAATATGCTATAGTGGCAGTCGACTATTTCACCAAATGGGTGGAAGCAGAACCCCTAAATAAAGTATCTTCAGCAAAAGTTATTAACTTCTTGATCAAAAATGTTCTATGCAGGTACGGAGTCCCATTCAAAATCATATCGGACAATGGACTTCAGTTTGATAGTGAGGAGTTCGCCAACTGGTGCCAAGAGCACGGAATTCACAAAAGCTTCTCATCCGTAGCTTATCCCTAGGCAAACGGACAAGTCGAAGCCGTCAACAAAATTCTCAAAACTCTAATAAAAAAGAAACTCGAAAAGTCAAAAGGCGCTTGGGTGGATGAACTTCCTACGGCACTGTGGGCCTATCGCACATCTTTCAGAACATCAACAGGGCATACTCCTTTCTCTTTGGCATACGGATCAGAGGCTATGCTCCCAGTTGAAACTATAGTGCCTTCCCACCATAGGATCCACTATAACCCAGAAGAAAACGAAGAACTCCTCCACATGTCTTTGGATCTAATTGAAGAGAGAAGAAACGATGCAGCACTCAAAACATCAGCTCACAAGCAAAAAGTGGCAGCGCAATACAACTCCAAAGTCAAGCATCGTAGCTTACAAGAGGGAGATCTTGTCCTCAAGCGAATAGTCTCACATCACTAATAACTTGGAGAACTGGTGTATAAAAATGGGTTGGTAGGCATGTAACATTGGGGATTCCTTTTGTTACAATAAAGTGTGTGCCAACTCATATGCGTACGACATGTGTTAAAGATAGGGAGCTCGGTCTGATCGTCATTACATAACAATTGGTATCGGAGCCGAAGGTTACGGACTGGGCCATGCAGATAAACAATGATCTCAAAAGTACTCCAAGGGGATGCGAGTCGAGGGGGAGATTGTTAGGGTTGTCTCGCATATTGCAAGGAGGAACGACAGTTTGGGATTGTAATAGTCCCACATCGCTAAATAACTTGGAGAAGTGGTGTATAAATATAGGTTGGTAGACATGTAACATTGAGGATTCCTTTTGCTACAATAAAGTGTGTGCCAACTCATATGGGTATGCCACATGCTGAAGATAGGGAGCTTGGTCTGACTGCCATTACATAATAGTTTGCATAATATTTTCAATTTTTTTTAAAAGAAATACATTCATATAGGAGGGCCCAATTTAGAATCATTCTGCATACATGTTTTCTATTGTTGTTATACACTATGTTCTTATGCACGTTTTGTTGCAAAATTGGTTGTACACTAATTGGTTGAGCAGTTTAGGAAAATTGCAAACAATAACCATGATTTAATCATAGGTGCAATTTCGGGGACGAAATTATTTTAAGGGGGAAAGAATGTAACACTCCATAAATTTACGTTAGCTAATTAATTATTTAATTAAGCACCAAAAATGGAATTTGTGCATACAGTGGAATTTGGCCACGAAACTTGTGCCATAGCTTTCGTAGAGATTTTCTGAGCAACTTTCATATTTGGAGTTTCACGATCGGAGTCCAAACAAAGAAGTTACGGACGATAAATGGTTTCAGAATGAAAATAATTAATAAAATAAAATTAATAATTATAATTAAATACCGGGACTCACCAGTCGACCCATTTACTGGGGCGGGTCGACCTCTAGCGGTCAACCCCTATAGGGTGCAGTCGACTGGTTAAAGCGGTAACGATTGGGGATTACATTGGTCCAACGGCCCAGATTTACTATATTTTAATCTAATGGCTATAGTTGATTTGAGTGCCTATACATTCTGGCCTAACCCTCAATCCTCTTCTCATATTTACTAGAAAGAATAGCAAATCTCTGTAATTTCTTTTTGTCCAATATTCTTCCAAATTATAATGTAAATTATATTTATGCACATTGGAGAAGAACAAAAAATAAATAGAAGAAAAGAATCGACGCTACACGATAACAAGGTAAATTTCAATATAATAAATTAATATTCCCTTCCAACCCCAAATCTCTTCTCAGACCTGAAATTCTAATATATGTATATACCTTTTTTATACCTATTTCTTGGATTAAAAAGTAGATGGAGTTGAATTAAAGGATTTAATTCAGATCTAGAGATTTGGAATGCTTTTAAAAGGTGAGTGGGAAATTTTATAAGTTGTTTATAATATTGAAATTTAATTCATTGGCTTTTATTTGATTTTATGCCTTAATCAATAAATATATATGAATGTATTCTCAAATTGAATGTATAAAACATTGCTTACATATTCTTAATTTATAATCTTGAGAATTTGATTAGAATTGCTGTTTACACCTAGATCTGGAAATCAGTCCCAAAAGTTATAATAGTTGAAGGTTGATAAGTAGTATAATCTATACTAGATAATTGGGTTGTAAAAATTATAGTAGAATCTTAATTCTTACCCTAATATTGTTGTAATGTAAATTTTATGCACTTTAATTATTGGAAACGAACTCCGTTTAAATTTTATAAATTGGCTTGATTTTCTTATTTCTATAGAAAAACACAACGTTTGATTTAACAAGGAATGTATGTAAATAAAAGAAAGAGATATGTAAGATACGCAGTTACTTATCGTAGTTTACACTATTTATTTCAAATAAAAAAAATAAAGAATCATTCCTTGAAATTTCAAACAAGGCAAATCTTTTTTTCTTAAAGTTAACCCTTTTGAATTATGCTCATTTATGGAAATCATAACAAAGAATCTTTTTAGACATATAATTTCCATAATTAAGTATGGAAAAGAATGTTCTAGTTTAAGATTTATAACTAGAATGTAATTAATGGAAATAAATGTTTATATGTATTTAACTACGCTAATCAATTAAAATGAGACTTAACTAATACGACGATTTGCATGTAATATTCACTTTAAATATTGTTAAATGTAGGAATAAAATCGGATAATGAACAAAAGAAATAGGAAAGAAAGTTAGGAAGATTACAACTCCAATTAATGGATAATAAATGTTAAATGAATTTGGGAGTTACAGAAAGTTAATAGGGTAAATGAATTAACGGGATTGATAATAAAGTTGTTAGTTAGTAACTATGGAATAGTTAGAGGAAAATTACTAAATGGAATTTAGTAAATGAATAAATGTCTTAGGAATTGTCCATTGGAATAATAATTATTCATTATGGATAAGTTGGAATTTTTGGAAAAAGTAATTAAAGCTAACAATTGAACATTTAAGATAAATTATATTATAGCCTTAAATAATTTTGACGAAGATTAGTAGGCTAAGTCCAGTATTCAACTTAGAATATTCAACTTCAAATAATAAAGCTTAGAATGAAGCTTAGATTAATTAAATGGACTTGGTGGGTTGGAATGCAAGGTCAGTTGAGTTACACAATAAAAGTATGCCCTTCACTTTGTGGCTACCAGTAGTTGTGTATAGTTCCTACTGATGTGAGACATCTCTAACCATAGAACACGTAAAAAATAAATATGCAACCACAGGTCCTACTTTCGAGTTAGAGGTATCAAGTGGTTGGTTAAGGGTCTGCCTTCTCCTTAATTAATAAATAGGTAAATGGTCTGAGTTAGCGGTTGGGAGCGACAGTGGATATCTTGAGGAAGGTCCGCTTTGGGTTTAAGGTCTTAAGTGTTTCTTATAGGGTCCTTCTTTCTCCTATAAAGAAGTATTAAGTGGTCTGGTGAGATTTCAAGCAATGTTAGCTTGATAGTACTAGTGAGTACTCCACCTTGGGTTAGGTATTAAATGATGGGGACCTGCCTAAAATATAGGTATTAAATGGTCAGAAGTCTACCTAGCCCTTATTAATGAGGTATTAAGTGTCTTGGGTACTTTCTCTTGCATGGCTAAGACATCAATGATGATAGATGTGTTAGTAGAATGGCTATTATGTATTATAAACCATAATAATGCTCAAAGGTTTTTGTAGCACGGACCAATGGACCAACGACGATGATGTTAGGAGCCCACTTTATATTTTGGAAGTATTAAGTGGTTGATAGACATGTGTCAGTATTTTGTACCTTGGAGAAGATTAGATAGACGAATCATGTTGCGTAGAAATTTTGTGCGTGCATATTAGGTTTTAAACAGATTAATCGTAAATTATAAACATAACAATTAAATGGAAACCAATCGGTGTAAATTTATATTATAGACAAAGTATAAATTTTCTAGTCACCAAAACGTTGTTCTGGCCCCCTTCTCATTACAACCCACATGATAGACTTAGAGGAATAGGTCGTTGGAGTAAGTCATCACTAGTTGATGGAGAAGTTTTCCTGTCTCCCATGCTCGATACAGACAAGGCAAATTAATGTCTCAGGGAACACTATTGATATCGAGGTAGTAGCCTCAGTCAGTATTTATATTCTATTATATTTTTCCACTCTGATGTGAGTTTAGATTTATCAATGTCTGATATGCTCATGCTTGTTGTAGGTACCAAACAAACGATCCATACTCTAATGGACTTGGGTTTTAACTTTATCAAAATTTGGGCCCATTAAAATGCAGGTTGTTACACCCCCAACTCCAACATTCAGGGCAGCTTCCCCTCATGTCCATCGGTCTGAGTACTCTCAGCCTCTCTTCTTGCACTTGCTCCTCCTATTGTGATCCGTCCACCTCTCATTTCAACTTGCTTTTCAGTTAAGGAAGTATTCATTAGAAATGGAAATAAAGAGAGTGAAACAACAACAAAAGAATACACACACACACACACACACACATATATATATATATAGAAAAAAATAAGTATATATATAATAGCGTATATCCACCCAAAGATATTGATTTTCTACTCAGTACTTAAGTATTTCTTTCTCTACTTTAGTTAAATGTCCCAAACCTAATATTTGATACCAAATAGTGACATCCCCCATTTCAAAATCTAAGGATGGAACCCAAAGGTGTTGTAGTCACCTTGAGATTATCACTCGGTGATAGAATTAGTTTGGTGTTTTTCAATAGCTTTAAGTAAATAGAGCAACTAAATACATTTCATTACTCAAAACTAACAAAATATTCTTTACATAAGTAACTTCACATTTTTTAATCCAAAACGTGCTCTCGTAGAGATAAAATAGAAATACAACATAAATACTAATGTCATGGCCGACATGTGATGAAGTCGACATGAACACTTAAACAGCAGAAATAACACAACTTTTATATGCAAAAAAGCCTCCTACTTCAATTTGGGCATTCTTTTTTGTCTTTCCCAAGCAACCTGTCTACTCCCGTAAACCTGCCTTCTAGATGGTGTACCCATGAGTTCATGGAATCTTCCAATCTTGAATAGCTGCTACCTTCGCAGGGCCCACAGTTTGTCGAGGACAATGTGATCGAGAAACCTTACCTTCTTCCTCTAGAAACGACACTTTGAGAATTTGGCTTTTAATTGGTGCTTTCTCAAGGTTTCTAGTACCTCCCTTAAGTGATTTTCATGCTCACCTTCACCTTTAGAGAATACTATAATATCATCTACAAATACTACAACGAACTTATTCATTCACCCCATAAAGACTCTACTTATCAAATATATCAAGTATTTAGGGACATTTGTCTGCCCAAAAGGAATTACTTTCCATTCATACAGTCCTTCTGGAGTGCAAAAAGCGGTCTCTGCCTTGCTATATTCTGTTAATTTCAAAAATATTGATTTTGATGACAACAACTATATAAAAATAGGTACTGATGATTTTCCAAGTTGTTTAGAATATTTTGCAGGACATTATATAGGTTTATACAAGTATAGGATAATAAAGCTTAAAAACTAATCAGTAAAAAGGCTAGAAATCAAGATTAAGAGATGATCAAGATAATTGAAGACCCATGAGTTTAGAGACAAAGACATGAAGAGTTCAAGGCTGCAATTTATAGTTAATAGACAATAAATTAATTTGTTAAAGCCCTTAAACATCAACTTTCTTTTCTTTGGATACTCTCTTCTCAATTATTTATTTTTATCTAAATATTTGTTTTATTTTCAAAATATATTCCTAGAAATATTTTATAAGAGTTTTAAATATTAAAGTATTTAGAAACCATGCTTAAATGATTTTACAAGAGCTCAGAATTTTGAAACACATTAAAGTGTTTCTGTTTTTCAAAACATACATAAGCATGTCGACATAGGCTACATAGGTATGTCAACATATGTACCATTGAAGAGGTGTCTTTTGAATTTTGAGTAGTTGTGATTTTTATTTACAACTCTTCAGGAATAGACACATCCCTTCAAACATTATATAAAGGGGATTGGAAAATGAATTTTATTAACTACTTTCTCCACTTTCTTCTTACTCCAAATTCTCGTTATATATTTCACAAAATCTACTTTCTATACTCTTCAAATTCACTTAAATTCAATCTTTACTTTACCGCATTCAATCTCTATAATCTACTCACTGATTCGAAAGTATTCTCTCATCAATTCAAAGAACAAAGTGCTATCAAAGGACTATAAGATGTTCTGCATCCAATGTTTGTATTTGGAATCAACAACTCTCTACTATTATTTGTTTGGGTTCCCGTTCAAATCAAGTGGGTGTGCCTATTGCGTGTTTAAATCAACTGGATGATCTTGTAACTCGATTAAATCAAGAGAGTCTACTCTGAGCTCGGAAAGTCAAAAGGGTGTATCGCATTCCTTGAAATCCAGGTTCACTTGCTACCTGTTTAAAGTGGGCATTGGAAAGGAAATTTGTACATACACTAGAAAGGACTGGATGTAGGATTGGCTAATCTGAACTGTATAGAAGCCTAGTGTCATCTCTCTTACTTTTACTGCATACATACATACATACATACATACATATATATATATATTGACTTTCTGTTAATGTGTGTGTGTTTGAATTTGAATATTGAAATAATTTTAAAAAGTTCCATATAAGTTATAAAACACAATTCAACCCCCCCTCTAGTGTTAAAGTAGCTTAAAGGTTCATTCACATTAGTACTACTCCATTTCCCACATTTGATATCAGAGCGCTAGGATTTCAAAAACTCGTTATCGGATTTTTGAAAGTATAAATGGCAAGTAACATTGGTAGTACATTTTTTTACATTTAAAAAAAATAAAGTTGTAAAATCCTTATAACACCCTCAAATAGATTAGGAACTAATAATATTGAAAATTTACTTGACTATTTGGAAGTGTAGAAAGTAAATTTGCAGGAACATGTAAGTTATATGGAAGATATTGAAGAGATTCTTCAAAAGAATATGTCATCGGCATCGGCAACGTCGATAACTCTAAAACTCCTATTATTTCTAATGTTTTACTATATGGGAATTTAAAATATTTTCTGCTTAGCATTAGTCAATCATGTGATAAGGGTTTCAAAATTAAATTTGAAAAAGACATTTGCACATCAAGGATAATGAGTCTAGAATTATTTTTGAAGGAGTTAGGAAATGTAAAATTTACATTTTGAGTATGAAAGTGTCCATTGATAATCTCTATCTTTTGGCCGAATCTAGTGACCCTTAGATTTGGCACAAAAGATTTGGTCATTTAAATTTTAAACTTTTATCCAAAGTAGTCAAATATAAGCTTGTTGGAGGAAAAAATAAGTTTTAGTGTCAATAACCTATGCGATGCTTGTCAACTCGGAAAACTTCACAAAAGTTCATTTAAATCAAAAGACATGATTTCAACTACACATCCCTTAAACTTCTTCACTTAGATCTTTTTGGACATTACAAGTTCAATCTATAAATCATAATAGATATTTTTTATAATAGCTGATGATTTTCAAGATATGAATTGGATATATTTCTTAAACATAAAGGTGATGCATTTGAAATGTTCAAAATTTTCACTAAGAAAATTCAAAATAAAAATTAAAACAATCACCAATATATTTTGATAACATTAATGTAATAAATCTATCTAAAAATCCAACACATCATACTAGGAAAAAAACATATAGATATATGACATCATTTCCTAAGAGGTAACGTAAACAAAGAAATTATTACATTAGAATTTATAAATACAGAAAATCAAATAGTTGATATTTTAACTAAACCATTAGCACAAACTACTTCCATCAAATTAAGAAGAGAACTTGGAATATGTTCATTTACAGAAATCTAAATAATTATAAATTTGATTTACAAATTAAAAAGAAAAAAAATTGTATATGTCGACATACCTATGTAGTATATGTCAACATACTTAGCCGTTTTAAAAAAAACTACTTTTCCCTCCTTCTTTTAAAATCTAATTATATAACCACCAAATTTTGACTCCAGATCCATTTTCTCATCTTTTTTCTCCTAAAAACTCAAAATAAAATCAACAAAATGGATCCATCTAATTCCAAACATCCAAGAGAAGAATCTAGCCCATTTCGCAACTTCCATTCTCTAAAATAGGCAATGTTGAAAAGGGGTTGAAGCATGTTCTCACTATGCTTTTTATAATTGAAGTCAAACAAATTCGGTCTAAAAACGAACAAGAAAAGAAAGGGAAAATGCTAAGGAACTTGTAAAAGCATCTATTGGATAATCAAGCAAATCCAATAATCATTGAAGAGGGAGATACTTAAATCAATCTTGTGATTCATAATCCTATGAATCAAGATGATGAAGAGGAAGATGAAGAAGAAGAGGATGATGATGCTAATGAAGATGAAGACGAAGTGCATTGCATAGGAGAGGCTAATTACGATACCCATGGCAATTTAGTGGAACAAAAGTGAAATGTTTTCTCCATTTTCCAAATTTGTCCATTCATAAATCTCTTATAATTAAATCAAAACATCGATTTGTATTTTGGGAAGTATGCGTTTGTTTTATGTGAACATATAGGGTTATTTTAGTTTGACACATGGTTTGGTGTGTAATATTTAAATTTGAATATTTGAGCCTTAGTTTGATAAGTTGGTTTGGTTTATTCTATGTAAGTTGTTGGTATGAATGATATTTCTTGATTGTATGGTTGAAACATATGTAGTTATAATTATATGTATAATTACTTATATTACTGTTTTGCAATTAGTATTGATTTTGATATCGTCTATAATATTATCACATTTAATAGTATTTAATATGTGTTGGGGGAGTTTATTTTTTCTTTACTCATTTTTGTTTATGACAAAGAGAGAGAAAATTATTAAATACATAATATATGCATATACTAAGGGGGAGTTATATAAAATAGAGAGAGTTAACCAATTTAGGTGGAGTTGCATTATATTTTATAATAAATATATTTACATGGTTGTCATTATCAAGAGGGAAGAGACTGTTAATTCCACAAATATTGATTTTGATGACAACAACTATATAAAAATAGGTACTGATGATTTTCCAAGTTGTTTAGAATATTTTGCAGGACATCATATAGGTTTATACAAGTACATGATAATCGAGTTTGAAGACTGATTATTATAAAGGCTAGAGATCAAGATTTAGAGATGATCAAGACATTTGAAGACTCTGATTTTAGAGACAAAGACATGAAGAGTTCAAGATTATAGATTATAGTTAATAGACAAAGGTTACTTTGTTAAAGTTCTAGAATAGCAACTTTCTTTTCTTTGAATACTCTCTTCTAAAATTATTTATTTTTATCTAATTATTTATTTTATTTTCAAAATATATTCTTACAGATATTTTATAAGAGTTTTATATATTAAAGTATTTAGAAACTATGCTTAAACGATTTTACAAGAGCTCGGAATTTTAAAACACATTTAAAGCGTTTCTATTTTTCAAAACATACATAAGTATGTCGACATAGGCTACATAGGTATGTTGACATATGTACCGTTGAAGAGGTGTCTTTTGAATTTTAAATAGTTGTGATTTTTGGTTACACCTCTTCGCAAATAGACACATCCCTTTAAACACTATGTAAAGGGGTCTGGAAAATGAATTATACTAACCACTTTCTCTACTTTCTTCTTACTCCAAATTCTCATTATATATTTCACAAAATCCACTTTCTATACACTTTAAATTCACTCAAATTCAATCTCTACTTTTCTACATTCAATCTCTACAAGCTACTCACTGATTTGAAAGTATTCTCTCATCAATTGAAATATCAAAGTGCTATCAAAGGGCTATAGGATATTCTGTATCCAATGTCTATATTTGGAACCAACAACTCTCTACTATTATTTGTTTGGGTGCCCGTTTAAATCAGGTGGGTGTGCTTGCTGCCCGTTTAAATCAAGTTGGTGATCTTGTTGCCCGTTTAAATAAAGTGGGTTATCTTGTTGCTCGGAAAGTCAGAAGGGCGTATCTCATTTTCTTGAAATCGAGACTGCATTTTGGTTTGCTTACTACCTATTTAAAGTAGGCATTGGAAAGGAAATCAGTACATACATTATATAGGACTGGACGTAGGATTAGTTAATCCAAACCAGTATAAAACTCATAGTGTCATCTCTCTTATTTTTACCTTACTTTTACTGCATATATATATATATATATGACTGCCTGTTAATATATATATATCTGTGCCGATTATCTATGTTTGAATTTAAATCTTGAAATTCCATATATGTTATAAAACACTATTCACCCCCCTCTAGTGTTAATGTGGCCTTAAGATCCATTCACATTAGTACTAAACCATTTACCACATCTTCAACTACTCTTAATTAATGGAACCTAATGGCCAAGTCTAGTTCAGAAAAGACCTTGGCTCTAACAAGCTGATCAAACAAGTTGTCTATTATAAGTAAAGGATACTTATTCTTCTTAGTCAGCTTGTTGAGTGCTCGGTAATCGTTGCATAACCTTAAGGAGCCGTTTGCCCTAGTGACGAAGACAGTTGGTGATCCCCATTCTGAAGTACTACGGTGAATAAACCCCTTCTGTAATAGTTCAAAAATCTGCTTATCTAGTTCTGGCCTTTCTTTGGGGTCATATGCCTCGGCGACAGGGCGACGGGTCTAATGTTTTTCTTCAAATCAATCATAAACTCTATTTCTCTTTGAGCGGCAGGCCAGAGACTTCTTCAAAAACATTCGAAAATTCTCGCATTTCAGGAACAGATGAGGGCTCATCCTGTGATAGGCTAAGAAAATACAAATAGGTTAACTCGACTGACCTTCGGGCATACATCTATATCTCGCCCCGACCACTCCTTAACCATACAATCCTTCTATCTTAATCCAAGACAGCCCCGTAGTAAGATAACCAATCCATCCCAATGATAAGTCCATATCCCTCAAAATCTAGAATATACGCATTATATATAAAGTCAACATTAAATACATCCACCACTAGGTTTTTGCAAATCATAGAAAGATGTGTCAACCCTTAATCGGATTTGACACAACTATAGGGTTGGTGACAAATTGGGTTTTTAATCCCAAAGAGTTAACTACATTCTTGGCTACGAATGAATGTGATGCTCCTAAATCAATTAAGGTATGAATAGTATTACCAGAAATAATAGTTGTACCTTCCATCGCGGCTTTCCTTTTGTCTTTGGGAGGAGGTTTGCTTGAGAAATATATAGCCTCAATGGCATAAGCTTGCATGTCTTATCCTTCCTTTGCTAGTTTCGGGCACCGGTTCTTTTAGCGCTCTTCCTCGTTGCAATTATAGCACCTCCCCTTGAGCTCTTCTCTCATCGAACTCACTCTGCAGTCCTTAGCAAAGTGCCCCTTCTATTGGCATCTGTGACATGTCACGCCTCATTTCCTAAACTTTCCCTTGGCTTTCTTGTCTTTCCAAAATCCTCCTTTCTTCGCTCCACCCTGATTATCTGATTGTCCTACTTTCCCCTTTTCTCCTTTACCAACTTTCTGAAGCAAGGTCATTTCAACTAACGTCTTATAAGTGGTGCCTGCGCGAACTTGAGATAAAAGTAGCTCCATTAATGGAGAATTTAGGCATTTTACAAACTTCATCGCTTTCTTTGCTTGGGTGTCAATCAAGCTGTTAACTAGGTTTTTAACCCATCAAAATTCAATAAGAATTAGAACATTCAGACTACGCCAAAATAACTCAAGAATCAACCAAAGGACCAGAAAAGGAGAAAGAGAAAGACCTAAGAGAAAAGATGCCAAAATAAGCTAAGGTGGGTAAACTTCTAAAATTGCAGATTTACTTCAACATTAGACATGAATAGCAACTCGAAACGAGCCTTGAATTCAGCCTAAGTAATTTCTTTCTCCACATTCACCTCAACCACTATAGTCCACCAATTCAACGCCTCCCCCCTTAAATGCCATGTAGTAAGCTTCCTCTTAACTCGGTCTTCCCACCCTAGCTCCCGGAATATACGGTCATAGCCATTAATCCAAGCCTTGGTTTCCATAAATTTTTACGTCCCCAAAAATACTCTTCCTCCCATATTTTGAAAATCTTTACACTATTTAAGGAAGTCCAGTGGGCAGGGTGCTAGTTCAACGGGTAGAGTAACTGGTGCCGCTGGTTTAGCTTGTTAAAGAACAGAAACTTGCCCCACGACCCTTAGATATTGTCGAAACCACGCTGGCATACCCGGATGGTGGGTATCTCCTGGGTGGTGTGGTTTCCGACATCAGAGCCGTTATTCTCGGCCATTTGCAATTTTCTTTAGGTTCAGAATTTCAGATTAGTCGTGACTTTCTACGATAGTATTGCTTACTGAATTAAAAGTTTGCCTAGTGTGTTTGCATATGTCTATATATGTATACTAAAATATATAGTAGGATTTTGAAATATATTTTCAAATATAACAAATACGTACCCTCACGTATTCCTATTCCCGTTGACCATGTTACCTAAGCTCTGATATCGAATATAACAACCCACTTCGAAATAGGCCTAAGTTTCGATCCAATAAAAGCCCATCGAACCGTAGGTTCATTTTGGTGCCGATTGTTGTTTGGTAAAATTGATTAAATAAACAAAATATAGAGTTATCTATCTATGCTTTTAGAATTTCACAGCGGAAGGGATAATATATAATAATAAAATAAGTACCAATTTCACACATTCCAAATCTCAAAAATACAATATCCCAAATATCTGTAAGTGTATATATAACTATTCATCTGTATATAGCACTACAACAAACAGGACCTTTAACAGCGTTTTAAAAACACTATAAAAGCTATTAACAGCGTTTTTACATACGCTGTATATCGACATGCAGTTATATGTCAGAGATATACAATGACAAGGAATAAACGTTGTTAAATGTCCTTTTTTACAGCGTTTCCCTGGTGTCATGAAATCATTTAACAGCGTTTGGTCTAATATAACGGCATATTTAAAAAACGCTATTAAAACAATTCAACGGCATTTTTAAAACGCTGTTAAAACATTCAACGGCATTTTTAAAACGCCGTGGAATGTTTTAACAGCGTTTTAAAAACGCCGTTAAATTGTATTTGGTTATGTTTTTAGATACAATTTAACGACATTTTTAAAACGCTGTTAAAAAATTCTACGGCGTTTAAAAAACGCCGTGGAATATTTTAACAGCGTTTTAAAAACGCCGTTAAATTGTATATAAAGCTAAGTCAATTAGGTTTTTTCTACTTTTCTGTAAATTCCATTTTAGTAAACATCAGTCACAATGTGTATATATACCACATTTCAAAATTAGCATATTATATCAATACCACATTTCAAAATCAACATATTGTATCAATACCACATTTTGGACACATATTTGATAACTAACGTATGAAATTTCATAATCAAAATACACAATATCCTTACACCAAACATAAATAGATCGTCATCAATAGTTCATAAACAAATATAGAACAAGTAGCAATAGCAAAACAAAAGCAAGTAGTACATACGTTAAAACCAAAAAATAGTCCTAGCAGGAAAAATAACTTCGATCCATAACTCGTTGCAGCCTTTTTTTGCATCACAGTCATCTATCTACCTGTAAAGCAAAAGTAATGCTTAAGAATCAATTCATCAAAAAAGTGTACACAAAGTTAAATCGGATTCATAATGCAAACACTAAATAAGACTTAGGCATGTGTTAAGAAGAAATGTACCATAATACCATATTGCTGTATATTCAATTATTTCAGCAATGTAGCTATTTTAAAATTGAATATACTACAATATGGTGTGCTTGTAACCTCATAACATGTAATTCAGACAGTTCATAAATCAAGGTGTAACCCACACTTATGACCGTTCACACACAATACATTACCACCACAATTTTGACTGAGATGATGTTCTAGCACCATCAATAATGACTAGCACCTGCAGCCAATACACAAGTTGTACTCAATTAACCATCCCGGCCAGTATGAGCAAAATTAACAAGAAAGCCTTGTTTTTCAAAAAAAAAGATAAATAAATAATATTGTAACCTCTAGTGTTCAATGTTGGCCAACATGGAACAAATTTCTTATGGTCTAACAGTTTTTTGACAAAAAAATGCTTACACATAAATTTTATTTATTGTGCTATAGATGATCAGGATAGATATACTATATTGGTTTTTTGTACGTGGGGATTTTTAAAAGTAAGTAATGTTTGAGGATAAATGTTATCATGAAAACTGAATTTGTAAAAGCTAAAAGGAAAAAGAAAAAAAAGACAATATTGTCCTATTTTGCTTTGCTTTGCTTCTGCTCTTTGTGGTACATAGTTCTTAGTTTTGTACTCGATATACACCGGGATGAATACATCACTAATAAAAATTTCTCACTGTCATCTTATTTCAAAACAGAATCGACTTATGCGTGTTACAATCAACCCTGTTCCTATATAATTTCTTATTCTTCCGAATTCAAAATCCAATAAAGGTAGAGATTTATATCCAATCAGACAGCCTGAACACTCACCTATATATCATTACTTGCAAGATTCAGTTCTTAGTTACGTCTTTTATGGTATATACTTTGTTTACATTGAAAACTTGTCGCTGAGTTGTTGTATAATCCTAAATTCATGTTAGACATCCCTTAGAACAAAAAAGTATAAACAATAATCATAATCAAATTTGTCTTAGATCAAAATCATGATAAATACATAAAAACTAACCCTAGTTTTGAGAAGCGCAAGCAACCAATCCTCGGTAAATCAAAAAATTGATTTTGTTAACAGCGAGTGCTCATTGATCAATGTTGAAGGTGATTTAGGCGAGAAAAGCACAGCAACAAAGGGGTAGAGTTCACTTGTCCAGAGTAGCAACAAGTAAATTGGGAATTTGTTTTCTTAGGATTCTAATCGAGAGGCGGGAATGAGAAAGCAAACTCATGAGAATACTAAAATAATTGGAAAAGAAGCGGCCTAAAAAATATAGTTGTATGCCCGCCCATAAATTTTGACGTCTTATTGTTTTACAGCATAGTAGAACGCCATGTATACTTTCTTGCACTTCAGACGGAAGTAATAATTGCAACCAGCGATTAAACGATGTTACACATTGCAATCTATAACCCATTTTCTTGTAGTGTAGATAAATTTGAAATTTAAAGATCAAAGAAGAATAGAAACAGAGAAATATACATATATGTAAAATTCATTACCTCTTCCTTTAACTTGATTAATCTCTTCCCTAATACTTGGAACTTCAAACGTATATATGTATTTTTGTTTTTGAATTTAGGTTGTTTATTACGGAGGAAGAAAACTGGCAGAGTTTTGCTAGCGTGTTTAATTTATTTTTAAATAAAAATAAGCGGACTTGCTTCTTACTTATAGTTGCTCAGGTGGGTCAGGATCGTTCGATTCGAATCTTTTTGAAATTATTAAATCTGGATCGTTTAGGCCAAGTCAAACCCTAGTTGATAGGCTACGACAGATCGATCGGTTGTCCCTGGACGGTCGACTGCTAGTGGTCGACCGGTCCAATAAAGAGATTGACCGGTGTGGTCCAAGTGCATTAATGCTTCGTTAACGTAAATCTTTACGTTATTATCTTTATTATTTTATTCTATTTGAATTATTTTCATTTCAAAATCTTCATATGTCGATAACTTCTTCATTTGAACGTGCAAGTTTCGTGGTCAAATTACGATGTTTTCTGAAATTCCGTTTTTAGCTTTATTATTAACTAATTATCTTATTTAATTTATTATTTATTTTACGGAGTGTTACAGTAACCTCCATAATTACATTAGTGTATATTAATTAAATAGAAAGGCAACTTAGAGGATAAAAGAAAATAAACGAACAAGTGCATTAGAGTTACCATATATGCATGAAATTTGTGGAAAATATCCCATAGTATATTGGACTTGCTGTTAGTACAAATGTTTTGGATACCAGCAAAATTGGAAATAAGCATGAAATTTGTGGAAATTTTGCTATTTTTATTGACCTTTAGCATTTTACTGCAATTTGGACCAAAAACACTAAAACTTTAAAAAATTTAAAATAAAAATAAAAAAATAAAAAAGCCAAAACACCAGAGAGTATTTGAGAAACACCCTTATTAGTTATGATAATAGGAAAAAAAGCACTTCTACTTTTTCATATTATAAGTTAGCCTCTAAAATGTGTGAGAAATTTTTTTTTTCCTAAAATACACCTATGGTGAAAACATAATATCGGCTATACCAAAATTGCTCACACCCCCAACCCATAAAATGAGCCTACGAAAGAAGCAACGACAAGAAACTTAATACAGCTAGTTTTGATGAAACAAAGAAATATGAAAGGCTAAGAAAAAGTTCATTTTCTAATTTTACCTGCCATTCCAGTAGAAAATAACTATAGGACACTGATGGGATTATTTGATAGTTGATACCCATTTACGTTCTGAGGTTCATCTAAGAAAAAAAAAACACGGAAACCTACTAACTATTTGAAAAGCAGCAATCCATCAATACACATTAATTGACATCTAAAAAATCAAATGTAGAAACTAAAACTGGAAAAAAAGGAGGAGGAAAAAAGCCATAACTGACATGTATAAAATATGAAAAGAATTTAAGATAGCATGGAAGAAGGGAATTTTGTAACATTAGTAGATGCAGAGTTCATGCAAAAAATAAGAAAGAATTAGTACCATCCAAGTAACTATCATACAAAGAATCTACCTTAGAATTTTGTAAAATTAGTAGATTCTTCTACAAAGAATCTTCCTTGAACTTCTATACAACTTTCCAAGAAGAATACTATCATACACACTTACTCAAGAACACGTTCCAGAACGCCATTTTTCAAATTTAAATGTCATATCTTCAATCATGAATTCATTGAATTGTATGATCTCATCAGCTGAGTTTTTCTACTCCTGTGATTTCTTCAACGCTTTTTCTTCTTGTATTTTCTTTTTGATTTCTGTTTCTTGTCATTCTTCTGGGTCTCCTCCTCATTTAATTTCTCCAATACTTCTTTCTCTTGTGACTCCTTCAGTGTTTCTTCCTCTTGTAATATTTTCTTGGTATCCTCTTCATGTAATTTCATCAACGCTTCTTCCTCTTGTAAACTCTTTAATGAATCCTCTGTTTGCAATTTCTTCTTTGTCTCTTCTTCTTGCAATTTCTTCTGTGTCTGCACTATTTGTACTTTCTTCTGGAAGTCCACTTCTTGTATTTTCACCAATGCTTCCACTTCTTGCAATTTATTCAAGCTTTCTGCATCTCGGTAATCTTTATCTCTAATTTCTTCCTGAATTATCTTCAGCATTTCATCAATACTTTGTAATTTCCTCAAGGCATTTTGTTCTTCCAAACCCTTCAGGTCTGATTCTTCTACTGACTTGTTCTGCTCTTTTACTCTTTCAACAAGTTTGCCTAGGCGTAGAAATATCAAGTTTCTATAAAACGATCCGTAGCTTTCAGAGATATTCTCAGCCCTTTTCACAAAATTTCCATCATCTTCTAACTCTGCCAACTTCGTAATATCATATAAACAAATCAAAAGACAACCCACTGCATTCATTGCTCCATATAACACAAACCCATCAAACCAAGAATGAAAATCCCTCAAAAACTTATCCTCGATCAACCACTCAATCTTCTCTATGTTCTTGTAACACTGTTTCTTCCACATCAGAACCTTCTTTGAACCACCATCTGTGTTTTTGATCGGTGAGCCTGTCAAAATGGAATTTGAAATCATAGTTCTAATTTCTTTGAAATTGCAGCAAGCTTTCATGAAATAATATTCATAAGCAAAAGGTTCAACTGATAATAAACCAGTGTCTTCAACCGTTGGAAACAAGGTTTCGGGTTTGAGTTTATCGATTGTGGCATTGATAGCATCAAATGCAGTAACTATGAGTCTAGAGTAGAAAGTGAGGAGGTTCAAGTTTTTGATGGATTCCACTTGTTCCCTCAACCGTTTACATCCTCCATTTATTAAAGAATCCACATTTTCATCCATGGCCTCAAATGCAGTCTTCTTCTTTGAAGATGATGGTGGATTGGAGCTGGAGGCTTCAGTGTTATGACTCATTTGTTCAAGAATTAGGGTAGAGTTGGATTCTTTTTTTCTTGGTGTTGTAGTTTAGGATGATAGAAATAATGGCTCAGAAGGAGAATAATAGATGTATATGGGGTTTCGTCCCTTTATATAAGAATCGCTGCCGCTTAATTCTTTGCGGAAAAAATAGATGGTATTAAGAGATGAGACTTTTAACCCTTTACCTGTCCGTTTTATCTAAAAATTCAGGTGCATTAACCTTGCACTGGTCACTAACCACAATCAACACTATCCAAGTAAGTAAACTCCATTTTTTAACAACATTTTCAACCGAATTGTGAACATAATTTCTACTGGAAATTTTATCAAACATCAACGCTGTGTCTCAACAGTTGACATTTTTTATATCAGAACAACCGAATAGTAAAAATGTAGGTGATAACGGATAAATTGATTATGTGGTTAAACTAAAGGAATCTATGCAGAATATACTGTACCATAACATGTGATCATTTGATTTATAACATCAGCATATAAACAAATAAATATAATGAATAGTGATATAAATAGGACGTAAGATACCTCAAATTGTACGAAGTAGAATGAGTGAAACGGCTGGAAGCCATTACTCCGTTTCCCTAACTCAATCTAAATAGTTTCTCATTAATTTTAGGAAATTCGAAGAACATTAGAGAAAAGTAGGCGCTATCCCTGGTACTACTGGCCGTTGAAATCTGAAAATAGTGAAAATTAGGACGGTAGGCTTATTCCTAGGTTCTATCTTCCAATCATGTTTCACTGTGGCAGGGTTACCGCTTACCCATTACAGGGTGATTTCTGCAAGTTAGTTGCGGAGGAATGTAATAATATATTAAACTAGTATAACCGTACAACGGGGGAAAAAACGACAAATCAATCGTATAATTTCGAAAGTAAAAAAAAAAACGTTTAGCAGTAGTAAATTAACATCAAATACGATATTTATAGGCAGCATTTGCTAGTGATATACAGAAGTATACAGCTACATTATAAGAGAGAATTGCACTAGTAGTATCATACAGAGAAAAAGAACATGTAAACTCAACTTTATCGGTAGTGAATGGATCGGCAGTAAAATTATGATGTAAATGAAGGCTAATTATATTCATACACCCGTAGTCTCTTAACATACACCAGAAAATATAACAAACTAGCATATACATTAAAAATTAATTTACCTACGTCATGGCTTTTACAAAATTACCCTTCTTCACATCTTTATCATGTTCCCTCTTTAAACCTTAAAACTCAATTAACCTCTTTAAACCTTAAAACTCAATTACACAAAACTAGGAATTCCTAGCAATAAATTTACTTAAAATTACAAAAAAATAAACCTTAATTTTTTACACTAATATTATAAATTATTTAATTATTTTTTCAATTCTTAATTTCATCAAAAGAACTCTAGTTTTAGAAGAAAAAATTTGAACACGTTTGAATTAGAGTAGTTAGTTGTGAAAGTTATCTTAATTGATATTTTAGGTTTCATTAACTTCATCGAAATTGTATAAATTTAATCAATTATTATTCATTTTAACATTATAATTAGATGGATTATAAGAAAAAGAAACTAAATGTAATTAAGAACCAGGGTAACTTAGTCATAGATTTTCTTAGTAAAATAATGGTATATGTTAAGTAATTTTTGATGTCTGAATAGAATTTACCATAAATGAAAGAAGACTTACAATCCAAAAGCGTTGGTTATTCTCTGCTATTATTCTGATAAAAGATCCTCTAACTTTGCAGTTATATAATGTATATGACAAACAACTTTATACATAAAAAAGAATAATAGGCGATGATGTGGTAATATGATGATTTCTAGGATTATGCCATAAGATATTGTCTAATAGACAAGATTATGATACTTTATAAGAGAAATGGCTTGCGATATATGTCAAAATCCTCTAAAGATGAAAGTTGAGGTTTCTGCAATAAAAAGCAAGAATATATGATTATATAATAGCACTCGGTTTTATTATTACATGATTATCAAGAAAATATTACAAAAACATATGAATAAGTTATTATGCACACAAAAGAACAAAGCTTAACGGGGCATCGGGGTATAACTTCAAGTTGGTGTTTCACTCATAAGGCTACTAACACATGCTTAAAAAATATTTAGTGTTTGCCCCAAAATTGGTCACAAACCCCAAATATCGTGAAAGCACCAGTGTATGAACACAAATCAGCAATATATAATCACAGATCTTAGATCTAAGTACTGTAGAGGATAAAAATGAAGAACAATAAACTTAAAACAGAAAGAAGTAGGCAGAGGCACAAGATTTATAGTGGTTCGGCGATCTTGCCTACGTCCACTCTGAAGTAGTTTGCTTTATTGATCTTTCTTTGATGTTTACAAGTGAATTCAATGAATTACAGCAGATAATTATGATTTACAGCTGTGGAATTCGTTGGTAGCAGCAGCAATGGAGTTTGGATCTGGATCTGGCAGAGTCTGGACGTTGGAGACCTTCAAGAAGAAGAAGCACCCCTTTTCTATTGGCTTTGGGGGTCTATTTAAAGGTGTAGGAGGCTGGTATTTCGCTTAGATCTCGGGAGACCCTCTTTGGCACGTGACCAGGCCCGTACGCCCAAGCCCGTGAAGTTTCGATTCGTGATCGACACGATCAGATTTTGACTCGATCAAGATTTCATCCAATGGAGTCGAAATTTGGCGTGGACATTCTCTAGCTTGCACGTAGTCTTCTATGAAAATTTCATAGCATTTGGAGTTGTAGATTGGGAGATATGATCGATACGAAATGGGTTTTCCGGATGGCTGTTTCGTTCGACTCGCTTGTTTCGACTCGGTCACGAATTAGCCCCGTTCACATCGATGCGAGTCCCTATGTTCATATCGATGACCATGCTTTCGTTCGCATCGATTGCCATGCCCTGTTATGTGGATGTGAAGTAGATCAAGTCGGAGCGTGGCTCTCTGATGGAGTCGAAGAGGAGAAAGTCGAACAGTGATTTCGTGTTGGAGTCGAAGTGTGGCTCGAGGCAGAGCGAGTCGAAGTAGGCATTTCTGAGTACTTGTGAAGCGAGTTGAAGCAATGGTTGTGAAGCGAGTCGAAGGAAGCGAATCGAAGTGGTCGCTTCTGAGTGTTGCGAAGCGAGTCGAAGTTGACATCTGAGGGATGTGGAGCGAGTCGAAGGGAGCGAGTCGAAATGTGCACTTCCTTTGGATTCAAACTGGAGCGAGTCGAAGTGTGGGTTGAAGTGGAGCGAGTCGAAGTTGGTGTTCCTGAGGGATGCGAACTGAGCGAGTCGAACGCGAGGCTGCTGTTTTTATTCACTTTTGCATCAGCTGTAACTTGAGCATACGAACTCAGATTGACTTGAGATTTGGAACGTTGACTCTCATAGCTTAGGTTGTCATGTCATATCAATTTTGGCTCGATCCGGACTCGGACAAAATTCGTTGATATCCATAGTGAACCTGCGTGTAATCGATTTTCTAGACAAACTGTCTTCGGTCTCTAGTCAAGTTCTTGGTGTCACGGCCTTGCCAAAAGGCGGGATAACATTTGCCCCCCAAAACATGCCTTGTGATAAGAAGGTGTGTTTTGTAATGTCATAAGCTGGATGTTCATATCCCGTTAATGACCTGCAAAGAAATTGATAGTTTTATTTGACCACGAATGACGATCGTTCGGGATCGTATGTCATTCGAGGTGATATGGGACCGTTCGCGGTCGGATGCCGTTCGCGGCGAATGGTGACCGTTCGCGGTCGGGGTGCCGTTCGAGGCGATTTGTGATCGTTCGTGATCGGGTGCCGTTCGAGGCGAATTGTGATCGTTCGCGGTCGGGTGCCGTTCGAGGCGATTTGTGACCGTTCGCTATCGGGTGCCGTTCGAGGCGATTTGTGACAATTCGCGGTCGGGTGCCGTTCACGGCGATTTGTGACCGTTCGCGGTCGGGTGCCGTTCAAGGCGATTTGTGACCGTTCGCGGTCGGGTGCCGTTCACGGTGATTTGTGACCGTTCGCGGTCGGGTGCCGTTCGCAGCGATTTTTGTGTGCCCGGGGGGGACTTAGTGTTAACAACGTCAGATTTCACGTTCGAGTGAGTTTCTGAGTTGTTTGTGGTGGCGGTTTATTGCCATCTCAGAGCATGCCTGAGGACCGGTCGCGATCCCTTACATGCGTAAGTGGCTTAGCCGTCATGGTATCACAAATGGCATGCTTTTATTCAAAATGAGTTTTTCAACAGAAATGTTCAACAAAAGCAGGTTCAAATATTAGAAATGGAAAATAAAAGGAAAACAAGGACGTCAAAGTGCAAACACCCACACCGTTGCGATGAGTAGTTGTATCAGAGCATGCATGAGGATCGTTCGCGGTCCTGTACATGTGTAAATGACTTAATCGCGTTGGTGTGGAGTTTGCTACTTATTCGTCACTACCCCAATCAATTGATGACAAGCTGATGCATCGATCCTGAGCCGTCCCCAGTAGGTGCAGGTGGTGGTCGCTCCCGTTCAACCGTTGTCATTCCCCTTCTTACATACTGTGATAGCATACCATTCCGGATATGTCCCTCAACCTCATCCTTCAAGTGTCTGCAGTTGTTCGTGTTATGACCATTCAGCTCATGGAATGAGCAATACTTGTCGGATCTTCTTTCATTGTTGGTTGGATCTCTTCTCATCGGCCTTCGATAGGGAATCAGCCCCCTAGTGTCTTGGTAGATTCGCTCCAAAGTCTCATTCAACTCCGTATAAGAGGTGAATCTTGGTTCCTTTCGTTGTCGCGTCGGTCCATCACTATTATCCTCAGCCTTTCGTTTCCCTTTACCAGTCCCTGAGTCTGTTCTAGGAGGATTCTCCCCTTTGACTGCATAAACCTCGGTTCCTTCTCCTTCCACTATTTCAACATTTGCATCCTCTAATCGCAAAAATCCTTCAGCCTCGTGATAAAATTCTCCTAGATTCATTGGGGGATCCCTTGTTAACGAATTCTTGAACTCTGTGCCATCAGCTATGCCAGATATAGCTGCCATCAAAACCATGAATGGATCAGGTCGATCCACTGATGCTGCCGCTACGTTGAATCGTGTCAGAAAGTTCCTCAAAGACTCCCAGGTTCTTTGCTTCATTGCTGCCAAACTCATCACATTCTTAGGTCTCGAAATGTGAACTCTGAACTGCCTCATGAACCTTTCAGTCAAATCGGTCCATGTTCGAATGGAACCGCTCTCCAGTTGTCTGAACCATAATGCAGTTATGTCTGCCAAGTACAGTGGGAAGCACCGGGCTATGACCTCCTCCGATGGCCCCAATACCTCCATATGTCTCATATACCGTGTCAGATGAACTGCAGGATCCGTCCTCCCACCATACGTCTCCAGTGTTGGTAGCTTGAATTCTGGGGGATTCCTGACTTGCCTGATCGTAGGAGCAAAGGGACTCCTATTCACATCCTCCAGATCTCTATTCACTAGTCCGCCTCTCATGGCGCGTCTGACCATCTCCGCCAATCTGTCACTATCTCCAAGCTGTAGTCCTTGTTTGTCGTTTCTGATTTGCCCCTCGAGTTCATGGGGGATTCCTGGAATCTTCTCTCCTGGTTGAGCATTCATTTCTCTATCAATGTCGCGTTGCGCAGTTCCATCTGGTACTCTGCCCGGGATCGGGCCAACATGCTCTGGGTTGTTGCCCCTAGTTCTGGGGCTGTGCCAGATGGTCCTACTCCGTTCTGAACTTTGGTTGCTCCTTGATTTTCCTGTCCAAGCTGCCCAATCTGAAGAAGCAAATTCTGGATCATTTCCTCTTGTCTTTTCATCATTGTCTCTATCTCATCCCTGGTGATGAAGATTGATGTTTGATTTGCACCTGAGGAAGCCTCTTGACTCCCTTCATGCTGACTTCTCTCTGGCCTTTGTCTTCTATTTGATTGCCTTGTCATAGCTCTTATAGATCTGAATTCTTCAAGCTTTTAAATCTGGTATAGCGGGTGCTAGTTCTTCTCAGTGAAAGCACCAAAGTGTTTGCCCTAAAATTGGTCACAAACCCCAAATATCGTGAAAGCACCAGTGTATGAACACAAATCAGCAATATATAATCACAAATCTCAGATCTAAGTATTGTAGAGGATAAAAATGAAGAACAATAAACTTAAAACAGAAAGAAGTAGGTAGAGGCACAAGATTTATAGTGGTTCGGCGATCTTGCCTACGTCCACTCTGAAGTAGTTTGCTTTATTGATCTTTCTTTTATGTTTACAAGTGAATTCAATGAATTACAGTAGATAATTATGATTTGCAGAAGTGGAATTGGTTGGTAGCAGCAGCAATGGAGTTTGGATCTGGATCTGGCAGAGTCTGGACGTTGGAGACCTTCAAGAAGAAGAAGCACCCCTTTTCTGTTGGCTTTGGGGGTCTATTTATAGGTGTAGGAGGCTGGTATTTCGCTCAGATCTCGGGAGACCCTCTCTGGCACGTGACCAGGCCCGTACACCCAAGCCCGTGAAGTTTCGGTCCGATTCGTGATCGACACGATCAGATTTCGACTCGATCAAGATTTCATCCAATGGAGTCAAAATTTGGCGTGGACATTCTTTAGCTTGCACGTAGTCTTCTGTGAAAATTTCATAGCATTTGGAGTTGTAGATTGGGAAATATGATCGATACGAAATGGGTTTTCCGGATGGCTGTTTCATTCGACTCGCTTGTTTCAACTCGGTCACGAATTAGCCCCGTTCGCATCGATGCGATTCCCTATGTTCATATCGATGACCATGCTTTCGTTTGCATCAATTGCCATGCCATGTTATGTGGATGTGAAGTAGATCAAGTCGGAGCGTGGCTCTCTGATGGAGTCGAAGAGGAGCAAGTCGAACAGTGATTTCGTGTTGGAGTCGAAGTGTGGCTCGAGGCAGAGCGAGTCGAAGTAGGCATTTCTGAGTACTTGTGAAGCGAGTCGAAGCAATGGTTGCGAAGCGAGTCGAAGTGGTCGCTTCTGAGTGTTGCGAAGCGAGTCGAAGTTGGCATCTGAGGGATGTGGAGCGAGTTGAAGGGAGCAAGTCGAAATGTGCACTTCCTTTGGATTCGAACTGGAGCGAGTCGAAGTGCGGGTTGAAGCGGAGCGAGTGGAAGTTGGTGTTCCTGAGGGATGCGAACTGAGCGAGTCGAACGCAAGGCTGCTGTTTTTATTCACTTTTGCATCGGCTGTAACTTGAGCATACGAACTTGGATTGACTTGAAATTTGGAACGTTGACTCTCATAGCTTAGGTTGTCATGTCATATCAATTTTGGCTCGATCCGGACTATGACAAAATTCGTTGATATCCATAGTGAACCTGCGTGTAATTGATTTTCTAGACAAACTGTCTTCGGTCTCTAGTCAAGTTCTTGGTGTCACGGCCTTGCCAAATGGTGGGATAACATTTAGTCTGGGTTTTCATTCATTTTAATTAAACATCAAATAATAAATGACATTTTGCACCTGAGCCATAACTTGAGACCTAATTTAGCATATAAAAAAGGTGAATATAGATAATGCTATATGTAAGGAAAAAATGCAGATACTATAAAGCTTAAATTTACATACTACTTCTTTAGCTCAGCGTTCCTTTTGTGCTTCTTCAGAGGCCTCCTGTTCAGCCTAAAGAAACAATACAAGTTACTATGTTCTACATATTTTTTGAATCAATTTACAACTATACATAAGTGTTAAGAGATACAAAGTGAACCGTTACTTTGTTATATTGTAAAGCACAATCCTCATCACAAAGAATACAAGCCATCAGATCAAATATCATCCAACAGTCTACAATAGCAATCCGCAACTCTCTACCTTATAGGCTATTGGGCTTAGCCCAAACTAGTATAAATACTAGTTTGTACAGTCTGTATTTGATCTTGTGAAAAGCTGTAATACAAATCATATATTACAATCATCTTGTACAACTTTGTAAATCAAGAAAAGCATTTTACTTTCAAACATTAAAACTGTTTCAGATTTCTAACATGGTATCGGAGCCATAGCTTCAAAGCATCATTGGCTATCACCTATCCCACCAAATTTTCTTTTTACTTGTCTCACCCATCAGAAAAAACTCATCATCTGGGTATACAGTAACTTACCCAAGCAAAGAAAAAGGAAGAAAGCTATCACCGCTATCCAAGAAATTCAAATTTCATTCAAGATTGAAGAAATTCAAATTTTGGTGACGGCTCATACCTTTCCTCTCTGAAAAAGAAAAGCCTGTAAGCCACTGTTTGTTCAAATTCCTCAATACTTGCCTCGCCATCAGTTGATTTGGCTGCAAGAAGTGAAGTACCTTCTGTTCTTGAAAGCTTTCTCATTCAAGAACCACTATCTTGGTCATCATCAGTATCATGGCACAAGATCTGAACTCAGCAACCTCAAATATTGGCGATGGGTCACAGGAAACCCAGACCACTGCCGAAAGTCTCATCAGAACTGTGATTAGCCCACATAACCAATTAGTCACAGCCCGTCTCAATACTGACAACTATCTGCTATGGAAATTGCAAGTCAAAACAGCACTGCAAGGGTATGGCCTTGAAGAATACATTCTTGGCACCATTCAAGCACCACCTGCTTTCATCACCAAAGATGACAAAACAATAAGCAACGATGAGTATGCAAAATATTTCAGACAAGATAGGTTAATCTGCTCATGGCTGCTATCATCTATTGATACAAAACTATTATCAGATGTCATCGACTGTCAAAATGCTCATGAAATATGGTTAACTATTGAAAGAGTGTTCAATACTCAATCTTCAGCAAAGGTTCTGTTCTACAAGAAGCAATTACACAACATCAAGAAAGATGATCTTAATATGAGGGACTACTTATCAAAAATTAAAAATATATGTGATTTACTGGCCTCTACAAATAACAGAATATCATCATCAGATCATCTCATGATAATACTAAGTGGCCTACCAGCAGAATATGAGTCTGTTGTGGCTGTACTCACCTCAAAAAGGAATCAACCATCCATTGATGAAGTACACTCAATTCTACTAGCACATGAAGCCAGACTGGGAATCAATAAACCTCAAGAGGCAGAACTGAATGTTAACTTTGTTGCAAAAGGAAGAGGAACAAACAGTTATAATAGGAATGAGCAACAAAATCAAAGAGGTGGTGGCAGATCTGGTCGTAGCAGAGGAAGAGGCAGATGGAATAACAACTTCAAACCTAAATGCCAAATATGTGAGAGAACTGGGCACACTGCAGCTAAGTGCTACTTCAGATTGAATCTAAACTATGTTCCAGGTCAGAACAACAACAGTCAAAGAAACCCAAATGCAAACATAGCACAAAGCCAAAATGACACAGATGGGCAAAATTCAGAAAAAAGAGATTTTGAAACATCTGAAGGCATGAATAACGAGGACTGGTATCCTGACTCTGGGGCAACAGATCACATCACAAACAATCTAAGCAACTTAAATCTTGGAAACAAAGAATACAAAGGTATGAACTCTATACATATGGGCAATGGTAAGTCTATAGCAATAACACACACTGGTAAATCATACATCATGGGAAAAAGAAAGCTGTATCTGAATAACTTGCTAAGAGCTCCACAAATAAAAAAGAATTTATTAAGTGTGTCAACATTTGCTAAAGACAATAAAGTATTCTTTGAATTTTACCCTAATCACTGCACTGTTAGAGACATTAACACTAAACAAATGCTTTTGCAGGGTAGATTACATAAAGGGCTATACAAATTCTGTTTGGACAAACCAGGAAACCCTGATATTGAAACATGGTGTAATAATTCTGAATGTAGAAACACTGCTGTACTTGATTTGTGGCACAGTAAACTTGGTCATCCAGATATTAATATAGTCAAGCATGTGTTGAAAAATAATAATGTTTCTTTTACTAATAACACTTTACCATATGTCTGCACACACTGTCAAATGGGAAAGAGTCACAAACAACCCTTTCCCAATTCTGAAACTATGTATCACAGACCACTTGATTTAGTGGCAGCTGACTTGTGGGGTCCTGCACCCATAACAGCTGATTATGGATACAAGTATTATATATCATTCATTGATGCTTACTCTAAACATGTTTGGATATATTTTCTAAAATCAAAGGCTGAAACTGCCAGTGTTGTAAAACAATTTATCACTTTATCAGAAAAACAAACTAGTAACCAGCTTAAGGTTTTTCAAACTGATGGTGGCACTGAATTTTTGCCTTTAAAAGATTTTTTTAAAGAAAAAGGGATTTTTCATAGAATCACTTGTCCCCATACATCTGAACAGAATGGTATAATAGAAAGAAGACATAGGCAAATAGTGGAAACTGGCCTAACTTTATTAGCTCAGGCTCATATGTCTCAAAAATTCTGGTCTGAAGCCTTTGCTACTTCTGTGTATCTGATAAACAGATTACCTACCAAAACACTTAATTTAAGATGTCCCTTAGAGGTACTGTTTAATATAAAGCCAGATTACAAATTCTTAAAAACCTTTGGGTGTTTATGTTTCCCATGTCTTAGGCCATATAACACACACAAACTCAACTTTAGATCTGCACCCTGTACATTTATTGGGTATGCACCAAACCAAAGGGGCTACAAATGTCTAAATGAACATGGAAAAATTATTATCTCTAGACATGTAGTATTCAATGAAAAGGTTTTTCCTTTTAAAGAGAAAACCATAAGAACTACAAATAAGGTATATAATTCAAAAGATTGCATACCTGCCATCCCAATCATAGCAGAACAGACTGCTCCAATAAGAAATCAAAACAACAGCAAAAGCCTGGAAAGCAGCCCAGACTCACAACACTTATTGTCCAAAACTGGACCAGAGGTAAGTGAATCCTCTACACCTGTTCAACTATCTCAACCAGAGGTAAGTGAAAATTCAACTCACTTGCAAAATACTAATCAAGGTACAACTGAAACTATCTGTGAAGCTTCTGAAAGACCTGGGCATCCCATGGTAACTAGATCGAAGAGTGGTATTTTTAAACCAAAGATTTACAATACCACTCTAGATCTAGAAGAACCAAGTAATTTTCATCAAGCATTAGAAAACAATAACTGGAAGAATGCTATGATAGAGGAATATAATGCCTTGATAAAAAATAAAACTTGGTCACTTGTCAAACCACCAAGAGATAAAAATATAGTGGGATGCAAATGGACCTTTAGACTCAAAAGAAATGCTGATGGTACAGTTTCAAGGTATAAGGCAAGATTGGTTGCAAAGGGTTACTCGCAACAGAGTGGGTTTGATTTCAATGAAACCTTTTCACCTGTTGTGAAGCCCACAACTATAAGAACAGTTATAACTATTGCCTTACACAAAAACTGGACCATCAGACAAATTGACATCAATAATGCTTTCTTAAATGGTGTTTTGCAGGAGGAAGTCTACATGGAACAACCTCATGGCTTTCAAAAACAAGGAGAACTTGTGTGCAAGTTAAACAAAGCTATCTATGGTCTAAAGCAAGCCCCAAGAGTGTGGTTTGAAAAATTGAAAACCACTCTCATGAGTCTCAACTACAACTCAACAAAATCTGATATCTCTTTGTTTACTAAATTTCATAACAACTCTATAACATATGTTCTTATATATGTGGATGATTTTATTATTACAGGAAGCAGTAATGAAGAAATCAACAACCTAGTCAAACATCTAGATAATGAATTCTCTGTAAAAGACTTGGGCACACTTAACTACTTCCTGGGCATTGAAGCAAAGAGAACATCAGATAACATCATTCAATTAAATCAGAAAAAATATATTGAGGAAATTCTGCTCAAAGCAAAGATGGACAAAGCCAATCCTATTTCCACACCCATGATCACAAACAACCAGTTATCAAAATATAAGGGTGAAGCTATATCAAATGACACTCAATACAGGAGCATAGTTGGTGCACTACAATATGTGACTATTACTAGACCAGAAATCACCTTTAGTGTCAACAAAGCCAGTCAATTCATGCAACAACCTACTGATGAACACTGGAAATTGGTAAAAAGGATATTAAGATATTTAAAAGGCACATTAAACATGGGGTTAATCATGAAAGCAAGCAATAATCTACAAATAACAGGGTATGCAGACTCAGACTGGGCAAATGACCCTGACGATAGAAGATCAACAAGTGGATACTGCATATTTCTTGGTGACAATCCAGTATCGTGGAGCTCAAAAAAACAAACTACAGTAGCAAGATCCAGCAGTGAAGCTGAGTACAGAAGTGTAGCTAACGCTACTGCAGAAGTCATGTGGATCGAATCCCTACTTAAGGAACTACAAGTAAAGCTCAACAGAAAATCTATCATATGGTGTGATAATCTCAGTACAGTTCATCTCACAGCCAATCCAATACTTCACTCACGCACAAAGCACATGGAATTAGACATGTACTTTGTACGAGAGCAAGTTAACAAGGGAAATCTCAGCGTTCAACACTTACCATCTACTTACCAGATAGCAGATACCCTAACTAAGCCTTTGTCCAAGCCTAACTTCATCAGACTCAGAGAAAAGCTCGGAGTAGGTAGCTGTGAAATCAGATCTGACAAATCTTCCACAAGTTCTGGAGATCTTACTCAAAAACTTGCAAAAGAAGAAGATCAAGAGAAGCATCAAATCTCCCTTGCCGTTTCTCAACCTTCGAAGGGCACAAATCAGCGTTATCACTCGTGCCGCCATTATTTCTCAAACCCTAGAGGAACTAGGGTTTGCGGGGGAGTGTTAAGAGATACAAAGTGAACCGTTACTTTGTTATATTGTAAAGCACAATCCTCATCACAAAGAATACAAGCCATCAGATCAAATATCATCCAACGGTCTACAATAGCAATCCGCAACTCTCTACCTTATAGGCTATTGGGCTTAGCCCAAACTAGTATAAATACTAGTTTGTACAGTCTGTATTTGATCTTGTGAAAAGCTGTAATACAAATCATATATTACAATCATCTTTTACAACTTTGTAAATCAAGAAAAGCATTTTACTTTCAAACATTAAAACTGTTTCAGATTTCTAACAATAAGTACTGAAGTAAGCAGGGTAAGCTACTCACTTCTCTATTTCTCATAACAGTTTCTTCAACATCCTCCTTCGCATATTATGGATCATCACATATTAGAATGTTGACAAATACCAAACCAGCATTTACCTGCATTTTATTGATGATCAACCAAGTATAATTTCAAATCCATCAAATTTGCAAAACAAAGTTACAATGTGATTTAATGAAATAAATTACCTATCTTACTTCGATGCCCACATGCTTTATAAGTTTTAAAACATACAAATCAGGACCATCTTTAAATTATGTCCTACTAAAAAAGAAAAAAAATAGTTTTATGATACAAAAATTACTTATTGGTCAATAAATTCATACGATACTCCAAAAAAGAATGCCTTGACTGAACAGCTTGAAACATGGATCTGTCTTGAATTACATTCATCTTTAGTTAAATCAGAATAAGTTACAGTATAGGTTTGCTTAACTGACCTGGATTGTCAATCCATAGGATCTTCCACTTTCCCTTATAGTTTGGATTCTTTATCCTCTGTAATTCATTCGTATATAAGTTGAAAAAATGTGTGTTTCATGTGCATATGAATTTTGTAGTTCCTTAAAATCATACCTTACGCTTCCATGGTCCTTTATATGCTGGATTTGGCACCTTTGGTGCTCTCCAAATGCCATCTTCAACCTCATACCATGAAGCAGGCTACAAAAAGTTCTTATATTAAGGTATCATCTAAGACAAAATCATTATTATAACTTCCGTCCATCTACAAATATAAAATAAAATATGGGCCCACCTTTTTGGCATTTGTATCAGGAATTTCAGATGGAATCGAGTCATACCCCTGCAGCAGCCGAGAATTAGCATATGATTTATAAACAACATAATTATCAATTTAATTTGTGCATCAAGTTACCTCAGGTTTAACAGTATCAGGATCATTGATGTACTATTTGTCATCCCAATCTTTAGGCTAGCAATATAAAGAAAAGATACTTGTCGTCAACAACTTAATCATTTATATTTTTAGCCAGACATCTTTAATTTTTCATGGTGGTAGAATGTCCCAGTTAGTGTACAAGCTTCCGGATTCTCTTTCGTGGTTATGGACAAGCAAACTATATGTGGCATCAGGCCTAACTATAAATGTGTAGACATGTGCTAGTTTGTCCGTCTCACATTGCAGATCTTTTTTTATAGGATAATTCCATCCTCAGTATGAAACAATTCGATGAAGCTTCTTTGTATTTGTGTCACATATATCAGGCCCAAACATTAAACTACATAGACCAAAGTTAATAGTGGTTAGATTCAAATATATCAATATGCATAAAAATGTTGAGGTAAAGTATAACCACTTATTATACATAGAAGGTAATGATGATGGTTAGCAAGAGCACACTCAAACAATTGCATAGACACACGTATGGAAACACAATTAATGAAGGCATGGTAAATTTAATGGTGTGAAAGTATTTCCATAATTCATTTTACACATTATAGCAAATGATGATTACTAGCCTGCCTGTATGGAGTATCACTACCAAATTTTTTCTGATTAACATAACCTGACATGAGTTTAATATAACCGCGCTACAACATATTCACCATATTACAACGGTGTAAAACCGTTATAAAAGATATATTACAATGGTGGAGCTACCGTCATATTATTAGAAGTTGCAATAGACTAAAAGCTTTTAACAATGGTGTCTCATAGTTGCATTTAACTGTTGTAATAAATTCTATTACAACTGTTTTTGACGGTTGCAATTAAGCTTTTTACATCTGGTAATAACTGTTGTAGATATGCCATATTTCATAATGTAGTGGAAATGACAACAACAGTTAACCGTTGTAGCAATAATTATCTACAACTGTTGTTGACCATTGTTATTTTGTAAGTTTTACCACTATTTCTAACAGTTGTAATATATTTTGTTACAACTACAGTTTACTGTTGCGATTCAAACATAGAAAATGCACCAATCACTAATTTGTCGAAACTAACCAATATACATTTGAAACTGAATCAAATTCATTCATAAATATTAATAATAATAGAATTCCAACAAAGTACAATACATACCCAACAAAATAGTTTAAAGAATCATTCACATCACCATTCCAAAGTACAAAGACAACATTCCCACGAAACCATTCCAAAGTACAACGGTAGAAAACAAAATACATAAGAAAGATAAACTTTTGTATCACAAAACAATGCATACCCTAAGGAAGTACACTAGTCGAAGACAATGAAGTCTTTATGCCAAGCCATGATTTATCCAACAGCTTCTCCAATAGTATACATCTTTGAATTCGCCCTCCAAAATTAAGCTTCCGGATCCACCGCCACATGAATCCAAACTTTACAACTATCTAGTCCCAGTTTTTCAAAGTGCACCAAACAATCAGGATCAGTGGATACAATCGTTCCTTCTGCAACAACATTCTTTTCCCAATTCAATAGTTTACATTTTCTAGACTCATTTTCAGCTTGACTTGCATCCCGTTTAGGCTGTTTTTGAAGTGTCAAATTGTTGCTTTCACGGTGTGACTGCAAAAAAATGATTTAGGAATACATTAGACTATTTTTCTCATATTTAGAAACAAATGTTATCCAAAATCTGAAATGCCCAATTTGTGTTTGTGCCACCTAAAAAGAGAAGTATACAGCTTGGTCTTAGTCTCTGTCAATCTCTAAAAGCCAATTCAGTTTCCAGTTGGGAAGAGTCAGTGTAATAAATGTAGATAGTTAAGAATGTACAAAATGTTTTTTTGTAATCAATGTAGATAGTTATGAATGACCTGCAGTTGCATAACTGACCCCTAAATTTTGACCCCTGTGCACACAGTTTTTGTTTATTTTGAATGTACACATTATATATGTGGGTATATTTATATCTGTGTGCATGCATGTTTTCATGATAGAATATATAAGACAAATAGATCTTTGTAACTTAAATAAGACAACGAATTGTAGAACAAATAAACAGTAGTAAGAAGATGCAATTGTGAAATAAACAACCTAAAGCAAGCTGAAATACATTTATGTCAACATCTTTGCCAATTTTTTTTATCATTAATAGTACAGAATGGTGGTATGTACTTCATATGTAATGTTTATTTAGTTACATATACATATATATATATATATGTAATGTTTATATAAAATAAATGATCCCTGGAGGATTACTGACTTAGCACTCCGATAGCAATTTCAGTTATAAAAGCATAGGTTCTGTTTCCTGGGGATTTGATCAGGCAACTAGTACTCGGCAATAAGTGCTCGGCATCAGAGAGCGATTGGCATCAAGGAGTGTTCGGCGAAGCACTGGCCATCCGGGAGTGTTCGGCGAAGCAACTGACATCCATGAGCGCTCGGCGACAAGTGTGCTGGGCATCCATTAGTGTCCGGCATCGAGACCGCTCGGCATAACAAGGTACTCGGCATCAAGGCTGTTCGGCATAACAGGGTACTCGGCATCAAGACTGCTCGGCATAACAAGGTACTCGGCGTCAAGACTGCTCGGCATAACAAGGTACTCGGCGTCAAGACTGCTCGGCATAACAAGGTACTCGGCGTAAGGGCATTCGGCGTCAAGGAGAGCACTCGGCAACAACCTAAGCTCAGCGTCAACTAGTGTTCGGCATCCCATGGTACTCGACATTCAGAGGCACTCGGCGTCAGTGGAGCTCGGCGATAGGATAACTCGGCAACGAGAGCGTTCGAACTACATACATTGGTTGGTCAAGAGCTTCAAATGGAGATACGCTCGGCTTCACTGCAATCACCCTACACTTCCCATACATCAGGAGCACCGTTCGGCACGGGAAGGACCGTTCGGCATGGGAAGGACCGTTCGGCACAGAAGCGTTCGGCGTACCTGGTTCGGCACGCAGCGCCTGGGCTCGAACGTTCGGCTAACAAGCCCGCTTGGGAAGTCCAGCCCATCTTTGCCTATAAATAGAGGGGCAGGGTCACAGTGAAATGGATCCTTTTTTGGAGAGAAAACACCGGGGAGACTCTGCCATTTTCTAAACTCATCTTCTCTACTTAACAACTTCATTCAAACATTTGATTCACGAATTGTGTTTGTAATCAACTATAAAGAAGATCAATAAAGCTTAACCTCAAAGTGGACGTAGGCAATTACGCCGAACCACTATAAATTTGGTGTTCTTACTTTCTGTATTTAGATTAGCGCTGTCTTCTCTGTTTAATTTAATTTCATCACTTATATCTCTTCACAATCTTCTTCTACGAGGTTAGTGACCAATTTTGGTGCTAACACTTTGGTGCTTTCACTGAGAATCGAATTCTCAGACCTCAAGGATCTGCTTTGAAGCTACTGGATTGAGCAAATCCCCCAAAGAAGATCCGACTTACTGATAGAACATCCGCTGATTCTACTCAGAGTTCATACCAATAACTCTACAATGGCAAGACCACGTACCAGGTCAGCTTCTCTTAATGCGGATGCCCGAGAGACTGCTAGCGTGCAACAAGCAGGACCTAGCAATCAACCAGCGATCCCGAGTGCAGGGATTTCCGCTCAAGAACAGACTCCAGTTGTCACCAGAGTGGAGTTCAACGACTTGATGAGAGAACTTAGGGAAAGCAGGAGACAACTGGGAGAACAGATGCAAGCTAATGCCAACCTGATGGCACAACTCACTCAACAGCAGCAACAGAATGCTGGGGGCAATCCAGATGCTTATTCCTCTTCTAACAGCTCAACTTCTTCTGATGAGCCACCTAGGCGCAGACGCCGTAAGACTGAAGCTGCAAGGGCAGATGCTGCTGTTCGAACAGCAGGAGACCGCGACCAAGCCAGAACTGGAAACTTCCGAACCGGAGTACAGATGGAGGAGGGAGCTCCAGATCATCAAGATGTTAACAATGTTGAACCTCACGACGCACGATTGGCAGATCGCCAGGAAAGGAGGCATCAGCATGGACAGGCGCGTAGAACTGACTCCAACCTCCCAGCTTCCATACAGACACCCGATCTGACAACCATGATCAGGCAACTGATGAAAGAAAATCAGGGCTTATCAAATGACGATTGGGGAGTGTCAAGAAGTCATACTCCGTTCACGGATGTTGTGCTGCAAGCGGCCTACCCCAAGAAGTTTAGCATGCCAACCATTCCTGCATACGAAGGAAAGACTGACCCCAGACAACATGTAATGAGGTATGAATGGATGATGGATTCAGCCAGAGCAAATGATGCCACCAAGTGTAGGTGCTTTCCGATTACTCTATCTGGGATCGCTACTATGTGGTTCACCCGACTTCCTCCGCGATCCATATCAAATTTCGAGGAGTTGGCAAAGAAGTTTATTGAGCAATTCAGGATACACACTACACGCCCGAAGGACGTGATGTCTCTATCAAGTGTAATCCAAAATCCCGGAGAGTCGCTGAAGGAGTACTTACAAAGGTTCCACGTTGCAGCAACTGAAGTCAGTAATCCCAATGACCATGCAATTCTAATGGCTGTAATGAGAGGTGTAGATCCGGATTCTGAATTCGGAGATTGGCTGGCAGGAAAACCTCCGGCTACGCTAGAGCGTTTCTACTCCAAGGCACACCAGTTCATAAGAAGAGAGGAAGCTAGGTGGGTACGACGAGACAAGGCACCGGGACCTGCCCAAGAGTCAATTAAGAGCAACATTGCTGTGAAGCAATCTGGAGACAACTCAGGAAAGGTCCAAGTCAACGTCCAGGGTAAGCCTGTGCAGCCCAAAGAGTCCGGAGGAAGAAGTCAAGGAAAGAGGAAAGAAGTGGGAAAGTGGAAGTCGAGAATTCCGAGCTACAGCGAGTACACTCTGCTAAACGCCCCACTTGAGAACATTTACCTATCCACATGCAATACTTTTCAATACAGAAAACCACGTCTGAAAGAATCAACTGAAGAATAGAAACGGACTGGGAAATATTGCCGCTTCCATGAAACTTATGGACACAACACGGAAGAGTGCAGACACCTGCATGACGCTATCGAGAAATTGATCAGACAAAAGAATTTGCAAGAATTTGTAAAGGATCCACAGGAAGGAGGACAGGGAACGTCCAACCCAGGTCGTGCATCGGCTCCACGTCATCCTGAGGAACCTGCCCGGACTGTTGGAAGACTGGTTATAAATACAATTATCGGCGGACCTCATCCCGCAGATAAGAACTGGCAAGAGATGGAATGATATGCGAGCTCCTTGAAGCATGCAGATTTTGAGTGCTGTTCGAACGTAGAGGACGGGGCCCCTGCTAAGCAGCAGCGCGTGATGACAGACGATATTGTGTTCAGAAACAGAGACGCTGATCAGATAGAGGCTCCGACCATCGATCCCATGGTCATATCAGCAACAATCGGACCAGCATATGTAAAAAGAATTTTGATTGATTGTGGAAGTTCAGTCAACATCATCTTCAAGAAGGCCTATGATCAGATGAAGCTAGAGACAAAAGACTTGAAACCATCCAAAGCTCGTATCCACGGCTTTAACGGCGCTGCAACTGATGCAGTAGGATATGTCGAGTTACCAGTTGAACTGGGACAAGGCGAGCGTCGGAGGGTACGAATTCTACCCTTTGTAGTTTTGGATGTGGACTCTCCATATAATGTTTTCTTGGGTCGGCCGGCCCTGGCTGAATTTAGGGCGGCACTAGCCCCGTGGTGCTTTACTTTGAAGTTTCCGACTGACAAAGGAGTAGGCATTGTTCACGGTGACCAAGCAGCTGGTCGTTCTTGTTATGTGGCCGAGCTCCGAGAGGCCCACCGGAGGGAGAAAGAAAAGGTTGCGGACAATCCCGTCCGCATCCTCAATACGAATAATTGACAAGTAGTGCCCGAGCCCTGGCTCGGGCATAGTTCTCGGATCTACGGAGATATAGATCCGAGAGACGACGATGAGAAACCTAGGGAAGAGAAGGCGGCACCGGCTGAATTAACAATTGACATTTCAGTTAGCCGTGACGACCCTTCGCGAATACTGAAGATCGGATCACAGTTAGGCCCCGCAATGACAGAAGACCTTAGCGACTTCCTCCGGGCAAACCTTGATGTTTTTGCCTGGACGCATTCTGATATGTGTGGGATTTCTCCCGCCATCACAAGTCATATGTTGAACGTAGACCCGAAATACGTCCCAGTCAAGCAAAAAAGGAGAGGAATGGATCCAGAGAGATCCGCCGCTCTTGGAGAGGAGGTGGACAAACTCAAAGCAAATGGGTTCGTCCGCGACGCCCTCTACCCGGAGTGGGTCTCCAACCCCGTGCTAGTAAAGAAGGCGAATGGGAAATGGAGGACTTGCATAGACTATTCCGACTTGAACAAAGCATGCCCTAAGGACAGTTTCCCGTTGCCTAGGATCGATCAGTTGGTCGATTCCACAGCAGGACACGAATTATTGTCATTCATGGATGCGTACTCGAGATACAACCAAATCCAATGCATATTCCGGACCAAGAACACACCAGCTTCGTTACAAATGTCGGGCTGTATTGCTATGTAGTGATGCCTTTTGGATTAAAGAATGCTGGAGCAACTTACCAACGTCTGGTGAATCGAATGTTCAAGGACCAGCTGGGCAAAACCATGGAAGTCTATGTGGATGACATGCTCGTGAAGTCACGGCGGTCAAACGACCACATTCAAGACTTAGCTGAAATGTTTAACATACTCAGGTTCTATGGAATGAAGATCAACCCGCTGAAGTGTTCTTTCGGCGTTGCATCAGGGAAGTTTTTAGGATTCATCGTCAACGCTAGGGGAATCGAAGCCAACCCGGAAAAGATCCAAGCCATTCGAGATGTACAAGTGCCCAGGACTATAAAGCAGGTACAGAGCTTGAACGGAAAAGTGGCTGCGCTGTGTCGATTTATATCCAAGGCAACTGACAAGTGCATCCCGTTCTTTGACATAATAAAGAAAGGAAAGAGGAATTTTGAATGGACGTCCAGCTGCGAGGAAGCTTTCCAGAACCTGGTAAGGCATCTGGAGAGCCCACCAATGCTATCTAAACCAGTTGACCATGAGATGCTGTACGTTTACTTGGCTATATCCCCTCATGCGATAAGCGCAACTTTGGTCCGTGAGGAGGATCGAGTCCAGAAGCCGGTATATTATGTTAGCAAGCGTTTAACGGGGGCAGAGAAGAATTACCCTAAAATTGAGAAATTGGCTTATTGCTTGGTGATTGCATCACGCAAGCTGCGCCCATACTTTCAAGCGCATTTAATCGGCGTTTATACCGATCAACCCCTGAGGCAGGTACTTCAACGACCGGAAACTTCTGGAAGATTGCTAAAATGGAACATCGAGTTGAGCCAATTCGATATCGCGTACTTACCACGGAGAGCCATCCGAGGGCAAGCGTTAGCAGACTTCATCGTTGAATTTACCATACCCATCAAACCGGACGATCACGACATCATTCCCCCCATTCGATGGAAATTATACACTGACGGTGCATCAAACGATCGTTGCTCCGGCGCGGGCGTAGTTCTTATAACTCCGGAAAACCGATCAATCTGTTATGCCCTGAAGCTCGATTTTCCGGCTACAAACAACGAAGCTGAATATGAAGCACTGATCGCTGGCTTGAAGCTTATCAAAGAACTCGGGATCGAATCAGTCGAAATCTTTTGTGACTCGCAGTTAGTGGTTTACCAAGTACGAGGAGACTACCAAGCAAAAGGACGAAAGCTTGCTCCGTACCTCGTTCAGGTCCAGGAACTACTATCAAATCTTGAGCGTTATGACATTTCACATATCCCGCGAGAACAAAACAAAGAAGCCGACTTGTTGGCTAAGTTCGCAAGTACCGACGATGTTCAACAAATGGGATTGTATCCCGTTGAAGTCTTCCATGCCCCGAGTGTGGACGAGATGAAAATCGATCTCGTGTTGGAAACATAGATCGAGAAGGACTCGTGGATAACCCCATTCAAACTGTACCTGACAACTGGGGCTTTACCAGAAAAAAGAAGCGAAAGACGACAGGTCCTTCGAAAGGCTGCGCGGTACGTAATGCAGGATGGATCCATGTACCGGAAAGGATTCTCAGTCCCATTGTTACGGTGCATCGCTCATGATGAAACAAAGCGAGTCTTGAGGGAAGTCCACGAAGGGGAATGCGGCGACCATACTGGGGGGAAAACGCTAGCAAAGAAGATCCTCCGCTATGGGTATTACTGGCCCACCGTAAACCGGGATGCCGCGGACTACGCAAGAAAATGCGACAAGTGTCAAAGATATGCAAAAATCCCAAGGGCTCCGTCAACGGAACTCACACAAATGATCAGTCCTTGGCCATTCGCGATCTGGGGAATCGACATAATCGGCTCTTTGCCTCTATCCAAAGGTGGTGCGAAATACGCGATAGTTGCAGTCGACTATTTCACGAAATGGGCTGAGGCAGAACCTTTGGCCACTATCACCTCTAAGAAAGTCATCAACTTCGTTGTACGAAACATTATATGCCGCTTTGGCCTCCCACGCACCATCATTACAGACAACGGAACGCAATTCGAAAGTAGAGAGTTCAAAGAGTTCTGTTTAAAGTATGGCATCGAGAAAAAGTTCGCCGCCGTTGCACACCCAAAAGCTAACGGGCAAGTCGAGGCCGTTAACAAGATAATCAAGTCCATACTAAAGAAGCGTCTGGAGAAGGTTGGAGGCAAATGGGTAGATGAACTCCCGACAGCATTATGGGCGTATAGAACTACCCACAAGTCCGCGACCGGCCACACTCCGTTCGCCTTGGCATACGGCTCTGAAGCCGTTATACCTGTGGAACTTAAAGTTCCATCGCACCGAGTGACGTACTACGATCCCAAGGCGAACCAAAACCTCTTGCTGGAGTCACTGGACTGCATCGATGAAAAACGGGAGGAAGCGGAATTAAGGGCGGCGGCGCACAGACATCGAGTCAAGCGTTACTATGACGGCAGAGTCCGTCCAAGAATCTTTGATGTGGGAGATCTCGTTCTGAAACGAGTCTTCCCGGTACCATCACGCATGAATCCCAGCTGGGAAGGTCCATACGCCATTGAACGGAAGCTTGGAGAAGGAACATTCAAGCTAGCGACCGTTGATGGCGCGGCACTCTCCCGAGCATGGAACAGTGAACATTTGCGGCACTATTACATTTAGCATGTTTCCCTTTCTTGCTATAGGCACTATTGTTTCCTGCATGTTTCCATTCAATAATGATTTAGTTTCCTTTTAAAGTTGTAATCGAGCAATTTAGTTGATTTTCATTAATAAAGGCTTGAAGCCACATTTTCTATGAAGTTTCTATATCTCTTAATTAGATGATAAATTACACTATTATGCGCGACATACAGGCTCGTATGAACGATTTCCAATCTCCGAATCCCCAGAGCGCGGAACGGAGTACTCTAAGTCCCCAGAGCGCGGACTAGAGTATAAGCGATTCCAATCTCCGAATCCCCAGAGCGCGGAACGGAGTACTCTAAGTCCCCAGAGCGCGGACTAGAGTATAAACGATTCCAATCTCCGAATCCCCAGAGCGCGGAACGGAGTACTCTAGGTCCCCAGAGCGCGGGCTAGAGTATAAACGATTCCAATCTCCGAATCCCCAGAGCGCGGAACGGAGTACTCTAAGTCCCCAGAGCGCGGACTAGAGTATAAACGATTCCAATCTCCGAATCCCCAGAGCGCGGAACGGAGTACTCTAAGTCCCCAGAGCGCGGACTAGAGTATAAACGATTCCAATCTCCAAATCCCCAGAGCGCGGAACGGAGTACTCTAGGTCCCCAGAGCGCGGGCTAGAGTATAAACGATTCCAATCTCCGAATCCCTAGAGCGCGGAACGGAGTACTCTAAGTCCCCAGAGCGCGGACTGGAGTATAAACGATTCCAATCTCCGAATCCCCAGAGCGCGGAACGGAGTACTCTAAGTCCCCAGAGCGCGGACTAGAGTATAAACGATTCCAATCTCCGAATCCCCAGAGCGCGGAACGGAGTACTCTAGGTCCCCAGAGCGCGGGCTAGAGTATAAACGATTCCAATCTCCGAATCCCCAGAGCGCGGAACGGAGTACTCTAAGTCCCCTGAGCGCGGACTAGAATACGAACGATTTCAAGTCTCCGAGTCCCCAGAGCGCGGACTAGAGTATGAACAGTCTCAAGTCTCCGAGTCCTCGGAGCACAGTGTCAGCAAACCAAATAAAGACAAGAGAATCATTCAAACAAGAAGAAACTAAAATTTTATTCGATAAGTCCAAAATAGGGATACAAGATCACTCCTACAAAATTCGGGCCTATACAAACTACAAGTTATGGAAGATGGAAACGGTTACAAACTTAAGCAAAAACTTGTTGAACAAGTGCATCGATCATTTCTTCGACTTCTTCTTCTTGTCTGCCTTTGGTGTTTCCGACGACTCCTCTCCCTCACGTTTTTTCTTGGACTTTTTGCTTGCTAGAGAGACGGAGTCAGGAGTAGGAGAAGGAACATCCAGTGGTTTGGACCTGCCCGGGAGAATGATTTTCAGAGGTCTGTTCCGCGGGTCAGTAAGTTCCAGGACTTCAGATTCAACTTTGACTTTGACTTTTGTCTTCTCCTCGTCGGCAAGACGATCCTTCATGCTCATCTCTGAAGTATGTTCAGAGGCGCCAGTGATTTTAACTTCGTCGCTTCCTTCGGCAGGAGACGAAGTATCAAGTTTGTCATCATCAAGCGCCCCGATCACTTGAGCGTCTGGGCCGGGAGTTACCCCTGCGTGAGCAACGTCACTTGTTTTCCCCGCTTCCTCCTTGGCGTCATCGCTCCTCGGAGTTAGCTCGGTGTCATAACAACCTGTGCGAAAATATAAGAAGTGGGCATTAGAATGAATAACCACTGCTGAAAAATGACGGGATCTCTTCGACTTCTAGAGAAATAAGAATCTCCTACCAGGATCAGGTTGACTATCGGTGGCGCGCGGGGTTTCACCCTCCAGGATAGGTGACAACACATGAACGCCGAGCCCGGGATCTTCGGGATCGTAACTGGCATGCTGCTCGAATGGATCAAGCGCCGACCGACCAGCCGATTGAGCAGCATAAGGAGCGGCGATGTGAGGAGTAGTAGCGTCGGCCTCTGACGGGCCAGCCTCGTCATTCTTCTCTTTCGAAGGGGAAGAGCCTTTGCCATAGAGAGCCAATGCTGCGGATAAATCCGATGGCTCATTCCCCCTCAGGAACTCCTTCACCAGTGCATCCTCGTCGATTTCTTCGGAGCCTGACTCGACTTTCTTGATCTTTATTAGAGTTTCCCATGCCTCAGCCAGGGATTCATGGTAGCCGTCGCCCAAGAATGTTAGGTCGCGGTGCATAAGGACGCGGGCTCCGTACTCGGCGATCAACGGGTCAAACATACTTTTGACCTCTTCCCTGCCGGCCTCTGCGGCCGCCTCAAGGCGAGAATCAAGCTCCTCCACAGCCATTCTTTTGCCCTCCTCACGGGCCTCATCCTTCATTTTCTCGACCCCGGCAAGTTCACCGTCGAGCTTTGCCTTCAGGAGCCGGGTAGCAACAATCTCATCACAATACCGCTGTGATTCTTCCTGAGCGGCTATTTTGTCTTCTTTCTCCTTGGAGAGTTGTTCTTTCAGCTCTTTGACTTGAGTAGCGAGCGCGTCCTTTTCTTTTTGGACAGAGTCTTTTTCTAGGGCAAGGGCGCCGCTGCGCTGAACTGCTTCGTCAAGCTCCTTTTTGTGAGCCACCTCTAAGCGAGTAACTGCCTCGGCAGTATCTTTTGCACCTTGTTCAGCGGCTTCTAGCTTTAACTTATAAGAGGCGAGTTCTTCGTCCTGGAGTTTGATGATTTTCTTATCGCTGTCAGCCTCCAGATTCAGACGGTCAATCTCGTGTTGACGCTCGACAAATACTTCTGAGATCTTCTCCACCAAGTGCACGAATGCGTCATGTTGAACATAGACGTCATTGTTGCAGGCAATGGCACTTTGCTTCACGTGCCCAGGAATGTGATGGATGGCCGGGAGGAATTTCAAACCGTCAAAACAAATTTTTGGAAACTTGGCCTTAAGGTCGACCATCTTTTCCGCAACAGTTGGGTCCACGGCAGGAGCAGGAGGAGGAGGCTTAGAGAATTCCGTTCTTTTACGCGGCTCTCGAACTTGCCTCGTACTCGATGAACTGGAATGTTGTTCTCGAGCAGCATCAGACTGATAACCCTTCTGCAAAGACTTCTCTTTATCTGGCTCAGTTGTAGGAGGAAGATCACGGGACTGGGAAGATTGATAGTGTGCTTTCTTGCGGTGAGACGACTCGCGCGGACGATTGTCCCTATCTTCATAATCACCTTGGTCCCGACGTCTGCCTAAACCGGAATCCCGTCCGGAGTGATGGAATATAGAAGACCCCTGAAGGCGATCAAGTCCGTGGGAGCGGCCCATATCACCTGCAAAGAAGGAAGGTAACAACGAATTAAGGAGAATTCACGAATTAAAAAGACTTGAAGTATGCTATGGAATGCGCATGTGCGTGTGTGTCCTAAGTGTTCCCCCCGACGGACCCGTTCGTTTATCTTTGCTAATCGGAGTATTGTCTCTTTGAGCCGGGAGTTGAACTCCTGCATTGCCTCTAGCGGGCGAGGAGAATTTGAGAGCTTCAGGATCATCGAACCCGTAATTAAGTATGTCTTCGGGAATAGAGAGGTTCGAGAGACCCCTCAGAGAACTTTCCAGATGCTGCGAAGAAGCCTCTTTCTCAGGAGGGATAGGCGTAGATTTTGAGGTGCCACCAACTTTCTCTTTCTGAACCGTATATTTCAGCTTTTTCTTTCCCTTCGAAGGGGAGGATGACGTCTCAATATCCTGAACCTCGATTGCCGGATTCCAAGCAGGACCCACGTTCTCGCCCTGAGTTTCGGGTGCATCATCCTCTTTGCGCTCGCCTTCTTCATGCGTGTCGGGAGCGCGACGCGACGACTGTCCGGCAAGTTTTTTCCCTTTACCAGATGGAGGTTTGGGAATTGTAACACCTTCTGGAAGGCTGATCCGACGATCAGGAGCTAGCAAGCCGAACCCCGACAGCGATTCATTTGAAATGATAGCTCGAATATATCGATCCTCGGCCGGAAGAGCTCTAATCGCGTCGACAGCATCAGAATATCCTCGGCCTTCCGGACGCGGGTTAATACCTGAAAAGATGAAATGAAGAGTTAGGAAAAACATGACTCCCGTTGAGTACGAATAACGGTTCAGCAGAGAGACTTACTGCCTTCAACCCATCTCCTAGCAAAACCAGACGGGCATCGCACATAGAACCATTCCTGTTTGTACAGGGCGAATTTGCTACAGGCCCCTGTCAAGATCTGGCACTTGTGATATGGCTCGAGGAATATGAAGGAAGGGCTATCTTTCCGTCTCTTGAACATATAAATGTATCGGATATCACCGGGGGTTGGGGGTTTGGAGAAGACAGCCATGAAGAGTAAATAAGTCCCATATAGGAACGCATGGCCATTCGGGTGCAGCTGCGACAGAGCAATGTCTATATACTGCAGCACATCCCGGAGAAATAAGTTAAATGGAGGCACACTGCCCATCCAACACATGAACTTGTTGCAGGCCGTGTACCCGACTGGGGGCAGATGAGGACGGTCGTGTCTCGAAGGAACTAACACGTCAGCAAAGGGAATCCCGTGAATGGAACATATCCGTCGCAGAGCGGCCTCGTTGATCGTCGAGGCTTGAGAATCGACCGGATTGTCCAGTAAGATGGTTGACTCCAGAGCATCGGGCGCCAAGTTATGAGCGGGAGAGATTGATGGGTTGGAAGCATCTGCGGCTCCTTGCCTTGCTGACGGCCCAGGCCTGTCAGATATGGTGGCCGAACTAGATTTTCCCGACATCCCGAATAAATAATGAACCTGGCTAAATGCTTGAGAGAGCTATACTTAAAAAACGTTGAACGTTAGAATTAGCAACACGATTTTTCCCCCCCATGTGGTGTGTGAACTAGTGCAAGCGATTGTGTGCAGGCAATAAGAATCTAAAGGTTCTAAAGATGTAATATTTAGCTTCGAATCATCGCTTTCGAAGACCGTCATCGCTGACCGTCTCAGAAAGCTCGCCTTGAGGGGATTATAGTCCCAGGTTCAGAAGACATATGATTTCTAGAGTGACCGGCTTAAAATGTAGTTAGACACCTATCCTGTTCGGCATTTTTAATGTTGTTCGGCATTTGTATTGACCGGCTAAAGACATTATCCGGCCCAAGAATTGTCCGGCAGTTGTTTTGTTTGACTAAGGTAATGGTTCGGCCTAAGGGTTGTTCGGCTGAAGTCAGTGTTCGGCATGTCAAATATATTGTTCGGCTAGAGTCATCGTTCGGCATGTCAATATGCTGTTCGGCTAGAGTCATCGTTCGGCATGTCAAATATGCTGTTCGGCTAGAGTCATCGTTCGGCATGTCAAATATGCTATTCGGCTAGAGTCATCATTCGGCATGTCAGTTATGTTGTTCGGCTAAAGTCATTGTTCGGCATGTCAATATGCTGTTCGGCTAGAGTCATCGTTCGGCATGTCAAATATGCTGTTCGGCTAGAGTCATCGTTCGGCATGTCAAATATGCTGTTCGGCTAGAGTCATCGTTCAGCATGTCAGTTATGTTGTTCGGCTAAAGTCATTGTTCGGCATGTCAAATATGCTGTTCGGCTAGAGTCATCGTTCGGCATTTCAGTTATGTTGTTCGGCTAAAGTCATTGTTCGGCATGTCAAATATGTTATTCGGCAAAAGTCAGTGTTCGGCGTATCAATCGTATTGTTCGGCTAATGTCATCGTTCGGCTAAAAGTGGTGCTCCGCCACGATTTCAATTCTACCCTACACCTTCTCCATCCACACCGAACGACAGAGACGGATCGCCCGGCAAAGACTACACCGTTCAACACCCCATCTACCCTGCTATCGTTCGGCACGGAGGAGCTATTTAGACAACTCAAAACAAGCAAACCACGATGAACCTAAAATGGAAGTAGTGCAATTGTTAGAGGAAGGATACCTAATTCGACGATCGAAGTTGAAAATGTTATGAAGGCTTTATATCTGGTAGGATGGGAAGAGTTGAAAGTCTCTAAGGAATGGCTGAAGAGAAGGCGTAAAGGGAAGAGAGACGGTGAGGACCTGGTTATATAGAGGAAGGTAGAAGTTGAAGAGGCTATACCCGGTAGAACCGGTCAACACCGAAGTGTCCGGTATCGTAGCAATGTGACGTTCGGCACACGAGTTACGTTCGGCTTCGAGCGTATCGTTCGGCGTCTGCATCTCGTTCGTCATGCGCCTCCTTCGCTAACATTCTCAAGAAGGTACCTCTAAGATAGATTGGATCGGATTCAAAGCGCATCACGTTCGGCCACGTAATACACTTTGGGGGGCAAGTGTTTCCTGGGGATTTGATCAGGCAACTAGTACTCGGCAATAAGTGCTCGGCATCAGAGAGCGATTGGCATCAAGGAGTGTTCGGCGAAGCACTGGCCATCCGGGAGTGTTCGGCGAAGCAACTGACATCCATGAGCGCTCGGCGACAAGTGTGCTCGGCATCCATTAGTGTCCGGCATCGAGATCGCTCGGCATAACAGGGTACTCGGCATCAAGGCTGCTCGGCATAACAGGGTACTCGGCATCAAGACTGCTCGGCATAACAAGGTACTCGGCGTCAAGACTGCTCGGCATAACAAGGTACTCGGCGTCAAGACTGCTCGGCATAACAAGGTACTCGGCGTAAGGGCATTCGGCGTCAAGGAGAGCACTCGGCAACAATCTATGCTCAGCGTCAACTAGTGTTCGGCATCCCACGGTACTCGGCATTCAGAGGCACTCGGCGTTAGTGGAGCTCGGCGATAGGATAACTCGGCAACGAGAGCGTTCGAACTACATACATTGGTTGGTCAAGAGCTTCAAATGGAGATACGCTCGGCTTCACTGCAATCACCCTACACTTCCCATACATCAGGAGCACCGTTCGGCATGGGAAGGACCGTTCGGCATGGGAAGGACCGTTCGGCACAGAAGCGTTCGGCGTACCTGGTTCGGCACGCAGCGCCTGGGCTCGAACGTTCGGCTAACAAGCCCGCTTGGGAAGTCCAGCCCATCTTTGCCTATAAATAGAGGGGCAGGGTCACAGTGAAATGGATCCTTTTTTGGAGAGAAAACACCGGGGAGACTCTGCCATTTTCTAAACTCATCTTCTCTACTTAACAACTTCATTCAAACATTTGATTCACGAATTGTGTTTGTAATCAACTATAAAGAAGATCAATAAAGCTTAACCTCAAAGTGGACGTAGGCAATTACGCCGAACCACTATAAATTTGGTGTTCTTACTTTCTGTATTTAGATTAGCGTTGTCTTCTCTGTTTAATTTAATTTCATCACTTATATCTCTTCACAATCTTCTTCTACGAGGTTAGTGACCAATTTTGGTGCTAACAGGTTCCATAATTTTAGGGAAAAAACTATATACTGAATAGTAAATATATTTTTTATGCACAGGTGAATGTTCGAGTGAGAAACCAGAAAGAACATTTAGTGATGGAAATTGCAGATCTAATCGGACATTTCAAGAAAGAAACTGAAGCTTACCATTAGACTTCAAACTCAACAAATTATTTATCATGCCTATGGAAGATTTTGATCATCTGATACGTAGAAATCACTACTATTGGTTTTCTTAGCCTCTCGGATTTTGTACATTGAATTTGCATGCAAAATTTACTTTTCATGTCCATCAGCTCCGATAAATTTCTATGTTGTGGCTCCTTATTAATGAGAGATTGAATAAATAAATATCCTGATGTGTGTGTATCTCTCTCTATATATATGATTGAGATGAAGCAATGTGAATTTATTTTTCTTTAAGTTAACATGAACGTAGATTTGAACTGGTAGCTAAAGACTGATCGCTTAGAATCAATTAGTTGAAAATTTTAATTACTCAACTTAGTGCTATGTCATCCATAGTTTCATGTATTCTACTTTGTTTAGCTTGGTAACTTTTAAAGCTTCGCCAGTTACAAATCCATTTAATCATTGAAAACCAATAAGAGTCATCATTAAGACTCAGATGAGAAGGTTTTGAACATCAAGACATTTTTAATGCTTCTAATCAAAATTTTATGGTCCATACATGTGTTGCTTCTTAACTGAATAAATACATACAGCTTCAACATTCATCATACTTTGCTCCTTCGATATTCCAATAGGCTTGAGACAGAGAAATAATGGAACAAGTAAAAGTTAGTATTGTCACTATTTGGGCGTATGTGGTGAAAATTTGATGTGAGTAGTTTCGTTATGATTTTTGATGTAGGAAAAAGTATCCTTTGGACTATCCATGCATAAAATTGGTCAAAATCTCAATTTAAGTATAAAAATGATGCTTAACAAGTTAATAAATTCCAGTGTTGTGGCTAAACACAATCTTCATTTCACAAGCATGCACATCATTAAGATAACTCAAATCATGTTTGATCTAATCAATGTCACCAACAGTTTGAACTACAACACCATTTCTAGTTTTTTCTTCACTTTTCATTTTTATGAATACCAAAATATCTTTTGTTTTATCCCATTGTTCTTACCGGTACAAAGTGAATGTGTGGGAAATAAGTGAAGAATGTCTCCTTGTTGAGAAGAATTAAAGTTGTACTGTTAATTGCCAATTTTATTCCTCGCTTTAACACCACTAAACTTGCTTCAAATGCAGAGAATATGAATCCAAGTAAAAGTACACAATTATCCATAGAAAATAACAACTTTGATTTTGAAGTTATTAATCCCTCGCCATCTTAAGTGACGATTTAATCCAGCGAGTTCTCAGCTATTTGTTTATGCCATCACATATGTCTTATTAGTTCATGTGGTTAACTTATAAAATACCCTCAAGAATCCCAGATATGAAAATGGTATTTTCACAACCCAATAAAGTAATAATACATATCTCAAAATCAAAAGCTTTATGAACTAAGGACTTAATAAAATTCAATTCAAATAGCATGCAATTCCACAACATCTCTAGAAGTGGAAAAAATCATCCAAATAGTAGTAGATGTTTATTTATGAGCGAAGAGACAATGGAAAACACTGTTCAACTCAAAGAAAGATGTGATTTCCATGTACTATCTAGGTAGAAGTTGGCAAATAAAGTGCTGTTTAAAAATAATGCTAAGTTAGATGTATTTACCATCATTAATTTACAGCATGTTTAATTCATCATGTCATTCTAAACACATAAAACATTTAAACAGCCGACAATCTAAGATCAAAAAAATTCAACAAATTTATTGAACTAAATCTTTCATAAACATATAAGTAGAATAGTATAAACTTGTTAAAAAAGGGGGAAAACAAGTCGGAAATCAAAGCAAGAACTATTAGCATCGATTAGGATTTTCTGGCATGTAGTATTCATTTGCATCATTTAGGTGCCAAAAAATCAGTTAGGTGCCAGAAAATCAAAGAAAGCTAGGCACACTCCAACATACCTATAGCTTCGACGATGGCAAGGCAATGACAGCGACGCCCAAGGGCCACGAGTGCAACGGTCGAGAGCGGCAGCGGCGGCGAGCGGAAATGGTAGCAAGCGGCAATAGAAGTGAGCGAGCCTTTTTGGTTTCATGGATGGAAACGGAGGAGGTAGGGAGATGGAGGTTAGGGTTTAGAGTTAGGAATAGTTGTGGCCAATTTACTTTACTTTAATAAAAAATGAGCGGTCATCGAAACGTAAGGAGGGAAATGGAAATGCTTCGGAGCGGAAAAATAAAATATGAACACAACTATGGAAAAAAGTTGTTATAAATTTGTATTTACAAATTACAGAAACTTGCAGTTGTTAGATACCACATATTACAACTACTAAAATAAATAGTTGTTATATGATACCTATTACTACCGTCAGTTTGTGTTAGTTGTAAAAGAAAGGCTGTAATATGGTTGTTTTATTGTAGTGCCACCACCGCATTAAATATTCTTCTCAAATCTAATAGAATACAAAACAACTAATGATCAAATCTAAAAGTGTGTCAATATTTCTCAATAGTTTTAAAGATGTTTAAGTGTTGACAAATAAGACCGGCTCTCATTTGTTAGAATATTCAATATTCAATAAGGAGGGACATCCTAAAGATTTTGCTTAATAAAAATTGTAGCATATCATGTCAATAATGCTGTTTTACAATGATTACAATGTGAAAAAAAAATTAATTAAAAAGAATTACTTATAGTGATCTTATCTTACACGCATGGATGGAGCTAAAGTAAAAGGCTAATTTATGTAGTCATTGTTAGATAACTTGGAGTGGAAGGATGGATACACTAATCACTTTGGGGTTTAATGTGTCAACTTAAAAAACAATCTTGAGCGAATTTCTAAAAATCAAGTGGTTGGTACACTAAATTTCTTTATTCATAAATTAAAGAGAAAATTTAAGAAATTGGGTCCAATATATAGTATGTCTTATATTAAACATTGCTAGGTTGTTCAGTATGGTTTTATTTACCATTCAAGTGTTTATGGCTTTATCTAAGCATCATTGCTTTTCAAAAAAAAAGCCAAGTTATCCTATATGATAATAAAGTGGTTGCTCTTGTCTGCATAAATGAAATAAAGTTTGTGGTGTAATTGTTACTTTGAAAATTATATAATGTTTGAAAACTTTATGCGAGTATGATTTTCAGATAGGAGATCAATGAGCTATTGAATATAAGATATTGTGGATGATAGATTTAGCTAGTAAAACTGGTAAAATAATAACAGTATGTTGTTGCCAGTATGATGTGTTATTTGCAATCTACAGCTCAAACATAACTAACCATGAAATAAATGCAAGTAAACATAAGATGTTAAAATCACTAATAGAAAAATGGATTTTGTTTTGCACTTGAATCGTATATTCTATATATATATAATAATTCAATCATGTTTACTTTGTTTTTTAATTACATAGAGAAGGTTGTACAAAGATGTTTATATGGAAATATAGCATGATTATTGTTATATAAATACAACAATAATTCATTTCATGTTTTCATTTTTTTTGATTGGCAATAACATTGTACAGTTTTCAAAATATATCAATTTATTAAATGAGTATTATGTTGTATAAGCTTACAAGCTAAATCTTTTTAGGCAATCATGAAGAGGGTATTAAGATCGGACTTGCTAAATAGGGTATTTATAATGAAAATTAGAGTCATTGACAAGTATTACGACTCAATTATTAGATAACTACAACAATAATTTATTTCATGATCTTTTGTATTCTATAAAAATAAGCAAATGTGTAAACCGTCGAATGATCAGATGACCCAAATTCACAAACCCTAAATCAAAATTTTTGGGAAAACAACAAACTAAAAAAGGCAAATGATAAAGGAATCTTACATAACTTTAAAAATCAAATATCAAATTAAGAAATTGAAACCCCAAATCGAAGAGAGAAGCAAAGGCATGTGCGTAGGAGTCACTAGCGCTATTAGAACAGTGAACTGAAGGAAATTCTATCCAGAGAAGCAAAGGCATGTGCGTAGGAGTCACTAGCGCTATTAGAACAGTGAACTGAAGGAAAGTCTATCTCTGGATAATGGAGAAAAGTGAGGTTATAGACTTGAATTTGGAAGGAATCGACTAGGGTGAGTGGGTTTACCTAAATTTGATATTTACTCTCTTGATTTCATAGTTCAATACGATTAAAGTGGTAATTAAATAATAAAATTTGAAATTCAGTTCTATGATTTCTTAAAAAAATTTCTAACCAATTAATAAATGAATTTTGGATAGTAAAATAGATAAGGGTAATTACATAATGCATGCGTGAATATTGTATGAATAATTAGGCAAATTGGTGACATATATCTGAGAAAATCCATAGTAAATTGATGGAAATCTTTATAAATAAAGATCTACGATGAAATATGATAGTACCAGACCCAAATATAATTTTTATGTATTTTTATATGATTTATTTGATTTAATATACTGATATTTTAGCTGTGTGCAATAGGAGCCCAAATTATGAAATTGGTGATTTAGGACATTTAAACATGTCATATTGATATGCAAGTATTTTCTGAGATTATGTATAATAATTTTCAATCTAAAAGTTATTTTTATATAATTTAATTTAATTTATATGAATTTATACAGATTTAATTCCATAATATGTGAATCATCCTGGATTTGTATATAAATGGTTTGGTGTATGAAATCTTGTCAGTACGAGATGGAAATGATTTATATGTTAAAGTATGTGTTTATGTGAATTTATAAAACTCATCTCATATCTATAGAAATATATTTTAACATATATGAATTATTCAGTGGAAATGTGTAAAATATTAAATATATGCATATATGAATGTGTGTGTGTATATACATATATATAATACTTTAAAAATTAAGATTTAATTTCTGGATGTTTGGTAAGCATATTTCAGTAAGAAATATTTTTTTATTTTTAATTTAAACTATATATAAGAATTTATTTAATGTATTTTGATATATGAAAGTTAAAGAAATTAGGATTTAAAAATAGAAAATGACGATAAAAATTTATGGGAAAAATAGAATGATATGTTATGAATATATGTTGCATAAGTATGAAAACAAGTAGATAAGAAATCATAAGAATAAGAAGTTAAAAATGAAATATATACAAAAACCAGAAAATGGCTTCGGAAATGTACACCGGTGCACCAATCACCGGATGAATTGAACTTGGACCTAATATAGGCCGTAATATATAATTAATTAAAGGCTCACACCAAATTCCTTGAGTATGTTTAGCATGAGTGACGGGGTATAAGACGCACTCTAGCCTAAGTGATAATGTGTGTTAGGACATAGATATCGCATGCCTTAGTAGGGAAATGTTTATAAGTAATATGACTTAGTTTAGTTATTGATTTGGAATAGAGCCGGAATAGGAGGGAATCATGACTCAGCATGTCGCGGGTTGGCTGCAACACATTGTTGGGTATAGTTGGGTTCACATTTTGTCCGGTATACAACTTACCATACGGGGGAGTGTGAATTTGGTCACCTAATTTTAGAACGAATATAGTAGCATGGCTATATGTAACTTTGTGAATATGAATTATATATCTGATTTGATATGAATTAAATATGAGGTGAATGAATGATAGGGTAGCTTATTATTTTTGGTCATGTAATATTATGAAACAAGTATAGTAAATGTTGAATTTAGTTATATTCACTCACCAAACTTTATGTTTGACCCCCCTCTCCACTATGTTTCCTTTGTTTATGATATATGATAGGTTGATGGAGACATGTTAGATTATGATGACGCTTAAGGGTCAGCAAACAAAGGCGTGTTATATGTATATGTATGTTTGTGTGTTTTTGTGTTAGTATGCATGTATGATGACATGTGTATATAAGTGAGATACTTGAAGTATTGTGTGGATTTGGATTTGTATTGTATATATATCAGTGACATGTGAAACTATGTATAAATTAGATTAGAAATGACATAGTATTATTTGATTATTATATTTTGTGTTCTTTCCTGTGTGAGTTTTGAAAGACAAAATAGATAGTTTCTATTTTGTTTTCTCTTATCAATCACTAGGTGATTTGTTGTTTTTTGACTTCTCTGGTCAAAGTTATTATTTTATGTCAGAAACCAGGGGTCAAAAAATATCGGGTTGCTACATTTGGTATTAGAGCGTAACTATAGGACTAGGTATGTATGGGAGAGTGTATTCGTAATTGTATTTTATAGATAATAGAAATACATACTTGTACAACCTTTTACTATTCAAGTCTATTATCTATTTTTATAGGAAAGTACTGATGTAGCCCATTTTTCATATACCCAAGGATGAGTAACTCCACAGAAGCGACTAGAACAGAGGCTACAGCTGCAACTAAAGCTAGACCTGACCCGTTGAACATTCTCAACGTGAACATCCTGAACTGGTTTCGGTGCATAGTGAAAACTTAGAGTCAGGCTAATGAGACTCCAATTATACCTTCTACTACTGCAACTGTGAATGCTCCCCCTCGTCAACCATCTATTGGCAATTTCATCAAGTAGTGTAAGGATTTTATCAGCCTAGGTGGAAAGGATTTTAGTGGAACCAAGCCTTATGCAGAGGCTAAGGCATAGCCAAGAACATTTGAGGAGATTTTTACATTATTGGAACTAAGTGACGTCGAGAAGAGTTATTTAGCCCATGGCATCTGAAGTAAGAAGCTGGTGTGTGGGAGCGGACTAATACAACTAAGGTTAATGTGAGGGACATCACTTGGGATCCGTTCAAAGGAAGTTTGGGATGAAGTTTATTTCTAAGGTGGAGAAAGGATGTATGTTAGAGAAGTTTTATCAATATGAAGTAGGGTGAAATAACAGTTTTTGAGTATGTAAACAAGTTTAATGAATTGTCAATGTTTGGTTATGAGCTAGTTAATACTCCATTAATAAAGGCGATGGCATTTGCTAGTGGATTAAATGCACCACTAAGAGAGATGACATTAAACCAAGTACCACATGGAGCTATCTACAAGAATTTGGTCGAGACTGCTTTATTGAATGCTATAAAGAGAGAGGCAACTAAAGAGCAACTTAAGAAGGAGACAAAGCAGAATAATTTTAGGAAGCATAAAGGACATAATCAACAAGGAGGAAAGAATAAGAAAGGAGCAAAATGTTTTAATTATTGTAAGACTGGACATATTGCAAAGCACTCCAAGATGGATCTCTCTAAATTGTTATGGATGTAATCAGATGGGACATATCAAGTCTAACTGCCCAACATGGAAGAAGGATGGACAGGTGGTTAAGGCGTATGCATTGGAAGCTGTTCCCACTACCCAAATTGCTCCACCGACTGCTGTAGAGTTAGGAAAGCAGATCGTAATGGGAGGTGTGTTACTATTACTTGATTCTCCTATTCATACATTTTTTTTCCAGTGGTGCATCACATCCATTCATATCTAGTGCATTAGTTGAAAGTTTGGGCTTAAAACCTCACATTATGCATTAATCTATTTCGGTATCAAATCCCGTTAGAGGATCGACCATCCTTACTAAGGTTTTCCATGAATTGGAATTGGTAGTTAGTGGTGTGGTATTTCGATTTGACACGTATATATTAGGATTTGCGGGATATGGGTTGATTTTAGGGATGGACTGGATGACATGATATGGGGTAGTGTTGGATTATGATAGAAGGGTGGTTTGATTGAGGAATTACGGAGAGCATGACCTGGTTGTGTGTTGTACACTTGATGAGTATGTGATGTCGAGCTATATATGTTCACTTAAGTTATCATAAGATGACCTTTCATCTATCCCTATTGTGCGAAAATTCTCAATGTATACAAAAGTTTTTTGGTCTTCCACCTAATGGCTAGATTGAATTCAAGATTGATCTCAAATGGACTCTAGGGCTATCGTGATGCTACTTAGGCATATGGCTCTGAAGGAAAGAAGAGAATTGGATAAGAAAGTTTCTGAGTTATTGGAAAAGGACTTTATTGGGAGAAGTATTTCAAAGTGGGGAGCATCAGTAGTATTTGCCACGAAGGCGGATGATTCCTTAAGGCTATGTTCTGACTATCGAGAGTTGAATAAATTAATGAGGAAGAATCGATATCCTTTGTCGTGTATCGATGACCTGTTTGGTTAGCTGATTGGGACAAAGATTTTCTCATAGATGGTTTTGACTACAGGATTCTTCCAGTTGAGGGTACCAGAGGATGGTATTTCGAAGACCGCATTTTGAATTCTGGATGGTTTGTTTGAGTGGTTAGTCATGCCATTTGGGTTGACTAATGATCCCACATATTTCATCTATTTGACTGGGAGCAACTGAATAAGTTTGTGGTGGTTTTCGTGGATGCTATTTTAATATTGTCAAAAAGAAAAAAGAAGAATGAGAAGCACTTGAGAGGAGTTTTGGATGTTCTAAGAATGAATTAGCTGAAAGAAAATTTTTCTAAGTGTAACTATTGCAAGAAGGAAGTCTGACTCCATGGGCATATCGTATCAGTGTGGTTTAGCTATGGATTTAGAAAAGGTAGAAGTTGTGAGAGATTGGAAGATGTCCAGGAATGCGACTGAAGTTAGGAATTTTCTTGGTTTGGCTAGATTCTGTCGGAAGTTCATCAAGGGCTTTGCAAAGATCTTAGCGCCACTTACATGTCTTACCAAGAAGAATTTTGTTTTTATGTGGGATGACGATTGTGAATGGGAATTTGTCAAATTTATGGAGTTACTATCATCTGCCCCAGTTCTCACTCTACCATATGGTTCCAAATCTTCTACCATGTATACAGATGCTTGTAGTACAGGTTTAGGAGCTGTTTTGATGCAAGAAGAAATGGTGGTAGCTTCCGCTAGCAAGCGGCTTAGTACTCATGAAAGGAATTACCCAATCTACAATCTTGAGTTGGCTGCTATCGTGTTTGCTTTGAGGTCTTGGAGACATTATCTAGTTGGAGAAAGATTTGAATTGTTTACATACCACAAGTCCTTGAAGTATTTGTTCTCTCAAAGGTGGATGGAATTTTTGCCATCATACGATTTCGGGATTGCATATACACCAGGAACGGGTAATGTTATAGCGGATGCTTTGAGTAGAAGCATGCAATGTTAAACTCGATGATGTTAAAGATAAAGTAGTTGGAGTTCATATCTGAGTTTGATTTCCGACCTCAATTAGAGCATGCACCAAGATTATTGGCAGCTTTGGAAGTCAGTCCAGCACGGATGGATCACATATGCATGAATCAAAGGCAGGATGCTGCTTTGGTTGAGATTTTGGATAATATGGAGAGAGGCGAGAGATCAATTCATTTGGACCGCTATACCAAGGATAAGAAAGGCTACTTGAGGTGAAATGGTAGGTTGTGCGTACAACAAGTGAGGGAGATGGAGGTGAGATGGTAGGTTGTGAATACAACAAGTGAAGGACATGATATATGAGATATTAGATGAGTGTCATTACTCGAGGATGACCACTCATCCATGAGGAGATAAATGGTATCAAGATATGAAAAAGGGTTTTCTACTTTCCAAGTATGAAGAGACACATAGCGAAGTTCGTAGCTAAATGTATGACATTTTAGTGGGTTAAGGTGGACTAGAAGAAACTAGGAGGACTGTTGTTACCTTTGAAAGTACCTCAGTGGAAATAGGAGAACATTTCTATGGATTTCATCGATGGGTTACCCAGGAGTAGGAGGGATAATAAAAGTATTTTGGTAATAGTAGATCGCCTTACGAAGAGCACACATTTCATTCTAATAAAGAGTACAAGAACTGCAGCGACCTTAGCAACTTTATATATCAAGGAGATAGTTTGATTACGTGGAGTACTGGTTAGTATAGTAAGCGATCGGGATCCACTTTTTAGGAGTGAGTTCTAAGGGTGTCTACAAAGTGCTATGGGAACGGAGTTGAATTTGAGTACAGTATATCCCATATAAATAGACGGAAAGACAGAGAGGGTAACCAGGTGTTGGAGGATTTATCAAGGATGTGCATTCTGGATTTTGGAGGACCATGGGAGGATCATTTACCACTTGTAGAGTTTGCTTATAACAATAGTTATCACACCGTTTGAAGTTTTGTATGGATGACCCAATAAATCACCGTCATATTAGTGGTAGTCTACAGACAAGGTCATTCTTGGACCGGAGATGATTAAAGACACTTCACAAAAGGTGGAGTTGATACGGAAATGGTTGAAAGAAGCACAAGATAGGATGGAATCTTATGCCGATAGAAGAAGAGTAGACCTGGAACTTGTTGTAGGTGATTTAGTATTTTTCAAGGTATCATCGTTGCAGAGAGTGATTAGGTTTGGAAATTCAGCAAAAATGGCACCTCTATTTTTTGGACTTTTCCTTTATTAGAGAGGATTAGAAGTACGGTCTATAGTGTACGACTACCTGAAAAGATGGTGGGTGTTCACGACGTTACATTGGTGAAAATATTGCATGATCTATCTACTGTGATCGAACCTAGTCAATTAAAGGAAGTGGAACTAGAACCGGAGGTGATTTCGTCCTATGTTCCTATAGGGTTGTTGAGAATGGAGTGAAATGACCATGTAATAAGGTTGTGAAGTTAGTTAAGGTCCAGTGGGGAAATGAAGCGGCAAAGAGTACATGAGTACCAGAGGAGAAGATGCGAGTTTTCCATCCACATCTCTTTAACGGTACATTCCATATGCGTATTTGACTTTTAAGATAACTTTTGATGCATACTTGTAATGCTTGGGTATTGATTGATTGCATGATTTTAGGTAGAGCAGCTTAGAATATATTACCCTATGTTGTTACTGATCGTTTCTATATTCGTATAAAACTTATATGCTTATTAAGATGTTGTGCATCATGCTTGATATGCCATATAAACTGCATTCATATAGGTAGCTAAAGTTAGAATTGCATTATTCTATATCGATATATGCATATCATATTCATGCATATTCATGCATATTTGAATACTCTATTTCATATATGCTATTGACTGTTGAATGTTTGCTTATATGAGAATGTACATATGCACGAATAAAACAAACGACACGGGTTAAAATGAAAAATTATGAGCGGCTATTACATTCTCTATCCTTTGTGAATTCCGAGGATGAAATTCTTTTAATGGGAGAGAATGTAATACTCTAGAAAATTTTAAAATTTATTATAAGGGTATTTTTGTCATTTTTTGAAAAGCGAAAAATAATCATTTTTATGAACATTAGAATTTGGAGATGAAACAAGTGCCTTTCCGACCGTCTCGTTTTTCTTATATGCATGGTATATTTATTTATCTCGTTTGAAAATCGTATGAAGGAGATACGATGAAAAACGTTAATGAGTCGAACGGACGATACACAATTTGAATTCAAATTTAAAAATAGGCGGTCATGTGGTTTTCTAACTTCCTAGACTTAGTACAAAATGCAGACATCACTTTTTCTTATTTCAAAAACTATTCTCGTTCCTCTTCTTCTTCCCCACACGCTCTGACTAACCCTAACTTCAAAAAGCAAAGATCAAATTAGGAAATTAAAACTCCAAATCAAAGAAAGTAGCAAGCACAAGAGCATAGGAGTCATTGGCAATATTATAATAATGAATTAAAGAGACTTGAATTTGGAAGGAATCGACTAAGGTGAATGGGTTTACCTAAATTTGATATTTACTCTCTTGATTCCATAGTTTAATATGATTAAAAGTGGTAACTAAATAATAAAATCTGAAATTTAGTTCCGTGATTTCTAGAAATCTTGCTCACCTAATTAATAAATGATTTTTGGTAGTAAAATAGATTAGTGTAATAACATAATGCATATGTGAATATTATATGAATAATTAGGCAAATTGGTGACGTATATTTGAGAAAATCCATAGTAAATTGATGGAAATTTTTATAAATAAATTTCTATGATGAAAAATGATAGTAATAGACCCAAACATAATTTTTATGCATTTTTTATGATTTATATGATTTAATATAAGGATATTTTAGTTGTGTGCAAAAGGAGTCCAAAATTATTAAATTAGTAATTTGTGACATTTAAACATGATATAGAAGTATTTTATGAGATTAGATATGATGATATCTAGTCTAAAAAGTATTTTTTATATAATTTTATTTAATTTATATGAAGTTATATAGATTTGATTCCATCATATGTAAAAATCCTCTCAAATTGTATATAAATGGTTTGGTGTATGAAATTGTGTTAAAACGATGTGGAATTGATTTCTAAAGTTAAATTATATATTTATGTGAATTTAGAAAATTTATCTCGGATGTATAGAAATATATTTTAATACATATGAATTATTTAGTGGAAATGTGTAAAATGTTGAATATATGTATACATGTATATATATATATATATATGAATTATTTATATATTGCATGCTTTAGAAATCAAGATTTGATTTCTAGATGCTTGATAAGTATATTCTAGTAAAAAATATATTTTTATTTTTTATTCAAACTATATATATATGAATTTATATAGTGTATTTTGATATATGAAAGTTAAAGAAATTAGGATTTAAAAATAGAAAATGTTGATAAAATTTGTGGGAAAAATAGTATGATATGTTATCAATATATGTTACATAAATATGAAAACAAGAAGATAAGAAATCACAAGAATAAGAAGTTAAAAATGAGTTAAAAATGAAATAAATACAAAAATCAGAGAATGGCTTCCGACATGTGCACCGGTGGACTGGTGGTCCACACCGGTGCACTGATAACCAAATGAATTTGATGAATTGAACCTACACCTAATATATATATAATTAATTAAAGGCATGCACTGGATTCCCTAAGTATGTTTAGCACGAGTAAAGAGGTAGAAGAACACCCAAGCCTAAGTGGCAAAGCGTGTTAGGACACGGATATCGCATGCCATAGTGGGGTCGATGTTTATAAGTAACACGACTTAGTTTAGTTTTTGATTTGGAATAGAGCCGGAATAGAAGGAAATCATGACTCTGGATTTGCGGGTTGGCTGCAACACATTGTTATTGGGTATAGCGGGATTCACAGTTACCGCTGTTTATCCATGATACAACTATATAACTTACCATACATGCGAGTGAGAATTTCATCACCTCATTTTAGAATGGATATAGTAACATGGATATATGAAACTTTGCGAATATGAATTGTATATCGATATGACATGAATTGAATATGAACTGAAATGTACAATGATACGGTAGCTTATCATTTTTGGTTATGTTATATTATGAAACAATTATAGTAAATATTGAATTCAGCTATATTTACTCATAGACTTTGTGTATGACCCCCATCTCCACGGTGTTTCCTTTGTTTATGATATGTGATAGGTTGATGGAGATAGGTCAGATTATGATAATGCTAGAGGCCCAGGTAACAAAGGCATGTTATATATATATATAAGTATATGTGTATGATGACATATGTATATAAGTGTGAGACATGAAGTATTATGTGGATTTGGTTTTGTATTACACACACACAAAGATACACACACACACACACACACACACACACATCCATTTGAACAGAAATGGCACAAACACCCAATAGGTTTAGTAGAGAATGAAAAGTGAAGAAAATAAATAAAAAAACGAATAGAAAAGAGCACACAACAGTTTATTGTGGTTCGGCTAATCTTGGCCTACGTTCACTTAATGATTTTTATTTCTTGGAGGCGGAAGTTCTTATGGATCGTTACAACTCTGACATAGATTACAAGATATTAGAGAAAGGAGAGTAAGAGCCAAAAGATCCTGAAAAATGAGCTACACCTTCCTATTTATAGTGGTAGGTAGCCTAAAATCTCACCCCGAATCTCCACCTCGTTTACCATACCTTAGACTGTTTCTCCACCAAAGTAGGATGCCACCTCATGAACTTATATGGGACAGTATGATTTCAAGGGCTTGGGTTGGTAAGACTCCAAGGGCTTGGGTTAATACGACTCCATAAGATGGTCAATTTGGTCACCTTAAACACTTCGCTTTGGCTCGTCTTGTGGTTAGCTTCGTGATTCCATAGTTGTTTACACCAATGTTAGCTTGTTTTTGAGTCCAAATGATGGATCTGTGGAAGAATATAGTTGCTGATTCAAGTGTTTATGGATATTAATATAGAGTCGTATGGAATCATCAATACAACACTGGAATAGGCTTCTAGTATCAAAAAGGATAAGTAGGCAGAAGTTTAGATGGTTTGAGTGAGGTTGGCTGGATCGGTACTAACCCATGGTGTTGGACTTTTGTGGTGGACTGGCACTTGTGTTGTAATCTTGATTGTACTTGAGATTTTGGCTTTATGATCATCTCTTCGGGCACCTTGCCTTGATAACTTCGAAGTTTGGCTCGTTGGATTCGTCTGTAAACTACATAGTTAAAAGGCGGGATAACAATATCAATGACATATGAAACTACGCATGGATTTGTTTGGAAATGAAATAATATTGTTTAATTATTATATTATGTGCTCTTTTCACTGTGAGTTTTGAAAGACAAAACAGATAGTTTCTGTTTTATTTTCTTGTATCAATCATTTAACGATTTGGTGTTTTTATACTTCTCTGGTGAAAGTTATTTTTTTTTGTCAAAACCCAGAGGTCTAAAAATAGCGGGTTGTACACCACATTTACTTTCTCCTTCAAAGCCAAGGATGATACCATCTTTTTCTACCCTCAATCAAAAAAAATTTGTTCAACTAACCCATCTCTCTGTGCGCTCCTTAACCGCAAATCATGAACAACAATGCTCCTTGTCCAAGCCTAACTAACAGGACAACGTGGCTCCACTACTGCCTTCCCTTAGACCATCAAACACAATAAAAAAATCCTCCATCATCGATCCTCAATACCATCATCGCTCCTCCATCAGCGATCCTCAACTAGTACCCAAACCCTAATTCCTCTAACCAACCAAACTCCAATTCCCCCCTTAAGCCAAAATGTTGCAATTTGCATCGATTCTTACTAACGGTACAATAACTAACTAGTAGTTGACGGTTATTGTGTAGGATTAATAATTAATTAATAGTTGATTAGTAGTTTCCTAGTAATTCACTAATAATTAATTAACATCCATTGACATCTAATTATTTCAACTTTAATTAATTTAGGTTAACAATATGTTATCATTTATTGATGCGTGATATATTTGTGTGCTCTTTTTTATTTTTGAAATAATTTGTGAAACCCTTTCCATTGCAAATTATTTAGAAAAGAAAATTGTAGTATAGATTAAAATTATTATATTACGAGATAATTACATAGTTTGGACCCATGTGACAGGCGTTGTATATGATTGTCATATAGATGTTCATTTTTATTATGAAATAAACATCAACCTTCCTCTGATCCAATATTGTCGTGTTTGTTCATGTATTAGACAAATTACATAAATCATTTCGTTTCAAATAGTTTACAAATTTTTGATAGCCTTTATGTTTTCTATTTACGAAGATAATATGGAGAAGTACTATGAAATATTCTTAAAACCACGTTTGAGGTGAAATGATTTATGAAACGTAGAAATATCATTTTGTTTATAAATGGGAGTAGGTCCATCGGCCAATAAAAAAACGTCAAATTTAAAAAAAAAGATTGGAAATAGCTTAATATTATATTTAGATAAATAATAAAAAATGAATTAAGATAATAGTATAAATTCATATATGTATTTAATTGCAAAGTTATTGAATGTTATAATTCCTATTTTTATGTTATCTCTTTTGTTAATAATATTAAATAAATTTTTTTTCGGAACCGTTATATGTATATAACAATTAAACCAAATATATGTGTATAAATAATAATTTAAATAATGAAATGATTATATATTTATATAAGAAACAACCTCAATATTTTAAAAGATTGTTGAACAATTTGAGAATTCTTATCTTAGAAATGTTATATTTAGATAAATTTGCAAATTTATAGAAATTCACCTAATAACTAATGAAAAAAGGTTAATAAATGAAAGCAACATTTCCCATTAATATGTTAGCAATTTATTTACAATAATACGTAATATAATTTTTGTTAATTATTGAGTAAAAGATGGAACAATTGAAATTTTGGTGAAATAAGATGAACAAATATATAAGGTGTAATGGATCATTACCATTGCCTATTCTAGTTGGTTTAAATGAATTTATGTAAATGACATCTTACAATAAACGAAAATGGTAATTTTTGATGTCATTGAAAAAAATGTAAAGCTTAAAAAATCATGATTACAAAGTTGTAGAGTTCTATTTAACATGACATGGAATTATGAATGACTATTGTTTGTGAAAATTCCATAGTGAAGCTACAAGTACTTTTAATACACCGGTCGTTGTTGAAAATGAGAATGAAAATGTTGTTAATTTTAATCAATCTAGTCAAGAGAATAGATTGACTAAAATGGTTCTTGATGCCGTTGGTCCGGGTATGTGGAAGAATTCACCAATTGGAGGATTAAACTAATCTGGAAGCTAAAAATCCTCTTGACTTGTTAAAAAGCATCATATGGACCATTTTTTAATAGATATCCAATAACAGAATTAGTAACAACTTCTTGGTTATCTAGGTTAGCTGTTATAAAACTCATAAACAATGGTATAAAAAAATAAATGATATTATTAGTTTAATTTGAGATGTGATCCCATCCGGTTTGTAGACTGGGTCGATAGAAAATTGGTATTTAAAAAAATAGACATCTACAATCGATTGCCATACGAAAAGAATGACACGTGACAAAGTGGATGAAAACTATATTTGAAGGAAGATATAAATCTTACACACTGTAAATTATATAAATTATGAAAATATGAAAGGGAAAAAAACAATAGTAAAGGTGTACCTTTCACGCATATGCATAATCTCCTGCTTATTCTAGATTACGAAGATTACTTGCATCTTATTCATTAGTGAAGCACATGAGCTGGCATGGATAACGAGTTCAAGAGGAGAGGCTTTTGCGTTATTCTTCAAATGGTGAAATGTGGATACATATTGATAACAAAATCTTAATTTAACTAAAGAATAACAAAATGTTAGACTTAATCTATGTATAGTTGGTTTTCAATCCTTCACTTAGTGTGATAAGAATTACACGACTTAGCCACTTCTTCGAACACCCTACAATTTTCCAATGTTTACATTTTGCTAAACTTCATATAGGTTGTTAACACTCATCATTCTTGGACCCAAATATCCCAATAATGGAATAGATTTTTATTTGTAGCTTTTAATCTACGATTTGTGAAAGTTCTGACAGAGGGATTTTATATTTACGATGTATCAAAGAAAAACTTAAACAATTTGCTTGTTTATTGTGAAAGTTCTGACAGAAGGTGAAGCGCCAGAGGCAAATTTGGCATAGTCAAAACTCTTGAAATATGCTCCTAAGGTCAGGACATGCATATAGGTCAAAACCGGGTCTCAATCCGAGCTACGGATTAGAAGATATAATCTTCTTAAAATTTGTCCACTACCTAACCGACTCGGGCTCCACCTTGGAGAACTACTGCCTAATTAAAGCAAATGGAATATTCTAAGGCATTGGAATACTCTACTCGATGATCCGAAGCTATTGGTCCAAGTTTCATTCAATTCTGACTTGAAATGAAAATGTATAGAATAAAAGCATATGTAACACAATGGTAAAGACTTGTGCCTTCTAGCCAACCCACCCGGGTTCGAGTCCTGGCAAGCACATTATTTTTATGGAACATAAAGAATGGTCCGGTAGAAAATCTAACTGCTGAAAGCCTAACCATTTCCAATGTAAGGAAAGAAGAGAGACTAGGCAAGGCAAAAGGCAAGGTAGAGAAGAGAGCCCAAAAGAATAAGGGAAGAGCAAGCCTCCCCTCCCCTATTCGGTGGCCCAGTTACCGAATAGAGTATCTATTCGGTACCCCTAAGCACCGAACATGATTTTTTGTTCGGTGCTCAGGAGCCTACCAAGCCAAATGACCATAGATCCCACCGGACCAACCCTATGGAGAGCACATACCGGATCGAGCCACACGCCCTGAGGACACACCAAACCAAGCCTATAGAGTGACAATCTAATCGAGGAGAGCCGAGCAAGATAGGGAAGCTAGCAAACATGGCCAACAACATATCCATATACACTTTACTGGACCAACCTACTCCAGACTGGGATCCAAGCTGAACCGAGCAAGTTATATATGCAATAAAAGCAGTGTATATCAGGAAACTATCAATTACATTTAGCATATTCAAGAATATTCCGTCTGAGCATGTTACACATAGAAACTATTTGCTTGACCTCCTTATACCTTCACTCTTATAAATACCAAAGCATCTAACACCAATAGAGGATAATTTCTAGAGAGTCAAGCTTACGACCATAATGGTAGACAAGTCAGAGGAAAGGACCAGATAATGGGAATAGATAGCAAGAGAATAGGCAAGTAGGAATTGCCTAGGAGGAATAGTCTGGTAGGAACAGCCTAGTAGGAATAGATAATAGGAACCATCTTGTAGGAACTGCCTAACAGAGATAGCCGAACCAGAATAGATGAGGAGGAATAGCCAGACAGAAATGGTCGAACAGACCCCCTTGAGCTATATCTTATTGGCTTTTAAGCTTCAGACCATTGTATCTTGTATATAAGACATTATATCAAAGATCTATAAGAATAATAATGAAAATGGATAGTGGATTAGGCACATTCAGATCGAACCACTATAAATCTTTGTGTTCTTTACTTTACTGCAACTTATTTTCTACGTAACTTATATATGATCCGCTCTCTGAAAAATCAATCATAATTCAAATATAACAGTAGTGTGATACACCCCGTATTCACAGCTCTACAACTAATTGATTGGATTTTTTGCCCATTTTTTGTGCAAACATTTTTGGTGCATTTACTGAGAAGGGTGATTCTTAACATGCCTTTGAGATCAAATAACAAGGTTGGTGCTACTAGTGGGAATGCAGGGAATGCCCATGCACCCAACCAAACAACCGCTAATCAGGATGATCGTTCGAAAAGCACTTCGGTTCTAGTATTCGTAATTACCAAAGGCAACATGGATAGGGTTGTGTCCATACTAAATGAATGTTTCACTGCACAACATCAAGCAATAGTAGACCGACTTATGACACACTTGGGGTAGATGCAAACTATTGGTCGCAACACTTAAACAAAAGGGAGATCCCAGTCTAGGGGATTCAGAAGAAGAAGGGGTCACACTCTAATAGAGAATTCAATCAAGAAGGTCCAAGAGTTGGAAGAAGGAATGAGAATGGAGGAAATGAGCAAGAGTTCAGCCCGAAGCTAGACCTAGGAAGTGGTTCGGTGCCGAACCAAAAGGGATAATGTCGAACTGTGGGTAGCTGTAGCAAACTCTTCTTATTCCCTCATTGAAATTTTGGTCAATGGAGGATAAATTGATAACTGGGATCGATTTAAGAGCCATGATCATGGCCGTAACCGAAGATCAAGTCATCATAAGATAGATGAAAAAATTTGCTTCCCCCGAGTGGAAAGGTCGAGCTATCATTGACAGTCATCCAAACCTGAGGATAGAATGGCTCGAATCATTAGACAATTTGTTCAAACGTGCACAAGTGGAGTGAGGAATTAGATTTATCCTAGCAGCACCTTCTCCTTGGAGATAAGACTAGCAAGGACCTTGGAAACTTTATGACATCTACCATGGAACCTATTAAGGACTTACTAACCCTGAAGTATATTTATGATAGTATACCCAACACATGCCGATGAGTGGAGTATAGAGGAAGTCTTATGCATGTGCCATCCTTAATTCTTGGTGGACTTAACCACTAAATAGTTATGCGGTTAACCCTAAGGTTCAATTCATTCTTAGGAGATGTTAAAGAAGTAGTTTATTAGTCAATCCCAGGTGCGTATTAAACATCAAAAAGACGGGAACTCATCATATGATGTAAAGCAAAAGGAAGATGAGTCGCTACGACACTACCTATCTCGGTTTAATGCCGCAACCGTCGGAATTTAGAACATGGATGAAAGGTTTACTTTGATGGCTCATATAGTGAAGTGTTCCCTAGAAAAAATCTTACAAAAGATCAAAAATGGAGAACTCACTAGAAGTCAACGCTGATGTTGGAACTATACAATTGGCTGTTGAAACGGAATCGCTTGAATTCATACCGACTAGTACACATGTGATTGATTCATTTTCATGTGGCATGATGTGGCCTACCAAGAAAATTAAGGAAACATTCAAACAATGGGAGAAAGTCGTTAGGCCAATGTATCGAGTTAGGTAAGTGGAGCAAGAGACCAAAGCTTCACAAGATGAACCACAGTCAGTTCACTCCGAACATCAGACATGCAGTCAACCCTTGGATTTTAAGACATTGATTGTGAAATAATACGTTGGAAAAACCAACCCTTGAACACATTTGAGGCACTACATTTAGCATATGGAAGCGGTTGGAGCTACGAAGAGAGAGGACTTGGTCGCTTTCCTCCATTTATGTCATATTTAGAGACTATTTGGTTAGTGGTATGAAGCACTAGTCTGTTAACACTTGGATATCAAGCAAAAGGATGGATTAATGTCAACTAGGTTGAAGATGAAGAGCCTTAGAAAGGAAACACTTTAGAAGATAGGGAAAGTTTCCATTTTCATTGATATGGAAACTCCAAAAAGAATCTATCTCGCTACTGGAAAAGCCATGGATTACAATAAATCAAGGATCAGAGAGTCAACAATTGTAAAGATTGGAATCAACAAATATCACACATTCCATGAGATTTGTGGTTTTGATACCAATGAATGTAAATAAATCTCCTAGGTATACTCTAGGATATAATGGAAGTAACTCCACCAAGCACTCCACAAACTCTAGACCGTAGTCACTCGATGGAAGTGAGTTCCTGTAAAGATATAATGTAAAGCACACTCGGGGGCACGGTGTTGGATTCCCCTCATGGACATTAGAGCATGTCCTCCTACTAGATATCTGAAGATGAATGTGCATGAAAATTGTAATGAACAAAGTAATCAGACAGTGGAGTATAAACTTCTTTGTCCTGGAGGCAAGGGTCAACTCCATCAAAGACAATGAGAGACTAGTTTCAACTCCTATAGAGATAGGGGTATGTAATTTTGACGCATTCCATAGGTGGGACAAGATATCTCTAGAGATGGTGGAGCATTATCTTTTCAAAAATCCACAAAGACAGAATCAATTTCATATGAATATAAAGCATGATAGTAAAGAGACCGAATACCCTCATAGAATTAACAAAAAATATTAAGGAATAATAACACCATGCCACAAGACTATGTGACACCTACGGAAGTGAGAGAAATACTAATGGCTGGGTGTGAACAAATGTTCTTAACCACTACGAGTTGGATAGATCTCTTACCTTATATGCTAGACCGAACGAAAGAGTATGGTACATTAATAGCAGGATTGGAAGTAGTAAAAGAATTAGGAGTCAGGACACTGTGTATCCATAGCGACTTGCAAATGGCTATGAATCAAGCATGTTAGGAGTTCTAAGTCAGAAGAGAACGGTTGGCATACCAACAAAAAAAGGATGAAGGTTTTGCTTGCTGCACAAGGATTCTATGTGGTTAAGCACACCCACGGGAGAAAGATCAAGACACTAACAATTTTGAAAATTTGGCAAGCTTGGAAAATAAATCACTTTTTGGGATGGTCCTACTGAAAACTCTACCCTTAAATTGGAATGCAGAAAGGAAGGTGATGTGTAAGATGACTCGGTACACCCTACAGGATGCATCCTATATAGAAGAGTTTTAACTAACCTGCTGCTAAAGTGCTTAGCTTCAGGAGAAGCTAAGGAAATATTGGATAATGTATATCAAGGCAGTTGAAGAGACCACATTCTGGGGTAGACCCTAGAGAAGGAAATCTCATGGGCATTGATCTAAAATAGAGAACTTCTAATAGCTATGGGTGGAGCTGAATATGCAACAGTGCTGTGATTACCGCATCAAGTATGGAGTTCCTCTCCCGATGGTCTCGAACAATGGATAGAAGTTTGATAGTCAGGAATTCACCAACTTCTATCAGCAACACAAAATCAGGATAAGTTTTTCTATAGTGCCTCACCCATGGGCCAACAGATAGGTTGAAGAAGTCAATAAGGTTCTCAAAACTCTCATCAAGGAGCATTTGGAAAATGATAAGGGAGCTCGAATGGATGAGCTGCCATTGGACTTTGTGTGTGTTACACTTTCCACAAAACTACAATAGGGCATACTCCTTTTCCTTTGGCCTACGAATTGATGCCAAATGAAACTATACTCTTATCTCATAGGAGAATCCACTATAACTAAGAGGAGAATGAGGAATTACCAAACATGTTCCTAGATCTGATTAAGGAAAAGTGAGACGAGGCTACTTTATAAACTGCGACACTCTAGATAAAAGCCGTGAAACAATACTACTCTAGGACAGAGCATCGCTCACTAAAGGAGGGAAACCTAGTCATGGAGAAAATTTCCTCTGCTTAGTGCAATTGACCCATCCGAGAAGGATTACATTTTATCAGCATGGATCCAAAGAATAGAGCCTATATTCTAATCATCATGGATGGAGTTGTATCCAGGAAAACAAATAATGCTCAAAACCTCTGTTTCATGCACTTATTATTGCAACTGCATGGATTGTGGATAAGTAGTTTGGTCAATCGTCATGGTCTTACCGAATCCCATGGATAGGGTGTGCGAAACCATGGTAGGTGGTAAGCGCTACCAAACCACCACAAGAGCAATCATCACATGTTGAATAAAATTCTCGATCTCTAGGACTATACAGGCAAGGCTGTTGCATACTAGGGGCACCCAACTACGGCACATTATAGAAAGCTCGGACAAATTTTTGGCCGGTAGTGGCGAGCCAGATCAACCCATGTTCTGGATATGACTGCCAAATGGGTGTTAGCCGTTGACGGGCAGCCCCAAATCTTTGGCTGGCAGTGGCGATCCAGATCAGCCTATGGTTAGAACTAGCCACCAAATGGGTGTTTTTCATTAACTAAGCGGCCCCAGCTCTTGGCCGACAGTGGTGAACCGTAGAGATTCCTATTCAGGTGTTCACAACTAGAGAGCTACCCCAAACCTTTAGCTGGCAATGGCAAGCCAGATCAGCCTATGGTTAGGACATGATCGCCAAATGGGTATATGTCATTGCTGATCAGTCCTAAACTTTCGGCTGGCAATCGCAAGCCAGATCAGCTCATAGTTAGGACATGACCACCAAATGGGTGCTCACTACTGACGATCGACCCAAACTTTGGCCCGTAGTGGCAAGCCATATAAGCTCATGGTCAGGACATGACCGCCAAATGGGGGCTCACCATTGACGATCAGCCCCAAACTTTTGGCCAGCAATGGTAAGCCAGATTGGACCATGGTCAGGACATGACTGCCAAATGGGTATTCCCCATTGATGATTGGTCCCAAACTTCTCGCCGACGGTGGTGGACCAAAGAGATCCCTATTCGAATGTCCATGACTGATGATCGGCTCAAACTTTTTGCCATCAATGGTAGACCAGAGTTACTCTAATCGGGTGTCTACCATTAACGATCAGCTGTAAGTTTTTAGGATGGCTATGGAGAACCCGACTTACCGACGGTCAGGAAATGACAACTGCTTAGTTGGTTCACGACTTACATTCGGCTCTGGTTTTGTATCAGCAACGAATAACTGAGCTTGCTCATAGAAAAACATGACCATGGTTTAGTGCAAGCAGTCAGTACTAGAATTGCCTATAAGACTATTAACAGACCGACTCTAGGGAAAACTTGTATAAAGTATGCATGGAACATGTATGTGATAATAAGCAAACTAGAATGCTAGAAGTGCATGAAAACAAACAAGGACATATGGTACTGGATTACAAAGACACTCCACTAGGGTATGTTCACCTTATCGAACCTATCAGTGATTGATCCTATGCAAATATGCTGGGGACAAAGGAAGGGTTGCCAGAAGAGCTAGAAAATAACACATAACTACTTTGCTAGTATGCTCATCGTGTCGAAATTGTTAGTGTTAGGCCCTATACAAGTACATGAGGAAGTAATAAAAGATTACTAATGGGCTAATAGCTAAGCAAGGATGCTATACAAACACAACACTATAACTAACCTTGATTAGATATGGTAATTCCATTTATAATTTCTATAAGATATATACGCGGTTGTACAATTGTTCATATAGGAAGTGTAAAGTATGGGCTAAGGGAAGCATCAGTCATAAAAACTGCTTACCCTACCAAACTTGTTGGTGATTGATCTCATACAAGTATACACGATAGTGGTGAGAAAGGTTGCTAATGGAATAAGCAACCAAGCAATCATGTAGAAAAAATATCCTATGGTCACTAGCCAGGAAGAGGAGAATATGGGCATAAATAAATATTAGATGCAACAATGCATAAACATCAAAAGAAGATTAGCTTCATAGCACAAGTGCATGATTAACAACGTTCAAAAATTTCGAAGAAACCACCTACCTAGCCAAACACCTTGGTGATTAACCTTTATAGGTATGCATGGTGGTGATGAAGGAATCGCTAGCGGAATAACTTGGTAATCTTGTAAGGAAACTACATCGCAACCACCAGTCTTAATTGGCCAAACTACAAAATACACCTCATTAAATCGACATGTCATGGAACCACTATATATTCCTGTCCTCTGGGCACCTTGACACTCTTGGAACATTTATATGATGACACGCATCCCTCAGGACATTGGGGCAAGGAGGTTGAACCAGAGGGATCAAGAACCTACCGAACAGAGATGAAAATCAGTGGGAGATCATGCTAGATGATTATGCTACCAAAAAAAGGATGAACTATGAATGTCACACTGATAAAGGAAGTCTTGGAGCGATCAACAAACTGTCCTTGAGTGAACAAGGCTCCACAACATACTAACAATGGAAGACTTACCGAAATGACATGAATAACAATATGGACATTCAAGGTTTGAGACAACCATCGCATGAGAAAGAATGATGATTTTGGATGAAATAAAGCACACTTTGTATTTTAGGAAATGTGATTTTTGGCAAGTGTTGTAGGCATTTTCCTCCACTACGTGGTGAATATGAGAAGACGTCAAGGATCGTAGGAATGCCCAGAGGATGGATAATAAAGGCGCCATAATGTCATCACAAGGGGAAGGCGAAGTGCTAGGGGATAGTTTTGCATAGTCAGAAAATATAGTCAAAGCTCTTGAAAGATGTTCCTAAGATCAGGACATGCATATAGGTCAAAACCGTGTCCCAATCCGAGCTATGGGTTGGAAGATATGTTCATCTTAAAATTTGTCCATTACCTAACCGACTCGAGTCCCACCTTGGAGAGCTATACCCTAATTTGGGCAAATGGAACACTCATAGGCATTAGAATACCTTACTCAATACGTAGCTATTGATCCAAGTTTTATTCAATTCTGACTTGAATTGAAGTATTTATGGCATAAAATCATGTGTATCACGGTGGTAAAGGCTTTACCTTTCAGCCAACCCACCCGGGTCGAGTCCTAGCAAACATATTATTCAATAGAACATGAAGAATGGTCCGATAGGGAATCTAATTGCGAAATGCCTATCCATTTCCAACTTAAGGAAAGAAGTGAGAGTAGACAAAGCAGAAGGCAAGGTAGAGAAGAGAGCTCGAAAGAACAAGGGAAGAGTAAGCCTCCACTTCCCTGTTCAGTGGCCAAGGTACCGAACAGTTTTATGTTATGTACCCAAGGTACCAAACATTAAATCTTGTTTCATACCCTAATCACCGAACATGATTTTTTATTCGGTGCTCAGGAGCCCACAGTGCCAAATGACCATGGTTCCCACCGAACCAAGCCTACGGGGAGCATGTACTGGACCGAGCACGTGCCTTAATGACACATCGAACCATGCCTATGGAGAGACTACCAAACCGAGGTGAGCCAATCAATATAGGGAAGCGAGGGAACATAGCCAACAACATGTCAACATATACTTGTAACGGACCAACCTACTACGGACAGGGCTCCTGCCGAATCGAGCAAGTTATATATGGAATAAAATCGGCGTATATCAGGAGACTATTAATTACATTTGACATATTAAGGAATATTCCGCCTGGACATGGCATATAGGGAAACTATCGGCCTAACCTCCCTATACCTTCACTCCTATAAATACCAAAACATACATCAACAATGGAAGACAATTTTTGAAGAGCCAAGCTTACAGCAGTAATGGAAGACAAGTCAAGTAAAAGCAGGAATAGCAAGCAGGAGAACATCAAAGCAGGAACCACCTAGTAGGAACAACCTAGCAGGAACAGTCTTGCAAAAGCAACCTAGTAGGAACATCTAGTAGGAACCGTCTAGCAAGAACAGCCTAGCGGGAACAACCAACAGAAACTGCCTAACATGACATGAATAAACAGACAGGAATAGCCAAACAAACTCCCTTGAGCTATATCTTATAGTCTTTTGAGCTTCATGCCATTATATCTTGTATCTCAGATATTATATCAAAGATGTATAAGAAGAATAATGAAAATGGACAGTGGATGTAGGCAGATTCAAATCGAACCGCTATAAATCATTGTTGTTCTTTACTTTACCGAAACTTACTTTTTGCATAACCTATATATGATCTGCTCTCTGAAAATCAATCTTAAACAAATATAGTAGCTGTGTTATATACCTTGTATTCAAAGCTTTATAACTAATCGATTGAAGGTGTTTGCCCTCTTTTTTTGCAAATAGTCCAGAACTTAAAATTAACCTAATACGTCAAAATTTTGATGTTTTTGCTTGTTATGAGTTTGATAATACTCAACGTGCAAAACTATATAACTGTGCTGATTCTGTAATGTTCCCAAGCGTATTTTTTTCTAATATGAAGCATATTGGTATGAATGAACTTATATTTTTGGGTATGATGATTCATGGTTTTCATTTATTTATTGGGATATATTCTCAATTGTATGTAGGGATCCTTTATAACAAGAACACTAGATGTCCAAAGAGCTTGGTTTATTCTACAAAGAAATATGCCGGAACACTCTCTACAAAAACAATTCACAAGCTTGAAATATATAAACCAAAGCTAATTTGTAAACTAGATAGTATATTTCTTCCTAGAATTTTGTACTGTATGGAACATATACTAGTACATCCACCAACTAAAGCATTAATGCGAGGAATAGTTTAGTACAGATGGATGTATCCTTTTGTTAGGTAAGTGAACGTTACAAGTTACATTCATTTATGTAATTGTTATATATGGAACATATTATATTTATATCACACTTTCATGTTAGTTATCTCATTCACCTAAAAAAAAGTGAATGAAAGCATGTATTTAAGGTTCTATTTGCCAATCATATAATATCAAATAAGCAACCACGTTATTCAATCATTATTTGGATGATCAGATTAAAAAATTGGATACCCAATGATAATGATATTGTGGTTAATTCAACCGATAACTATCTATCTCTATTTTAGAAACGAGGACGTTTAGTTGGTAAATGGAAGAGTTTAATAGTTTCACTACAACTACAGATTTCAATCTAGCTAAGGAAACCGTGCTTCTCAATTGCGATAAAATAACATATTTTGTTAAGTGCTACAAACGTTTAATTATTCCTTCATTTAATTATATCAATCATGTTGTAGATTTAAATTTTTCTTCTTCTAAACAATACTAGTTATCAAACAAGTTAGATCAATGAACTCGATAAACAATTTGGGAAGTGCTTTCAAAAATTTGTATGTATAAGTTAAGTATTTTTTATAAGTTAAGTATTTTTACATCTAAACAATATTCACTAGATATTAACATCTGTTAATTTAAATGAATATGTTGATGAGAATAGAATCATGGTGTTTGCTACAAGGAACTTTAATTTGGTCCATATTTTAGTATAGAATATGGTCAATCATTTTTGTAAATAGTTACACATTTCACGTAGAAAAATATGAAAAACAAACATTATCAACATGGTTTTGTATTAGATATGGAAATGATAATAATTACATAAAAGATTATCAAATAGTGTTAGAGGAAATAATTCAGTTAACTTACTCAATGGCATCAGAATGAATTTTTTTCCAAATGTTACAGATTTAATAGTAGAAAAAATATCACTGTAAGTCATATATGCAATGATTGCCCTCTCATCGGAATAAATCACAAAAATAATATTAAGAGTACAGTCCATTATTGCTGGAGACACAAGGAACACAGGTTTATTGCATGCGTCAACCTACTATTGGCAGCAATAGATCAGATTAGTGGGCTATCATTAAAAGAAAATTTACATGGTTATTCCACTAAAATAGGATCACAACTGACAATCAAGCTTATCAAATGATCTAAAACCCAATGAAGCACTACAAATCATAGAACAAACCAAGAACATTAGACCTCTTAAAGATGATATCAATGATTCGATTAAAGAAGATTATTGTTAACCTGCCTTTTGGAAAGGCAGTATATAGGAAAATTTAACCCAATGGACATCATTGTCATTAAGGCGGGAGGCCCGAAGAAACGGTTACCAAGCTCGGAGACCGGCTATAAATGAGACTATGGACGATGGTCAAGCGGATTCAGATCGGATCCCTAATTTTTGTCCTAATTAAGGTGCAATTGGTATGAAGTGATAAAGAAGGCCTCGTGAGGCTACATTTCAAATTTCAAATCGATCGGAGTTCGTATGCTGGAGTTATGGGCAAAAGAAGAGGGATCAGATCGTATTCAGCTCAACGGCACAACTCAACGATGATCACTACATAACTCAACAACCACAAGGCAGATTGAAGTGAAACTTTGAAAACAAGAAGAAGGGACCCTAGGGAGTCTACCCTGGGGATCTCCTGCCATTTGGAGAAGTTGGAGGGATCGACATCTACCCCTCTATAGGGATCAGTACCTATCCCTCTTAGGGATCGTCTAAACCCAACTTCATAACAAAGATCGATCAATATCTTAACACCTACACATCCAATTGACATGAAACTTAGAGGATAAGCTAATTAGAACATGTGGAACACCCTATAAGGATCGCATAGAATTTGGGGCAATTTGGAGGGATCAATACCTATCCCTCCATAGGGATTGGCTATAATCAGCTATAGCACCATATTGCAACAAAGATCGGTCAATAACTCGAGTTCTACTAATCCAATTAGCATGAAACTTGAAGGCTATACATAATATTACATGGAAAACTCCCATAGGGATCGCATGTCATTTGGAGAAGATTGGAGGGATTGATACCTATCCCTCTAGAGGGATCAGCAGGAAACCGAATTCAAGCAACACTACTTCACAAAAAATGCGATATCTCATAAACCGTACGTCAGAACTGCACGAAATTTTGGGAGCAAGTAGCTAACATCATGGGGCACTCCTCATAGGGATCAAAATCCATTGGGATGCACTAATAGGGGTCAGTACGGATCCTTATTGTGGGCCCCATTGGGCCTGGAAATTTTTGGGTGGCCTCATCTTGGTTTTCCGAATCTTTTGTCAAAATTTCAGCTCGATCTGTGCACGTTTTCCCCTATAAATACAGCAGGCATGGTGTCATAAAAAGGACTTCTTTTCTGATTCTCTTTATCCTCAACGTATGCTACACTCAGCCAATTTTATTCTTGGATTTCAGATTGTAACTGTAAACAAACTTCAATATAATAAAAAGGATTATTTAGGAGTGGACATTGGCCGGAGTTAGCCAAACCACTATAAATCTTGTCTCTTTTTACTTACTTTCTGATTGTTTTAATTTGGTTCTTCATTTATTTCTCTTGTGATTGGATTGGATATTGGACTTTTACATAATTGGGTGTTGGTGGCCAATTTTGACGCCAACATTTTGGTGCTTCCACTGGGAAGACTTGCACCAGCGGATTTGGAAGCTAGGATCTTAGATTGGAAGCTTGGATACTTAGATATAGAAAGTAATGGCTAGGAAATCAACAAGGAGGGTGCTACCGGAAAGGAGCCACCATGGGGGAAGTCAGGAGGCTTCCTCAGCGGTTGGAGTTAATCAAGCATCTGTCTACATCACTAGGGATGAAATGGAAACAATGATGGATGTTATGCGTGAGAGGATGCTGGAAGGAGATGATGCAGAATTTACTTCAATAGATTGGACAAGCTGGAGCACAGAATCAAAGAATTGAAGCAGCAGGAATCGTTAGAAATCATAATCTAGAACATGGAAATAGAGCCAATAGACTATTGATCCCCAAAGGCTAGGGGCATACTCCCGGGTCTGGTTGATCGTGACATTGGAGGATCTGTAGTTAATCCTATGGAGCTTGGTGCAAATCGAAATTTGGATGCTCGTTCGGAGGAATATGTTCCTGAATTCCCTCGTAAAATCAGGGGACGGCTTGGACATGATGATAGAAGACTACCTCTGGAAGACAATGACAGGTTTGCAAAGATTATTAGGCGGGCTATGCGTGGAGGATTAGTGAATACGGATCTGGACGATGTAAATAGAAGTCCATTCGCTCCTAATATCAGGAATGCTAGGAATCCACCAGAATTCAAATTACCAGCACTGGAAGCTTATGATGGAAAGTCAGATCCAACTATGCATATGAGGAGATATATACCGCATATGGAAGTGTTGGGGGCTTCGGAAGAAGTTCTTGCACGATACTCCCCCCTATACTTAGCGGATGTAGTTGCGCTATGGTTCAGACAGTTGGAGAGTGGTTCTATTATCACATGGACAGAATTGGTCGAAATATTTAGGAAGCAATTTCGGGTTCACATTACGAGACCCAAGAATGTGATGACATTAACATCAGTAAAGCAATGGGTAGGAGAATTACTTAAAAATTAATTAACCAGGTTCAATGCGGCAGTTGTTTTGGTGGATCGACCATATCCATCAATGGTTTGATGGTGGGAGTGTCAGGAGTTGCAGATTATTCAGATTTTAAGATATCGCTGATATGCATTCCACCGATATATCTTGGGGAATTCTACCATGAAGCAGAAAGGTTTCTATGACAAGAAGATGCGAAAGCCGGTATAGATGCAACGGAAGTTAATGCGATACGGGGTGGACAACTGCCTGGTGAATGCTAAGGAAAGGACAAGGTAAATGGAACATGGATAATAGCTTTGATGGATCAAAGCGACGGAGAGGGGAACCCAAATTATCTTCTTACTTGGAGTTGAATGAAACCATAGAATGGATATATCTGGATACTCGAGGACGCCTTCCATATTAAAGGCTGGCAAGGAGGGAACCCTCCGAATGCGAACAAACATCAGGAAAGCGCTACATATTCCATGAGCTGGATGTGCATAATACAAATGACTATAGGAATTTGAAGGATATCATTGAGGAACATGTGAGGAATGGTTAGTTGCAATAATACGTAAGGACTCGAGCTGCGACGGTGGAATAGGAGCAGCCACTGCCCACCTCGAATGAAAATGCACCGAATCAATGAATCATCATCAACTTGTCATCAATTGATCGAGATGGCATGGAATATGTAACAAACTCCACAGTAGGATGGCTAAGTCACTTACACATGTACGGGATCGGGGATGGTCCCTAGGCAAGCTCTGAGTGGATGATAAACCGTAATACTAGGGTTTGTGAAATTTGTTTTTTTTTCCTTTCTTCTTATTTGCTTCGAACTCTTGTTTTTCTAGTTTTATTTGAACTCTGGTTTATTGGTTGTACAGACTCTTATTTTATGGACTTAGGAATGCTTAAATTTGGATCAATGTAATGGATAACATAGGTCATCAGGTATGGATTATGTCTGGCAAGGGATAGGTCACTCTGCTCGAATGTAATGGATCGACCTACTCAGGTTGTCGAGTATGGATTGTGCTCAGCAAGGATCCAGAGAGATCGAGGTCGTCAGGTATGGACTATGCCTGGCAAGGGGTAGGTCGTTCACTCGAATGGGATGGATCAGCCTACTCAGGTCGTCAAGTATGAATTATGCTCAACAAGGATCCGGTGAGATCGACGATTTGGATTAGGATAACAACCCAGAGAGGTTATGGATTTTTATATCAGCTTCGAATAGCTATGGATTTGGATATAGGCCTGGAGAGATTTGGCTAATGACCCGGAGAGGTTGATGGTTTGGATAAAATGATCCGGAGATATCGCAAATTCGGAATTGGATATCAACTCGGAATGGTCATGGATTTCACTAATGATCCAGAGAGATCATGGATTTGGATTGGTAATGGATTGGATAATATGGATACCGATGGATTATGGACTTCGGATTTTGGATTTATGGCAATTCAAAACAAGCCTTCCTATCGCAAGGCATGTTTTGGAGGGAAAGTGTTAACATGCCTATTGGAAAGGTGGTATGTAGCCGGATTTGACCCAACGGACATCATGATCATCAAGAGTGAGGCTCGGAGAAATAGTTACCAAGCTCAGAGATCGGCTATAAATGAGACTATGGACGATGGTAAAGCGGATTCGGATCAGATCCCTATTTTTTTCCAAATAGGGGTGCAATTGGTATGAAGTGATAAGGAAGGCGTTGTGAGGCTACATTTCAGATTTCAAGTCGATCAGAGTTCATATGCTAGAGTTATGGGCGAAAGAAGAGGGATCGGATCATATTCAGCTCAGCAGCACAATTCAACGATGATCGCTCCATAACTCAACAACCATAAGGCAGAAGTGAAACTTTGGAAATAAGAAGAAGGGACCCTAGGAAGTCTACCCTAGGGATCTCATGGAATTTAGAGAAGTTAGAGGGATTTGCATCAATCCCTCTATAGGGATCGGTACCTATCCCTCTTAGGGATCGTCTAAACCCAATTTCATAACAAAGATCGATCAATATCTCAACATCTACACATCAAATTGACATGAAACTTAGAGGACAAGCTAATTAGAACATGTGAAACACCCCATAGGGATCAAATAGCATTTGGAGCAAGTTGGAGGGATCGGTACCTATCCCTTCATAAGGATAGGCGATAATCAGCCATAGCACCATATTGCAACAGAGATCGGTCAATAACTTGAGTTCTACTAATGCAATTGGAATGAAACTTGAAGGTTATACATAATATAACATAGATAAGCTCTCCAAGGGATCACATGTCATTTGGAGGAGATTTGATGGATCGGTACATATCCCTCTAAAGGGATCGGCAGGAAACAGAATTCAAGCAACACTACTTCACGGAAAATGCGATATCTCACAAACCGTACGTCAGAATTGCACGAAATTTGGAGAGTAGGTAGCTAACATCATGGGGCACCACTTATAGTGATTGTAGCTCATTTAAATGCACAATAGGGATCGGTACCAATCCTTATTGTGAGCCCCAATGGGCCTGAAAATTTTGGGTGCCTCGTCTTGGTCTCCCGAACCTTCTGTCAAAATTTCAGCTTGATCCTTGCACGTCTTCTCCTATAAATACAGCAGGCATGTCAATTGAAAAAAACTTCTTTTCTGCTTCTCTTTATCCTCAACCAAGGCAACACTCTGCCAATTTTATTCTTGGATTTCAAATTGTAACTATAAACAAACTTCAGTACATTAAAAAGGATTATTTGGTAGTGGACGTAGGCCAGAGTTAGCCGAATCAAGATAAGTCTTGTCTCTTTTTACTTATTTTCCGATTGTTTTAATTTGGTTCTTTATTTATTTCTCTTCATTTTTTTGTAATTGGATCGAATATCGAACTTTTACATAATTGGGTGTTGGTGGCCACTTTTGATGCCAATAATTAAGATGAAGAAGTTGACAATAAAGAAGAAGCGTGAGTCCAAACGTAAATATTGAGAGTGATGATGATTGTGATGATTGGAAGCATGTACAATTAGCATTATATTGTTTTCACGTAAATTTATTTGCTTGATTTCTTTCAAATGTATAATATTGTTCATTTTTTAGTTAATTGTAAAATTTCCAATTAACATTCTATTGTTTTCACGTATATTTTTTTGCTCGATTTCTTTTAAATGTGTTCATTTTTTAGTTAATTGTAAAATTTCAATTGTTCAATACATTCTCTCAGCTGTTCTATTCATGAAAATTGTGTTTTTAATATGTTCTTGAATATTGCCGTGAATGAAGTTTATATTTTCTTTCAAGAAAATAATCTTAACTTATATTTATAGCCGTGTGTGTTGTATTCATATAACAGATATGACTTTTAATGGATGTAGTGGACCATTATGCAAGCGGCAATCGTTATGGTTGTGATCATGGATGAAGTCAGGATTTGACCCTATCTTTGTGTGCCGATGCATATCCCACCTATTCAAGGTTCGATGATGATAGCCCTTAGGCATCAATACAGGTTCCCAAACTGTCTCCACCACCTGCATTGGCATGATTTTCCAATTACTACACACCTAATGGATAGTAAGACAAACTTACAAGATTTTATATTACATTATATCATTTTATTGAAGTAAAATATTAACATAATTTATGCACCAAAATTGAGTTGTTAGATAATCACTTGACATCCTGGGACGATGTTGACTTACTTGGACCTTATATCTGGCCTATATTATCTTCCATTCTTGGGCCCCTAAAGGATGTATGGTTCGACAAATTTATAGTAAAATAATTTGTTTCATGAAAGAGTAATCTATTAACTATTCTTGTATTTCATTTATTTACAATGTATTTAACTATATACACATGAATATTTCATTTGGGCAGTTGACTATCCATTCGTTAAATAACTACGGAATAGAAAATGTTCTACGAAATATAGGTAGATTGTCTTGGTATGAAAAGATGTCGACAAAGGCTAGATTTATATCTTAAGACATACTGAATCTATATTTTCAATATTGTAACATGAAGTGTCCAAGTGCTCGTGGTAAGAAACTCCGAGCATCGCAGATGAAATCCCACACTGTATGCTGGTGGTTTAAGTCTGGCTGCATAGTACATAAATGATTTTGTATTCTTTAAATTAGTTAACAACAGTAAATAATCCATAAAATGTTAATGGTAGTTTACGAATTCTTTTTTAAATGGTTAAGCTTGACCAAGAGCAAACAGTCATGTAGTTATACATGTAGATGCATGGGATTGATCCAATGGATGGTTCCAGGAGGCAATGTCTTGAGTTAGTTGACTGAATTTGGTATAGTCATTTGCGAAATCCTTTGAATTGATTTCCATATTTCTAATTGTTGGATCAACTACATCGAGAAGTAGTTAATTTTAGCTAGATTTTAAAATAATTTCCTTTTTAAATCGTTACACTCATTTTCCTAATAAAAATTAGTGTACAAATAGAGTGAAGCAAAGGTAACACGATAAGCAGCTGCATAGATTGTGCAGTGTAAGTTTGCGACATATGAAGTCTTTGATATTTTGGGGCCATGCATTATGAAGGGGACGTGATAGCAAGCTACATAAACTAGGAACAATGCCTATTTCAGATACAACGAACGGTGTAATTTGAACCTCATTTTGTACTACCATAAACCATAGACTACAAGTTACCAATTTGCATAGTACATGGCGAATTGCATAAGATAGCACTACCGAAGACCACTGAGATACTCCAATGGAGCAAATTACAATCGAAATAACTACGCTACAAGTTACATCACCAAAGATATCCAAAGAGATGAACCATTATCAAGTGTAGAACTGTACAAGATGCCAATTCCTTAAAACAAGACCAAGTCCAAACATACAAACGCACAATATAGCTGTTTGATAGGTGGTAAGCATCCAACAGCATCATGCCAATTTCAAGATTTCAAAATAAAATTATCCAGCCTAAACCAAACTATCCCACCTGATTCAAATTATTAAGCCATAGTACACAATTCAAGCTAAGCCTACAAAGGACACATGGGGTAATTAACGGTGGTGGTAAAGTACTGTGAATGATATCATCAATCCATGTGATGTAATTTATATATAAAAGGAATGAATTATTGCGAAATAAATCTCCATTAAATTTAGTGCTTGTACTCAAAAGTAATATAAAGGAGAGGTTGATTTATCATGTGGGCATAGGACTTCTTAACATCCAAACCACGTAAATCTTTATGTCCTTTATTTTTGGCATTGATGTAGGTTTAAAGTTTTGATTTCTCCTTCAAATTATACTAAATTCAGTTAGGTATTTTAACAGACAATTAATATGCATCCTCATAGTTGTACAAGTGTTCAGCAATATAATTATTACCTAAATCGGCATTTTAACAAGTGGTTTACTTACTAGTTCAAAACTGTAGAAGCACCCAGTAATACAATTACTTCACATTAGTTTTGTGAGACCTAAAAATTTCATTAATATTTTAGCGCTAGAAGGAGGGCTAAACCATTAATAAAAATATTATAATCTCAGTCACACATTTGAATTTCACCTTTCTAAAACAGGAATCTAACAACTCTACAAAATCTCTTCAACTCCCCTAAGCCTCCTCCAGTTGACGCGACATATCAATCCACCAAAATAAAGCCAAAAACCGACTTAACCTCTTCAAAACAACCTATGGGCCCACCACCCTACACCTTAGAAATCCACAACCTAGTGGCCATTACCAATTAACAACCCTAAGAAACTAGAGTATGGATGGATCGAAAAGCTTTTAGCCTAAAACCAATTTTTTAATTACCCTCACTCTTATAATAAATTCATGACTTGCCAACATGAATCACCGGCTAAGCAAATTACAAGGTCGGTTAATAAAAATGATAACCTCTATAATGAGAGTGGTGTAGTTGGTCCCACGAGCATGGGAGTGAACATAAAATTAAAAATCCAAGCCAACCCCAACATCAAATGAAAATGATCTGATATCAACGCTCTATTGCTTAAGAAGTGTAGAAAGCCTACTACCTATGGGGAATATGTGGCCAACTCAGTCTCAGGGAAGGTTGGAAAAAAATGAAGGCAAAAACGATGAGATCGTATCCTTGAAAGCTAAAGCTGAGAAGCTTGCAAATTTGTGTCAACAGTCATAAGTGAAATAGAGGAGATGATTAATCGACTCAGCATCCAATGAGGAGATCATTGAGTCATACTTTCCTGATAACTTCAGAGCCCTAGCTATAGACAAGTATGATGGTTCAGTAACCTATATGACCATCTAATTACTTTTGCATATGAAATTTATATTTTCAAGATTGAAAGGCTTGCTCGATGCAAACTTTTCCTAGTTTACCTAACTGGGTTATCTAAAAGTTTGATTAGGAGATATATATGTGGTGAAATCTAATCTTGGTGCCGATTGTCCATAGACTTTCTTAGACAATTCAATGCTCATAGGGAAGCATCAATAAATCCCAACATGCTTTCCTATGCGAGGAAAAAGTTCAATGAAAGTTTGCATTGTTTCATAAATAGATTCAAACCTAAAGTCATGAGAATAAGAGTAATAAGTGAAGGAGCCCTGATGCTGGCAGCACACTTAAGGATTAGGAAGGATATGGCATTCTAGACAAAAAATACTACAACCCATGCAAGAGTATGAAATCTTTTTATAAGCATCTAGTGGCCACATTAGAGTGGAGGAGATCAAAAAAACCTAATGATGCACAGAATGATAAAATTGCCCCATCCAAAATTATAGAAAGAGGACCAGACATGTATCACCAACCTTTTAAAAGGTAGTGGGAATTTAACTTAAAAATACACACCCCACCATACCTATAGTGCAGGACATATCTTTGAGATGGACAAATATGAATTAGCCTATAACAACCTTAACAATGGGAAGAAACCTAAGAAGAACACTGGTGGTGCCTATTGTCGCTTTCACATGATGAATGGACACTATACAAACAACCACTGCCATTTGAAGAATGAGATTGAATGACTAATACAAAAGGCCTATCTAGGTAGTTTGCAACAAACACTGTCCTCAACCCGTACCAGAACAAGACGCTAGACTCTCACACGGACAAAGCAGGAAACCCAAGAATCTTAATCGGTTCCATCCATGGCAGCCTCATGTTGCAGGAAAAGAAAATTATCACAAAGAGGTACATTCAAAAGCTCGAGGGGAACATCACACAATGTGTCATAAAAAACAACTTATTGCATAAGAGGTAACATTCCTAGCAGCCAATTCAACATGAGTAGTCTTCCCTCACTAAGATTCAATATTAGTCACTATGCACATATTAATTGCATAGTCAAGAATGTGCTCGTTGACTCAAGCGGCTCTGTGAAAGTATTCTTCAAAAGCACTTTTAAATGTATGAAGTTACCATCGAGACTGTAAACACAAGCCCAAAACCAATCTTTAGGTTTAAAACAATATAGCAATTCTAGTAGGCTTAACAAGGCGTTCGGTCACTACTGGAACATCACAGCTTCATACTTCGTTCTATGCTATGTTCCTAATTGTAGATCAACCCTCGCTGTATAATGCATTTTTGTGGTGACCTGCTTTAGTTGACATGAGCACAGTCATTTTCCAAAAAAACCTACTTATCAAGTTTTAAAGCCTAAATAGAATATGTAATAATACAGGGAATAAATTATTAACTAGGGAATTGTATTCTATAACCACTAATCCTTAATAAAATTGCTTTGACTTATAATGTAGTGTTTTCTACTACATGTTAAAATGATAAATTAGCGAATAATAAGCTAAATAAAGGTACCGGGCTGATTGATCAAAATCCCACCGGCATTGAAACACGACAACCTACAACAGTTAGATCTATACCGTTTGGTAGTGGGTGAAATGGGCAAATTTCAAAAAATTCTATTTGGATCATAATGGGCCTATGTAATGTATTTACTAGCATTGATCCAGTTTATTCATTAAAATTAAATCATATTGTATTTTAAATATTTCATATTTATTTAATTAATCATATCAATTAAATTTATTTAGTATTTATTTGAATATATCTAATATATTCAAACACTAACATGATAACACAATGATATACATCGCACTTAGATATATTATAAGTATGACATATACATCAACATATACATATACATATACATATACATATACATATACATATACATATCTGCGTGTGCATACACACACATATGTATGTGTAACATAGGTGTTTGTGTTCTATCATTTAGGTATGTGAAGGGTCATATTGTTAATTGTGGGAAACAACTTAATATATTATAAATGTGAATACTTTGTAATTAACTAGGAGTTTTGATTTATCTCCTTTAGGTATGTCAATGGGCACATGGACATGTAGGGCGTATATTGCAAAGTGAACAAATGTGTGACATGATGGTATGATGAGAAATAAGTATATATTATTTAGACATAAATATATGTATCTTATATATATTTCCATATAATTATAAATTAAATTTACATTAGTATAATTAAAGAATAATTTTGAAAATAATTAACATAAATTTCACAATCATCTCTTTTCTAAGTAAACATCAAAATATCTTAATTTAAATTTGAAATCAACTTAGTCAAATATTTAATTTAAATGATGTCTTATGATTTCAAATAATAAAAATATATTTATAAAATCCAAATTTAATTCATTCAGAGTTAATTATACTAAATTTATTGCATTTATGAAATTAATATATTAAATTTATTTTGGCATAAAATGAACTAGTAACTAATATATATTTTAAATCTTATTTACATTATAAAATAAAACGTATAAATTTTTTTAGATATATAAAATTTGCGTAGTTTGAATAATTAAATAATTAATCATTACATTTATATAAATTTGATATTAAAACATAACTTTTATGACCAATGTAGCCCGATTAACATAACTTCACTTAATGTATAAATCAAATTCTATTACATATACATGTTTCATTTTGAATTTTATCAATAAAATAACATATATAACAATTTTAAATTGTATCAAATTCAAAGACAATTAAAATATATCACATACATCAACATGAATCATATGTGAGCATATATGAATAAGTAACATGATATAAGAATTGTACTTAATTAGATCTAGCTCTTCGTGAGACGTTGATTGGAGAATATTCTCCTACATTGCCTGAATCACCACTTGATGCTGCCTTGATGGAATTAACCATTTTTATTTGGTTTTATTTTAATGTTGGATGGTGAAGTTACTTGGGTGCTTTTTTTAGAGGAGGCTGACCATGATCTAAAAAATGAAGCAAAATGAAGGAATTAAAAAAGAATTAATGTAAAACTTCTGTATTTAAAGAGATAAAGGAGACCTTTCACCTTCCTCTCTATGACGACCCAAAATTTTGTCGCTTTAATTGGGAATATTTAATCAATTTTAAATATTTAAATAATTGATTTTGAAAGCTTAAATAAATCATTTTTATTATTTAATAATGATAGTAAACTCATTTTGAATTTTATTTTACAAAAATAAACAGTTCGACGAAAAATTGAAAATGTGACCAAAAATCAATTTTTAGATTTCGACTTTTTATCGAATGGATTTGTCGCAACGTTGTTGTAAGGTGACTTGTTTTCAAGCTCTAAAACAAAATTGAATCAAAAAATGGACTCTCGCGCGTCGTCTATAAGGTATGGAAATAAAAATGCCAAAGCTAAAGCAGCTTTTTCCTTGTTATCATTTGCATTTTATCGTATCATCGACTCTACTGCGCTGCTAAATCTGCATTTATTACTTTATTTACCTTCCCCAGGCTTAGCACGTACCTTTCAAAATCAGAAATTCCATAAAAATCTCTTTCACTTTTTTAAATTTGTACGTCGCTTGAAGAATCAATTTTCAAAAATATTTAGATGCAAATTTTCCATGAAATCAATTTGGACGAAAGTTCCAAAAAAAATTTGAGCGCTAAAAATAATTCAAAAGCTAAAACTCTTTTTTTTTCAAAGTACTTGCCTTTCAAAAATTTCAATGATTCAAGTCACATTTCAGCGTAGTCGGAACTTAGTTATGCATAATGCATAAATTCCACTCTAACACATCACATTTAACCTTTATCTTTAAAACTTAACATTTTACTTTAAAATATCAATATATTTATTATTTATAAATTTTTTCCCTTTAAGGAACATGAATAATGACCCATGATTTCCAAAAATACTTTAACCTGTCATTCGTTTGCTAAAATTTACTATTTATTCTAAACGTCCAGTCTTATATTGCATTTACCGTTGGTTAAGTGTCTTTATGAGATTTCCATACTTATACCATTTCCTCCATATACACATACAAGAGCGGTTCACATATCCAGAAACGACAACATAGTAAATAAATAGAAACAATCTCATAATATCGTACGTGGCTTTTATAAGAAACAACCAACAGTTACAACCCAAACAACCTAAAAGAAAAGGACAAATGCTGGAAGGAAAAGATAACACCAACACTACTAAACCTAAAACACTACCTACAAGCTACAAGACTGTCTTGACCCTCCACGGGAGCTCGAGCCATTGTCGCGGCCTTAGAAAAGGCATAGCATGGCAGCTAAGCACCCAATCTTACGGCTCTAGTGTTGTAGCTCGGCCTGCATCTCCTGTTGACCGACCCAGATCCCTTGGAGCTCGGCCTTGACCTATCGAATAACGATCAGCTCGAAACCCTAGAATTCCTCGGTGCCCTGTCCTAGCTTTTCCTCTTTCTGTGGCTTCTCCTTTGTTGCTGGTGGCAAAAGGAAAGACATCTTCTTGAGGGTGGCTCTGTAAATGGCAGGCGGGACCTTCCTCTAGACCGACTCCCATTAGAGGTTCACTCCATATCTCCTAAAGACGCGAGTGAATAAGTGGAAATACGAAAGTGGATAATCAAGACACGGGCCCAATTGACGACTACGCCGCTAATGATAGCATAGGTGGCCTTCCTCACTAAAGGATAGATCTGATTATGACTCCCCATCTTCAGATTGATGTTATGCTGAATGATGTGCACGACGAAGTAGGCTTGTCTGATCTCCAAACATCGATGTCTCCAAAAAAGATACACTACAAAATCTCAAGGCCTGACATCTCTATATCATCCAAGTCCTCGCCCTTTGCGGAAATCTCCAAAATATCGCTGAAGTCATCGTCGGTCAAATCAGGGTTGACTCCCATCACCTCCAATCGAATGAGACCGTTTCCATCATCAAGATTTTGCCCTAGATGGGCGTCAAAATGGCAGATGCAGTGTGGGTAGCATTCCCACTCAATAGTGTCAAAGCAAAGGATCGGTATTTATTCTTTCGCCACGAATAAATCCTCAAGCCAAAAAGCGGTGAAGTCTCCAAATTTGACAAGCCGTCCTTGGAGGAAAATGAAGCCCGCTGAGGCAAAATAAGTGGCGAGCCTTTGCTCATTCTGGCCCAGCCAAGTGGCCTCTTGAGAGGTGAGACCAGGGTGGCGCGGTGAAGAACCGGCAGTGCGGGACAATTTCATGGACTGAGAAGTGGTCGGAGAGGGGAGATAGGGTTTAGATCTGGAGCGGTGGCGGGGTAGATTTGATGTGCAAAAATTGGTGTGGGGAAGAGGAGGGGCTGCTGCTCTTGGAGAATTGGAGAGGCGGTGTCGTTTGGTGGTGGAACGGAGGGGGCGACGGCTGCTCTAGAGGAGGAGGTTTTGGGTTCGATTATTTTGAGGAAGAGGGGTATCAAAAATGGGGCGGCCGGGGTTTGGACGCGACTTTTATAAGTCGTGTTTTATGTTCGGATTGTGCTAAAACCCATTGACCGATCGATTGCTTTAGGGTTACCGGTAGACTGCTAGGGAGTCGACTGCTAGATGGTTTCGGGTGCAGGTTGAACCTGAACCCAATCGGGTCGGGTTAATTAATAACGAAAATAATAATAATAATCATTTCATGCCATCTCCATTAACTTGACATAATCCAAAAAAATTCCTTTCCTCTTCATGACGGTGTCTAAGTTTACCGTTTAGCCTTTCGAACCATACCACCGCTATAATGTAGTATTCCCAACTTATACTACTACAACCAACAACACTTCAAAAACCTAAAATATTCCAGCTATTATCTTCCATGTTATATTTATACGGAAACATACTTTTAATTAACTAGCGGGTAACTACACTTCCAACTTCATATCCCAATAAAATCGAATGTCATTCCTATTTTGTCCACCTCTTAAAAGAGATTTTTTTTTAAAAACTCCAGCTTTTATAAACAGAAAAAGTCACCGAGCTAAATATATGCTCTTCTAAACTCATTTCTAAATTGAAAAACTATATTTCTCCAAAACTGCCTTAATCAAAATCAGACTTAAATCTTTATTATATATGTATATTTAAGGGTTTCAAACTTACTTCAAAATTTCTTAACATAGCTGAATTCATTGGTTTACATCTTTCTTATAAAATAAGATTTCAAAATTTTTCAAAACAAATTTTTTCCCAAATAAGTCTTTGGAAACCTTTTTTTCCCATAATTTAAGGCGTTCCCAAAATATATTATTAAATTTCTCTTATGAGGTTGGACTAAGGAATTGACTTTACGTATTACAATTAAAATATGGTTTGCCATCTAAAGGTGATTAATGAATGTACCCTTGCAAGAACTTGCCTTTGGATGTCTGTCACATATAAATTCTTAACTCCCACTTTCTTGGATAAAATGTGCATCTTTAATCGACTGTCCATTAAAATCCGAAATCATAAGGTAGATAGTCACAATAATCAGGTCAAACACCATCCAGTCTCCGGGATTCTTCCACATGCCATGCTCATGCTCTTCAAAGCTAACGCCTTATGTAAAGCGAACGCTCCGTGGGGTAATCGGGGTAAGCCCGTAAATCTTTAACTCTATAACATATTTCCAACTCATAGTTTCTTCACCCATTCCTTTTGGAATGTGGTCGCAACTACTTTTATAGTCAAAATTTATAGAGTTAGCGTAAAATATATTAATAGATAGAAAAATAAAAGTGCATTCTCTCAAAATATCATAATCCCTCTGACAAACTAACCTAAGCTCTGATACCAAATGTAACAACCCACACCTTAGTGGGTCCAAATTTCGACAAAATCAAAACCTAAGTCCATCAAAGTATAGATCATTTGTTTGGCACCTATAATAAGCATGAACATATCAAAGATTGATAAATCTAAACTCATAGTGGAATAGAAAAATATACTAGAATATAAATACTGGCTGAGGCTACTACCTCGGTACCAATAGCTTTTCCTAGGACATTAATTCGCCTTGTCAGTATTGAGCATGAGAAATGGGAAAACTTCTCCATCAACCGATCACGCCTTGCTCCAACGACTTGCTAGTCTATCCTATGGGTTGTAACGAGGTGGGGGTCAGAACACATTCTGGTGACTAGAAAATCTATACATTGTCCATAACATAAATTCACACCGATTGGTTTCCATTTAATTGGTATGTCTATTATTTACGGTTAATCTGTTTACCCTAATATGCACACATGATATTTCTATGCAACATGATTCGTCTACATAACCTTCTCCAAGGTACAAAATACTGATGCATGTATATCAGCCACTTAATACTTCCAAAATAGGAAGCGGGCCGCTAGCATCGTCATCATTGGTCCATTGGCCCTAGCTACATAGACCTTTGATCACTATTATAGCTTTATAATACATAATAGCCATACTACTAACGCATCTATCATCATTGATGTCTTATCCATGTAAGAGACAATACCCAAGATACTTAATACCTCATTAATAAGGGCTAGGTGGATTTCTGACCATTTAATACCTATATTGTACGTAGGTCCCCATCATTTAATACCTAACCTAAGGCGGAATCCTTACTGGTACTATCTAATTGACATCGCTTGGAATCTCACCAGCCATTTAATACTTCTTTATAGGAGAAAGGTGGACCCTATAACAGTCACTTAACACCTCAAACCCGTAGCGGACCCTTCCCGAGATATCCACTACCGCTCCTAACTGCTAACTCGGACCATTTACCTATTTATTAATTAGGCAGAAGGGGCCTCTCAACCAACCACTTAATACCTCCAACCCAAAGTAGGTCCTTCGGTTGAATATTCATTTTCCAAGGATTTTATGGTTGGAGGTGTCTCACATTAGTAGGAAGTACACACAACTGTTGGTAGCTCAAAGTGAAGGGCAGACTTCTATTGTGTAACTCTACTGACCATGCAATCCGACCTACTAAATCCATTTAATTATTCGAGGCTTCATTCTAAGCTTTATTATTATAAGTTGAATATTGGACTTAGCCTACTAATCTTTCTCAAATTTATTAAAACATATAATATAATTTACCTTAAATGTTTTATTGTTATCTTTAATTACTTTTTCCACAAATGCCAATTTGTCCGTAATGAATAATTATTATTCCAACGGATAATTCCTAAGACATTTATTCATTTACTAAATTCTATTTAGTAATTTTCCTCTAACTATTCCATAGTTATTACCTAACATCTTTATTTATCAGTCCCATTAATCCATTTATCCTATTAATTTTCTGTAACTCCTAAATTCATTTCACATTTATTACCCATTAACTGGAGTTACAACCTTCCTAACTTTCTTACCTATTTCTTTATTCTTTATCCAATTTTAGTCCTATGTTTAACTATATTTAAAGTGAATATTATGCGTAAATCATTGTATTAGTTAAGTTTCATTTTAATCAATTAGCGCAGTTAAATACCTAAACATTTAATTCCATTAATTACATTTTCTTAACCTAAAAAGTGGATCAAAACCCAGAGATCACTTGAAAGCACTAGTTCTTTTAAAATAAATGTAAAAGTAGTAGGAATCCTAGATTAAGTAGGTAAAAGATAGCAGTAAAGGAAAGAACACACAAGAAGTTTTATAATAGTACGACAATCTCCAACCTACATCCACTTTGTAGTTTGTTAATCATTGTCTTCTCTTCGAATTACAATGATATATATATCATATCTGACCACAATCTAGTGGATCTCATATTTACAATGAAGTTTCTACAATGTTTGAGAGGTAGATGTTAGGAGTGAAGAAGAAGGAGAAGTCTCCAATGGTAGAGAGATCAGATCCAGAGTGAAAAGCTTAAGATCAGGGAAGAGCTCAAGAAGAAAGATCCCTTTTTTGGTTGCAGGTAGGCTGGTATTTACAGAGAAACAATTGTGTAAGATTAGAAGTCCAACTTGGACTAGCGTCTAGTGATTGGCCTGAAGTCACATGCCAAATTGCAGAATCCTCCGAGTTAACCAAACATGTCGGTATCGACTTAAACATGTCGGTGCTGACATGTTCCCTTAGTTCAAATCACTTCGAACTTTCGTACATCTTTCTTCTTACATCCTTTTGTAGCGTCTTATGTTGTTTTCTTTGATTGCTGGTTGATTTTGATGATTATTCCTTCATTGCTTGCGTTATCCTACTTTCTTCAATGTCATCTCTTCAATCCATGAAATAGCTCGTAAAATCCTTGAAAATCACTTGGACACAAATAGGAAAGATAGATCATAAATCGTGCAAAGTTGGAGTGGAGGAATATAGGGCAAAAACATGTCATCATCGTCATGAACTAATCAACACTGACTTGTGTAGTTTGATTATTTTGGGTTGAAACTTTCCAAGCTGTCTCCTTGTTTCATCTAAATGTGCCAATTCTCAAGTCGTTTCGTCCTCATTTTAATTTTCTAAGTCGAGTTGTAATCTGCTTTGACTTAAACATAGGTTAACATTTGCCCGCTAAAGTATGTCTTTCAAATGTAAGGTTTGCTTTTCTCAATAACAAGTTCCAGTAATCAGTGTTCGATAGTTAAGCTCTTTGACTTTTCGCTAATCTTAATCTTGGTGAATCATCCAGTTCTTTCGGATTCTCTTGCAAATCACAGGTCGTTCTGAGCCTGTTATGGCTATAGACTCTAGTCTCTACTTAAGTATTTTTTATACATCATAATCATTCAGAGCATGCTAGAGGCCAATTGGGACCTCATACACGTGTTAGCGGTCTAAGGTTATAATTATCCTAATTATTCAAAGCAAGAAAAGCGACGCAAGAGAGTCGAACTGACTCCCGACCATCCCGATCATGGGATTTTGAGTCTTAGACCAAATCCCTAGTTGTTCCTTAATGCATTTTCTACAGATGGTGGTTGATTCGACCACACCATTTCAGTTCAGTTCCTTATGTATTGTTGTAGCTGGTTGATCCACACCAGTTCTTCTATCAGATCATGAAGGTGTCGGCACTCTTTAGTTTCATGTCCCTCCAGCTTATGGAAGATGTAAAACTTTCTAAATCTTTTCTCCTGATCCGTAGACTCCCTTCTAGCAGGCTGCCGACAGGGGATCTGCCCCTTAGTCTCTAGATATATCCTCTCTGGGGTCTCTGTTAAATTAGTGTAGGAGGAGAATTTCGGCTCCCTCTTTTGTCATTTTAGTTCCCCGAAGTCATCATTAGCTCTTCTCTTTCCTTTTTCCTTTCCGTTTCCTACTCCAGACAGTGCTATGTCATTCACAACATTAATTTCAGCATCCTTTGCTTCGACGTCTTCTTGACGCAAATATCTCTCAGCTTCATGATAAAATTCTACAAGATCCATCGGTGGATCTCTTTCCAGTGCAACTTTGAAGTCAGTCTTGCTCGCAACTCCAGATACTGGTGCTATTAAGATTATAGATGGATCTGGTTTATCAACGACTGTAGTTGCCGCATCAAATCTTGTTAAATAGCTTCTCAAGTTCTCTTCGGGCCTTTGTTTCACGCTTGAAAGCATCATCACATTCTTCGATTGTGAGACGTGAACTCTGAACTATCTCATAAACTTACTCACTAAGTCGGTCCATGTGCTTATGGATGCATTCTCCAACTGTTTGAACTATATCTCCTCCAAGCCCGTTAAGTATAATGTGAAGCACCATCCTATCACCTCCTTAGAAGCACCCAACATCTCCATATGTTGGATGCATCTTATCAGATGAACTATCAGATCCGACTTCCCCTCGTACATATCCAACGTCAGAAGCTTGAAATTAGGAGGATTTCTCGCATTTTGGATATTAGAAGTGAATGGACTCCTATTCACATCTTCTAAACTTTAGTTTGGGGGTCTACCTCTAACTATTCTCCTTACCAATTCAGCAATATGTTTGTTAATGAAGGTCTTCATCCAAAAGCGATATTCTACCCACTGCACTTGTGGGGGAACTCCAACACATACTTTGGCATGCACTCCTCTTGTTGTACATTAGCGTTCTAACCTGCTCCTCTGGTTTCATTCTTCCCTCTCTTCCTATGGAGAGGTTCGAGCACATACTCTTTCGGTCGTTGCCCATTCACATTCTGATTTGCGTTTCTAGCTCCAACAATGTTTGCTCTTGGTATTCCAGCATGTTCCAAATTCACAATAGCATTACCCCTAGGTATAATTATCTCGGTACCGAGTTGACTAGGGTCAGTACCAAGTTGTACTATTGGTGGGGGTATCTTTCTAGTTTGCTCCACTCCAACTCCAGATTTTCCTACATTAGCTCCAAGTACTTGGTTTTTAATTCCTATAGCCCTGTATATTCCTTGTTATCCCATTCTTTGAAAAAATCCTTTAAGCATTTCTTGTTATCGAGTCATTAATCCATCCTACATCTCCTTCATCATTTTCTCCATCTCTTCTCTAGTCACGTGGATAGATTGATGAGAAATTGAGGACATGTCATGGCTTCCCCATTCTCTGGTTGGCTCACTCCAGCCTTAGATCTAATGTTAGGTCTCTTCATCTTCTCTAAATCTCAAATCCAAGCTTTAGATTGTGAAATATAGCTTCCTTTTCAGTGAAAGAACCAAAATGTTAACCTAGAAAAGGGATCAACACCCATAGATTAATTGAAAGCACCAACTCTTTTAAAATAAATGTAAACGTAGTAGAAATCCCAGAACAAGTAGGTAAAAGATAGTAGAAAATTAAAGAAAAAAGAAGAATTTTTATAATGGTTTGACAAACTCTGGCCTACGTCCACTTTATAGTTTGTTATTCATTGTCTTCTCTCCAGATTATAATGAACTATATCAGATCCGACCACAATCTAGTGGATCTCAGATTTACAATGAAGTTTCTAAGTGTTTGAGAGGTAGATGTTAGGAATGAAGGAGAAGAAGAGGTCTCCAATGGCAGAGAGATCAGATCCATAGTGAAGAGCTTAAGATCAAAGAAGAGCTCAAGCAAAAAGATCCCATTTTGGTTGCAGGTAGGCTGGTATTTATAGAGAAATAATCATGTAAGGTCGGAAGTCCATTTGGAGTAGAGTCCAAAGACTGAACTGAAGTCACATGTCAAATTATAGAATCCTTCGAGTTAACCAAACATGTCGTCACCGACTTAAACATGTTGGTCCTGACATGTTCCTTTAGTTCGAATCACTTTGAACTTTATTGCATCTTTCTTCTTACTTCTTAGTGCATCGTCTTATGTTGATTTCTTTGATTGTTGGTTGACTTTGATGATCTTTCCTTCATAGCATGAGTTATCATGCTTTTTCAATGTCTTCTCTTCAATCCATGAAATAGCTCGTCAAATTCTTGAAAATCACTAGGACATATATGGGAAAGGTAGATCATAACTCATGCAATGTTGGAGTAAAGGAATATGGGGCAAAAACATATCATCATCGACATGAACAAGTCAGCACCGACTTGTGTACTTTGATTATTTTGGGTTGAAACTTCTCTGAGTTGTCTCCTTACTTCATCTAAGGGTGCTTTCCAATTCTCAAGTCGTTTCATCCTCTATTTAATCTTCTAAGTCGAGTTGTAATATGCTTTGACTCAAACGTAGGTTAACATTTGCCTCCCAAAGTACGCCTTTTGAATGTAAGATGTGCTTTTCCCAAGAACAACTTCCAATAATCAGTCTTTGATAGTTGAGCTCTTCGGCTTTCCTCTAATCTTAATCTTATTGAATCATCCAGTTCCTTCAGACTCTCTTGTAAATCACAAGCCATTCTGAACCTATTATGGCTATAGACCCTAGTCTCTGCATAAATGTTGTTTATACATCATAATGTTTCTGATTTCATTCGAAGTTATCACATCACATATCAAAATCGTCCCATGTTCACTTGGGATTTATTTGTTTCATTCTAATTACAAGGCGTTTAAATCCTTTTATAAAAATCAAATCCTTTTCTATTTTAAGGTTTGATCTCTTTGATCATTTTACATTCAATTTAACGTGTGATCTCTCCGAATCGTTCATGATCCAATTTAGGATTCGTTTAGTATACCCTTGGAAAAGGGAATGTTGTTTCCTACACCCATAACCAGAGGGATGCTACTCTTGATGCTATACATGAGGGAGGAAATTGGAGTTCCTCTACAATTTTAATTTCCAACCGCAATCGGAATTCACTCTAGGTTATCGGGCAGCAATGGAAGTAAGGCTAGCATTGATGGACCACCTCAATCCCAAACAAAAAAAGGATGCAACAATAGTCGGTCTTCTGGATAAGTTGAGTAGGGGAGAGCATTTCCCCCACATCGGTAGGTATTTAATCGATGAAAGAGGATGGTTAAGGAGAGATGGATGCCTATGTGATCCAATGGTGGAGGACATTTTAGGGGAAATACTAGCTGAGCGTCACTGTTTTAGGATGACTATTCATTTCGGTGGAGATAAGATGTATAAAGACATAAAGCGGATTTTCTATTGGCCAAGAATGAAGAAACAAGCATCGTAATATGTCGCTAGGTTTTTGACTTCTCAGTGAATCAAAGCTCAATAGGGAAAGCTCGGAAGTTTATTATTGCAATTGGAGGTCCTAAATTGGAAATGGAAACATGTATCGATGGATTTTATTACCTCTGAGTCAGAGAGGCAATAAAGCTATTTGGGTGATAGTAGATATGCTCACTAAGAGTGCCTACTTTATTCCAGTGAGAAATAACAGGACCACATCATCTCCAGTATAGATTTATATCAAGGAAGTGATATGATTGCATGGAATTCTGATCGGCATTGTCAGCTATAGAGATCCCTTATTCACCAGTGAGTATGAAGGACTTTACAGTCATCTTTAGAGATGATGCCGAATCTTAGCACCGCTTATCACCCTCAGACCGATGGACAAACAGAGAGGGTGAATAGGATTTTGAAAAACTTATTAAGGGCTTACTTCATGGACCTTGGAGGACATTGGAACAACATCTAACATTAGTAAATTTCTTCTATAATAATAGTTATCAGGTGATGATAGGTATGGAACTCTTTGAAGCCTTATATGGGATATCATGTAAATTACCTAGTTGTTAGTGGGAAAATACCGACAAAGTTCTACTTGGACCAGATTTGATCCATGAGACCATGGAGAAGGTTAAAGTGATTAGGCATTGAATGAAGGTCGCTCAAGACAGACAAAAGTTATATTGTTATAGATGGAGGAAAGAGTTGGAATTCTCAGTTGGAGACATGGTATTTATTAAGGTTTCCCCTCTTAGGAATGTTATAAGATTTGGGACCTTGGGGAAGTTAGCACCGAGATTTGTTTAACCTTTTCTGATTTTAGAGAGGGTGGGGACACTTATGTATTGGGTGGAGCTCCCAGCAAAATTAGTGGGAGTCATGTTTTCTATGTATCACATCTGACGAAGTGTCTACATAGTACAACCACTATAGTAGAGCCTGACCAGTTAGCAGATATAGTGATGGAGATGATAGCATTCTATGACACAATATGCATAGTGTAGCATAGAGTTAAAAAGCTTCATAATAAAGAAATTAAGCTGGTCCGTGTAGAATGAAGAGATAATCTAGTGGAAAACACCTGGGTAATGGAAGAGAAGATGAAGGCTTCTCATCCTGAGTTTTTCTCGGTAAATTTTCTCTCCCTAAGTTTGTATTTTATAGGTTTTGGTTGCATCGTTGCTGGTAGATTAGATGGTAGGGGATGGTTACCACACTTTTTCCTATTATTTTTGCACTCGTATAGAGTTTCATGCATATTTAGGTTGTTTGCATACACGTCTATATGTCATGATCTTGCATTCATTCTAGAATTGAGCTCACCTATAGATATGTTACATGCATGAGCACATTACACTTTTGGTTGAGTAGATTGTTATGCAGATAACTTGGTTGTACAACATGGTTGTAGAGTGCGAGTTACGTTGTCTTTTCCTTAGGAATTTCGAGGAGGAAATTCTTTTAAAGGGGGAGAATATAATAACCCATAAAGTAAATAAGAAATTAATTAAGAAAAATAAGCAAATTAATAATAAGTCTAAAAATGGATTTGTGAAAACATTCGAATTTGACCACGAAACTTGCACCATTGTGTTCGTGGTGATCTTCTGAGCAGCATTCATATAAAGCTTTACGATCGGAGTTCAGGTGAATAAGTTATCGACATTTGATGATTTCAGAACGAAAATAATTCAAACAGAATAAAATAATAAATATAATAACGATAAGATTTACGTTAACTAAGCATTAATGGTGCTTGGGCCATACCAATTGACCCCTTTATTGGGTCGGTCAATCGCTAGTAGTCAACTGCCTATGGGCAACAGATCCCCCAGTCATAGCTTGTTGGCTAGGGTTTGTCTTGGTCTGAATGATCCGGATTTAATAATTTTAAATAAATTCCAGTCGAACGGTCTTGCCGCACCCGAGAAACTACAAATAAAAGGCTAAACCCCTTATTTTTATTTAGAAAAAATAAGTACACTTGAAAAACTCTACCAGTTTTCTTCCTCCACAATAAACATCCTATTTTCAAATAATAATACGTATATACATTGAAGATCCAAGCATTAGGGAAGAGATTAATCAAATTAAAAAAGAGGTAATGAATTTTACATATATGTATATTTGTCTATTTCGATTCTTCCCCAATCTTTGAATTTTGGATCTAATCTATATACAAATGAATTGTTGCATATTATACACTTAAAAGGTAGGTAATAAAGGATGAGATTTGCGTTAATGCGAAAGCAAATCAACGAAATTTACGAAACTATATGCGAGTGGTAATATTAGTTTTTCTCTTTATAGTAGTTCATAGTTGATTGGATTTGTTTTATGCCTTCGGGAATACTGTATGTGAAAACTTTAAATCTAAAAAACCAAAATTTCCCAGAAATATGTTAATCTTGGAATTTGTTGTAATCGTATTTGTATTATGTTAATATGGTAGAATTTAATTCGTTATTATTTACCATATTATTAATTTATATTCAATTCAATTTCCGCTTCTTAAATTATGTTGTTATGACAATGGGGTCAAAAGAATTAGAAATGGGTGTGCAAAGTATGGATTTTTATTCTGTCCATGGTGTGCACCGCCTACTTCAGTAGTTAAAATAAATATAAATCTTTCTTCGTTTGAACGTTACACATTTAAAAGTCAAATGGAATATAAAGGATTTAAATTGAAAGTTTTGTTACTTTGGAACAAAGGCATTAATTCTACTACATTAACATAAAATAAGTTGGATGTTTTGATTCCATTTTTGAATATATATGCAAGTTTGTTTTGTTTAGCTAATTTAAATTATAATATTAGTTATTGTGGAAACTGCTATATTGGACTGGGACTTCTATGTATATGGAAATTATGACATTTAAATTATCTTAACACCCCAAATAAGAAGCAAATTTTTGTTTAGAAACGCTTTTACACACACTAGAAATATTTAATAAAAACTAATTAACCAAAAATTAACATTAAGTATAAATATAATAATAATGTATAAATCGTAACATACAAATTAAATAAGTAAATAAGTAAAGTAACCGTCAATTGGATGACCATTAACAAATAACAATAAACCATATAAAAAGGTGTTAAGAACAACTATGGAATTTAATCCATAATTAAAGGTGAACAAAGGAGTTTCCCCTATACGGTCTTTATTGCATAAACACAAGTGAGGAATATATATATATATATATATATTATATGTAAAAAGGTTAGCGTAGTTCAACATTAAATGTTATGAAGTGGAAATGTGGCTAAGTTATAGAGATGCGAAGTCCGTTAAAAGTACATAGAAGTCTGCCCAACTAATCTGGCTACCAACAGTGTACTTTTGTAACTGACATGGGACATCGCCTATAATAAGTACCTATGGTGGACGATGGGTTAGTTCCAAATTTTGTAGGGTAAGCCTACCCAGCTTATCTAGCTACCAGCACCTACAAATAGTCGGACTAATGTGAGACATCACAGTTAGCTTATGGGCCATATGGATGAGGAAGTTGTAGTAGGAGTCTGCTTGGGGTTGAGGTACCAAATGGCCAACTTAGGGTCTGCCTCCTCCCTAATAAGAAGTATTAAATGACTTGGGGAATTCTTTAAATGACGTGGGTAATCCCATGACGGTCATGCTTTGGGGTTGAGGTATTAAATGGTTGTTGTAGGGTCTACCTCTTTCCCATTCGAGAAGTATTAAATGATCGAGATCATCTTTTAGGTGGGGTAGCGAAAATCTTTGAAGGGGGTCTGCTTTGAGGTGAAGTATTAAGTGGCCATTGGAGGGTTTGTCGCTATCTCATTTAAGAAATATTAAGTGTCCTTATGAGATTTCTTACGATGTCGACTAGAAAGTACCGGAGAGGAGTTCTCATTAGGTATATGTATTAAATAGGGGGATTGCCTAAGGTTTAAGTATTAAATGGCCGAAGTCTTCCTATTTCCTATTTAAAAGGTCTTAAGTGACTCAGGTGCATCGTTAAGGTATGATTAGCGGGAGATGAGTTGTTGAACCCAATATACTCCATAGTTGCATTGCACTCGTGTTATAGTTATGAAGTTGGATTGAAAAGAGCCATTGAACTTCAGTTGGAGATACGTTATGGAACTGTACTGGAAGGGCCGTTGGCTTATAGTCGGAGATATACTCGAAAAGATATAAATTTAAATATGTAAGACATGATACTTATCTAAATGCTACTGCCCAAATAATATCATGGTAAGACTTGACCTTTTCATTCATCAAACATTATTGTTCTGACTCCTTCCTTATACAACCCACACGTTAGGGGAAACGTTGCTGATCATGAGTATGAAGGAGGTAGTGAACTGTGGTAGTATAGCTATCTGTTTATGTTTATGATTGACTCCGATGTATCTAGATTTTTAGACATGTCGATGTACTATTTTGAGACATTATGTTTATGGATATTTGGGATATTGTATTTTTGAGATTTGAAAATTATGAAATTGGTACTTATTTTATTATTATATTTTATCCCACTGTGAGATTCTGAAAGCATAGACAGATAACTCTATATATTATTTATTTAATCAATTTTACCAACCAATAGTCAGCTCGGGAATGGGCCAAATGTTTGATGGGTTTTTATTAGGTCGAAAATTAGGCCCATTTTCGGAGAGGGTTGTTGCAAGTAGTGTAACCATTACTGCTATAATTTAACTCATAATGTTACCTTACAATTTTTACTCTTAAGCTAAAATTGTATAGTGTTACTGATTTGTCGACAAACCGAAGACTGTACATCGACAAACAAATAATTGCTACACTAGTAATGAAAAATTATAATTTGTTTGAATAAAATAAATACCTTTATGTTATTATTAATTGTAATTTTTATTCGTCTTACATTTGATCATTTCACTTAATTAAAAAAACACTGGTGAGAAAGAAAAGAAATACAGTTAACATCATTTGAACCGAATCACTAAACTAAATTTGGTATTTCACTTGCTTCTAAATACATGTAATAAAATAAATTATATGTATATTTATGTACTATAAGTAGACCGGTAAATTACCATTATCATCAATTTTTTTAAAGCGCGATGCAAAAGACAATGCACTTTGTGTGCTCGGCCACTGTGGTTGGCGCTCAACCACCATGCGCACCTTGCTAGCTCTGGCGGTCATTTGCCTAAAAAATAAAAATGAAAATGAAAAAATGGTCGTTGGCCAAAAGCACAAAGATGGGTTCCTTTAGTTGGAAAAAAGTTACATTTACCATTATTGTGCAAGATACTTGTGTACAAGCTTAGTTTAAAAATAATAGCAATTAATTGATAATGGTATAGTGATAGAGATAAGGTTATGCCTTATTGCCAATTATGTAATTTGATTATGTAATTTAACTCTTGTAATAAATGTTATTCGAAGGCGTCATTTCAAAAGAAATTTGGTTTCCCTATACCACTTTGGCGTAGGCATGGCAAAGGGAAATTTTCCCCTGACGTCATACTAAAGTCAAAGTCGATGTGGGAAAACGTGACGTCATAATTTTTTTTGTCCGTTCACTATGCCAACAATGGAAATTTCTCTATGTCATCTCTACATCTTTTTTATCTCCACTATCCGTACGCCTTTGTGACCAAGTTTTCCTTTGATTTCCTACAAATTTATCTACACCTTCCCTGTGCTTTCTCTGCACCTCAAAATTCTCTAGGCCTCCCTACTTCATGTCTACATTTTCTCAAAGTGTAAAATATGGATTTAACGTATGTCTTCCCTACGTCCTTATAACAGTCCATCATTGACAACCTTATGATTCGTTGTTCTAATCGACACACAAATATCAAAGATTGTAAGCAGTGGATAATTACAATGAAATAATATAAAATAATAAATAAAGCTATCAACTTTAACTACAACTTTCAGAACACATAGAGAAAGGAATAAAATATAATACCACACACAACAGAAATATTTTCATCAAATTAGATAATAATCATAAGTGTTATTACATCAATTAAAGATCATACTTCCACAACAAGTGGTCCTACATAAATATGTGATATTGAAATAGTAGGTAGTTAGAAAAAACAATATAACTCCATCGAGTCATCACCATCATCGCCACGCTTTAAGCATTTCCCTAACGTCCAGTCGACCTGTCATGAATAGGTGCAAAAAGGAGATATAGAAGGGACCTAACATATGCCTTTGTGAGTGGGAAAATATCACTATGTATACAATACTAATATGTTAATAAAACATCGTTATAAACTAATACCACACTTACTATTTTTATGTTACATGCATCTCTCAAGTTTAGTCTACCATGCCACAAAATTACAATGATATTTTTTTTCAAGTCAATATCACATAACTATTATCTATATAAAATATTGAAACAACGACAAGCTCAACAACATCTCACAATGCATACACATTTACTATCGTATAATGTAGCCTACGTTATTTTATTTTGGTTTGATATACCTTGTGCTATTACATGAAAATTGGTCATTTGCCAAATCTTTTCCTTATTACAGCTGTTAACCGAGTTTTTAACCCAGCAAAATTCAGAAGGAGTTAGAACATTCAAATTGCGTCAGGACAACTCGAACTTGACCGGAAGACCTAAAAGTACATGACAAAGAAACCCCAGAAGTTTGGACTAAAAATATGCTAAGTATTTGGATCGTCACCGATCGGATCCAATTGGATCGGTATCGATCTAAGTTATTGACATGTGGATTCTCCAATTCACATGTGTAATATTCCTACATCTCTCCTAAATTTATATACCAAGTTTGATAACATTCCGAGCATCCGAGTGGAAGAAATGAAGACTTATTCAATTCAGATTATAGTTCAATCTAATTTATAGGGGAGCCATCGTCAAAATAAGCCAACAAGCTATGAAATCACATGGGGAACCTCGCATGTAAGAAAATAAGCCAACAAAGAAGGAGTTATGCAAAAATTGCACAACATTTTGGATTGGTGCCAATTCGATCCAATTGGATCGATATCGATCCAAATAGTTAGTTTGAAAACGCCCCAAACTTTACATGCCCCTCCTATGGATAACTATAGGCTTCTGGTACTCTAATTCCAAATCAAGTGCTATCTAAATCCTATAAATACCATCCTACATTCAATAGAGAGGGGGTTGACTGCTCTGATCGCTAAAAACTTTGCTACTAAGATTCTTCAACCTTCTTCCTCCTCACAATGGCTACCATGGGACAATTGAGATTCTTCCTTTTGTCTCCATCAATGGTGGTCTGATCTTTACTAGTTCAATTGTTAGAATTGTAAACAGCTTGTACTTGTGATCAACACTCAATCTATCAATAAAATCTATAAAGTGGACGTAGGCTTCATTAATAGCCGAACCACTATAAAAATCTTGCGTTTCTCTACTTTATTTTGTCTTTTCTGCAATTTGGAGAGTGTTTAGCTCTACTTTATTTGTCCTGATAAACAACGCTAGTGCTTTCACAATCATATCAGGGCGTTGATCCATTTTTTTGGGTTAACATTCGATGCTTTCACTAAGAAAACTGAATCCAGGCTTGGACTTGGCTATCTACTTTGGATCAGATAGGTTTAGAAGTTAGGTCCTCAATCTCTCCTCAGAAGATCCGGTGCTGAGAATCAATAGCACCAGAAAGAAGGAGAACTGCTTTCAGAAGATCCATAGGAGCTGTAGTTGTTGGAGAAGAGATCAATCCTCAGCAGATAACCCTAAACGATGACATAGTATTCCAGAATCGAGACACTAAAGGGATAGAAGCTCCAACTCTCGACCTCATGGTCATGACAGCAGGAGTTAGACCCGCCATGGTTCGACGAGTATTGGTAGACAGTCGTAGTTATGTAAATATCCTTTTCAAATGCACCTTTGATAAGATGAAGATCAATATGAAAGATGTATCTACTTGCTGAAGAAAGATCCAAGGATTCATCGGTGAACCCAAATAACCTGTCGGAATGATTGATTTACCCGTAGAACTTGGAGAAAGTGACCGAAGAGTCACCGTCATCCAAACTTTGTGATCGTAGATGAAATTTCCACCTGCGATGCCTTCTTGGGGCGCCCTGACTTGGCAGATTTCAGGATTTCTTTAGCTCAATGATTTCTAACTATGAAATTTCCAACAAAAAATGAAGTCGAGGTGATTAAAGGAGACCAAAGTGCCGCTAGAGAATGCTATATCACGGAACTACGCGAGTCTAAAAGAAAAGGAAAAGGGAAGAATATAGGGAGAACTCTCCACATTCGTGAACCTACCGAATAGCAACTACAGAGCCGCCCCTGCCTTGGGGACCATAGTCAATTTGATAAAGCTTTGGACCCTAGAAAGAAGAGTTCAAGGTATGAATGGGCAGCACCAGCAGAATTGACGGTGTTTGTCCCGGTTGATATGGATGACCTAACACAAGTCCTGAAAATCGAATCACATCTTGGAAACAGGATGCGACTAGAGCTCATCAAATTTCTTCACACCAATCTGGATGTATTCATTTGGACACATTCCGATATGTGCAGGCTGTCATTGGAGATCCCATGCCACGCACTTAACATTGATTCCAAGTATACGCCAGTGCAACAGAAAAGGCGTAGCCTAGGACCCGAGTGGTCCAAAGCGCTAAGAGAAGAAGTAGATAAACCGATGGCGAATGGTTTTATCTGCGATGCAACCTACCCCGAATGGGTATCCAACCATGTCTTATTTAAGTGGTCCAATGGGAAATGGCAAACTTGTATCGACTACTCGGATCTAAACAAAGCTTACCCGAAAGACAGCTTTCCTCTGCCCGAAATCGATCAGCTTATGGATGGGACGACTGGACATGAATTGCTATCATTTATGGATGCATACTCGGGATACAACCAAATCATGATGCACGAACCTGATTAGGAAAATATCAGTTTCATTACTGATCTGGGGACTATACCGCTACAGAGTGATGCCATTTAGCTTAAAGAATGCTGGGGCAACCTACCAACGACTAGTGAACGCCATGTTTAAACATCAGATTGGGAAGACTATGGAAGTTTATGTAGACAATATGTTGGTTAAATCGCGCATAGCTGCGAATCATTTGGACAACCTTGCCGCGATGTTTGAAATACTCCACAAATATGGAATGAAGCTCAATCCACTTAAGTGTCACTTCGGGGTAGCCTTTGGAAAGTTCTTGGGGTTCATTGTAAGCGCCAAAGGCATCAAACCAAATCCTAAACAAGTTATCGCTTTACGGGAAGTCGAGGCCCCGAGGAACATGAAATATTTCCAAAGCTTGAACGGAAAGGTTGCAGCACCGAGTCGGTTTTATCTCAAAAGAAACCACTAAATGTATACCGTTCTTTAACGCACTAAAGAAGAGAAAGAAGAACTTCGAATGGAATCAAGGTTGTCAAATGCATTAAAGAGCTACTGTGATATATGGAAACCCCTCCAATCCTATTCAAGCTGGCAGACGGAGAATATTGTACATCTACTTAGAAGTCTCTCCCCATGCATTGAGTGTCGTGCTCATACGAGGAGAATCTAAGATCAGCGACCTGTATATTACATCTTTTAATGGTTCACTGGAGCTGAAAATAACTATCCAAAATTGGAAAAACTGGCATATTGCCTCTTGATCGCATCCAGAAAGTTACGACCGTTCTTTCAAGCACACCCGATCAGAGTGCTGACAGATCAACCCTTGAAGAAAGTGTTATACCGCCCCGAGACCTCTGGATGGCTAATCCAATGGAACATTGAATTAAGTCAGTTCGATATAACATACCACCCTCAAAAGGCGATCAACGGGTAGGCGCTGGCTAATTTCATTGCTGAGTTTACAATATGAGATAACGAGGAATAAATGACTCTGGAAGTGGAGGCACGCTAGAAGTTGTTTGTTGATGGTGCTCTAACAACTTCAGCTTGGGAGCAGGGGTAGTGCTTGAGACTCCCAAAGGACGATCTATTTGCTATGCCTTACGCTTGGAATTCCCTACAACAAATAACGAGGTAGAATACGAAGCATTGATAGCCGGGCTCAAAATTGTGTAGGAACTCAGGATAAAGTCCATACACATCTATAGCGACGCTTAGCTAGTCGTCTGCCAGGTGAAAGGCAAATACTAGGCTCAGGGGGAGAACCTCGCCCTGTACCTATCTAAAGTGTAGGAACTATTGAACGACATCGAGCATTACACATAACTCATATCCCGAGGAAGCAGAACACGAAGGCATATTATCTACCCAAACCGGCCAGTTCCGGAGAAGCTCAGTCATTGGGGCTAGTCCCAGTTGAAACCCTGACTACTCCAAGCATAAGTGATATGGATATCGACTAGATTTTAGCGACAACCAAGGAACCAAAAACATGGATGACACCTATCAAAGACTACCTGCTCGTAGGAACTCTCCCCGTAAACATGAGTCATCAGAAAATCCTTCTCCAAAAGGCACCATGATTCACGGTACAGGATTGGATACTCTACCGAAGGGGATTCTCTACCCCTTTGCTCAGATGTGTAACCAACGACGAAGCTTGAAGGATCCTAGGTGTAGTTCATGAAGACGACTACGGAGATCATACTGGGGGACAATCCCTTGCAAAGAAAGTTCTCTGGTATGGGTATTTTTGGCCAACAATAAACCGCGATGCAGCAGATTATGTCAGATAGTGCGACCAATGCCAAAGATTCAGCAAAATCAAAAGAAATCCTTCGAGGGAGCTAACACAAATGGTCAGTCCATAGTCATTCGCAATCTAGGGAATCTATCTGACTGGTGTATTACCAATGGTTAAAGGAGGAGCCCAATATGTTATCGTCGCTGTTGACTATTTCACCAAATGGGCCAAAGCGGAACCGATGGCCACTATTACCATAAAGAAAGTTATTAACTTCGTTGCTAAAAACATTATTTGCAGTTTTGGTATGTCACAGAAAATCATCACAGATAACAGGACTCAATTCGAAAGCACTGAATTCAAAGACTTTTGCAAACGCTTATGAATCGAGAAAATCTTTTTCGTTGTTGCACATCCGCAAGCAAATAGGCTAGTAGAAGTAGTAAATAAGATCATCAAGTCCACCATCAAAATGCGGCTAACTAAAGCGAAATGAAATTGGTTTGATGAACTTCAACTCACCCTATGAGCTTACAGGACAACACACAAATCTGCAATTGGGCACTCTCCATTCGCCCTGGCATATGGTTCAGAAGCAATGATCTCGGTTGAGCTAGAAGTCCCTTCTCATCAAAGGCGAAACTTCGATCAAAGGTAGAACGAGCAGCTTCTACTCAAGTCGCTCGATATGGTCGATGAGAAGAGGGAAGAAGCCGAATTAAGGACCACCGCTCACCAAAAAAGGGTCGCACGGTACTTCAACTCGAAAGTTCATAACCGCACCTTCGAGGTGGGAGAACTTGTCCTTAAGAGGGTCTACCCTATACCGGGAGCATTTAGACCAAATTGGGAAGGACCATATGTAATCAGTCAGAAGCTAGGTGATGGAACATTCAAGCTAACAACCATTGATGGAGCCCAAATTCCATGAGCATGGAACAGTGAATCGCTACATCATTACTTTATCTAAGACTATCTTATGTATTTCCAATTTCCAGCAAATAAGCCATCCCAAAATAGCGGAGGTATTGTATTTGCCCAACTTTCATTAATAAAATTGCTTTACTTTCTGAACCAATAAAACTATGTTCATAAAAGTAACTACTGAGTCGATGGGCACAAATTGACTTAAAATCATCCGATCGCTACTTAAGATAGTGGAACCACGCTCAAGTACGCTCCACCTACCCGCTGGGTCAACAGAAGCAAATCGACTCAAACCGTTGGATCGGCGAAACACGATCTCTGCCTTCTAAGAAGCGGTGTTGCTTCGACGACACTGGGAAGGCCCAAATCAAAGCCGCGTAGTTCGTAAGCCATGCACCGCCTTTTGGATTATAGGATCACATCTAAGCAAGCACAGCTACCAAAGCTGCGCATTTCATAAGCTGTGCACTGCTTTTTGGATTATGGAATCACATCCAAGGAAGCACAGCTATCAAAGCCATGCATTTCGTAAGCCACGCACAACTTTTTGGATTGTGCAATACATCCAAGCAAGCATTGCTATCAAAGCCACACACTCCCATAAGCCACGGATTACCCCTTGAGCCGTGGAACCACGCTCTCGAAACACGAACTCCTCACGTTACCCGAAGATTAGTAACGTCGAGGAATTCCAAATCGTTCTGGACCGACGAGTCATATCGATCCCAAAAGCCGCGCATCCCCTAAACCGGACACACTCTTAAAAGTGGCGCATTTCATAAGCCGCGCACACTCTTAAGTACCGATATTGTCCTTGCATTGCTGGAAAACCCATTTATTGGAGGACCAATAAGAATCAATCCTTTCCCACTATTAGGAGTAATGGGCATGAATCCAGTAATGTCACACGACTGTGAATCGGTAAAAAATTCTAATTGTTGACCAACAAAATCTCTGGAATCGAGACGCCCAAATCACAAGTTCCCAAAGATAGGAACTGCAAAATAGACTCGGCTACAAACATTCGAGGGATCACACAGATCAACCAGTGATCTGTCAAGTGTTTGAAGTAAACAGCCCCGTGAATTAAGGGCACACACCAATACCCAACCAAAAAACCAAGTACTTCACAGTTCTGTTACTCCAAACAAAAATTTTTGGCAGTAATTATAGGACTAGATAAAATAGTGATAAATAAAATTGGCATAAGTGCATGAAATATATAAGTAGAGAAATAAAGTTACAATCAAAATGTAAATATTGTATTACCTATAACGTTTTCAATGTACAACAACAAACAGCGGGTGTTGTGCCCGCACAATATCGGCTGCTTTCAAGGAACTAAGAACGAGGCCGAGCGTCAGATCATTATTACTCTTCGCGAGAACTGCAAAAGAATAGACGATCATTCAGAAGACTTCTTAGCAGCTAAAGGAATTCAATGCGTGGTGAAAGAAACTTACCCCTCGTGGTCCACAGATGGGTGAATCCCTCTGGACACTTGGCAAAAAAGAACTGATTTTTTAATGAGGGAACCTTGCTAGGAAGATCAAGTATAAGCTTTCGGCTATGTTGCACCTCAATATAAACGAATGACGTGTTAGCCTCTCTCTTTTTAAATAACAAGAGATACTGCAGTTCGCCAAAGCTCGAGGCACGGTTGAGTGTTCGCATGAAAAGAATATACAACCAAGTAAGCATGGCGTAAACATGTGGGAGGATTTGGAATGGAGCCAACCCCATATTCTAAAGAGTCGCCATATGGAAGTGATTAAAGGGGCACTGCACCATACATGCACATGTAGCGATGGCAAGCCACGTATCCGGAAGGTGGCCTATGAGCGGATTCCCCTTTTGACGGCAGAAGCACGTCGTCCTCCGGGATGTCATATTGCGAGAAAATGCTTCGCAATGCCCTGTGTGAAAGGATCGAAAAGGCTTTCTCTGAAGGATCAAGCAGAACCCTGAAGTTGGGGGGAGTGCGGTCGACGACGAAGCCAACTAGGATCATGTGGCCATATTGCCCCGAGTTCATGGAAGTAGCAGGTCTAGCCAGGATCGAAGAAGACTCTGCTTCAGAAATAGGCGAACTTCCTTCAACTGACTTGCGTTGGGAGGATTTGCACGTCATTTTATATAAGAAAGCTTGTGTTCAAAATGGTCAGGTGCGCCAAATTCTTACACTATAAACACCTAAACTGTTGATACTTAGAATTCAGAAGGAAGTTGACATGTACAAATCACCGATTGGACTCCAAATATTAACTGTAGGTGCGTGTGATGTGTAATCTATGGCTCGACATCCTGAACGGTGTGAACAGACCATTCCCTATAAATGGCTCACTCACACCGGGAATAGCGATCCATATCAGCTATTAATGTCTTTTCTTCTACACTTATCCGTTATCGATCAACGATTGATAACGGATGCGTTGTCTGAAGTAACACAAAAGCTCTTTTGGTTCCAGGTACACCGATTGTGCAATGACAAGACCAAACCAATACGAACAATTATAGACCGATGAGTTCGAATCGAGAAGAAAATTATCATCATAAGTTGATTTTAGTTTCCTGGAAAGTGATAACAACCTTAGTTGCATGTAAGATGCTATCCTAAGTTAATATCACCTCCCAGAAAAACCAAAATCAACCCGCAATCCACAGGATGTCATGCCAGAATCGATTGTGAAACTTGGTACAAGTTAATTCTGATTCTATGGATGAAGATAGCAAAACATGTCGAGCATCGGGGCAAAACCCTAGCTTCGTTCCATGAAGAAATTCGAACTCGATTTACTATCTTCTTCCATAAAATCACAATCAGCTCGAATCTTCCACTGCATCCGTCATCAATAGAACCACACCATTGATCAGTGATGTAATATTACGTCAAAATCCACTTCATCGACCTTCGAAATTGAGAAAAATGATGATCTTGGATTCAAGATAGCTTGAACTAGGGTGTTAGGCGAATTGGATCTGTAGCACTCCAAGGTAGGTGTAATCGCGGTGGTGGTGGCTTCAGAAGGCGGAAGTAGGTGGTGCTAGGGTAGAAGATTAACGGCGGTGACCCTTTGACAATAGCGGGTGATGGATCAGCGAAAGCTTCGTGAATTTTGGTTCGGTTCGGCTGGAAAATGCAAACTGAAAAAATGGAGATCTGAACCCTCTTATAAAAAAAGAGAAAATTTTCCCTGAGTACTTGGATTGGTGCCAATCTGATCTAATTATATCGGTACCGATCGAATTTAGTTCCCCCAAATGACCTCAAACTTTCCTTGTTTGCCCAACTCGATGTTGGTATTCATTCTAGAGGCTATCAAGTCAAGATCACTATGTAATTATGACTAATGAAGATTTCCACTAAGGACTGGATTGTAACGACCCGTATTTTTACGGATCGACAAGTTCGTCAAAATCTGGAAATTTTGCATCTTTAAGTCATTTCAGATTTTTAGGCAGATTTGTCTAAGTCCTAGGTCGTGAACGACCTAAGAGCTAAGTCGTGACCGAGTTAAGGAATTCGGCGAGTTAGTGTTAGGTCGTGGGTTAGTTGGAGCGACCTATAGAATTATGCAACCTAGGATTTAGTTAAGTATTAGGTCGGCAGGGTGAGTTAACGACCTAAAGAACTGACCGACTTAAGGTTATGGCGACTCAAGGGTAGGCATACCTAGTGGAGTAAGCGACCTAGTGGTTACTGGGTTAGTGTGGTTAGGTCGGCAACGACTTAGAGCGTATAGAAGTTAGGTCGGTTGGACGAGTTAGTGGGTTGACCGACTTATGATTTTAGACGACTTAAGGTTAGAGTTAGGTCGTAGTGACCGAGTTAAGGGATAGGTCGCTATGTGTTAGGTCGTCTGGTAGCTTGGTTGGTTAGGTCGTAAGCGACCTAAGGGTTAAGTTGTTACCAAGTTAAGTCGACTGGGTGGGTTAGCGACCTAAGGAGTTAACAAGTTGGCAACCTTAAGAGTTAGCCTATGTGTTAAGTCGTAGACGACTTAGGGGTTGAGTCGTAACCCAGTTGTTTGTTAAGTCGTAGAAGCACAGATCTGTTAAGTCGTATCTTCTGCCAAGTTATAAGTCGTGACTAGTGGTAAGTCGTAGGCGCGCATGCTATAAGTCGTGACCGACTTAGGAGATAGCAGTTGTTAGGTCGCAGATGCTTCTAGTTAAGTCGTAGGATGGCAAAGCTTTAGGTCGTAGGTCGGCATAGTGTTAAGTCGGCAGCGACTTAAGAAGATAGCCGAGTTACGACTTAGGGTATTTTCTGCTATAAATAGGAGAGCTTCTCTTCATTTTTGGGATTCGGATTTTGAAGCGACGAAGTGCTGCCATTTTGAGAGCTCGACTTCTACACTTCTTCACTTCTTTTCTCCACTCTAATCTAGTGCTTCCATCCATCCAAATCGAAGATCAAGATTGAAGATTCAAGAGCTTAGATTGAAGATCTTCATCTTTTCAAGAGAGATTTCTTCGTTCAAAGCAGATTCGTGATAGATCAAGCTTGATCCTTCGCTGTCCAGATCTGAAGCGTGTTGATTTGGGTTTGTTTAAGTGATTTGGTGAGTTGTGATTATCTCTCACACGGATCCAAAGGAGTATATCGAATTGTTGGCTCGATTTGGTGTTAAAATAGTGATTTCCATGCATTTTCTTCATCCTAAGTGTAGATCCATATAGATCCATTGTTCATGATGATGTTACATCCATTTTATCATATGTTAACCTATGCAAGTTCATTCATCAAGTTTGTAGAGATATAATCCATGTTTTCATGCTTATTGGACTTTCAACTCTTTAATTACGAAAATGCCATTATTGTTATAATTGTCTACTTAGATCATTTTTGAATGCTTGATTGCTTGGATTGATGTTTGATTTGATTGATTGTTATGAACTAGATGATTGATGATTAGATTTAGATCGAAGGTGATTCAAAAGCTAAGGGAAAGGCTCTTGAATTGGAAAAGCTGCTCGTGGCATATGTAGCGGGATGATGAAGCTCTTATGCATAGATTTGATGATGTGATGTTGAGATGAGGCTTTGCGAGGATGTAATGAAGTGATGCAATCATGTGATGAAGACTTGGTCTAATCCAGACGGGATCATTCCAAGCATGTTGATAACTCGGTGATATGATTCGAGTTGAGGATAATGAATGGATATGAGAATAGTCGTCGAGGAGGATGACTAGGAGGCTTGGATAGCATCGTTGTTGAAGGTTCTAGCATGCTCTAAGCAAGAGTACGTTTGGGCAGATTCGATAGTCCCAACGGCTAACTGTTGATGGTCGAGTACTCTGGGCAGATTCGATATTCCTAGGCACGGGCTGCGACGACGTGCGGGAGTTATGTCTAGAACCGGGGTTTCCATTATCCCTTGACGGACGGCTGAAAGAATGTGCCGGTCATTCAATTAACGGTGATATTGAAGCAATGATAACAGTGATAGCCAGAGTCATGGATGTTTGGTTGTAACGTCATTTCGGACTCAAGAGCGGTATTTTCTGGGTGCTTATCTGATTTAGGCCTTGGTACTTGGAAAACATCGCCCTTGACTCGAGTGATAGTAGCTTTACTTTAAATTGTATGCTCTGCTATGTTTACTTCTGCTTAGTGTGTGTCTGGGGGCTATCACTGTAGAATGAGGTTGGAGTGGGAGGGTTGTATTCCTATTCCTTTTCCTTTATGCTCTTTTGGTATGTTGTTAGTTAATTTACTGCTCACTAAGACTGTTGTCTGACTCAAGGCTTTATGTTTTTAATTCTTATTGCCTTGGGCTGTTCGTTCATTTTGGGACGGGCAGACTAGGTAGCAGGTGACAGGTGCTGTTCTCTTCTCACGATGCTGATATCGAAGACGAGCTGGAGGGTTGCATATTATCTTCTTATTATATGTACTGGATATTCCGCTGTTTTGTATTCTCTGAGAGATATGTAGTGAGGCTTGATGTATTGACTATGTGGATGCTTGTATTCAACTATTATGGAGTTTGTATGATGTCATTTTGTTCTGTAAAGCTTCACTATACATATGTTCTATTGTATTTTTTTTCCATGCGCTGTGAGTAATACGATAGATTCTGTTGTTTTAATCTTACCTTGACAATCGTCCATGGTCGCCTGGCACACTTTACAGCGCCCTATCTTTAGATTCGGTGCAGGGGTCATGGGCGGTCGTCATATTTGGTATCAGAGCATTGGTTAATCGATTTTACCCAACGCTCACCGTCGTAACTACGTATGAGAGACGTAATTGTAATTTGGATGGATGAATACTATATATAATATAGTAGCTTAGTAGAGTTTGAGTCCTTTATGCAGTTGTTTCTCTAGATGTTCTAATCATTCCTTTTTATAGATATTGAGAATGAGTCGAAGAGGGAGACCAGCTGCTAGGGAAGGCCATGCTACTGAAGAGACTGCTGATTATGCAGCCATGTTCGAAGCTATGATGACTTCGATCATGAGGAGGATACCAGTTCCGGGGGCAGCAGTTGATGTTGGAGTTCAAGTTCAAACTCCGAAACCAGTGGATTTTGCTAAGTTGTGCAAGGACTATACTGCTCTTGGAGGGAAGGTTTTCTTGGGAACAGAATCAACTATCGAAGTCCAGAGATGGATAGATGCTTGTAGAAGGATCTTTGGTGATTTGGGAATTGATGATGCAACTAAGAGGAAGTTGGCATCAAGGCAGCTTCAAGGGAGAGCCTCTGATTGGTGGAACTCTATTACCATCACTACTCCGGAAGAAGAGATTACTTGGGAGCAATTCCAAGTCAGATTTGAAGCTAAGTTCATTTCTACAGCTCAGAAGTCTGTTCTGTTCAAGAGGTTTGTGGAGCTCAAGCAGGGTGGAAGATCTGTTCTTGAGTATGTTTCTGAGTTTGAAGCTTTGTCCAAGTATGCCCGGTCATATATTGAGTCTGCTTACCAGAAGAATGAGAAGTTTGTGACAGGCTTGGACAGTTATCTTGGGAGACAGTTGGTGGATCATTTGGACGATTCATTTGAGAAGCTTGTGGAGAAAGCTCTCAGGCATGAGAGTCTATTTCCTAAGGATGGATCTGTTGTTACTGTGACCAGGGAAGAGTCTAAACCCCAGCAGGGTGGAAGCAAGAAGAGGAAGCAGCAGCAGCAGAAGGGTAAGGATGGCCAGAAGAAGCCGAAAGGCGAGGTGACTTGCTACAACTGTCAGCAGAAGGGCCATTTCTCGAAGGATTGTAAGAATCCTAAGGTGCCGATGAAGTGTCATAACTGTGACAAGCCGGGGCATTTCAGGAAGAATTGTCCAGAACCAAGGAAGGATAGGCAGATTGTGCAAGCTTATGCTTTGGGAGCTGTTCCGTCGTCTTCGAAAGCTCCTACTGCTGAAGAGAAGGGAAAGAGTGTGGTTGTTCAAGGTACTCTTTTCCTATGTGGTGTTCCAGTTAGAGTTCTGTTTGATACTGGAGCGTCGCATTCATTTGTTTGTAATGAACTCGTAGGCCGGTTAGATTTGAAGCCGGATATTGTTAATAGGCCATTGGTTGTGACTAATCCAGTTGGGGGTTCGTCTTGTTTGTGTATGTTATGCCGTGGTCTAGTTGTATCGAGTCATGGTTGCTCTTTTGTTTGTGATTGCTTTGTTCTGAACTTTGCGGGGTTCGGAATTATTTTGGGTATGGACTGGCTTAGGAAGTATGCGGCTAAGGTTGATTGCGAGAGGTTGGAAGTGACAGTCGAGAATGTGGAGGGGCGAAAGGTTGTAATACGATGTAAGCATGAGGAAGGCATCTTCATGAGCTTCATGTATTCGCTAGTTGTTCCACGGGATGGACTGTCTTTAGTGCCAATCGCAAATAGATTCGAGGATGTCTTTGACGAAGTCAAAGGGTTGCCGCCGCATAGAGAGATCGAGTTTCGAATAGATCTAGTTGAAGGAGCCAGACCTGTTGTGATGCCTCTTAGGCGGATGGCGCCTAGGGAACAGCAGGAGTTGAGGGTACAAGTTGATGATCTTTTGCAGAAAGGATTCATTCGGCGTAGTGTGTCCGAGTGGGGTGCACCAGTTGTGTTTGCAACCAAGGCAGATGGGTCGTTGAGATTGTGCGTCGATTATCGTGAGCTGAATAAGGTGACTAAGAAGAACAAGTATCCATTGCCGAGAATAGATGACTTGTTTGATCAGCTTCACGAAGCCAAGGTGTTTTCTCAGATGGATTTGGCAACGGGATTTCACCAGTTGAGAGTGGCTAAGGATAGTGTGCCGAAGACTGCTTTTCGGACACCATCTGGTTTCTTTGAGTGGCTGGTAATGCCGTTTGGATTGACTAACGCGCCAGCATATTTTGTGGATCTTATGAATAGAGTGTTCAGAGATCAGTTGAACAAGTTCGTACTTGTGTTCGTGGATGATATTCTGATTTATTCCAGAACTGAAGAAGAGCACAAGACGCACTTGCATATTGTTTTGGAGATCTTAAGGAAACATCAGCTGAAGGCTAAGTTTTTGAAGTGTCACTTCTGGAAGAGTGAAGTGAGGTTCTTAGGCCATGTGATTTCTGGAAATGGAATAGCAGTTGATCCCGCTAAGGTGGCAGCAATCCAGGATTGGGTTAGACCTAAGAATGCATCGGATGTGAGAAGTTTTCTTGGATTAGCAGGATATTATCGACGGTTTATCAAAGACTTCTCCAAGGTAGCTGCACCGTTAACGGGATTGACGAAAAAGAACCAAGTGTTCAGTTGGGATGCTAAGTGTGAGCAAGCTTTCGGAATCCTGAAAGAGAGATTGACGAGTGCTCCTGTTTTGACTATTCCAAGTGGGAATGATGAGATGGTGGTTTACACCGACGCATGTGGTACTGGACTTGGAGCAGTGCTGATGCAGAAGGATAAAGTTGTTGCGTATGCCAGTCGACAACTGAAGCCGCATGAAAGGAATTACCCAACTCATGATTTGGAATTAGCGGCGATTGTATTTGCTCTGAAGATGTGGAGACATTATCTGTTGGGAGTTCGATTCGAGTTGTTTACGGATCACAAGTCGCTGAAGTATCTTTTCTCCCAAAAGGATTTGAATCTTCGGCAGCAACGTTGGCTAGAGTTTTTGGCATCATATGATTTTGGTATAGCTTATACTCCGGGAAAAGGTAACGCAGTGGCAGATGCGTTAAGTCGAAGACATGCAGGATTGGGAGCCATGTTTTCTGAATGGAAGAATCTCGAGTATTTAGCTAGATTTGACTTCAGGCCTAGATGCGAATTGGAACCTGAGATGTTGGCAAACTTATCAATAAGACCCACTCTTGTGGAAATGATTGGCGAGAGCCAAAAGCGAGATGATAAGCTTGTCAAGATTATCCATGAATTGGAATCTGGATTGGATCCGGAAAAGGATAAAGGATTCGAGGTCGATCGAGAGGGTTGGCTTCGGAAGCAAGGACGACTAGTTGTTCCCGATATAGATGAATTGAGGAGTGAAGTTCTGAAGGAAAGTCATCACTCAAAGTTGACAATTCATCCAGGTGAAATAAGATGTATCGGGATATGAAGAGAACCTACTACTGGGAAGGTATGAAGAAGGATGTTGGAAATTTTATTTCCAAATGTATGAACTGCCAGTTGGTAAAAGCCGAACAGAAGAAGCCAAGTGGATTGCTTCAGCCATTAGAAGTTCCTACATGGAAGTGGGAACAAGTGTCGATGGATTTTATTGATGGATTGCCTAGAACCAGAACGGGAAATGAAGGGATTTGGGTTATCATTGATCGTTTGACCAAGAGTGCAAGATTCATTCCTGTTCGATCGACTAGGACGGCATTAAAGTTGGCTGAGTTGTATGTTAAGTGGATAGTTCGATTCCATGGTATTCCGAAGAGTATAGTGAGCGATCGAGACCCATTGTTCACTAGTGGATTTTGGAAGAGCTTCCAGGAAGTCTTGGGAACCGAGTTGTGTTTGAGTACAGCTTATCATCCCCAAACGGATGGTCAGACCGAGAGAGTCAACCGGGTTTTGGAAGACCTTCTCAGAGCTTGTGTTTTGGACTTCGGAGGATCATGGGAAGATCACCTGCATTTGGTGGAGTTTGCGTACAACAATAGTTACCAGTCAAGTATTGGTATGGCACCATATGAGGCATTGTATGGAAGACCGTGTAACTCTCCGACATGTTGGTTGGAAACTGGAGAAAAGCTGATGCTTGGGCCAGAGATGATTCGACAGACTTCGGATTGCATAGAGATCATTCGGCAACGAATGAAGGCAACCCAAGACCGTCAGAAGAGTTATGCCGACAAGCGTCGAAAGGATTTGGAATTCGACGTAGGAGATATGGTTTTTGTGAAGATTTCTCCACTGAAGAATGTTGTTAGATTCGGGAAGAAAGGAAAATTGACTCCGAGATTTGTTGGACCATTTCCGATCATCGAGCGAATTGGAAAGCTCGCTTATAGATTGGATTTACCGGAGAAGATGTCGGGTGTGCACAATGTTTTTCACGTATCATATCTATGGAAGTATGTGCACGACTCGAATACCGTGGTTTCTGTTGATAGCTATGAAGATTTCGAAGTTGATCCAGTCGATAGAAGACCTCGTAAGCCGCTTCGTGTTGTTGAAACTGACACGAAACAGCTCAGGAGGAAGGTAGTTAAGTTGCTCAAGATACAATGGAGTGATGATGATAACGACTGTACGTGGGAGGTGGAAGAGAGGATGAAGGCAGCTCATCCTGAACTCTTCAAGGTATGGCCCTAAGGTGTCGTGTCATCTCGCGATATTGTAACTTGTTCTAATTTTAGAATTCTGTACGCTAAGTTAGAATTGGATGCATGGTTTGTTGATTGCTATGGATGGTAGGCGTACAGAATAGTTTTTGATTGCTTGGAATTTCGGGGGCGAAATTCCTAAGGGGGAGAGAATGTAACGACCCGTATTTTTACGGATCGACAAGTTCGTCAAAATCTGGAAATTTTGCATCTTTAAGTCATTTCAGATTTTTAGGCAGATTTGTCTAAGTCCTAGGTCGTGAACGACCTAAGAGCTAAGTCGTGACCGAGTTAAGGAATTCGACGAGTTAGTGTTAGGTCGTGGGTTAGTTGGAGTGACCTATAGAATTATGCAACCTAGGATTTAGTTAAGTATTAGGTCGGCAGGGCAAGTTAACGACCTAAAGAACTGACCGACTTAAGGTTATGGCGACTCAAGGGTAGGCAGACCTAGTGGAGTAAGCGACCTAGTGGTTACTGGGTTAGTGTGGTTAGGTCGGCAACGACTTAGAGCGTATAGAAGTTAGGTCGGTTGGACGAGTTAGTGGGTTGACCGACTTATGATTTTAGACGACTTAAGGTTAGAGTTAGGTCGTAGTGACCGAGTTAAGGGATAGGTCGCTATGTGTTAGGTCGTCTGGTAGCTTGGTTGGTTAGGTCGTAAGCGACCTAAGGGTTAAGTTGTTACCAAGTTAAGTCGACTGGGTGGGTTAGCGACCTAAGGAGTTAACAAGTTGGCGACCTTAAGAGTTAGCCTATGTGTTAAGTCGTAGACGACTTAGGGGTTGAGTCGTAACCCAGTTGTTTGTTAAGTCGTAGAAGCACAGATCTGTTAAGTCGTATCTTCTGCCAAGTTATAAGTCGTGACTAGTGGTAAGTCGTAGGCGCGCATGCTATAAGTCGTGACCGACTTAGGAGATAGCAGTTGTTAGGTCGCAGATGCTTCTGGTTAAGTCGTAGGATGGCAAAGCTTTAGGTCGTAGGTCGGCATAGTGTTAAGTCGGCAGCGACTTAAGAAGAGAGCCGAGTTACGACTTAGGGTATTTTCTGCTATAAATAGGAGAGCTTCTCTTCATTTTTGGGATCCGGATTTTGAAGCGACGAAGTGCTGCCATTTTGAGAGCTCGACTTCTACACTTCTTCAATTCTTTTCTCCACTCTAATCTAGTGCTTCCATCCATCCAAATCGAAGATCAAGATTGAAGATTCAAGAGCTTAGATTGAAGATCTTCATCTTTTCAAGAGAGATTTCTTCGTTTAAAGCAGATTCGTGATAGATCAAGCTTGATCCTTTGCTGTCCAGATCTGAAGCGTGTTGATTTGGGTTTGTTTAAGTGATTTGGTGAGTGGTGATTATCTCTCACACGGATCCAAAGGAGTATATCGGATTGTTGGCTCGATTTGGTGTTAAAATAGTGATTTCCATGCATTTTCTTCATCCTAAGTGTAGATCCATATAGATCCATTGTTCATGATGATGTTACATCCATTTTATCATATGTTAACCTATGCAAGTTCATTCATCAAGTTTGTAGAGATATAATCCATGTTTCCATGCTTATTGGACTTTCAACTCTTTAATTACGAAAATGCCATTATTGTTATAATTGTCTACTTAGATCATTTTTGAATGCTTGATTGCTTGGATTGATGTTTGATTTGATTGATTGTTATGAACTAGATGATTGATGATTAGATTTAGATCGAAGGTGATTCAAAAGCTAAGGGAAAGGCTCTTGAATTGGAAAAGCTGCTCGTGGCATATGTAGCGGGATGATGAAGCTCTTATGCATAGATTTGATGATGTGATGTTGAGATGAGGCTTTGCGAGGATGTAATGAAGCGAGGCAATCATGTGATGAAGACTTGGTCTAATCCAGACGGGATCATTCCAAGCATGTTGATAACTCAGTGATATGATTCGAGTTGAGGATAATGAATGGATATGAGAATAGTCGTCGAGGAGGATGACTAGGAGGCTTGGATAGCATCGTTGTTGAAGGTTCTAGCATGCTCTAAGCAAGAGTACGTTTGGGAAGATTCGATAGTCCCAACGGCTAACTGTTGATGGTCGAGTACTCTGGGCAGATTCGATAGTCCTAGGCACGGGCTGCGACGACGTGCGGGAGTTATGTCTAGAACCGGGGTTTCCATTAGCCCTTGATGGACGGCTGAAAGAATGTGCCGGTCATTCAATTAACGGTGATATCGAAGCAATGATAACAGTGATAGCCAGAGTCATGGATGTTTGGTTGTAACGTCATTTCGGACTCAAGAGCGGTATTTTCTGGGTGCTTATCTGATTTAGGCCTTGGTACTTGGAAAACATCGCCCTTGACTCGAGTGATAGTAGCTTTACTTTAAATTGTATGCTCTGCTATGTTTACTTCTGCTTAGTGTGTGTCTGGGGGCTATCACTGTTGAATGAGGTTGGAGTGGGAGGGTTGTATTCCTATTCCTTTTCCTTTATGCTCTTTTGGTATGTTGTTAGTTAATTTACTGCTCACTAAGACTGTTGTCTGACTCAAGGCTTTATGTTTTTAATTCTTAATGCCTTGGGCTGTTCGTTCATTTTGGGACGGGCAGACTAGGTAGCAGGTGACAGGTGCTGTTCTCTTCTCACGATGCTGATATCGAAGACGAGCTGGAGGGTTGCATATTATCTTCTTATTATATGTACTGGATATTCCGCTGTTTTGTATTCTCTGAGAGATATGTAGTGAGGCTTGATGTATTGACTATGTGGATGCTTGTATTCAACTATTATGGAGTTTGTATGATGTCATTTTGTTCTGTAAATCTTCACTATACATATGTTCTATTGTATTTTTTTTCCATGCACTGTGAGTAATACGATAGATTCTGTTGTTTTAATCTTACCTTGACAATCGTCCATGGTCACCTGGCACACTTTACAGCGCCCTATCTTTAGATTCGGTGCAGGGGTCATGGGCGGTCGTCACATGGATAGTTAGCCGGAACGTCATAGGTAGCTACTCAAGGAAGCTAGATACGACGAATAAAGCTCCAGGAAACGAAAACCGAAAGATGAATAATTCCAGTGCACGCCTTGTTTCCAACAAAAGCGTGCTCTGAGGGCAAATGTTAACTGGGTTTTTAACCCAGCAGAATTCAAAAGAAGTTAGAACATTCAAATTGCGTCAGCACAACTCGAAACTTGACTGAAAGACCTAAAAGTATATAACAAAGAAACCCAGGATGTTTGGACTAAAAATATGCCAAGTATTTGGATCGGCACCGATCCGACCCAATTGGATTCGTACCGATCCAAATTATTGACATGTGGATTAGAGAATCCACATGCGTTATATTCCTACATCTCTCCTAAACTTATCTACCAAGTTTGATAACATTCTGAGCACCCAAGTTGAAGAAATCAAGACTTATTTGATTTAGATTATAGTTCAATGTAATTTACTAGTGAACCATCGTCAAAACAAGTTGACAAGCTATGAAATTACATATGGAACCTCGCATGCAAGAAAAGAAGCTAACGAAGGAGTTGTGCAAAAATTTCACATTTTGGATCGGTACCGATCTGAGCCAATTGGATCGGTGCTGATCCAAATAGTTAGTTCGAAAATGCCCCCAAACTTTACATGCCTCCTCCTATGGATAACTACAGGCTTCTGGTACTCTGGTTCCGATCCAAGTGCTATCTAAATCCTATAAATACCATCCTATCTTTAACAGAGATGGGGCTGGCTACTTCGATCACTGAAAACTCTGCTACTAAGATTCTTCAACCTTCCTCCTCCTCATAATGGCTACCATGGGACAATTGAGATCTTTCCTTTTGTCTCCATCAATGGTGGTTGAATCTTTCCTCGTTCAATTATTAGAATTGTAAACAGCTTGTACTTGTGATTAATAGTCAATCTATCAATAAAATCTATAAAGTGGACGTTGGCTTCATTAACAGCCGAACCACTATAAAAATCTTGTGTTTCTCTACTTTATTTTGTCTTTTCTACAATGTGGAGTGTGTTTAGCTCTACTTTATTTGTCCTAATAAATAGGGCTGATGCTTTCACAATCATATCAGGGTGTTGATCCATTTTTTGGGTTAACAACGACCAACTTGTTGAAACTGAGATTCAAATTACAGTCACTGCAATGAAATATGGAGTACTCCATCTCTCTCGGTCCTTGCATCGTATATGAGAAGCTGTAACCATATGTAGCAACCAACCAAAGTCATATAAGCATATTCATAACATCAATCTTACTTGTATCAACTTACGTATTCACAAAACTCATTAACTTTAATATCACTCCAAACAAGATTACGTACAACATACAACGTCCCAACACTGTCATTCAATCAATATTAAGTGCCTTATCCCATCTATGTAGGCCTTTCATGGTCCAGGTTCAGTTTGGTCTCAACACGAAAATTCAGATGTCCGACATATTCATTCAAACGCCTAAGACAACATTCTGACATCTGAAGTTATAATTTAGACGTCTAAATGCTTGAAGGATTAATTCTTTTATCTTTTCAGTTAGCTGGTCACTTAATTCAACCATCTTATCACAATTTCTAACGTCTAATCTAAAATTTCAAACAACTGAATTATTTAAACAAGAACTAAAACATTCTGGGTTTTATACTGTCAATTTTCAGACATCTAAATATTAATTGCAAACGTCTAATTGGCTATATAATTCGAGTTTTCGCTATTTTGATGAGTTTTCCCTTAAGTATTGAAGTTATTCTTCATTTAAACTATATGCTTCTGTAATATCCTCCATTTCAAAACCCAAAGATGGAACCCCAAGGTGCTATAATCACCTTAAGATTATCTTTCGACGATAGAACGAGTATAATGTTTTCAAACAACTTTAAGTAAACATAGTAACCAAATACATTTCATTACCCAAGATTGAAAAAATATTCTATACATAATTATCTTTAACCCAAAAAGTGCCCTCGTTGGGGTTAAATATAAGTTGAACATAGCTACTAGTATCATACCGGACATGTGAAGATTATAACATGAACACTAATATAGTGGAATAACACAACTTTTATTTATAACCAGGTCTCCCGCTTTGTCTTTGGTATTATTTATTTGTCTTACCTAAGCATCTTGTTTACTTCCATAAACTAGCTTACTCAAAAGCGTACATACGAATTTATGAGGAAAACAATAATAAAAACATGGCTTAGACATAATGTCTGATATGAGTAATATATTAGCCTAAACACAATATATAGTGAGACTATGCCACTGAAGCATGGAATGGGTTTTCCCTTACTATTCAACAACATCAGTTCATCAATATGATATAAATATAAGTCATTTTATCATGCCTAGGCATTCTCTATACTTATTACCACATCATGACTAAGTTGTTCATCTATCTTACCACTTAAGCCTTATCTTGTTTCTTAGAATTACCAAGGTAATTATGTTTTCAGTTTCCATGAAGGCCTTATGCCTTTATCATTACTTCAAGTTATATTTCTCTTACTTTCGGCCACCTCTAGGGCCTTACAATTTCCTAGAATCTTAACGTCGTATTTATTTTACCTTTGGCTGCTACTAAGGCCTTATATCTTTTTCATATCTTAACGTCATATTTATTTTATTTCGGTTGTTACTAAGGCCTTTTACCACGTTCCTTTGTATATAGAACTAGTTTAAGCATTGGGCTACCACAAAGGCCTTACCCCATTACCGAACGCAATGATACCTTCGATTTTTTTGTTTCCACACAGGCCTTATACCAGCACCTTAATATATTGTCATCTTTAGACAACTACTTCCACACAGTCCTTACACCACACTATCGAATGCAATACTGTTTTGGACATTGGGCTGCCACGAAGGCCTTACGCCATGTTAATGAATGTAATGTCATTTTGGACATTGGATTGCCATGAAGGTCTTATGCCAAGTTACCAAATGCAATGCCTTTCCATTTTGGACATTGGGCTGCCACAAAGGTTTTACGCTACGTTACCGAAATCAATGTTTTACATAGACTCTAGGTTGCCACACAAGCCTTAGACCTTGTTATCGAATGCAATGTCATAATAGGACATTGGGTTGCCACATAGGTCGTACACCTCATTATCGAAATTGATGTCTTAGACTCTAGGTTTCCTCACAGGCATCGCACCTCATTTACCGAAATCAATGTCACTTTGGACATTGGGCTACCACACAGGCCTTATGCCTTGTCACCAAAATTAATGTCTTACTTAAATTTTTAGGTTGTCACAAAGGCCTGCCACCTTCTTATTTGTACGATCATGAATAAGCTTTCAGATGGCCCCTATGACCTTACACCAAAACCACTGTCTTAATATTAACTTTTCCCCGAAAGCTAATAAATTTTTGCTAACACAATCATCGGTCTCATCTAGGAAAGCAAGGTTCATTCATGAGTTCGTTTTAGCTCATCTTCATGCCTTCATGTTAGGCCTTGGTATGCCCCTTTCATCTTTAAACAACTCTTTCCTTCACGTGATACTCATGTATTGGCCTCCAATTGCAAACTTCTCCCTTGGCTACTGCCTTTGTGTTTCCTTTATTTTTGTCAAGTTTATTACACTTCAAATTTACTTAGTCTTTCACTAGTTCATTATAACTTTCGGATACTGTCTAGTCCTCCTGCAACTGTATTCTCATGTGCCACTTAACCTAAACTACATGCAGTAAAGCCTGACATCTGAATGTGTCCGGCACCCGCCTTTACATGTGTTGCCTTTAGATTTGTTCAGCCACCACTTTTAGTTAGTGACAATGTCCTTTATATTATTTTTACAGCACCTTCATAAGATTTTGTCCCCTTATTGTAGTCATGTAATTTGCATGCATAATTAATTCTCGGCTGCCTTAACATTTGGTTTCGACGTTCAAATTCAACTTCTGAAAATAATCATTTTCAACTGGGAATATGTGTAAAATTCTAAAAATTACAAATAAATTCTTTAGTAAATTTTTACCAACATTGTTATTTTTTAGTCACCTTCCCTTATTTATTTACTACAAGGTTTCATCCAAAAATTCAGAGCTAAATATTTTGATAAGGGAAATCTTTTGACTCAAATCTATTCTCTAAAAATATGTTTAGAACATCATTTTAAATTTTCATATCATTTCGAATCATTTAAGTAGGGAATCATAGCAAACATCTGTTAGTAAAGTCATTTTACCCTAGAACATCCATTAAAACATTTAAAACTTATGATCTCTATCATATTAGCCATAACCGTGTCTAGTCAATTATGAAAACAATAAAAGGATTGATGTATTACTCACCTAAATTTTTGGGTCAGCTAGATCATTAGACTTCTTAGGTTTTCTTAGACTTTTACCTTCCTTTTCTTTTTCTTATTCTACGGTCGTTGCGACCATTAATGAGTTCTTTTAGAGCTTTTGGTTTTGTTTGTAAAATGAAGGAATGCATGGATAAGATGGTAGTTACTTTGTTTTATTACACCCTACCTTGACGAGTTGGGTTGTCGGTCCTTATAACCCTCTTTTTTTATTCACTTAAACCAAATTGTAATGTGACAAGTGTATGCACACCCAACTACTTACATTTCTCATTTTATTTTATATGGCAATAAGTAAATATATGTTCCCCGGATATTTACATTGTTATTACTAAACTTTCTCGTGGTTAAATCATATTTAACCTTTTAAGTTGGTGATTAATTCTCTAGTTAATTACTTATTAATTTATAGGGTATTACAGGCTTCCCTTGATAGGAATATCATTCCAAAATTCAAATAAGGTACAATAGTGATTTATACTTTCCTACGCCTACTCTAGCATAAACACATAAGTTCCCTACCTATGTGTTGCATACAAAATGTACAAGTGCGTCTACCAATACATATCAAAAATCAACCATAATAACAACATACATATATGATCTGTAACACATGTAGAAAACATACAAGCTAAGTCAAAAAAAACAACTCGGGATAAGTCCTCCCTACTCCATCTTATGTTTCCCAAGCATAATCCTCTTGGTCCTCATCCAACTAGGCCCGTACAAGTTTCATTTCCTTATTCTAAAGCTTCTTTACATCTTGGTCTATAACCTAAATAGGAATTCTAACATAAGTCATATTTGATTCAACAACCAAGTCAACCGTAGCTCATGAATTTACAACCGCCTCAGTGTCACAAATACACTTAAATGTCATACACGAAACACATTATGGACCCCGGTAAACGAACTTGGTAAATTTACCCTATATGATACCTTTTCGATTCCCTCTGCTATCAGAAATGGGCCAACGCATCTTGGCGCTAACTTTCCAGCCTTTTTGAACCTCATGGTGCCTCTCATTGACAAAATCTTAACAAACACATGATCTCGTAGATCAAACTCCAAGTCCTTCCTCCTTCTATCAGCATAGCTCTTCTGCCTTGATTGGGCACCTTTTGTTCTTTGTCAAATTAATTGACCTTTTTCGAAATTTCTCTAAAAAGATCTGGTCCCAACATGAGCCTATATCCCATTTTGTACCAACATACAAGAGAATTACATGGTCTTCCATACATCGCCTTAAAATGTGTCGTTCCTATACTATATTGGTAACAATCGGTGTATGAAAATTCCTTTAAGTGTAAGTGATCTTCTCAAGATCCACTGAAATCTAATACATAAACCCATAACAAGTCTTTAATTACTCTATCGACCCTCTCAGACTGTCCTTTGATCTGAGGATGGTATGCTGTACTCATACAAAACATTGAACCAAGACACACTATAGGATCCGCCATAACTTACTGACAACCAATGGGTCTCGGTCACTAACTATAATACTTGGAACTCCATGTAATATCAATATAGTTTTCACACATATCTTGTCCAACTCTTAACTAAGGGAAGGCCGAAGCCAAATCTACTTACGAGAATACCTTGGTTCCATTCAAATGATCAAACAAATCATTAATCCTTAAAAAAGGGTATCTATTCTTCATAGTTCTCTTATTCAGCTTCTGATAGTCAATACATAGCCGAAGATCCTCATGATGAGCTACTTGGCCTTACAAAGCTCTTGCTTTCCAACTCTACCAGTTGCTTCTTGAAATACTTCATCTCTTTTGGCGACATTCTGTTAGGGTGTCTCAATACTATAGTCCTTTCGACACAATATATCTTTGCATCGAAGCATTCTAACCAATCCATCCTAAAAATAAATTCGAAGCCTATGAAGTCAAATATGTAGGGATTACCCAAAAACTTACACCCGCCTAACTCAATCTATTAATTAGTGAATTTAAATCAATGAGGGGCATATCCCTCTATCGAATTTACTACACAAATGGAAGTGACTAAATAGGTAACCTCTAACTCAAGTATATCAACCAAGTATTTAGCTATAAATGAATGTGTGGCACCGATATCAAACAATTTTCTAATTGAAATACCAGAAATCAAAGTCACACCTTCTAAGAATTTTCCCTTGTCATTCTCCTTGGCAGATGATCTTCTTCCCCTCGTCCCTTCCATAATAAACACTATTATTTTAAGCTTTGGACAATTGTTTTTCCTATTGCCAAGCTTCTCATAGTTAAATCACTTGACCTTCTCTACTCCCTTCAATTTCAAAAACTTTGATGCATAGTTCCCCACCTTCCCACAATCATAGCTGGTAACTTCAAAAACTTCTTTCTTTCCTTCTCCTTAATCCTTTCCTTTCGGTTGTTGGCCGTTCTACCTTTTTGGGTATGAAGTAAATCTCTTCTTCTTTTCAGCCTAAGCTTTCAGCCTAACACCCCTCATCTTCGTGTACATAATTTCATATCTTTTTACCATATTCAATCCTTTATTGAATGGAAGTGACAGATGAGCCATTGTCTTATCACTCAACACTGGCTTCAACCCCATAATAAACCTCTCCACTTTCTTCCTTAGTGTTCTAATAAGATCCACACAACGCTTCGATAGAGCGTTACTACTACACATACTCCGGTACAGACAAGCTTCCTCGTTGTACTCAATAAGCTCCCAAAACATAGCCAGCAACTCCGATCCAGGAACAAGCTGGTCTCCAAACATGTCTTTAAATCTATCTCACGTAATCTCTACCTCAAAAAAATTTACCTTCACCTTTTCCCACTAAATACTAGCTAGCCCTTTAAATTGCCTAGACACTAACTTCACCTTCTAGGCATCAATAAACTCCGAATCTTCATCAATTCTTTCACATATAAGAGTCCAATCAATTTCTTCCAAACTAGTTTCGTTCCATTAAACATTTCTCCTCCTAGACTTCAAAAATCATTATTCATCATAGCAAAATCTTCCCTAACCAGCTGCACCGGGCCCCTTGGCCCATTCGAGGCATGTGGTGGTAGTTGCTGCCGCACTAAATTTGCCATGAAATGATGGAAAAGCGCATTGATGTTTATGTTTCCCGTAGTTGGAGTAGGCATCTGAACTCATGCCCCAACTCCAACATTCGGGTCAGCTTCCCTTCCTTGGCCATTGGTCTTAGTACGCTCAGCCTCTCTTCTTGCACTTCCTCTTTCTATTGTGATTCGTCCATCTCATTTCCATCTTACTTTTTAGTTAAACAAGTATTCATTAGAAACGGAGATAAAGATAGCGAAACAACAATAAATATACGTGTATATATATATATATCTTCCTATGTATCTATATAGAAAATATAAATACGTTATATATAATAGCATATATCTTCCTTAATATATTGGTTTTCTACTTAGTACTTAAATAGCTCTACTTTAGTAAAATATCCCAAACCTAATATTTGATACCAAACAGTAACAATCTCCTACTTTGAAATCTAAAGATGGAAGTCCAAGGTGTTGTAGTCACCTTGAGACTTTCATTCAGCAATAGAATGAGTTTGGTGTTTTTTAATAGCTTTAAGTAAGCATAGCAACCAAATACATTCCATTACTCAAAACTAACAAAATATTCTTAACATGATTAGCTTTACATTTTTTTAATCTAGAACGTGCACTCATAAGGGTCAAATATAAATACAGCATAAATACTAATGTCATGCCCGACATGTGAAGATGCCGACATGAACACTTATACAGTGGAAATAAAATAACTTTGATGTGCAAAAAAGCCTCCTGCTTCATCTTTGGTATTTCTTATTCGTCTTTCCCAAGCAATCTATCTACTCCCATAAACTTAGCCTACTCTAATGTGCTCTCATGAGCCTCCCGCTTCATCTTTGGTATTCTTTATTCGTCTTTCCCAAGCAACCTATCTACTCCTATAAACTTAACCTACTCGAACGTGTACCCGTGAGTTCATGGAATCTTCCAATCTTGAATAGCTGCTACCTTCGTAGGGTCAATAGCTAACCCTTTCTCGAAGATAATATAATCGAGAAACCTTACCTCCTTCCTCCAAAAATGACACTTTGAGAATTTGGCTTTTAGTTGGTGCTTTTTCAAGGTCTTTAGTACCTCCCTTAAGTGATTTTCATGCTTACCTTCACTTTTAGAGAATACTAGAATATCATCCACAAATACTACGACGAACTTATTTAGTGATTCCTTAAAGACTACGCTTATCAAATCTACAAAGTATGCAAGGGCATATGTCAGCTCTAAAGCATTACTTCCCATTCATACAGCAGTCCGTTTGGAGTGCGAAAAGCGGTCTTCTCCTTGCTATCTTCTGTTAATACCACAGATATTGATTTTGATGACAACAACCATATAAAGATAGGTACTAATGATTTTCCATGTTATATAGAATATTTTGCAAGATATTATACAGGTTTATACAAGTAAGGATAATCGAGTTTGAAGACTGATCAGTAAAAAGGCTAGAGGTCAAGGTTTAGAGATAATCAAGATATTTTAAGACTCATGAGTTTAGAGACAAAGACATGAAGAGTTCAGGACTATATTTTATAGTTAATACAATAGATTAATTTGTTAAAGTCCTTGAATGGCAACTTTCTTTTCTTTGAATACTCTCCCATCAAATTATTTATTTTATCTAATTATTTATTTTATTTTCAAAATATATTTTGTTAAATATTTTATACGATTTTTATACATTAAAGCATTTAAATACCATGCTTAAATGATTTTACAAGAGCTCTGAATTTTGCAACATAATTAAAGTGTTTCTATTTTTCAAAACATATATAAATATGTCGACATGGGCTACATAGGTATGTCGACATATGTACCATTAAAGACATGTCTTTTGAATTTTGAATAGTTGTGATTTCTGGATACATCTCTTCGTGAATAGACACGTCCTTTCAAGCACTATACAAAAGGGACTAGAAAACAAATTTTATTAACTTCTTTCTCTACTTTCTTCTTACTACAAATTCTCATTATATATTTCACAAAGTCCGCTTTCTATATTCTTCAAATTCACTCAAATTCAATCTCTACTTACTATATTCAATCTTTACAATCTACTCATTAATTTGAAAATATCTCTCATCAATTCAAAGATCAAAGTGTTATTAAAGGGTTATAGGATATTCTGTATCTAATGTTGGTATTTGGAACCAACAACTCTCTACTATTTTTTTTAGGTGTGCTTATTGCCCGTTCAAATCAAGTGGGTGTGCTTATTGCCCGTTAAAATCAAGTGGGTGATCTTTTGCCCAATTAAGTCAAGAGAGTCTACCCTGAGCTCGAAAAGTCAGGAGGGTGCATCTCGTTGCCTTGAAATTGAGACTATATTCTAGTTTGCTTGCTACCTGTTTAAATTAGGCGTTAAAAAGAATATATGTACATACACCATACAGGACTAGACGTAGGATTTGTTAATCCGAACTAGTATAAAACTCATGGTGTCATCTCTCTTACTTTTACTTTACTTTTACTACATATATATATATATATATATATGTGACTATTTGTTAATATATATTTATGTCGATTATCTGTGTTTGAAGTTAAATCTTGAAATAATTTAGAAAAATTCCATATTAGTTACAAAACACTATTCATCCACCCTCTAGTGTTAAAGTGGCCTTAAGATCCATTCATATTAGTACTACACCATTTCCTACATTACTCACTAAACCTTTGGGTTTGTTAGATCTTTAGTCTTCTTTGATTTCCTCGGCATTATCTCTTCTATTTCTTCTTCTTCTTCTTAGGATGTTTCCACCGTTAATGATTCCTTTTAGAGCATTTGTTTTTGTTTGTAAAATGAGAATGCATGGATAAGGTCAGAGTTATTTTGTTTTGTTACATTCCCGAGGAAGAGTTCTGCCACTGAACCTTATAACCCACTTTCTATTTTTATTCGTTAACTTAAATTAGATTGCAATGTGATAAGTATATGGGCATTCAACTACTTATCATTCCTTATTTTATTTTATATGGCAACCGGTAAATAGATGTCCCCCACGTTGTTATTACTACATTTTCTCCTAGTTAAATCATTTTTAGCCTTTTAAGTACATGATTAATTCTCTAATTAATTACTTATTAATTTATGGAGTGTTACGATATCTCTAACTAAACAATATTTGTGTGTATTATAAACTTTTATATGATCGTTTTACCAATATGTTACCCTCTTACCAAACTCGACTTTATTATAGTTATATTCCAACCATTATTATAGTTATAGTTTTATTTCTTCATCTTTCTTCATCATTTTATTATAATGTTTATACATATACAAGTGTCGTTTTGTCATCACATCAAATGAGCATAACCATATTACTTTCAACATCATATGCTACTTATAACCATTTATATAAACTAATTAATCCATGGTTCATTTATTTATCTTTATCTATTCATCTTCTTCCCCTTTTTAACTCAATGTCATTATTCATCTGCAATTACCATTTACTCATTTTCCATATCAATTTAATATTAATATCCAAAAATGTATGTCTACCAACACCCATATCATATTAAGCATGGTCATTTACCTTAATTAGGCAATAAACAATGAATTAAAAGCATATATGATCTTATATATCTTAATTAATAAATTTCACTCCCAAATTATCTTAGAATGCTTCTAATTTGGTTGAATTTTTGTAACAACCCGCATATTTTAAAGTTTTGAATATTTAAATATTTTATTTAAATAAAGAATCGTTAATTGGATTAAGGTCCAAAAAGCTACTTTTTGCAAACAGTCGAATTGGGACTCGAGACCACTTCCATTGGGTCCAAAATGATGTTTGCGACTCTTTTAAGTATAAACATCGATATATTTGGAGTAATTTGAATTTTGCTATTTTCTATTGGGCTTTGGGTTTGGGTTTCACCCCAACTCACTCTATAACCTAGTTCAGCCCTCTCCTCTCCTCTTCACTTCATTTCTATTTTCTCAAACACTTAGCAAAATTGAAAATGGGGAGAGGAATGGGAAATTAAAACTCCAAGCCCTAGTTTTCATTTGCAAATCCAAGTTTAGCTCCAAATTCAAAGAGAAGCTTTGGTAAGTATATCCTTCTTCTTCTCCAACTCATTCTCTCTTTAATTTCAGAAATTTCCTAAACCTAACTTAGGAAATGTTCTTCTTTTGAGCTTAGATTCAAGCTTCTAGAGTTGAAGTTGAAGAGTGGTAGATCTTCCTTTGCTTTCAAGCATCTCCTTCATCATTTTTGGGTTTAAATGTGAGTTTTTGAACTCACATCTATTTCTATAGATATTGTTGATGTTGGGTATGAATTCCTAACACTTATTTATGTGCATTTGCTTTCGATTTGGATCGAATTGGTGAATTGTTCAATTTTTGGTTTTTGGAATCCAATTTTTATAAAAATCCAATTTTTGATGTTTGAACACGTTAGTGGAGTGTTTCGGAGGGCCATACAAGGCTAGGTTGTCGTTAGGTGTAAATCCTCAGTCGTAGATGCTTGTTCGTCCTCTTCCGTCCGCGTTATCGAATTTGCCCCAAAGGGGCTAGACTGAATGTGCTTCTGGAGCAGGTTCAATCGACTGAACCAGGGGTTCAGTGGACTGAACCAGAATATCGAAAATTCCAGAAGCAGGTTCAGTCGACTGAACCAGACCCAGGAAATTGCCTGGGTCTGTGTCAGTCGACTGACCATCTGGGTCAGTCGACTGACCTTGGGGATACGAAAATCGTATCCCTGTGTCAGTCGACTGACCACCTGGTTTAGTCGACTGACCTGATCGTCTCGGCCATATTGAGTATTTTGTTTTGCTTTCCAGATTTTATCGATTTATGACTTTCCTATTTGTTGTTATCATTTGTTATCTATTTTGGTGACTTCTATTTCGGGATATTTGGGTAGGACCATCTTGATGGATTCGGCAACTATTTCTATGGATTTGATTCACGTCTTCGTATGTGAATTTTTGATAGTTGATTGTTTCTACAATCATTTATGTGCTTTGTCACTTTAAAATACAAAGGTTTCTATACTAGTAGTAAATATTTAAACTCTTTTACAAAGATGATTTCAACTCTATTTTTAATACAAAACTTGTTTATAAAACCGTTTTCCAATCTATTAGTATATACAAACCTTTACCTCATTCGTATGAGAAATCTAATTAAACGGCTTAGTAAAACAAGTGGTATGAAACGCTTGCGTTTACTTCATCGGTTGATTTTTGGACTTGTTCGATTGAAAATCTTGTGACAATTTTCGAGTGGAAATCTACAATCTATTCGTAAATATTTGAGTTAAGCCAGTGGTTATGGGACATGAAGCTAAACTCTTATATTTACTAGCTTAGTGTAATTTACACTTATTTTCGAGTGGAAGTCTACAATCTGTTCGTAAATATTTGAGTTAAGCTAGTGGTTATGGGACATGAAGCTAAACTCTTATATTTACTAGCTTAGTGTAATCGACACTTCTTGATGATCGATGATGATCATTTTGTGATTTATACTAGCATTGTGTGATGTCTCTTTGTCCACGTGGGGGACTATACCTCGTTCTGTTGAGCTTCGTCTCATTTTTATAGGCTTGCGTCCTATAGTTTTATTGAGTTCGGTCCATCGGGCGTAACGCTGTACTACGTCGTTGTTCCGGTTTATTGGAGTTCGATTCATCGGGCGTTCGCTGTACTACGTCGTTGTTCCGTACTATTTGTGTTCAGGTTCATCGAGCGTAATGCTGTAATACGTCGTTGTTCCGTATTGTTTGAGTTTGGTTCCTCGGGTGTTCGCTGTACTACGTCGTGGCACCGGCTCTATGGTTAGCGACCATAGGATTAACAACCCGTTTGTGATACACGTGTTGGTGAGTTTTCATGCTCCCGTTTGTGATAGGCCTTCCCCCTTTTTGTGATTTCTGGATTTCTCGTTGTGATTTCTAGAATTTGTGTTTCACCAACTTTTGCGATTGGCATTTATATGTTTGACAATATTTGTAGTTTGGTGAATAAAATAAAGAATATGATATTCTTTTTGGTGTTTTGAGATGATTTGAGATATTGTATGATTTTTGTTGTTATTAGATGTATACTTGACACAGTATGGCATTTCTTTGTTATCATGCGTTTTTGGTCACATCTCTTATCCTATCTCATTCTGATATTTATAGCTAGACTGATCCGTTTATTATTTTCTTCTTAAATAATACTCGGGTCAGACCGAGGTATTTCAGGTGCTCCTGCTTGACTTCTTATATGAGATTATCATCTAATCCTTATGGCTAACTACTTTAGCATTGTAGTTTTTGTTATATACATTTGAGATAGAGACTCCTTGTTGTATACTTATTCTTTTGTCTAGCACTTGTATCTATTCTTTTGTGATGTAGTGAATCTTCTATGACCACTACTTCGATCTACACTTCCATGTGTTATATTCATATCTTATTCCGCCTTTGTGATATGAATATCTATGACTGATTTGTGTTATGTTTATTTCTACATTTGTTTTCGAGGTCCACTTAGCCACTGTGTGGTAGCTTTGAGTTTGTATTTGATATGTCGGATTTGTTATATTTTCTGACATATCGGTACTCGCACAAAGCAATTACACAGATGGTCGCTCCTCAACAGCCTTATTCTTCGCGCGAGTCGACGACATTAAACCGTAGTGTCCTTGGCTAGCATGAGTATAGAGGTGGGGCGTCACAGCATGGTATCAGAGCCAAACTTCGGAACAATGTAGAATAATCTAGCAAGGATCATTGTCCTAAGTCTTTCTTAGGAATCGTGCCATAGGATTTAATTCGAGTCTTCATACCGTTCTATCTTATTTTCTTTTATGATGCCTTGTTTTATCAATCAAATTTGTTTGATATACATTTTGAGAATAACCTTTTTCCTCTTCTTTCTTTCTTTCTTAAAGAAGAGAAATGGTTAGATCTGGCAGTCCCAGCGCCGATCAATCCAGTGCCACTTCTCTGGATGGCATCTTCATGTCTGCCCAACAACTTTTGGATCTTGTAAAGAATCAAAGGTTTATCCGTGCTTTGAGTAAGGACCCCAAAAAGGTTTTGCCTCTGAAACTAGAAGTTCCTTTCGATCAGCTTGTAGATATCACTCTTCGACTTGAAGATGCCGATAAAGAAAATGATGTTGAAGTTGTGGATGCCAAACAAAACTTCAACATCAACAAGAAAAGGCATATTAAGTTCAAAAGCCCTAATCCCAACAAGAAAGGGAAGCAGGCAATTTCGGTAGCAAAGACTCCTACCACTAGCCGTGGACGATGCTACAATTGTGGTTCTATGGACCACTATGCGAATAAGTGTCCAAAGCCTCTTACAAGTCGCTATTGCAAAGGTTTGGGTCATCTTTTATCTTCATGCCCCAAACTTCCAAAGAAGAGAGAGGGAAAGGTTCAATGCCCTTGTGGCACTTCTTATAGTCAAGGTATTTCACCTTCTATCCTTGATGGCATAATTTTATTTCATGATTTTTTCTATTTGATTTCTTTTGATACGGGTGCGTCCCACTCTTTTATATCAAAAGAACTTGTTGATTCTTTCTCTTTTAATATTATGGGCTTGATGACTTCATTGAGAATTGCGAATTCGATTGATGGATCCGCAACACTCAATTTACTTTATGAAAATGTCGAGATTATTTTATGTGATTATTCTTTTCGAGCCGATTTGCATGTTATGCGTTACTTGGGCTTCGAAATTGATTTTTTGAGAAAGGATTGGCTTGATCATTATGAAGCCCACATCCTATGTCCCGAGCGGACTATTTATCTTCGACATTCTCAATCTGTTAAGCAGATTTCTATTGTTTTTAAAGATTTTGGTTTCCAAATTCTGTGGCAACATTTTATTCTTTAAACCCTCATGATGAGGAAAACGTTATTTTTCACATTCGGGTAGTTTGTGGAATTTTCCGGTATTTTTGAGCTTGTCTTAGGATTATCACCTAAGCAGTCTTTTGAGTGGTGTTAAGGTCTTTTCAGCTCGACCTTGCCACCGGTTTTCATTTGCTACGAGTTGCGGAAGTTGGCATTCCACTTACCACATTCCGCACCCGTTATGATTCTTATGAATGACTTATTATGTCCTCCAGTTTGTCCAGCTTATTTCATCCATTTTATGAATCGAGTATTCTACGAACATCTCGATTAGTTTATCCCTATATTTATTGATTATGGATGAAAACAACAAATTTAAAATTTGCAAATCTTTTTAATAAGATATTTATAAGTATGATTGGATTTTGCTCTTAAAATGAGCAAAGAATATTTGTAAATTTTATAAAAGGTATGTTTATCATATAGAAGATGATTTTTTGTGTTATTTTGCCCATTGAGCGCTTTAAGAGTACTGGTCGGTGCGCTTGATCAACGTTATCGATAGGAATTTCCTAAACGCTATGATGAGACAGTCAAACACGGTAAATTCTTTTAAAAAGTTAATTTTTCTAAAAAAAAAGATGAATATATACAAAGTTAATTATAATTTTGAATGTCTTTGCTTTTCGGGAAAGGTGATCATTTAAAAGAACTCATTTCCGATACTTCTATTCTTGGGTTTCCCTAAGGGAACCAAGAACTTATTGGGTGTACCGATACTAGTCGTATTGGTTTGGGTGCCGTTCTCTTGAAAAAGGGAACGTTCTATCACTTATGTTTCTTGACAATTGAAGCTTGTCGATACTAGATATGCCATTCATGATCTAGTGCTCGCGGCCATTGTTTTCGCTTTTAGAATTTGGCATCATTATCTTTTAGTAGAGAAATTTGTCCTCTACACCGATCATAAATCTTTGAAGTATTTGTTTTCTCAAAAGGAACTCAATTTGCGTCAACAGCGTTGGCTTGAGTTCCTTGCATCTTATGATCTTATTATTCTTTGTACTCCGGAAAAAGGGGTAATCGTGTTGCCGATGCCCTTAGCCGAAAGCAACAAGCAGTTGTTTCAAGGATGATATCTGAATGGAATGATCTTGAGACTTTATCCACTTGTGAGATTCGAGATCGTGAATCCAACTTATGTTCATCTCTTGTTTTATGTAGCCTTGAGGCTTATCCTTATCTTTTAGACCGCATCCTTGAAATAAGGTTGATGGTTTGAAAGATTTTGAAATCGATGCTCGTGATGGCATTCGAGGGTTTGGTAGACTTATTGTGCCAATCATTTGTGATCTTCGTAAAGACATTTTAGAAGATTCTTATCGTTCTAAATTTAACATTCATCCTGGTAGTAGTAGCGACTTTATTATTGGGATGGAATGAAGTCTGTTATTTCTAACTTCATTAAGCGTTGCATGACTTGCCTACTCATAAAGGTCAAGCATCAAAGGCCCAATGGGTTATTGCAACCTTTGGACATTCTAATTTGGAAGTGGGATCATATTTCCATGGACTTTATTGACGGTCTTTCCCGGTCTCGTTCGGGTCATGACAATCTATGGGTGATTGTAGATAGACTTACAAAATCCACCCATTTTCTTCCCGTTCGGTCCAATCGGACCGTACCTCTTTTTACTAAACTCTATGTCTAGTTAAATTGCATGGAGTTCCTACTTCTATTGTTAGCAATCGTGATCCATTATTTTACTAGTGGATTTTGGTAGGGTCTTCAAAAGCCTTGGGAACAAAGCTTAATTTTTGCACCGCTTATCATCCTCAATCCGATGGACAAATAGAGCATGTGAATCAACTCTTGAAGATCTCTTTCGTTCATGCGTTCTTGATTTTGGTGGAAGTTGGGAAAATTATATTTCTCTTGTTGAGTTTTCTTCCAATAATAACTTCCAACCTTATATTGGTATGGCACTTTTCGAGGCACTCTACGGAAGGCTATGCCGATTTTCTTCATGTTGGCTTAAAGCCGGTGAGAACTGGTTTTAGGTCCATATCTTATTGGTGTTCATTCATGTTTCGCCTATGATGGGTGTTGTGCGTTTCAGTCGATCGGGAAAGTTAGCACCTCTATATGTTGGTCCATTTCCCATCACCGAACGTATTTGTTCCATGGCTTATCTTTTTTTTTATTACCGGCTCAATTCTTTTTCTATTTATGACGTTTTCCACGTCTCCTTACTGCGGAAATACCAAGGGATTCCGATTTTTATTCTTGAGCCCGGTGTTGTTGAAGAAATTAAGGTTTCACCAGATTTGACTTTTGAGCAACATTCTATTCGTATCATTACTTCAGAGATTAAATGCCTTCGAAATAAAGATATTCTTCTTATGAAAGTTCAATGGTCCTCAAATCCTAAGAATTTCTCTTGGGAATCTTGAGAATTCATCGAGCAAACACATCCGGACTTACTCTTTCATGCTCCTTAAGGTGAACTCTTTATTTCAAATTTCTTCTTTTTGAGTTGATATGCTTTTAGTGTTGTTACTTCTTATTTATTTCTTAAAGATTGCGAGGACGCAATTTCTTTAAGGAGGGGAGTCTGTAACAACCCGCATATTTTAAAGTTTTGAATATTTAAATATTTTATTTAAATAAAGAATCGTTAATCGGATTAAGGTCCGAAAAGCTACTTTTTGCAAACTGTCGAATTGGGACTCGAGACCACTTCCATTGGGTCCAAAATGATGTTTGCGACTCTTTTAAGTATAAACATCGATATATTTGGAGTAAGTTGAATTTTGCTATTTTCTATTGGGGTTTGGGTTTCACCCCAACTCACTCTATAACCTAGTTCAGCCCTCTCCTCTCCTCTTCACTTCATTTCTATTTTCTCAAACACTTAGCAAAATTGAAAATGGGGAGAGGAATGGGAAATTAAAACTCCAAGCCCTAGTTTTCATTTGCAAATCCAAGTTTAGCTCCAAATTCAAAGAGAAGCTTTGGTAAGTATATCCTTCTTCTTCTCCAACTCATTCTCTCTTTAATTTCAGAAATTTCCTAAACCTAACTTAGGAAATGTTCTTCTTTTGAGCTTAGATTCAAGCTTCTAGAGTTGAAGTTGAAGAGTGGTAGATCTTCCTTTGCTTTCAAGCATCTCCTTCATCATTTTTGGGTTTAAATGTGAGTTTTTGAACTCACATCTATTTCTATAGATATTGTTGATGTTGGGTATGAATTCCTAACACTTATTTATGTGCATTTGCTTTCGATTTGGATCGAATTGGTGAATTGTTCAATTTTTGGTTTTTGGAATCCAATTTTTATAAAAATCCAATTTTTGATGTTTGAACACGTTAGTGGAGTGTTTCGGAGGGCCATACAAGGCTAGGTTGTCGTTAGGTGTAAATCCTCAGTCGTAGATGCTTGTTCGTCCACTTCCGTCCGCGTTATCGAATTTGCCCCAAAGGGGCTAGACTGAATGTGCTTCTGGAGCAGGTTCAATCGACTGAACCAGGGGTTCAGTGGACTGAACCAGAATATCGAAAATTCCAGAAGCAGGTTCAGTCGACTGAACCAGACCCAGGAAATTGCCTGGGTCTGTGTCAGTCGACTGACCATCTGGGTCAGTCGACTGACCTTGGGGATACGAAAATCGTATCCCTGTGTCAGTCGACTGACCACCTGGTTTAGTCGACTGACCTGATCGTCTCGGCCATATTGAGTATTTTGTTTTGCTTTCCAGATTTTATCGATTTATGACTTTCCTATTTGTTGTTATCATTTGTTATCTATTTTGGTGACTTCTATTTCGGGATATTTGGGTAGGACCATCTTGATGGATTCGGCAACTATTTCTATGGATTTGATTCACGTCTTCGTATGTGAATTTTTGATAGTTGATTGTTTCTACAATCATTTATGTGCTTTGTCACTTTAAAATACAAAGGTTTCTATACTAGTAGTAAATATTTAAACTCTTTTACAAAGATGATTTCAACTCTATTTTTAATACAAAACTTGTTTATAAAACCGTTTTCCAATCTATTAGTATATACAAACCTTTACCTCATTCGTATGAGAAATCTAATTAAACGGCTTAGTAAAACAAGTGGTATGAAACGCTTGCGTTTACTTCATCGGTTGATTTTTGGACTTGTTCGATTGAAAATCTTGTGACAATTTTCGAGTGGAAATCTACAATCTATTCGTAAATATTTGAGTTAAGCCAGTGGTTATGGGACATGAAGCTAAACTCTTATATTTACTAGCTTAGTGTAATTTACACTTATTTTCGAGTGGAAGTCTACAATCTGTTCGTAAATATTTGACTTAAGCTAGTGGTTATGGGACATGAAGCTAAACCCTTATATTTACTAGCTTAGTGTAATCGACACTTCTTGATGATCGATGATGATCATTTTGTGATTTAGACTAGCATTGTGCGATGTCTCTTTGTCCACGTGGGGGACTATACCCCGTTATGTTGATCTTCGTCTCATTTTTATAGGCTTGCGTCCTATAGTTTTATTGAGTTCGGTCCATCGGGCGTAACGCTGTACTACGTCGTTGTTCCGGTTTATTGGAGTTCGGTTCATCGGGCGTTCGCTGTACTACGCCGTTGTTCCGTACTATTTGTGTTCGGTTCATCGGGCGTAACGTTGTACTACGTCGTTGTTCTGTATTGTTTGAGTTTGGTTCCTCGGGCGTTCGCTATACTACGTCGTGGCACCGGCTTTATGGTTAGTGACCATAGGATTAACAACCCGTTTGTGATAGACGTGTTGGTGAGTTTTCATGCTCCCGTTTGTGATAGGCCTTCCCCCTTTTTGTGATTTCTGGATTTCTCGTTGTGATTTCTAGAATTTGTGTTTCACCAACTTTTGCGATTGGCATTTATATGTTTGACAATATTTGTAGTTTGGTGAATAAAATAAAGAATATGATATTCTTTTTGGTGTTTTGAGATGATTTGAGATATTGTATGATTTTTGTTGTTATTAGATGTATACTTGACACAGTATGGCATTTCTTTGTTATCATACGTTTTTGGTCACATCTCTTATCCTATCTCATTTTATATGATATTTATAGCTAGACTGATCCGTTTATTATTTTCTTCTTAAATAATACTCGGGTCAGACCGAGGTATTTCAGGTGCTCCTGCTTGGCTTCTTATCTGGGATTATCATCTGATCCTTTTGGCTAACTACTTTAGCATTGTAATTTTTGTTAGTATACATTTGAGATAGAGACTCCTTGTTGTATACTTATTCTTTTGTCTAGCACTTGTATCTATTCTTTTGTGATGTAGTGGATCTTCTATGACCACTACTTTGATGTACACTTCCATGTGTTATATTCATATCTTATTCTGCCTTTGTGATATGAATATCTATGATTGATTTGTATTATGTTTATTTCTACGTTTGTTTCCGAGGTCCACTTAGCCACTGTGTGGTAGCTTTGAGTTTGTATTTGATATGTCGGATTTGTTATATTTTCTGACATATCGGTACTCGCACAAAGCAATTACACAGATGGTCGCTCTTCAACAGCCTTATTCTTCACGCTAGTCGATGGCATTAAACCGTAGTGTCCTTGGCTAGCGTGAGTATAGAGGTGGGGCGTCACAATTTTCCTTCTTATTATTGTCCAAAATCGGCCCTAGCCTCTAAACTCCATGAATCTATTTTATATTAGTATCACCTTGAAGCTCTCCCCATTTTGATATCTTTAGCCAGAAAATGTATTGAATTTGGTAAAGAATTACAACCGAACTTTTATATATAGTTTTAGGTTAATGATTTGAGGACAAGAAGAAAATGAAAAGTAACCATACGTTCTTTTTCTTCGAAGATATGAGACTAACTTGTAGTACATTTTGTACTAATGTGCCTTAGGACCAAACTTTATGCAATTCAAACCCAGTTACATATATGATTATAATTTCTGGTCTCTATATGCAGTTAAATCGTTCTTATAGTGAAAACTTGACTAGAAAAGTCAAAACTTCGCAATGGAACAAGTACCCTTTTTTAATTCATCCATTTGTAAAATTTACTATTTATCATTTTAAGTAAAGATACTGATTTATCCCTCAATAAATGTTATTAAATTATTAAAATTTATAGAGTGTTACATTCTTCTACCTTAAAAGAATTTTGTTCCCGAAATTATGTAGGATGGACAATGCAATTCTCTGTCATACCAATGCATGTCATATAAACACATACACAACATACATACGTACAACCATTTGAAATCCAATAAAGTACATACACATCAAGTCAGCATATGTATATGAACATGAGTGATGAATATGAGATTCTATCAAAATTCAAGAATGAAACTATCGGCCTCCTACATGTATGCAAATATCATGACAAATAGGCATATGTGCAAACATCCTAATGTAAGGTATATAATTTCTATACGAATTTAAGAACCACGTCTCATCAAAACATTAATATAATATGCAATTCCATAAGTAAACTAGTTATAGTCTATAATACAACATAATCCTAACAACCATTCACACAATATAAACAATCGCACAAAGCAACTAACCTAATATAAGTAATCTAGAGTAAATGGAAAATAAAAAAAGTAAAGAGTCTTGGTTTAGAAGCATGAATCTTCTAATCAGGTTACCAAGTATTCTTTGTTGAGTCATTTCCCTACTATACTCGAGGCAACGTCATTTTTTTATTTCGAAGCCTCTTCACATTTTTTTCTATAAACGAATAGTTCCATGCGGTATTATAGACTCTGACTCCACTTGCACAGCCTCTAGTCGATTTAGCTCAACGATGATAGCTAAATCATGAATAAACTTTCACAAATACGACATTTTAAATACATTGTAAACTCTTGCTAAATATTTAGGAAGAGTTACACTATAAGCTAGCTTCCGTGCTCTTTCTACTATTGGAAATCCCCAAGAAATGCGGTGCCAATTTTTTCGAACTACCAAAATTCATAACGTACTTCGACGGCGAGACCTTCACTAATACCAAATAATATACTATAAACTCTAGCTCTGTACACCTCCTATCAACATATGCTCTCTTTCATGTAAAGTCTTCATCATCTTTCGTATCAACTCCACATTCTAAGAAGTGTCTTTAATCATGTTTGCTCTAAGATAATTCTATTAGTCGCCTCAAACCAGCATGACGGGGGTTTGCATGGTCGTCCATACAAAGCCTCAAATGGTGCCACGCCTATGCTCACCTCATAGTTATTATTATAGGTAAAATCCATAAATCGTAGGTGATCTTTTGGAGCCCCTTCAAAATCTATCATGGTAACACCCTTATTTTTGTGGCACATTATTCTAATTTTCAGTTAAAAAATAAAATACTTTAGAAAAATGGAGTATGCGTAAAGATTTACCATAACTAATAATTTTGGTTTCGAATTCTAAGTGGAGTAATATTTTATAATAAGAAAGGAATGAATATTTTAAATCGAGTAAGAAAAGGAATCAAGAAAAGAAAGCTAAGGAATCAAGAAAAGAAAAGGCTTAGAAAAGAGGAAGTTAAGGCAAATCTCTCTATACACACTAAATCAAGGTAAATAATACTAACTCCCCTAGCTTTTGGTTTATCCTAGTTCGGATTTGGTTGAGATCTAAATTAGTTAGGATGTCAGAACATGTTTTCAGTTGAGACAATCATTTATATGGATTTGATTATCATTTGTAAATTTATGCAATTAATCAAAAGGTTTTTAGATTTTTAAACCTATTTTAATAATCTCCAAATGCTTTGAAATTTTGATATATTGTTTACAACATTAATTTGGAGATGGGATTTCTATTTCATAATTTTTTGAATTGACTTGGATTTTTCTATGAATTTTCTAAATTGAGAAAATGCTTAATTTTTGGTTTTAACTAATTAAAGGTGAAAAATGATTATTTTACCCTTATACATGTTAAAAGATAGAAAATCTAATTTGTTGGGATTTTTCTCTTTTATTTTCAAATTGACATGACTTATTGGGAAGGGAAATTTAATTATATAAAGGGCAGTTGATTAAGTAATATGGAATTATTTAATATTTAAGTGAAAGAGAATTTCTCTCTAAAATTTCTATAAAGATTACAACGACCCGTATTTTTTAAACAATTTGAAATTATTAAATTGAACAAATTTTTTGAATAGAATTATTAGAAATTAAAATTTTATGATTTTATTGATGTAAAATATATTAGAGTATAAGTTATGATCTTAATTTGAAATCTTGTTAATAACATACATTGCATGCAATAAGATAAAAGTGTTATATATATTAGAATATTTAATGATATTGATTTATTTATTTGAAAGGAAGAGAAGAATGAATGTTAATTTTAACAAGGAATAAAATGAATAATTTTATTAAGGAGAAAACATAGGCTTATTTATTTGAAATGTTTAGCTTAAAGATTGATTACAAGAATAAGAATCGATTATTAAGTAGGTAATTTATAACCTTTGTTTATATACAATAATTTTATAAATATGTTTGATTTACTATTAAAAGAATACAATTGTTTTTTTCTTTCTCTTCCCATTAATCTGGGTTCGTTTCAAAATTTAAGGTTGAGATTTATTGCAATTAAATTGTTTAGAAATTACAATTAAAAGAAATAAAACATTAATTTAATGGCGTTCTATAGAAGAAACATTAATTGTAAGTAAAATATGAACCATTTTGAAGGTTAATTGTGATTTCTATACCAAACGTTAATTGTAATCAAAGCACAATTGTAATTTATGGTGTTTAATAAAATGAAATGTAAATTGTAATTAAAATGGAGGAACATTTTAATAATAATAAAAGAATGTTTTGGGAGAAATAAAATGAATGTTTTCATTTTGAATGTAAGTATAATTTTATAAAAGGTTGTGTAAATGGGTGTATAAATGTTGTGGAATCAATTATAAATCACCTTGTGTTAACAATTGTACAATATTACAAATATTCACATATATTTATATTTCCATTTTATATATTGTTAAAACTTGTAAATTGGTTACACTATTGTGATCGTTGCAGTAAGTAAAAAAAGTAAACCTTCTTAATCATTTTTATAATGCATAGATAAATATATATACGCATGAATTAATAAATTGATTTGAGTAACATAAATTTGGATATTGGTTGATTGATTGATCGATCGATCAATTAATTGATTGATTGATTAATTGATTGTATTAACATAAACAGAACGTTTTAATTATAGGATTAAATGGATATATAGGTATATGTATATGTATATGTATATATATGTATATGTATATTTGGGGTTAATGAAATTAATTGGGTTGGAATTTTTAAAAGGTTGTTTTATAGTGCTTACCTGGTCATTTATTTCTTATTAGTTAATACAATAGCCTCATTTCATTCATTTCTTTGCATCGCCATTTCTCCTTTCTATTCCAATCTTCATTTAATTTCTCCTTGCTAAAGCTTTTCACTTCATTTCATTTATCTCATCTTCCTGTAGCTTTAATTTTCAAATGTGACTTCCGTTTCATTTTTTCCTTCACCTTCCTCCTTCTTTCGTTTTCACTTTTCTTCCTCAAAACTAATCCAAATCGAATAATTCTTTTTTTAAACAAAGAGAATTAAATGAAGAAAAACTTTCATGTTTATTACTTTTATAAATTTTGAGAGTAGTCATGTAATAATTCAAATTTTTTTACCTAAATCCTTTTCTATCCAAAATTTAAATTTTGAAAATACATCCTCTTTCCCAAGCCATAAATTTTTCAAAACAAATCCAAACCCAGTGATTGTTTTTTCAAAACCATATATAATTTAATAATAAAGAACTTTCATTCAGAACACTTTTTCAAATTCGTAATGCAATCTTGTCAAAAACCAGTGAGAAGTCGACATATTTTCTTATCCAGTTTTAATTGCAAATGCAGTTGCTTTAGCTTTGGGGTTATTGTAGAAAGTGTTGCCTTGATTCTAGTGGCTTGTTATGTTTGTTAACTTGGATTTAAGGTGCCAATGTTGATGGTTGTTGCGTTGGAGCGCTCTTGTCACTCTTGATCTTGATTTTGGAATTTCTAATGCGCTAAATCAAAGGTGTGTTTTATAATCACAATCTATATTTTCTTATGTAGTTAAATTTAAATATGGTTTCATTGAATTGAATTTTAATTTAATGTTGTTGTCATATTTTGATAATTTAACTGAATTTGAAATTTATGTTGACATCGTACTATTGAATTGAATCTGAATTGAATATTGTATTACCCTGTTGAAATATTGGATTTGAATTTGATATTGACATATAGTAATGAATTTAATGGATATAACTTGAAATCTTTGTGTTTGGAATAAATATTTGAATTTATCATTTTATGAACAAATAAAGTTGGAATGAAATTTTAATGAATTTAAGATAGAATTTTTGTTATTGGAAATTATATATGAAGTTTATATTGATTGGAGATCGGAATTGAATTGAATTGAATGTTGGATGAAATGGTTGTATGGTTGAATGGTTGCGATGGATGTTTTGTGATGTTTTTAAACTCATTCTCTCATGTCATTACAGATTATTGATTATTATAACACCCTATTGACACTGTATTCAAGATAGAATTCATTCTCTCATGTCATCAGTGGCTATTTATGGAAGTTATGTTAATTAGCCGTATTGCTAAATAGTGAAATTTAAACACCTTTAACATTTAGTATTGAAATAAAAAGATTAGAAAATGAAATTTTACTGTTTTGTCCTTATAATAGAAAATCTATATCAAACGCTGTTTTGTCCTTATTTTAAAGTTTTTAACAGCTGAATGTGTTTAATTCTAAATTTTTGACATATTATAATAAATGATATTTTAAATAGGATGGTCAAAAATTGGGTAAGAAGTTTAAGTGTAGATTTTTTACAATAGATTATTTAATTAAATTTGAATAAATAGGCGTTTTGTATATTGATGTCATTTTAATTTGAATATTTTTATGTAACTCCATTTTAGGAAAATAAAAATATTATGTAAAGATACCTATACCAAATTTTATCATCTAATAATTTCTATATTGTATTCTTTGAAGATAGGATTATTGAAAATTTGAAGTTTTGTAAAGTATTAAAATGATTTTAAACTATTTCTATAGCGCTTGCATTTTATTTGGAAAATATTTAATAAAGCAACTTATATTTAATTAAGCCATCTAATAATTTTTATGATTTAATTTTTGAAATTAGTCGTTGGAAATTTGGGAAAATTACTGAATTAATTTCGAAAAATCTGAGATTTTACTAGAAATTCTGGAATAATGTTTAAAGTACAATGAAATTTAAATGGGAATTTTTGTACCAATTTTATTGCCTTTAATAATTTATTTAGTGTAAAAACTAATGTATTTTGACTATGAAGAATATTAATTCTACTGGAAAATTATGAAATTTTTTCTATAGGTTTATGATATAAAATGGAGAACTTTTCGTGTCAAGCACATTCTGAATTTCCTAATTAATTTTGCTGTAGAAATTAAATTGGACAAAACAACATACTTTTATAAATTTAACGATTGGTTATTAAAGAGATCAGACCGAAATATTGACATATTCTCTGTCAATACCAGAACCATTTTAAAAACTATGTATGCAGTGGATGTTATCTAGAATGCAGAGATTGATTGGCAACCGGTTACTGAAATGAAGTAAGAGAACGATAATGGATGACTCCGGCACTTGTATCAAATTTGAAATGACTAAAACAGGTGCTATACCTAGCCAATGAGGTTCACTATCTCTAGTGGACATCTTTCCGTCATATTACTATCTTGTGTTTTGAACTCAATAGGTGCACCCTTGATTTGTATCGATGGACGCGGTCGACTGTTCGGGGTTATTGCCAGTCAGGGAAAGTAAAGCGATAGAATCCTACCTTGGTCATTGCCTCACATGCCTTGTCATATGATTACTCCATACGAGACCACTACCATTTTGTTTTAGTATTGTACCTATATTGGACTGACTCACAGCTACCGACGTTATTGGTGGTGTCACAGGAACTACATAGACTACTTGCTTAAAAATATGTTAAGAGGGATTAATGTAAACCTTAACGCTTTTTTAATATTTACATTACTGATAGATAATACATATATAGTGTGTTTTACTACAAATAGATAGTTTAACGGATCTTTAGGAGATGGAAAATCCTATAACATCTCTTAAGTTATTGTACCCTTATTGCTTGATTTGAATTTACCTACATAAGAATGTATAATCCTGACTTATGTGTATTGTTTTTCTTTATACTCGGTTCAGTCTAAGTTGTTTCAGTGTTTCAAAGACATTTGTTTCTTGAAGATGAAAATGGAGTTTGGAAGACCGTATTTATTAGTACTATTCCGCTGCATTATTTTGTTGTGTTTGTTAAATGTATAACTCTAATTATATTGTAAAAGGAAATTAAATGTATATTGTAAAACAGCTTCATGAACTATCACTACAAGAAAAACCAATTATAGTTGCAAAAATCGGTGGCGTTTTATTGTAAATGCAACAAAAAATAGATTACCAAATAATATAAACGTGGAAAAAAATAATTCACGTTTCCCGCTTCTAAAAAAAAGAGTCCGCGCGAACTAAATAAACGTAACCTATCATTTTACTCTCGTACTTAACAAAATTCTCGTCCCTAATTTGCTTTCTTCTTCAGAAAAAATTTCCCCTTTTAATCGTGTTAAATTTTCATCGCACTCAAGTATCATCGTCAACTCCGTCGTTTCCCCCTTACTCAACATCGAGTCGCGGCAGCCAGAAGATCTAGGTATATTTAGGTATGAATCTTTTAAATCGATTAGGTATATTTAGGTATGAATCTTTTAAATCAACTTTGTGATTCTATTTGGATTTTATATGAATTTGAATGCATCTTATTTTCTTATTTTTTCCTAAACTATTACTGAAATGGTTGACTTAAAGGTGGAAACGATCACTCTATATCATTTGTAGCTTGGAATCCATGGAAATAAAGAGCTCTATACTCTGATTAATTGAATCGTTGCTAGAGGCAAAGTATCATGATATCAATAAATCACTTATTAATAATTCTTCCAAATAAGGAAATTTTAATTCCAGTTTTCATAGTTTTTGTTAGGATTATATTTTTTGTGAACTGCTATCTTTGTTCGACTGATTTTATATGGTGCATTGATATGTTTGGTATTTGTTTTCTTAAAAGAAATGGGTATATTAGATCATGCATTTTAATGTTGGTCTTTGTTTGTCAACTGATTCAATGGCTGGTGTTGTAATATTAATTTGAGTTTTCGCATTTCTTATTAAGATCTCTTTCTATAGTTACAAAACAATTGGACCAAGCATTCAGGACTCTCAATTGTTGTGGGTTCCTAATCCTACTCTCTCTCAGGCCTAAGAATCTTACTGTGGTGTAACCATGGACAAGGAATAGGGATATTTTCTCTCAAAAAATCCTTTTTAAAGGTCCATTTAAGATGAACTGTTTAATACAATAAAAATATATCATAAATGAGTATGTGATTCTTATGACTTATTAACTTCTAACTATTATTTCATATTATAATAAATTATTGGTGAACATACATTTCTAAATAAGTATAATTGTTGAATTTTGATTAAATTAGTTGTGTGGATGTGAGGTAGTGAAGAGGAGGCGGTGAAGTTGACTGTTGGTTTGGTAAGAGGAAACTGTTGGTTTGTATATTCTGAGGCTTTGAATTTATATGCAGTAATTCTATAATTTTCTAGACTTAGGCTTTGAATTCATGCATGGATTAATTATAAATACATGTAAATCTGAGGTAATGCAAAATATAAGTGTAAAATTTATATTTTTGGAAAAGTATTCTTTGCCATTGTCTACTAAACCACCATGGTTATATGCAGTAGTGCTACAAGTATTTGTACTTCAACGTCTAGTTATTTTTTTGATTACAACAGATAACCAATTTATACGTCAAAGATTGGAAACTTATATGCCTTCAAATGTCGATAATGGAAAAAGGCTGGGTTTTTTTAAACAGGTGATAAAACCATGATTAACTTAATATGTATTTTGAGAATTAGAACATATAATCTAATACTAAAGCTCACTTTTTTTTTACTTTTTTCATAGAACTAGTATAGAATACCGACAAGGAGCAATGAATTTTGTGCATGCTGCAAAGAGGAATGTAAGAAGTGTAGAAAAAATTTTATGCCCTTGCAAGGATTGTCGGAATCTTAGTCGTCATGATGACCAAATCATCGTTGAACATTTAATTATAAAAGGAATGGATCCTAAATACATTGACGGTGTATGGTTTAACCATGGTGAAGAGATAAATGTAGAGAATAAAACAAATACGTTTAACGTATATGAACTATTCAAGATGATTCACTATGAAGATGAAGATTTTTTTTATGATGATAAAGACGATGTTGATTCTCGAAGAAAAGAGGATGAGTTAGTCAAGAACTTGGAAGATGCAGAAACTCCATTATATCCTGGTTGCACAGATCACACAAAATTATCTGCCATCAACGTCTTGTATAATCTTAAATGCGAGACTGGCTTGTCCGATAGTGGTTTTGATAAGCTTTTAGCTGTGCAACACCTATTTCTACCGAAGGATAACGTGCTTCCCAAAACCTTATATGAAGTCAAGAAATTTCTTAAAGCATTCGACATGGGTTTTGAAAAGATACATGCTTGTGAGAATGATTGTTGCCTTTTCAGAAAAGAATACAAAAATTTAGAAAGTTGTCCAAAATGTGGTTCCTCGAGATGGAAGAAAAATCAAGATACTAAAGAGGTTATACAAGGTGTTCCAGTTAAAGTATTGAGATATTTCCCAATCATTCCGAGGTTTAGACGAATGTATAGATCTCAAAAGATGGCTGAAGAATTAAGATGGCATTTTAATAATAAAAGTAACGATGGAAAAATGCGTCATCCCGTGGATTCTATGACATGGAAAATGGTGGATGAAAAGTATAAATCTTTTTCATCTGATCCACGCAATCTTAGGCTTGGTCTTGCTACAGATGGATTCAATCCATTTTCCATGTTGAGTTCGAAATATAGTTGCTGGCCGGTAATGCTTGTGACATACAATCTCTCGCCTATGTTGTGTATGAAGAGAGAAAATATTATGTTAACTTTACTTATTCCAGGCCCGAAGCAACCCGGGAATTATATTGATGTATATTTGGTGCCTTTGGTGGAAGACTTGCATCACTTGTGGTCTAATGGAGTTACTGCTTATGATGCATTTAGTAAAACTTTATTTAAACTGAATGCAATTTTGTTATGGACGATTAATGATTTTCCGGCTTATGGAAATCTTGCTGGATGTTGTGTGAAAGGGCAAAAAGCTTGCCCATTATGTGGTGTCAATACCCATTCTCGTTGGTTGAAACATAGTCGAAAGTTCGCCTACATGGGTCATAGAAGATTTCTACCTCCTTCAGATTCACGGAGGAAACAAAAGGCATTGTTTGATAATACCATAGAGACAGATGGTGCTCCTAGAATGCTTTCTGGGAGAAACATCTATGCATTATTGAAGGATTATCCAAATGATTTTGGAAAAGGAATAGAGGAGAAAAGTAATAAGAGAAAGCATGTCTATGATAAAGAAGATGAATATGATGATAATAACAGTTCTACAGAAGTAGAGCTATCAAGGTGGAAAAAACGATCAATTTTCTTTGATTTGCCTTATTGGGAGGTTAGTGGTTAATTTATTTATTTTTCATTGTTTTAATACAAGAAAAACCCAATAATGCATTATTGTTTTGGTTTTCATAGGAACTTCCATTACGTCACAATTTAGATGTGATGCATGTGGAGAAGAACATTGGTGAAACCCTATTGGGCACAATGTTGCATGGAAATAAATCCAAAGATGGAACCAACTGTAGAAAGGATTTAGAGGATTGGGGAATTCGAAGTGAGCTTCATACACAACCTCGTGGGAATAAAACATATCTTCCACCGGCTCCATATATGTTTTCAAAATCCGAGAGAAAAATATTTTGCAAAAGACTGTATGATTTTAAAGGACCGGATGGCTACTGTTCAAATTTAAAAAATCGGATTTCATTGTCAATAAGGTAGTTGCTTGGCCATCAGTTTGCATCAAGGTCCCGCTGCGAACACGGTTGAACTGTAGTGCAGCCAGTACGGTAATGTTTTTCACGTTAAGTATATTAGTGTAATATGCTGCGAGCTTATTGATGTCTAAAATGCAGCGAGCACACCCCCCATCTGAATAAAAATTTAACACATATTCGTTGTTTTTGTATAGCATACTAAAGTCTTGAATTTCACTTCTCATTTTTAGAGTACCAGCATCATCGAAGACACTTGCAAGATTTACGGTTGGACTGAGGGTGAAGGTGTAGTTGCCAAAGGAAGAATCCACGCCACTGATCCAAAATATACTGTTAATGGTATTCCACTCGGTCCGTCTACTGTTGTGATTTGGGTGGACAAAGTAGTAAATAAAGATTCTTATTTGTGGCGACCCACATCTGATATGTCGTGCATTGGAGATGTAGTTGGTAGGAAAGTAGCATGGCCAAGATCAAAAGTAGAAGCTGATCAAGAAAATCTAGATGAGAGTCGTGATGATACTGAAAATGTTGTGAATTCTCCCATGAAATCCGCACATATGGTCATGAATAAATCGCAAAATGTAAGTATTAATTTTCAAATTTGAAGAAGTTAACTGTGTATGAAAGTTTATTTAATGTGCATGTATACATTGTGCATAATAATCTCTTTTCTTTCAGCCGATTGCAACCATGCAAAAGGATGCCAAATGCCAGTTGATCGATTTGGGTGGAGCAGACGTAGTGGCTGAAGGAAGTATTGCATCAACTGATCCGATAACGATGGTCCATTGTCGTCCATTAGGACGTAATGCTGTAAAAGTTTGGATTGAACTGGTGATAGTTCCAGATGCAGAGATATGGAGACCAACATCGAGTCTGACGTACATGGATGATTGCTTTGGCGTTCCCATAGCTTGGCCAATGGAAAAAATCATTATTAAGTCAAAATGAAAGGTATATAATTTTTTTATATATATACATTAGGAATGCTAGCAGCTAAAGTGCAGATAGATTTTTGGTAAAATGATAAAAGTACATAAGTAGGGTTGTTATATTCGAATTGTGATTGAATGATTGTGATTGGTGGTTCAGGTTCAGGGGAGGGAAAATAATTGATGGTGAGGAGTTATGTATGGATTGTGGTGGAATGTTAGTTGAATTGATGGTGAGGAGTTATGTATGAATTGATGGTGAGCAGTACAGTGATAGTGTAGGAAGAAGTGGCAAGGTAGTTGAGTGTTGTGGCAGTGCAGAGAAGTGGTCGATTGTCGTCCATATGTTTTGTTTCAGTACATTGCTTATTTAAGCAGTTTTAAGTTCAGGTTTTGTTTTCTCACTCTTTTGTTCTGTTCTTTGTTGACAGGTAGTTTAGGTTTTGAAGACATCAGCAATGACAGGTAGTTCAGGTTTTTATGGTGGTTCAGGTTTTGCTCGGTACTTTGGTTATTTCAGACGTTTATTTCAGATGTATATGTACGGTTATGACACTTATGGTAGTTTGGTTATAACACTTATGGTAGTTTGGTTGTGTATGTGTACGGGTAGCTTTTTGTCGACACCTATGTATGTGGATGTATGAATGTCTATGTATCTTGTGGATCTTCAATGTGTATACGTATTTTGTAGTTGTTTAATATATTGTGTTCAAAAGTGTATGTGCTTGCGTATTCGGTTATTATATAATTGGATGCTAGATCAGGGGTAAATCTGGAGTAGCAGGTGGAGGGAAACAAACGCTACTGGATATTATTTATTTTGGTAGCGTTAAAATGTCGCTACAAAAGAGTGCTTAAAAATTCAAGTACACTTATGCTGGCGTTTATTAAGCGCTACAAAAAATGTATATAACGCCATGAAAAGGTAACGTGGAGGAGAAAACCCTTTCGGTGGCGTTAAACAGGCGCTACAAAAAATTTAGATAACGCCCTAAAAAAGTATCATGGAGGAGAAAACCTTTTCGGTGGCGGTAAATAGACGCTACAAAAAAGGAATTCTATGGCGTTATAAAAACGCTATCAAAAAAACAAATTTGGTGGCGTTTAAAAAAGTGCAACTAATACTCGAGGATTTTTAGTGGCATGTTTTCTCGTAACGATTATCGGAACGCCACTAAAAATACGTAGTGGCGGTTTTTGGGCGCTACAAAAAATCAGTTTTCTTGTAGTGTATTATGTAAGTATTATATTTTTGTCATTCCGCTGTGAGATTCTGTGTAATATTCTCTTCTCTTCTTATTTTCTTAACAAACCCCATTGATAATTTGTCCTTTGGACTGTTTGAGTTAGACATGTGTAGTTTATTGTCAAATTAAATTATTCAAAAAGGTGGGTCATCACAAAGACTAATGTAAATATTTTGAGAAACAAATAAAATTTTGACATATAACATGATTTGGTAAAAAGTAAATGCATTTAAAGGAAATAAATCATTTTTAATAATAATTACATAAAATGCCATTTTACACTTACGATAGCTCAAGAGATTTCTAAGTATGATAGCAATGTAACAACCTGCAGCTTAATGGTCCCGATTTTTTTACTAAATTGAAACGCAAGTCCATTAGAGTACGGATTTTTGGTGGCAACCTGTAATAAGCATAAGTATATCAGAGAGTAGTCTATACGAACTCATGGCGGAATAATAAAACATATATACTGACTAAGGCTGCTACCTTGGAACTAATATTATTCCTTGGATATCTAGTTGCCATATTAGTGCTGAGCATGAATGAGAAGACCTATCCAGCTACCGTTTTCATCATGTACCGGTAACATGTCCCTCTAAATCTATCATATGGGTTGTGTAACGCCCCACTCTGAGACCCACTATAACAAAGAGTATTACTGGAGTAATACTGTCTGTTAAAGCGGAGAATAGAGTATAGTGGAAGCGACCATCTATAATCAAGCTATAACTATCTACCGAATACGTCGAAAGGTGGAATCTATTTAAATTTTTCTCAATCAGGTGGTTCGACATATTCGGTAAATACTTATAACGAAATTACAAATGGCTAAAGATCTATCAGGACAAAGCATAATAATAAATGATAAAAACATCACAGAACAGAATCACATAACAGATATAAAATCCCAGAACAATACATCATCAATACAGATCCAAATATCATAAGTGGGTACAAAGCCACTGCTCACACATGTGAGTCAAAAATATGTACATATCAAAGTCTGAATAATAAGAGAGTAGCGGAATAGTGGACAAATAAAAGCGCTATCTATCAGCATAGCAGATAATGTCCAAGCGGAAGCACAGAAGCTAAGTCCAAAGACCTAACCTGAAACAACTCGGTCTGACCCGAGCGAAAACACTCGGGTCAGGCTAGCTAAACAATCAGTAATAACTGAGATATATAATAATGCGGTACATAAATAAAATAGTACTTATCCAAAGAGAAGTATATTATGAACCACATGAATATAATGACGATCCCTAATCATCAATAAACAATAAAAATCTCCAAAGAGAAATCAACACCAAAGTGTAGAATAAATAAAGTCGCCTTATATCATCGGCGTAGCCAAAGCCATAAAAAGATGCCCATAGGCAATAATCCCAATAGTGACCAGAGTCTGTGATCAATGCCCAAGCAAAGACCGATGCTCCAAAGAGCCATGGGGATATACTGAAAAGTCAATGAAATCAAACACTGAAAATCAGTGTCCAGAGACACTGTGGATCCATAAGGTAATCGCACTTACATCGTACGGTTCCATAGAACCAACACCGAATGGCGGTACTCGAATGGATATAAAAATAATCAGATAATACAAGTTTTGCACGTGCACACCGACCAGAGTCGTTGTTGCCAAGTACTGTAGAGTTGTGATCGATCACTCGCACCGATGCGAAACGCGCGAGACGGCGAGATCCTTCCCAGAAGGATAAAGGCCCAGAGGCACACGCCGAAAAATAAACTGCTCCATAGAGCAGGTGTCCAGAGACGGTTGCCCAGAGGCGTGGTGACCCAGAGGTCCAGTACTGGCCGCCCAGAGGCTAATGTGTCACTAACTTCTTGGAGAGGAACCCGCAAAGTGTTAACAATGAGTCCCATACCCCACGTTCGCACTAAACGGTTTCCTAACCAATAGCAAGCTCACCCTCCAAACAATAAAAAGTCTATCTCATATCATCGGTAAACTAGACCCAAAGGTCAAAACGATCAATCGAATAGGTCGGGGATTAACCGGAAAGAAAATACACACGGTTTCCATAGGCCGGAGATTTCCTAACCGTTTAAGCACCTTTCCACTTGGCTCGACGTGCTAAAAGTGAGTGTGAGATTTTTATTATAGAAAATAATGGTGTAAAACGGATTTATAATTGATTTTCGGAATCACTTTTAAAACGGTCTTTTGAAAGGTCTCCTATTATGGAGTAATTAATTTAATAATTAAAATAATATTATATAATAATTTTCAAAAGCCATTTAGGAGTGAAAAATCTTTTGAAAATGATTCATAAAACCCGTGTACGAAATCTAGAGACAAATCTCAAAGAAATCAATGAAAACCAGAAAATCATCAAAAATATTCTAAAGTGTTTGTAAACATTCAAAAACAGCTGTGAACTCAAGTTCGATAATTTATTTGGACCAGCAAACTGTGTCCAAATGTCATGAAATTTTGCAGGCATGTAGTCCAACATCCCTACTATAAGATGCAAAAAGAATTTCTGGAATCCGAGTTGAGACGAAGTAGCGGCGACGTCTCAAAGTTGGACCCAGAACAAGATTCACACTGTTTACAAACAGCGACAAGAGTTCAACTTCGACACGAAATTCGAAGTACCAAAATAATGCCGATGATGCCTAAATTTTACAGAGATGGAGTTCGAAACTCCACCTTTCCAACGAGACCAAAAACGTCGAATTCCGACTTCGGATGCGATCGTGGCGGCATCGCGAAGTGGAGAAAAAAAATCTGGAACAGGGTTTAAAAAAAAATTATTTATTTTTTTTTTCTTTTTTTTTTCTCGGGACAGTGGTAAGAATGTACAATTTTGACCAAAATAACTTCGAAATTTCATGAAACTCAAAACATGAAAGTTTTAGCTCTAAATCTAAGCTTTCCAGAACATCCAAAATTATTAGATTTGGATAAGAAACGAGAGAGATACATGCAAAACAATATCAGATTGAAACTCAAGATAACTTGTTAAAGACAGAATTGGTCTTCTGTCTTTGAAAGCATTTCAGTTCATCTAAATGGCAATATTATAGAAAACTCACTGAACAAAAATTGTAGCATATGTTTTAAGCTTTCCGGAACATCCAAAATTATCTAATTCGGATAAAAAACGAGTAACTTATGGCCAAATCAATTTCAGGGTTTTATTTTATCAACCTTGTAGTTTGTTGTCAGGTCAGCGACAAACAAACGTGATTTCGACCATTGAAACCACAAAATTAGGCAAAGCTCAAAACATGAAAGTTATAGGCTACAGAATAAGCTTTCCAGAACTTTAAGAAAATCTTAATTCCGATTTAAGATGAATGAGATATGCCTAATTTACTAACAGCAATAAACTAATTATAATTTCAGCTAGCATATATTACCTCTTTCCAAGCAATGAAAAGAAGATCAAAGAGTTTCACAATCTAAATGCACAAAAAAAAGGATTACAAAATAATTTCAGAAATTAAAGAATGAATTAGAGGTGGGTTTTGTGATTGCTATTACCTCTTTTAGTAGTTTGGATTAACTCTCTTTGATTTGATGTAGATTGGAGTCTTGCTTAGGAGGCCATGACTAGGTTTTGGAGCTTTCTAATTAGGTTTTAGTGGTTATGAAATGAAGTGTTGGCTGAAATGGGAGAGTAAAAGATACTTTATAGGCTAATGGTTAGGGTTATTGGATCTAATACCCATTAGGACTTTGTATTATTCATGTGCATACATATATAGGCAATTTTCTCTAAGTACACTCTACATACAAATTACTAAATACATTTCAAACCATAGAAAATTATGAAAATATGTTAACAATTACTTTTAGCCATTTCATAAAATCCTATATCAATAATATTTTACATTTTAACCCCTAATTTTTTCCAAAACACCGTTTATAGTTAATATTAGCCAAAATCACCATTTTGCAAATAAATTGCAAATTAATTTCCCAAATCAAATATTGCACTATTTTACACATATAAAATTTTGCAATAATATAAATTACAAATTTCCCTAATTAATTTCCTTGAAATGCTCCATTTTACACTTAAGACCAAAAATATTAATTTATTCAAAATGACTAAATTTTGAACAAATTAGCCACATTAAAAATTCATTAAGAGCTCCAATTAAATTAAAATCCCAATTTTAATTTATTATTTGGTAACCGCAATCACGGTTGTTACAGGTTGTAATAAGGAGGAGGTCGAAACAACGTTCTGGTGACTAGCAAATTATATACTTGATCCATTACACTAGTTTATGTCGATCGACCTCCACTTAAGAGTTATATCTATTATTAAGAATTCTAGATTTAATTTCATCTACGCGTACGATATATCTAACCTACCCCGGGATTTAAGTATATATATATATATATATATATATATGCGTGTGTGTATAAGCATCCCTATTCTCCCAAAAAGAAAATACCTTCGCAACGTAATCGATAATCAATCGGCCTGAAGGCCAATGACTCCTAGACACGGCTTTATAATCTAACTTACCATACTACTACCGTATCTCAAAAACTTATCTAAGAGTTAAGAGACTTATCTAAGAGTTAACTTATCCAACCTTCAAACAACCAAATAAACAACCAATTCTAAGATCAATGTTTATCCCATACGAAATCTACAGCTATAGGAAGTGTTATCCATACAAGCTTGACCCAAGTCTTTGCTAATCGACCACTCGGAACCAACAGAGGCTTCGACCTATACCCAACCTTGCTCTATATATACCGATACACAATGCTGACATAACGTTGACCTCTCTTTACAATTCCCGTTTTGATTTGCCTAATGCAAATCAAGGAAAATTCCCATTACTAGTTACTAAATACCTCAAGTTTGGAATTAAAGCAAACCATACAGCTATTTACTACTTCAAATCTAAGGCGAATCCCTTAGTATATTTTCCCACCCCAATAAGCGAACGTATATCCTAACGGGTCCTATAGTTGGTGATGTCTCACATTAGTAGTACGTATACACAACTGTTGGTAGCTCCTTTTGGAGGGCAGCCTTCCATTGTGTAACTCTACTAACCTCGAATCCCAACCTATACTAAACCAAGTCAATTATAATTAATCTAAATATTGGGTTAGGGCCACTAATTCACAACCATCGCAATGTATCATTGAGGCCATATAATTTCAGCTATGGAAATCATTACATCTCTTAAGTTTGTTATTTATTTACTTGCCATTTCTTCTTCTTATTTTATAAGTTTATTGCCTCTATTTCTCCTTTCCATTAATGTTATTAAATTTATTAAATGGTTTACTACCCATATTGATTAGGGTAACTTCCCTTTTTATATTTAGCGAGTTATTTATAAATAATAAGACAACGTGCAATTAATTGCACGTTACCATATGTATTAATGCTATAACAAACACTTATTTATTTATTAAACTTATACTTTACTTTATATATTTAATTAGTAAACGAGATTATTTGTATTTCTATTTGTAATTTTTTAGTTTCTACATTTAGGGATTTCTGGAAACACTCTTATATGTAAATTTCCTACAAATATTTATTTCAACATTTTAATGCATTGGAATTGCATCTTTTCTAAGAAAGAAAAATTACCGATGCAACTTTCCATAAACTACCACAAGTGAGATTGTGCTATGTTTGCAGTTACACGGAATTCTCTTTTTATTTATATCAAATAACAGTGCAAACTATGGAAATATATCCCTACTTTGCACATCTCTTTCCTTTAGACATATGAATATTCCTTGTTATTTCAAATGACACACTTTTCACATATAACCGTGAAGTTGGACAGTTTGTGGTAATTCACATGACAATTAATACACCTAGATTGTACATTCTACGATTCCAATGAATTAAAACATAGAAATTTAAATCTAAAATCAAATTAAACATCTCCATATGATGGTTATCAAGTTTAACAATTTACAACCTAAATAACGAAAATCTGGAATTAACAACGCAATTCTGTCAATATTATATTACTTAAATTTTAGGGACTATTCTCTCTAACTTCTAGATCTATGGTGTATATATATTATTTCCTCAAATTAAACAATTTTTAAATATGTAGGCAAAGATTTCAAGTTAGATTTATTTTTTAAGCCTACAATTCAATGGTTTCCATAGGCATAAATACAAAAATAGAATTTCAACGACATAAATTCAGTATTATGTAAATTACATAATTTTCCACTCGTTATAGCTTCCAAATGTTCAAATCCAATCATGTTTTTCTTACTTGACTCCATTTTCTTTCCAATCAAGATATATATAAAAGATACAAACACAGACACATATACATACACATATTAGAATTATAGATGTGAGAGGAGATTTGAGTTGAGGGAGTTCAAAATTTAAATTATTGAATTTACGTTTTTACGCAGAACTCGATTCCTTACTCCTTTTCTTCTCCTTTTATTTCCATTCTTCTCCAAAACACACACATACACACACTCTACCTTTATAATTTGTAGAAATAGTGGAGATAAAAAAATGGCAGAGCTTCGCTGCTCTATTTATAAAATATAAGAAGAAAAGTGAGGGGCTATGCTTGTATTTATAGGCACAAAGATCAATTCTGTCTATTAGGTTAATTTTTATTAAATTTGAGTCGTTCAGTTTAAGGTCAAGAGCAAATTGGCCCTAACCCAACCGGTTGATCGATCGATGGGAGTGGTCGACCAACTCTATATGGGTGTCAACCGATGGGCCTGGTTTATTTGTTGAAATTTTTAATATTTATTTCCTTATTGCTATATAAATTATTTTCAATTCGCACTCTTTAAACGTTGATAACTTCTCTGTTTGAACTCTGATCGTGAAGCTTCTTATATGAAAGTTGCTCAGAAAATCGCCACGAATACAATAGTGCAGGTTTCATGTCCAAATTTTAACGTTTTCTCAAATTACATTTTTGAGCCTTATAAATTTATTTATTAGTTCTGTTAATTGATTATTATTTATTTTACGAGGTGTTACAAGCATTGTGATTTATACCCAAGGTATTGATTTTGATGACAACAATTATATAAATGTTGTTACTAATGTTTTCTCGAGTTATATAGTATATTGTCCAGAATATCATGAATGTTTAACAGGTTTAGGCAAGTGATGACTAAACAAAAGCTTGAAGAACTGATTAGTAAATCAAGAGTTGATCAAGATATATTTGAAGACCCATGAGTTCTGCATAATTCACCAATAAAAACATGAAGAGATCAAGACATTCGTGTCCGTATTTTATCAAGTCTTAGATTAAATTTAAAGACCCAAGTAGTATTATATCTTTAATTATCTTTACTTTGAAAATTATTTGTTCACTCAAAATGTTTTTATAAAAGAATAATATTTAGTTTAGTTATAAAATAAATAATAATAGATTTTTTGTAAAAATATATATTTAAAACATATTCAAAATGTTTCTAATAACATACAAATTAATATGTATATGTCGACATATCAAAAATATATATGTCGACATATAAACCGTCGAGGTGTTTTTTAAATTTTCAAAAAAAGCAACTTTGACGCCATCCTTTCTCGAATGGATGAAACTATTCAACCTCTATTTAAAGGCCTATGATTTTTAATTTTAATAACAATTCTAACTAATTTCTTTATCTCTCTCTTCTCTCTCATTCTCCTTAAGATTTCAATGAAGTGCTATCGATTTCTACATCAATTCTCTTTCTCTACATTTGTACAAAAAAGATTAGAGAAGATTCACTTCTATTCTACACCATTAACTCTTTGATCTTTACTCAATTCTATTCAAAAGCAAAGATATCCCACTACTAAAGGTCTATAAAAAATTTGTATCAACAAAATACTTGAAACAATGATCGAAAGATCCTATTTCTTATAGCCCACCACTACTACTTGTAAAAGGATGATCTTAACTACTCCGTGAAAGTTAAGATGATATTCCAAAGGGAGTTTTCCTCCCTTCTGAGTTAAAGAAAAGATACGTGTTCTGACTACCCAAGTCAAATTCTAAAGGGTGTATCGGTTACCTGTGTGACGATCATCCTAAATCACCAGCACCCAAAATAATTAAATAATGCGCTATTGTCGTGTTCGGCTAATATAGGACGATCATCAGGGATGAAAAGAAAACAAGCACAGCATAACCTATCGTATATCTCATAGCATATGAATATTATATAACCTACATTATAGATATAAACAAGAGAAACAGTAATAACCAAGTGAACCAACTAACATAACATAGATCCATAGAGTTATATACAAATGTAGTAGAGTTTATACAACAGAAATGAACCCAACATCTATCTCATAATAAGAAAATAACCTATCACTGCTAAGGTTCTTCAGTGCTGCAAGTGGAATAAGCGTAGAAATACATATACGTATATAATATGAGATAGCTCCATCCAGCTCATCCACACAACTACAGCATCACCTAGACCTTTTATTTAGTCCACTCATTTAAGAGTACCCAAAATAATATGAAACAAAGCATAAAACCTTAGGTCAGATGACAGTCTTGTGTGAGTGGTAAATGAGTATCAAAATACTATGCAGGTAAACATGGTAAGGAACAAAAGTATACGAATCATACCTGACTTGTTCCTGCAACCAAAGAGTTAGCACATAACATTATAATATGCTACTCTAAAAATAACATAAAGGTACTCTACTCAAAATAAGGATATCAGCTCTCCTGGTATTCCTATCTGCAATACTTACTCCCAATGATATCTCTAAGTGATAGCCTAGAAAGCAACTAAAGCAACCATAGCAACCATAGCATCCATTAAGCAATCCCCACTACCAATCCATATGCTCTAAATATATGATAACTTGTATGGCCACATTACTGCTAGAGACTAATGGAAATCCTTGTTTTCAGTGGACTCTTGTATCATGTAGCCCATAGCAAGATACGTGTCACGTAGCCCAAAGCTAGACAATTGACACAAAGCCACTGTTGCAGGGTATTCGGATCCACGTCATTGATCCATGGGCATCCCCACTTATAATAGCCCTACTTCGAGTACAACAGAAAACACTCCAAGTATCAACGATTCCTTAGCACGTACATCCGAGCCCTCCATTGCTCCATTCAGATCCTAATCCTTCCTTTGCTCAATCTAGTTTCCATTATCGGAACCCTTCACGATCGCCATCCATGGCTCCCTCTTTTATCGAGCCACCATCTTCGATACTTACTCCCTTCATGATTCACGAACTGAAGATACAATGCTTTTATCATGCTATTACATCCCCATCCAACCGGATGCGAATGAGCTAACACCTCCAGTATGATCTACAAGACCTCTACTCCATTCCCCAAAAGTTTCACATCCATCAGTCCCACAAAAATAACTCAGTTTCGAGTTGATCAACTCGACATCGAACCATATACTTAGCCAATTTTGATAAGCCATCTTCCTAACTTCTAGTACTCCATTCCCAGATGCTTTAGACTCTGACCCATCCATTAAAACAACTTGATCCCTACTCCAAAGAATTTTACTTCAAGTTCTAGAAACAACTCATCATAGTATCCAATACTTAGCCAATCTCCTGCATCTTGCTATGGACAACCTCCAATAGCCATGCTCTACCCATCCATTAAGTTGACCGATCCATCCAAGCCTTCAAAATAACTTGGTACCGACTCTTTAACTCGATGCCAAGGTGAGTCCTTAACGAATCTTAAGTTACGAATTATACTGCAAGCTCCTCCCATGTTCCATAGCCTCTCCTTTAAGTTTTGTCCAATTCCAACCAACTTTGCCTCCGATTTTCCAAATTAACAAACCTATCTTCCAATGCATCCAAAACACTAGCAACCAACATCAAAGCACAACAATCAAGCATATAATGACATGCATATACATCTATTCATACAAGCAATACAAAAGAAAGTGATAAACTAACCAATTTTAATCTAGATCTACATATTACATGCACATATGAATATGAATAAGGAGAATTACTAAATCATTTTGGAAAACCATCTCAAAGATTCACAAATTTAGGTCATAAGTGTATGATAACATGTAATTAAAATTAGAAAAGTTTTAAGGCCAAAAATCATGTTAAAACATGTAATTCTACCATATAAACTTGCATAGGATAGTGAGAAGGCATAAGCCACTCACCAATTACCAAAATCAACCAATTCTCGCCTAGATCCAATGTGGATAGGAATAGAAAGCAATGCAAATCAACCAAAATAATGATCTCTAACTATTATTTGATAATCTTCTCTCTAATTAATGCCTTAGCAAGATTTAAAGAGTAAATTGTATGATTTTGGACGAATATAGCGTTAATGGGGGTTTAGATCTGATTTGGAAAAGAGAAAAAAGTTTTAGTTTGACTCCTACAGCCCTCTATTTATACTAACCTCGAATTAGACTAATGGGCCTACTTATGGGCTTTATTAATTACACAGTAATATTGGTCAGTGGTTGTCTAAACTTAAAATAGGCATAACTTCCTAACCGTATGTCCGTTTTCCTATTATGACCACCCTACGAAATGTGAAACCATAATCCCGAAGCAATGTAATTGGTTTAAGACCCTAATTCCACTCTTATCAAAATTTATAGCCCAAACAAAATTTTCATGGTCAAAACCATCACACCGAAATTAAAAAAAATCGTAGATGTGTAAAACGTCCCTAAGAGTCATATCCCAAAATTATAGATTCATATGACCTCATATAAATAAAATGAAAATATTTTACGATCCTCCGATATGAAAAATACCGGTCATTACTTTCTCCCCCTTTAGGAATTACACCCTCGAAATCCTATACAAGTCAAGAAATAAGCAACCATGGTTACTCTGCATGCTTAAGAACCATATATAACCATCAATCGGATCAAATAAGCAATCATGCAAGCAATAGTAAACCCACCCTAGCACGCAGAATACTAACCTATCAAATACGATATACAATGGTGAAAGTAGATATGATAAGCGGTGGATCTTACCGTTCAAAGAGCTCCGGACACCTAGTCCTCATGCTCTCTTCAGCTTTCCACGTACAATCGTCATCAATTCTGCTTAATTGTACCTTTACTAGCTTCACCAACTTTGTCCTATACTGTTTCGTATCGTGTCCAACAATACGAACCAGCCTACGAGATCTCAAAACTTCTGGTTCCACCTCAACGTCTTCAAGTTGACCTGGTGTAATCGTCACGCTTGAGTCATAAAAAAATTTCCGTAGATAGGAGACATGAAAGTTACTGTGCACGCCCGCCATCTTCTGAGATAAGTTGACCCTATATGCTATCTTCCCAATCCTTTCTTTTATCGAAAAGGTTCTATCAATCATGGTTCCAACTTCCCTTTGTTACCTAATTGAACAACATTCTTTAAAGGAGATACCTTCGCAAAAACCATATCTCCAATAGAAAATTCCAAATCTCTATGTCTTTTATCGGCGTAGCTCTTCTATCGATCCTGAGCATCCTTCATTCCTTGCCGAATGATCCTAATCTTTTCTAAAGTTTCTCTAATCATATTTGGCCCAAGTATAAGTTTCTCGCCCGCTTCCCACCAACATGAAGGAGCGTTACACGGTCGACCATACAATGTTTCATAAGAAGCCATACCAATACTAGACTGATAACTACTATTGTATTCAAACTCCAGTAGATGTAGACGATCATCCTATGATCCTCCAAAATCTACAATGCAAGCCCGCAAGAGATCTTCCGGTATATGATTTACTCTTTCGGTTTGCCCATCCATTTGCGGGTGGTAAGCCATACTAAGATGCAGTCCAGTCCCTAACGCCTCTTGTTAGCTCTTCCAAAACCTATTGGTGAACAATAGTTCTCGGTCTCTTATAATGTTCTTTGCTACACCGTTAAATTGTACTATCCATATTACATACAACTCCGCCAGCTTGGATGTCATTCTACTTGACTTAATGGGTATAAACCTAGCATTCTTGTTCAACCGATCAACCATGACCCAAATGCTATCATACCCTACTCGAGTCATCGATGGTCCATCAATACTTGCTCTCATTTCCACTTAGGAACTTCTAGAAGTTGCAACAATCCACTGGGTTTCTTTTGCTCTACCTTTACCAATTGGCAGTTCAAACACTCTGAGTTGAATGTCCCAATATCCTTCTTCATACCTTCCCAATAACAGGTCTACTTCATATCCCGGTACATCTTATTACCTCCAGGATGTATTGTCAACCTAGAATAGTAGCATTCTCGTAGCACTTCATCTCGCAATCCATCAATATCGGGAACACACAGTCTTCCATTCTTATGGAGCCAACCTTCTCGGTCGAGTTTGTATTGCTTCATATCATCAGACTCTACTCCTTCTACTATCTTCGTTATGATCCAGCCTAGTACCGGTCCATTCTATTAGAGTAGGTTTGATCGACAAACTTGCTAACATCTCTGGTTCCAGCTTGCAATGAGGCCTGAAATAATAACCGGCAATATACTTAGTCTGCTTCCATTCCAAGAACATTTCTCCCAAAATAGCATGTCTTCTAGTCAATGCATCGACGATCGCATTACCTTTTCCCAATGTGTAGGAAATGCTAAAATCATAGGAGGCTAAGTACTCCAACCACCATTGCGGACGAAGGTTGAAATACTTTCGAGAGAAAAGGCAGTTCGAGGATTTGCGGCCCATAAACAACTCAAACCTTTCTCCTAGCAGATAATGCCTCCACACCTTCAAAGCAAAAACCATCATCGCCAATTCCAAATCATGAGTTGAATAATTTCTCTCGTGCAGTTTTAGTTGTTGACTAGCACAGGCAACAACTTTTCCCTTCTGCGTCAATACTGCATCTAATCCAGTACCACGGGCATTTGTATATACTTTCAACTCCTCATTCCCACTTGGAATGGTCAATACTAGTGCTCTTATCAACCTCCCATTTAGACTCACAAACACATACTCACACTTTGCATCCCAAACAAAAGTCTGATTCTTCTTTGTCAAATTGAACAACAGTGCTGCTATCTTTGAGAAGTCCTTAATAGAACGACTATAGCATCCTACCAATCCTAGAAAATTTCTCATGTCTATAGCATTCTTGGGTTGGTTCCAATCTTGAACCACTGCCACCTTCATAAGATCCACTGCTATACGCTTTCCAGAAACAATGTGACCCAAGAATCTCACTTCTTTTCTCCAGAAGTGACACATAGAGAACTTCGCTCTCAACTTGTGCTTCCTTAACACCTCTAGCACAATCCTCAAGTGCATCTTGTGTTCCTCCTCTGTCCTAGAATAAATCAGGATATTATCCACAAAAACAAGAACAAACTTGTTCAACGGGTCTCTAAAAACTCGATTCATGAGTTCCACAAAGTATGCCGGAGCATTGGTCAACCTGAATGGCATAACCAACCATTCATAAAAACTCGATGGCATACAGAACACAGTAATAGGCACATTCTCCTTCGCTACTCTAAACTGGTAAAATCCCGTTGCCAAATCTTTTTGAGAGAACACCTTTGCACCATGAAGCAGAACAAACAAGTCATCGATGATGTAGTGGATACTTGTTCTTCTTCGTTACTTTATTCAGCTTATGATAATCCACACACAACCTCAAAGAGCCATCTGCCTTAGTCGCGAACACTATAGGTGCACCCCACTCAGATATACTCCTTTGATTGAACCCTCTCCTTAATAGGTCATTCACTTGCACCTCTAATTTCTTCTGCTCTTTGGGTGCCATATGCATCAAAGGCATAACTATAGGTCTGGCTTCCTTCACTAAGTCTATCAGAAACTCAATCTCTCTATGCGGTGGCAATCTGGTCACTACCTCAAATGCATCCGGATACTCTCTAGCGAATGGTATAGATGCCAACCCCTCTTGTGGAGCTTCAAACAAATATAGAAATCTAACCATCAGCCCATCCTCTGGTAGGCAGCCAATCACAAATGTTCGTCCTTCCACATCTCTGGTTGTCACCAATAGCTTCTCGCAATCCACTATTGCCGCATAATTCTTAAGCTAGTGCATTCCCAAGATAATCCCGAATCTAACAAAATTCAAGACACAGTGATAACAAACAAATGAGCATCCATGACTCAATAACACTAGGCCACGAAAAACCATGCAAAGGCTAATAGAGCCTCCAACAGGGTTTGTCACATTAAAAGGTCAGTCTACTGTCTTGGGTCCCAATCTCAATCTGTCCATTAGGTCACTGGATACGTACCAATTTGAAGCCCCGGTATCAAATGAAAAACGAATGAAAACATCTTTAATGTAAAGCATACCTTGAATAACGACTCCCTTTCCCTTTTTCTTCGTCGAGAGAGCACTCGACAAAGTCGGGACAGCATCCATAGTGTATTCTTTCACAACCTGCTTATCCTTTACCGGTTCCGGACAATCCTTCAAATCTCCAGACCTTTCACAACTCTAGCATTTCTTCTTCTCACTCACTTTGCAATCCTTTATCAAGTGACCCTTCTCCTTGCACCTATAGTAAGTAGTTCCCACTTAGTTTTCTTTCGGCCATTTTTCCCCTGAGACTACTTTCTCTTTCTGTTCTAATTTTTCTCGTCTCCACCGCATAGTTGTGGTTTTGGCTCTTCCTACTCAGTAGAAACGACAATAGCTGTTCTAGCCTTTGGATACAGATTCTCATGACACTTTCTCCACAAGCTTCTCAAATGGCTCCTCAATATGGTCTACTAGCTTCTTTCTAAGATAGTCATCCAGGCCAATGATAACTTCTCATTCTTTCTCAATAAAGTGTCGATGAATGACATCCCATACTTCTATAAAGCATCAATTCTGCAACATAATCAGAAACTGACATCTCTTCTTGCTTAAGATCAGCGAACATCCTAAACATCACCGACTTCTAAGCAGTCAAAATGAACTCTCTTCAAACCATGCTTTGAACCGGTCCCTAGTATAAACCGATCATCTGGAGAAGCAATGGTAATGGTGTTCCACCAGTTCATAGCCCGTCCTTTATGTTTTCTAGATATCAGTTTCCTTTTCATAGCATCATCCACTTCCATATCATTGAAGATGCGCTCGTAGGTATCCAACCAATCTTGCACTTTTATGGCTAACTCCGTTCCATGAAATGGTTTTCCTCCTATAATAGAATAGTCTTTAATCAACTTGGTGAAATCAGAGGCGTTTGCATGGGAGCATCTCCTCCAACAGCCACACTAGGAGCAGTAGCCTGAATATTCCTCATCATATTTTCCATTATTGCATTCAACATTGCTTGAAAGTCAAGTATAACAGCTCTTGACCCTACTCCTTCCTTAACTCCCGAAGCGGAATTCCTTACAGTATTTCTTATATGCCAACTCATTCTTAATCTACAACAAGAATGATCACTCTCTCATAAAGAAAACTATTTCTATGGTAGTCGTTTGCATACAATTTATACTATATAATATATTACTATATATCTTTGAAAACCAAAATATACAATAAGTATGCGCTCTCGCTTACACACACACACACACTCTTGATCAAGTCTAGGACGATAACTCCTTCCTTATCTCTACTGGATCATAACACCAACTTAGGTTAATCATGTAACCGAAGCTCTAATCCCAAATGTGATGACCGTACTATATCATCGGCACCCATTATAACTAAATAGTGCGCTGCTGTTGTGCTCGACCAATGTAGGATGATCATCAAGGTTGAAAAGAAAACAAGCACAACATAACCTATTGTATATCTCACAACACATGGAATAATATATAATATACATTACAGATATAAACAAGAGAGACAATAAATATCTAGTAAACCAACTAATAGAACATATACCCATAAAGTTAGATAGAAATATAGTAGAGTTTATACAACGGAAATAAACACAACAACTGTCCCATAACAAGAAAATTAGAAGTCATTGTTAAGGCTCCTCAGTGTTGCACAGCGGAATAAGCATAGAAATACATATAAATATATAATATGAGACAAGTCCATCCAGCTTATCCTTCGCAGAACTACTGTGTCACCTAGACCTGTTATCTAGTCTACTCATTTAAGAGTACAGAAGATAATAAGAAACAAAGCATAAAACCTTTGGTCATGCAACAGTTTGATGTGAGTGATAAATGAATATTAAAAATACTGTGCAGGTAAATATGGTAAGGAACAGAGGTACATGAATCATACCTGACCTATCCCTGGAACCAAAGAGTTACCACATAACATCATAACAAGCTACTCTACAAATAACATAAAGGTACTCTACTCAAAATAAGGATATCAACTCTCTAGGTAATCCTGTTTCCAATACCTAATTCCGAAATATTTCTAAGTGATAGCCTAGAAAGCAACTAAAGAAACCATGGCAACCATATCATCCATTACATCCATCAAACAATCCCCATTATCACTCCATGTGCCTTGAATATATGGTAACTCGTATGGCCTCCTTCCCAATAGGGACTAATGGAAATCCTAGTTTTCAGTGTACTCTCGTATCACGTTGCCTATGGTTAGATACGTGTCTCAAAGCCCAAAGCTAGACGCTAGACCCAAAGCCACTTGTCTAGGGTATTCGGATCCACTCCATTGATCCATGGGCATCCCCATTTATAATGCCCAGGTTTCGAGTGTAACAGAAAATAATCCAAGTATCAATGATTTTTTAGCGCATACATTTGAGCCCTCCTTTGCTCCATTTGGATCTGAGCCCTTCGTTTGGTCAATCCAGTTTCCATTATTCAAAACCCTTCACGTTCCCATTCATGCTCCCACCTTTATCGAACTGCCATCTTCTATACCTACTCCCATCATTAGTCACTAACCGAAAATACAAAGCTTTTATCATGCGGCTACATCACCATTTAACCTGATGCAAATGAGCTAACACCTCCAGCACGATTTACATGACCTCTACTCCATTTCCCAGACGTTTCACATCAATTGGACCTACCAAAACAAGTCGGTACCGAGTTGATCAACTTGGCACCGAACCATATACTTAGCCAATTTTGGCTAAGTCTCCTTCCTTGCTTCTAGTACTCCATTCCCAAATGCTTTAGACCCCAACCCATCAATAAAAAAACTCGGTCCTCACTCCAAAGCACTTTACTTCAAGTTCTAGAAATAACTTGTCATAGTATCCAATATTTAGCCAATCTCCTATATCTTGCTATGGACAACCTCTACTAGCCATGCTCTACCCATCCATCAAATTGACAGATCCATCCGAGACCTCAAAATAACTCAATACCGACTCTTCAACCCGGTGTCAAGTTGAGTCCTTAGCGATTCTTGAGGTGTGAATCATATTGAAAGCTCCTCCCATGCTCTATAGCCTCTCCTCGAGGTTTCGTCCAGTTCCGACCAACTTTGCCTTTGATTTGCCAAATTCACCAACCTTCTTCCTAAGCATTCAAAACACTAGAAAAAAAACAAAGCACAACATACAAGCATATAATAACATGCATATACATCCATTCATACAAGCAATATACAAGAATGTGATAAACAAACCAATTCTACTCTAGATCTACATATTACATGCACATATGAATATGAATACGGAGAATTACTAAATAATATTTGAAAACTATTTCGAAGATTCAAAAATTTAGGTCATAAGCATACAATAACATGTAATTAAAGTTAGAAGAGGTTTTAAGGCCAAAAGCCATGTTAAAACACATAATTTTACCATATAAATGTGCATAGGATAGTCAGAAGGCATAATCCACTCACCAATTACCAAAATCAACCAATTCTCGTCTAGATCCAATGTGGACAGCAATAGAAAGCAATGAAAATGAACTAAAACCATGATCTCTAACTTCTATTTGATAATCTTCTCTCTAATTAATGATTTAGCTGGATCTAAAGAGCAGTTTGTGTGATTTTGGATGAATCTAAGGTTAATGGGGGTACAAACTTGATTTTGGAAAGAGTGAAAAGTTTTAATTTGACTCCTACGACCCCCTACTTATACTAATCTCGAATTAGACTAGGGCCTACTTATGGGCTTAATTAATTACACACCAAAACTAGCCAACAGCTGTCCAAACTTAAAACAAGCATAACTTCCTAACCATAAGTTCGTTTTCCTACAATGACTACTCTACGGAATGGGAAACCATTATCCTGTAGCAACTGAACTGGTTTGAGACGTTAATTTGACTGCTGTCAAAAGTTAAAACACAAACAAGATTTCTAGGGTCAAAATTGTCACATATAAATATGGGAAAAATCATAGGTGTGTAAAATATCCCTACGAGTCATATTCACAAATTATTGATTTGTACAATTGCTATAAATAAAATAAAAAAAATTTACGATCCTCTGATACATAAAATACCGGTCGTTACAACCCGAATCAAATTCCAAAAGGTGCCCTTGCCACTTGAATCAAAGTTAAGAAGTGTAAGGGTATTCTTGCCACCTGATTTAAAATAAAGACGGGACTAGTGAAATTCTGTACAGGATACAGATTGGATGTAGGATTGGGACTAAGGACCACTACAAAATTCTTAGTGTCTTCTTTACCTTTACTTTTACTCATTTACTATTATCTGATTATCACCTGATTATATTATTAACCGTGTTTGAATTTTCTGTGATAAAGTTTGAAAGTTGCAAGTATATTGATAAAAAAAGTTTAAATACACTATTCACCCCCCCTCTAGTGTAAAATAGCCTTAAGATACATTCCGCTGTAATACATATTAGGTTATCACACCTACCATCACCCTATCCACATTTGGTACTAGAGTAGGTTGAAGCATGATAAGAGGTTCTCATAGTGTGATCAGTGGCAAAGCATTGGCTCTTACCACTACACATCCCATGGAGTGGTTGGTCCGAGTCGAGAGGCTAGACGTAAAACTTGAGTCTTAGGGATTAGTGTAGGCCACAGAGGTGAGTTAAAATTCCTTGTAAAAGGACTACATTTGGTATTAGAACACATGGTTTTCAAAAATTCGTAATCTAATTTTTGTTAATGGCTACTTGCACTTGTTAACACACTTTTTAACACCTTTGTGTAAGGCCAATCAACTGCTAGACCGTCACTTTTTAATGGTAGTAATTATACACATAGGTAATGTAGAATAAGATTTATTTACAATCAAATGACTTTAAAATTTGAAATTTTACCCAAAATGAGTGTAGGGAAATTAAGAATGCATTATTCAATGAATAGAGCAAAAGGCCAAGAACTTAGTAACTCAAAAGTTATGAATAGACTATTCAATTCACTAGACAAAAATAAATTTAATAGAGTTTCTATATGTAAGTCTACATATGAAATATGGAGAACACTTCAAGTTATATACAAAGGCACTAGTAAGTTTAAACAAACCAAGATTTCTATGTTAACTAACCAATTTCAATTATTTAAAATGAAACCAAATGAGTGTATTTCTGACATGTATTCCAGATTTCAAGACATCTTACATGCTTTAATTTCATTAGGACAAGGATACACTAAAGAGAATCAAGTTCGAAAGATTCTTAATTCAATTACAAGTGAATAAGATCAGAAGACTCTAGCCATAGAAGAAGCCAATGATATCGGTATAACAAAAGTAGAAGAATTAATAGGTAATTTAATGTCATATGAAGTTCAATTGTAGTGCAGAAAGAAAAGCTAGTTAGGTGAGAAGAAAACATTGATATTCAATACTACTCATGCAGATGAAGGATTGGATGGCAACGAGAAAATTGCATTTATGACTAGGAATTTCAAAAGAATTCTGAAGTAACGAAAAAGAAATCAGAAGGACCGATAGAAACCCGAACAAATCAGGGAGCGAAGATACCATCAAAGGCTTTGGATGCAATAAAACTAGACATTTTCAGAGGGACTATCTAAAATCAGAAGAAATCGAAGTTCTCTCCCAACATAGACTCCTTTTACAAAATGAGGAAACAAGCTTACAATGCAGCATCGAACATTCAGACTCTACATCAAGCAGCAGTGACTCGAAGACAAAAATAGTGATGTATTTTTCATGTTAGATGTCGAGAAGAAAGACAAATGGATACTTGATGGTGGATGCTCATGACACATGATTGGAAATCCAGAACTACTAAAAACATTATCTACAAAAACGGATGTACGGTGAACTTTGGTTATAATTCAAAGGGATACGTCATCGACATCGACAACGTCGGTAACTTTAAAACTCCTACTATTTCTAATGGTTTACTAGTTAAGAATTTCGAACATAACCTGCTTAGTATTAGCCAACTATGCGATAATGGATTTAGGATAAAATTTCAAAAGGACAACTGTTATATCGTAGCTTGTGACTCTAGAGCAATTTTTGAAAGAATTAGGAAAAGAAATATATATGTTCTAGGAATGAAAACTACTGATGATAACCTTGTCTTATGGTTGATTATAATGACCCACGGATCTAGCATAAGCGTTTTTGTCATCTAAATTTTAGACACCTACCAAAGTTAGGCAGATATGAACTTGTTAGAGGACTATCAAAAATGAATTTTAAATTTAATTATCTTTGTGATTCTTGCCAACTAGGAAAACTTCACAAGAAATCGTTTAATCTAAAGACATGATTTCTACTACACACCCGTTAGAACCACTTCGTTTATTTATTTTTGGACTATCACAAATACAATTAATAAATCACAATAAATATGTTTTTGTAATAGTAAATGATTTTCCAAGTTATAAATGGACTATTTTTCTAAAACATAAAGGTGAAGCTTTTGGAATGTCTAAAATCTTTGCTAAGAAAATTCGAAATCAAAAATCTATTACAATTAAAATTATTAGGAGCGATCACAGTGGAGAATCCGAAATGAGTAATATAGTATTTATATCAATTATGGAAACTAAGATCCTAAAAGAGGCATCATCTGATGATTCGAGGATTTTAGCCAAGCAAGAAGAACCGAATTAGTTTACTAGAAATGATGTCTTAGAATTTGTTCCTTAACTAGAAAATCATTTTGTCATTAGAAATAAATGGGTGTATAAAAATAAATTAAATGAACAAGGAGAAGTAATAAGAAATAAAGCAAGACTAGTAGCACAAGAATATAACCAAGAAGAAGGAATAATTTTGATGAGACATTTGCTCCAGTAGCAAGATTAGAAGCAATAAGAATATTACTCGCTTATGCAAACTTTAACAATTTTAAATTATACCAAATGGATGTAAAAAGTGCATTTTTAAGTGGAATAAAAAGAAGATGTTTATGTTGAACAACCCCCAATGTTCGAAGATGAAAATTTTACAAACCACATTTATAAATTAATAAAGGCATTGTACAGATAAAACAAGCACCTCTACTTGGTACGATAGACTTGAATCATATTTAATTACATCTAGTTTTGGAATAGGAAAATTTGACACCCTGTTATTTATAAAACGTAATAATAATAATATATAACTTATACAAATATACGTAGATGATATTATATATGGATCAACCAACGAACAACTGAATATAGAGTTATCAAAATAATGCAAAAAGAATTTGAGATGAGACACATGCGACAATTAATATTATTTCTTGGATTACAAATAAAACAACCAACAAATGGGATATTTATAAGTAAAAGAAATATGCAAAAGAATTAGTGAAAAGATTCGGCATGTCAAACACGAGTGGTAAACCTACTTCAATGACACCCGGAGTAAATTTAGGTAATGAAGATAAATATAAGGATGTAGATCAAAAACTATATAGAGACATGATAGGACCATTACTATATGTTACTGCTAGTAGACCAAATATATTGCATAGCATATGTCTCTATGATAGGTATTGACCAAATCCAAAGGAAACACATTTTAAGATATGTTAATAATACTTTAGACTACGGGTTTTTGTATCATAAGGAAGATTTGTTTGATTTGATACCATATATTAATGTAGACTGTGCTGGCCGCAAATTTGATTGAAAGAGCATAAGTGGAATCTCACTTTTTTGGAAATTCACATGTATCCTGGTTCGGTAAAAGGTAGAATTCCGTTTCTCCATCCACAACAGAATCAGAATATATATCAGTAGCACTTGCTCCTAAGTAAACTATATGCAACAAACATTAAAGGATTTCAGATTAAAAATAAAACAATCACCAATTTACCGTGATAATACAGGCACTATAAACTTATCAAAGAACCCTACACACCATGCTAGAACAAAACATATAGACCCAAGAGATCACTTCTTAAGAGATCATATAAGTAAAGTGAATATCATCCTAGAATTCGTTAACACAGGAAATCAAATAGTCGACATATTAACAGAACCCTTAATTCAAAATACTTTTATTAAACTAAGAAGGGAATTAGGAATCTGCTCATTTTCTAAAATATAATATAAAAATTAGACCATAACGTAAAATATGACAATTGTAAATATTTAAATATATAAAAGGTAGTATTTTATTGAACTTTTGATGACTTTTTAGAATATTACTTCACTAACACAAAGATAAACTGATAACTCCATACTTATAACCTATAATAAACATATAATGTTCATCACTAAGAGTAAATATTATAGCTCCTTATATAATTCATTTACATAACTTATTCACCCTTTTTTATGACAAAGGAGAGAAGTTGTATATAATATAATAAGCAAAAAGACAGAGGAAGTTTTATAGCATATATTAAAGGACACCATTATATTTCATAACATAATATTTAACGGTTGTCATCATCAAAAGGAGGAGAATGTTTATACTCAAGGTATTGATTCTGATGACAACAACCATATAAATATTGTTAATAATATTTTCTCGAGTTATCTAATATACTGTGCAGGATATCAGGAATATTTTATAGGTTTATATAAGTGATGATTTAATAAAAGCTTGAAGAAGTGATCAGTATAAATCAAGAGTTGATCGAGATATATTTGAAGACTTATGAGTTTTGAAGAATTCAAGAATAAAAGTACAAAGAGTTTAAGATATTTGTGTTGGTATTTTATCGAGTCTTAGATTAAATGTTAAAGACCTGAGTAGTATTGTATCTTTGATTATCTTCATTTTGAAAATTATTTTTCCATTTAAAATGTTTTTATAAAAAAATAATATTTAATTTAATTATAAAATAAATTTTAATAGATTTTTTAAAGAAATATATTTTAAAACATATAAAAAAATATGTATGTTAACGTATAGACCATTGAGATGTTTTTAAATTTTTCGAAAGAAGTAACTTTTGGCTCCATCCTTTCACGAATGGATGCGACATTTCAAACTCTATTTAATGGCCTCTGATTTCGAATTTTTAACAATAATTCTAACTACTTTATTTATCTCCCCTTTCTCTCTCATGCTCTTTAAGATTTCAATGAAGTGTTGCCAATTTCTGCATCAATTCTCTTTCTCTAAATTCATACAAAAAAGATTAGAGAAGATTCACTTTTATTCTACACCATTAACTCTTTGATCTTCACTCGATTCTACTCAAAAGCAAAGATATTCCACTAATGAAGATTTATAGGAACTTGTATCAACAAACTACTTAGAATTGTGATCGAAAGATTCTATTTCTTGTAGTCTACCACTACTACTTGTAAAAGGGTGATCATAACCACCCAAGTTAAAATGAAGACAAGATTATAAAGGAAGTTGTTCTGTCTTCCGAGTCAATGATAGGATAGGTGTTCTGGTTACCCGAGTCAAATTCTAAAGGATGTGCTGGTTACCTGAGTCAATTCCAATAGGTGTCCTTACCACCTAAGTCAAAGTAAAGTGGTATGAAGGGTGTTCTTGCTACCTTATTTAAAGTTAAGATGTAATTAGTGAAATTCTGTATGTAGTACAGGACTGAATGTATTATTGGGAATCCAAACCAGTATAAAACTCTTATTGTCTTCATTACCTTAACTTTTACTGCATTTACTGCATCTACTTACTATTATCTGATTGTCCTATGATTATATTATTACATATGTTTGAATTTTTTGTGATAAGTCTTGAAATTTGCAAGTATACCGATTAAAAAGTTTAAATACACTATTCATCCCCTCTAGTGTAAAATAGCTTTAAGATCCGTTCCGCTGTAGTACATATTAGGTTATCTCACCTATCATCACCCTATCTATAATTTAATGCTTACAAACAGTTATTTTATACTTACAATAGTCTTATAATGTTATACTTACGATAGGTACTATTTTATACTTATGATAGCTCTTATTTCAGAAGTATGATGGCACAGTGTTTTATTCCTACGATAGCCTAAATATTTTAGAAGTGCTATAGCACATTGTTATAGGTTTTACGATTGCTATTTATTCAATGTTTTACGATAGCTATTGAAGCTGTGATAACACATGGCTTTCATTTTACAATAGCTATTTATTATATGTTCAATGATATTTAAAGGTGTGGTAATACATAGTTTATTTTTTACAATAGCTTATATGTTTTACGATGGCTATTTAAAGGTGCGATAGTATATGGTTTATGGTTTATGTTTTTTTGATAGTGTGTATTCTAAGTTTTACGATACCTATTTAAAGGTGCGGTAGCACATGGTTTATGTTTTATGATAGCTATGTTTTATGAAACCTATGTTTTACGATAGCTATCTTAAACGTTCTATAGCATATCGATTTTATACTCACGATAGTTATTTTGAAGTTGCCATAAAACATGGGTTCTATACTTATGATAGCCTAAATATTTAGAGGTGTGATAGCACTGAAATTTGCAAAGTGCGATAGGCTTATTTTTATACATACGATAGTATAGGGCCAAGTATTGCATCGAGCTTTTCCCAGTAACAAACATATGGAATATTGTAAAATGCTAAAATATAATGATATGATCGAAGGAAAATAAAGAATTAGCATAATTTTACAAGTTCATATAGAATAAATTACATGTATATTTGTATGTGATTTATGTGTAATGGTTATCATGAGAACATATTAGTATGATAACTGATATATTTATATATTCACTTAAGTTCATCGATCAATTATGTTCTTTTTATGTAAATTATTGACATTCTCACTTGTATGATATCACCATATAGTTACGACCTTGGGGATTGGGAACTGATAACCTCTAGGGTTGTTCCATTAATGGGTATGGTCAGACTAAATTCCTATGTGAGTAGAATTGCATCCAAAGGATCGAAAAGATCAAATTGTGTTAGGATGCCCAGAAAGATCAAATTGTGTTAAGATGCCCAGAACTGATCAAAAGAAATGAGAAATTTAATGTTTATAAAACCAGATTTAAGTGTGGAGACTGGTGTTGAGGTGGTGGCCCGCACTTTAGTCGTTAGGACCCCAACTATTCAGGTCTTTGATTCTAATATATGGGGCTTTACTGATATCGAGGCAAAAATTTTGTGGTTACGCATCCGAAAATTGTAGCAACGACGCTTACCATTATTTTCTTATTCTGTCATGAAAATATCTTGGTATCCATAAGGGAACTGAAGATCTTCATTATTTTTCTTCTGCCACAGGAGTAGCTAGGATCATTTGCTTACATTTTGGCCCAAGTTAGCCTAAGAGGTTGTTAGTTTGCCTGTAAAAACTAATAGGTTAATGGTAACATTGGAAAAACTACGTTGATGCATGGAAAACTTAATGGGATGGGAAGATTTGGGAGTGTGTGGACTATTCATTTTGACTCATTTTGCATGATGTTATGTTTTGTTCTAACCATTTTGGTTGTAGGTGAATGTTATTTTTCGCATGTGTCGTATGATACTAGTGAGGGAAACTTGTTCCACTCCGTGACATGGTCTCATCGTGTTTCTATTTTGATTGGGATGGACTAATATTATTCACACAAAACTTATTGTCTGACTCGGTGTTTTTGACTTCCCCCTAAACTCTCGAGTAGTCATTTGAACAAGTCAAGAGTAAGGTTTTCAGGTTTATGATGAATAAAGCTTCTGGAGAGGTATAGGAGGCAAGCTAGTTTTAGTTTATATTCATTTCTGATATGAAATATAAGTACTTATGTTTGTTGTATGTAATGGGTACAGTAATCATTAGTAATTATGATAATGATCTTCCAAGGGGACATCATCATATGTCCCTTTTGGAACAATGTCTGTATTTATTATATTTTGTTTGAACGATGTGATCATAGTGTTGTGTAATTGGCCTGTAACGAATTTGAAACAAACGAAAATGTCTTGTAAAAATTTGAAAAATTATCGTTCCCTTGGTATTAATGATACAATAGCTAATCTCATTTTTATCATTGGAAATAATACTAAAGATGACTACAACACCAGAACTATTTATTTTCGGGTCACAAAATGGGGATTGTTGAAACTTGGTATTAGGGCATAGATTTAGCTAAAACTTAATAAGATTTTTAAAAACATAACCTAAATAAGGTAGAAAGAATAAATTAGGGAATGGGATAAATGTTTCACCAATTTACTTGTTATATATGTACGTATGTATGTACGTATATAAGTATGTACATCTACCTACAGTCTCCCCTCTATCTTTAGTCCATTCTTCTGAATCTCATGAAGAATCATATGTATATTACGAGAATGGTTGATGTAGGAACAAGAAGTAGAAGACTCAACTTACGAGGTGAAAGCACCACAACTAATGGAAATGTTCGCCCTAATGCTAGAAATGAAAATCAAACTACCAATGCCTACGGTAATGCTAATGTGGGCATTGGAACAACACTAGTTGATATAGGGACATGTTTCAGTTCTTTGTCAATATAATGCAAGATGAAGCAGCGGCTGTATTGACGGGAAGAAATGCTAGTAATGTTGGAGCTGCTGTGCTGAAGTGGATACTTGTAATAACCATGTCGCATTTAGTAAAGACTATATCAGTTTAAGAGGAATCTTATTTATGGGTGTGGAGAATGCGATCTAGATAGAGAATTGGCTTTTTCTTTGTGGAAGGAATTTGGCTAGTTTAGGATTGAATGATGAATAGAAGAGGTGTATGACTTCTAGACAGCTATGGAGCTTCTTTGTATTGGTGGAATAATGTAACTATAGGGATACCAAAGGATGATCTTACTTGGGATGGCTTAAGGGAAAGGTTTGTGGAAAGGTCTTATTGGATGCAGTAAAATCCACTATATACAGGAGGTTTCCAAAATTGGAGGATGACGATATGACTATTCTAGAATATGCAACCAAATTTGATGGACACTTGAGACATATGCAGGCTGTTGTTCCAAAGAACTTATTGAAAATTTCAAATGCTCACACACTCCCAAGTTCTAAGACATATCAAGGTATAGCGGAGTACCGTGAAGATTTTTTTCAAAACCTATTTCAAATCAAATCAAAATAAAAAAATTCAACAATCCATTTATGTGATTTGATTTAGATGAGATGGTGAATATCTAATTTTGGGTCACTTGAGTTGGAAGTAATGGTTTTTTTGTTATAAGTATGCATCAACACATTACACTTTTTCTTGCTTCTAGCTAAAATTGTTTTCCCTTTTATCATCTTCCCTGTTCATTTCAAAACAAAGAAAATAAAACCACCTCCTCAATTCAAAAATCCATATCTCCACAACCGATTGAAATTGGTGAAATCTTCCAACATCAAAGTTGTTCATTATAGCCTCTAGTATTTTCTAAAAATAGTCTTCAAAGTTTCCTCAAGCATGGTTGCTGGAATTGCTCAAAAACAGTGGAGTCAAGAGATGGTGAAGATTCGACGATCATAAAATGGTGAATGAAGGATATGGGTGTGTTCGTATCGTCGAGTGGTGATCGTAGAATTTTTAGTGGCCTAGGGTGGTCGTGGCACGGAGATGAACATTTTTCGATCATCTATTTATTTCCACGAAACCGGTGGTCGTGGGGAGCAATGGTTGGTGCTGGAGCGACGTTGGGTGATGGCGAAGCCATGGGTGATGGATGCAGATGCTACGATGGCCGGAGTTGCCTAGTCGAGCTCGAACAAGGGTTTAAGGGTGCTATTTTTATTGGGTTCGAAAGTTAATCACTGGAAGGGATGTGGGTGGCTGAGTTGGCTAAGGTATGGGCTGGAGGTGGATGCATTGGTTGCGGTTCTGATGTTATTGGCGGCGATGGCTGAATGCGAAGGGAGCGATGGCGGTGGTTGATTTATTGAGGCGGCATCATTTTCATTTGAATTTCTCTAAGTTTGATTGAGGAGGAGGGGTTGGAATTTGATAGGAGGCATCAGAGACATGGTGATGGGGTCCATTGGTCGCGCTTGTGATAAGGAGTTTGCGGGTGGTAGTGGTTCGTCAATGGGCGATGGCGGTGGCCTGACATTTGCACGCCGTGCATGTTAAGTGTACAGGAGGAAGTGAATTCAATTTTGGGGACTTATTTATTTGTTTGTTTTAATTAAATTAAATTAAGTATGTTAAGTTTAAAAATGCGATATCTCGTTCATTTTAAATCCGATTAACCCACGAATTTTTTCGTTAGACTCGTATTGATAAATACAACAATTTGGTATAACTTGCTGATAGTTTTAACAAAGTATAAAATATTGATAAATTAATAGTGATTGGATATAATTATGTTGTTTTAAATAATAACATGATTAAATTTATTATACTTAGTTTATGATATCTGTTTAGCAGAATAAAAACTCGTTCTACTATAATTAAATTGAATAGATTATTTTGGACATCTATTAAACAGAATAAATCCCCGTTTTGTGCTTGCAAAGTAAAATGATGATTTTTGAAGTTATTTAATATATGGATTAATTAATATTGGAAATATGGCATGTTAACTATTGATTGCTAATTATTAAGTTCCAAAAGCTTCGTAGCTTGGCCGTATTGGGTGTGACATTAATATATGTTAAAAGTTGAACCTTTTTAGTAGTAAAGGTAATAGTAGGATTGGTTATGTGCTATAATAGCTTTGGGTCTCATTATAGTATTTTGAAATACTATTATTTGACATTTTTGATTTAAAAATGATTTTGATTGGAAGGGTGATTTTAAAAGTGACTTTGGAATTTTCAGTGACCTTTTGTTTAGAACTGGTTTTTGAATATCTCTATTTTTACTCCAACCTTTTTGGAAATGTTTTAAAAGTATTTCAAAATTATTTATTTTGTATAAAAGTTGATATAATAAGGAGTGTTTATTTTAAAGGAAAATAAATGGGTTTATCTTTGACTAAAAGTGATTCTATTTTTAAAAGAAGTTAGCAGTATTTTGGAATAAATATTTGTAAAACATTTTTATAAAATATTGTATGGAAAGAGAAATTTACAAATGGTATTTTATTAATCAAAGAGAGATTTATAAATGGTAAGTTATAAATAAAAGAATGGATTTATAAGTGGAAATTTGTGTTAAATATATAAGATTTATAAAAATGAGTTTTGGATTTACAAAAGAAGATTTATAAAAGGGAGTTCAATAAATGATTTTTGAGATTTATAGAAGGATTTTTATAAATGATTTTAGAGATCTGTAATAGAAGTATATAAATTAATTTGGTGATTTATAAAAGGTCTTGTAAATATGGAATGAGTTTATAAAAAGGGATTTTTATAAAAGGAATGATATTTGATTTTGATAAATAATTTTTCTTAATTATGGTGGTATGGAAGCATTCTTTCCATACTTAAACCTGAAGGAAAAGTGGTTTGGGTTTATAGTAGCAATGTTTTAAATGACATTTGTTTTGCCCCTTTAAATATGATTCTGGGAAAAATGGAATGTTTTCTACGTATTGGAAGTGAAATGGTTTGTGAATATACTTATACCATTGAGATAAGTATATGAATATTTTCAAGTACTTTCAAGGTGATTTTTAATTAATAAAAAGATTAATTAAAGAGGCTTAGTGGTTACTTATGTGTTGAACCATGCTTGGTTTCTTATAAAATTAAACCTCTAATTTGGTTGATTGTTTATTTGATAGTTAAATAACCGACTATCAAATCGACTAAATATAACTCTGGAAATATCTAGAAGAAACACGAGAAGTATATAGTATATTTATCTCGATGACGCTTTACTGTACTATAAACTCGTTGTGTTCTTCTAAGACAAATGATATGGAAATCCATTTGCTTAAACATTTAGGAGGTGATCTCTGCACTTATGTATTGCCTGTTTATGTCCAAAAGAACCAGAATTGAGTTTACTGGAATCTGTCGATTGTCGGTTCGAAGAGACCGAGATCAGATATGTTATCGAAAACCACTTCTAACCGGCATATGCGTTTGAATTGAAGACATCTTGAAGATAATGAAATCGAAGATGGAGTTCTTTGAAGTGCTATTTGCTACTAGTCTTGAGGATATAGTAGAAGTAGTGCCTTTGGTTTGTTCATATCATGAACAACTTGTATGGATGAATTCTGGTATTATATTGTTGCATGAAGGGCAGTGTTAGCATTCGGAATGGGATTTTCTAAAAAAGGTAAAAGGTAGCCTCAAGCTTCACAACTAGGAATGACTAAAACAGGAAATATGCCACTAGTCTACGTGGTTCACTACCATTAGGGTATGGTCATCATCCAATATAGATCGATATTAACCCATTTATGTATGCTTGTGACTCGGTTCGGTTGTTGGCTGGCAACCGAAGTGATGACATACTCGGTACTATCCAATAAGGGGTTGGCCGGTCTTGCCATGCAGGGGGTCCATGTGAGGCATTCGGTATAATTTCTAGAGGTGTACTATAACAGGCGGTACCCCAGTAGCCTTGTCATTGATGGAGTCCATCCTCCAATAAGTGCCATTTGGACTTAGTTGTATACCTATTATGTTGGAATGTAATTAATGTAACCATTTTGGCTATGACTAATATTTGTTTTAAGCTTTAGACATTAATATAATATCACAAGATTTCCTATAAAATGGTTTGCTTATCATAAAGTAAAAACTCATCCATGTTTATGTGTGGCATGGTCATATGAGATGCCTTTATTTTTGAAAGGTTTTATAATAGTAAAAGTCCATTTGATTTCTGTTTCTCACGCTGGTTTACCAGACTGATCTTGACGTTATTTTCTTATAATGCTCGCGTCAGCTCGAGCATATCTCCAGATTTAGTTATGGATGATTTGGAGCTTCAAGAGACGAGCTAGATGCCTCCAAGACATATTTGCATATCTTTATTTCTGCTGCAGTAGTTGTGTTGTATTTATCAGCATTTGTGAGGGCAGGCTGTTACAACAGTCTAGGCTGTTGGTAGGTGAGTATTACTCTGATTGATGTATATATTACTATTTTCTTTTCTAAAGATCATTGGTATATTATAGATTACTCGTTACGTTGTGATATTCTATTCTGTCTTTTCTTTTCTTTTACCCCCAACAATTTTTTTTAGCACTTGGATGTTCGGCCGCAAATACCATGGATGTACCGGTGTCAACTTTTGAGGGACAAGAAGGCATGTTGTTACACGTGGTATCAGGGTTTAGGTTGAGCGAACACGTAGGCTTTGGTGGGGTAGACTCATTAGAGAGAGGGTTAGTAATAGCCTAGAATGAGTTGAGTGTGTGTGTGTGTGAGCACGTATTTGTTAGTGATATAAAAATGTTTTATATTGTGCTGACTTATCTGTTGAGTGACTTATGAATTCTGGTCGATACAAAAGGTACAACTGTATCGATAGGGGTTTCCAAACTCTTGAATAAGGCAAACCGACACGGAATTGTTTTGAAATGGGTAAATGAAATAATTTTACCTAAGGCTATATTTTACATATAAAAGAATAATTATCAGAAATGGGTATAATTGTTTGTGATGTGTTTATTTGTTAGGAAATGATGATGTTCACTTATCATTATTTAATGTGTAAATAGTTGTGCTCGACTAGTTTATGGGAATTAATTATTATTTTTTATAAGAAATTTTATCCTTTTCATTGCATGGGTTAGGTAGATAATAATTGTGGTAACAGTGAAATGAACACCATGTGATTTAAGTTTCCTAGTTTGACTATAAGACGTTCAGTGGTATTGTTGGGTTAAAATTTAATTTTAACAAAAGTTTTTTATTATAATCTAGACAAAGATGTACATTGGTGAATTGATTATTGTTAAAAACCCGGTTAACATTGCCCCTCAGGGCATGCTTTCGTTGGAAATAAGGTGTGCTCTGGAATTGTTCATCTTTCGATTTCTATTTTATGGAGTTTCATAAGTCGTATCTAGCCATCTTGAACAATCGTTTATGGCATACTAGCTAACTGTTTAGCCTTTAGTTGTGAATCTTTATTGTTTGTAATTATGGAGTGATCCCGACTTGATAACTCCTAAGACGAGTATTAACATCGAGTAAGTCAAATAGGAAAATTTGAGATCATTCAGAGGAGAAAATTTGGATCGATACCGATCCAATTGGATAGGATCGGTGCTAATCCAAGTACTTGGCAAATTTACCAAATTTTCCCCTATCATTTATTTTTCATTTTTCTTATATATGTGGGATCAGATCTCCCTTTCTCTCACTTTTCCTTTTCGAGCCAAACTGATCCAAGCATCCTAAGTTCCCGCTGATCCAATGCCTGCCATCACCAAAGAGTCGCCGTCGTTGGTCTTCGCCTCTAGCACCACTAGTTGCCGCATACTGAAGCTGCCGTCGTCGTTCCACTATCATGCCCTTCTCCATTTCTAGTCGTCACCGATCAGATCCATCAATACCCTAATTTGGGTTAGTTTGCATGAGTGATCAGCCCACTTCTCTCCATTTTGAAGGTTAGTGATGCGAATTTTGGCGTAATATCAGCGATTGGCAATGAAGTTGTGTGGACTACGAATACAGTGGAAGATTTGAGCTGATTGTGACTTTGTGGAAGAAGATAATAAATCGAGTCTTAAGTTCTTCATGGAACGAATCTTGGGTTTTGCCTCAGTGCTTTACATGTTTGCTATCTTCATCCATAGAGTCAGAGTTAACTTGCACCGTGTTACATAGTCGGTTCCAGCACGATGTCTTGCTGTTAGATTTTGGTTTTTCTGGGAGGTGATAATAGCTTAGAGTAGCACCTTGTATGCATCTCAGGCCATTATCACTTTCCAGAGAACTAAATCAACTTATGCTGAGAATTCTCTTCCCAATTCGGACCCATCGATCTATAGTTGCTCGCTTTGGATTGGTCTTGTCATTGCACAACCGGTGTACCTGGAATAGGAAGAGCTTTCCGTGTCGCTTCAAACAGAAGATCCGTTATTGATCATTGGTCGATAACGTGTTAGTATAGGAGAAAAGACATTAACAAGTGATAAGGATTGCTCTTTTCGGTGTGAGTGAGCCATCTATAAGGAATGGTTTGTTTACAGCGTTCAGGATGCCAGACCCTTCTCACTTAGATTACACGTCACACACATGCACAGTTAATACTTGGAATCTGATCGGTGGTTGATACATGCCCATTATCTTCCAAATTTCAAGTATCAACTATGCTAGGGTTTATAGTTTAGAGATTTGGTGCACCTAACTATTTTGAACACAAGCTTTCTTATATAGAATGACGCACAAATTTTCTTGGCACAAACCGGTTGAGGGAAGCTCACCTATTTCTGAGGTGGAGTCCTCATTGATCCCAGTGGGGCTGCTTTTCCCATAACTTTGGGTCAATATGGTCATCTGATTCCAGTTGACTCTATCGTCGATCGCACTCCTCCTATCTTCAAAGTCCTGCTCGATCCTCTAGAGAAAGCTTCTTCTATCCTTACACATAGGATGTTGCGAAGCATCTGCTCATAGTATGGTATCCCAAAGGATTACGAACTTCTGCCGTCAAGAGGGGAATTCACTCATAGGCCACCTTCGGGATATGTTGCTTGTCATCGCTATATGTGTATGTATGGTGTAGTGCCCCCGTTCAATCATTTCTTAACGACAATTCTTCAAAATATAGGGTTGGCTCCATTCCAAATTCTTCCAAACGGGTACGCCATGCTTACGTATTTGTACGTTCTGTTCATGCGGGCGCTTCATCGTGCCTCGAGCTTTCCTGAGTTGCAGTATCCCTTGTTATTTTAAAAGAGAGGGGCTAACCCATCGCTTGTTTATATTGAGGAGCAACGCAGCCGGAAACTCATACTTGATCTTCCCAGCAAGGTTCCCTCATTTAAGAATCAGTTATTCTTTGCTAAATTTCTAGAGGGATTCACTCGTCCATGGACCATGTGTAACATCCCCTATTTGGAGGCCCAAAACTAACTGCTATGCATGTTGCAGTCATCTATAGTTATTAACTTTCGATGACCAAATGCGGTAATGTTAGATACATTGATATACTATAAATACATGAACATGAAAAATATTAAACTCAACTTAAAAAAATTCTCATTCCATTACAAATAGCATTTTAGATTCACTACATAATCCCATACATAAGCCACGTTCAGAGAAATTACAATTTATTACTAAATACGCCAAGAGCGACATAAGAAGGTGCCCCTCGGTTGATTAGAGTCTAAATATAGGCAATTTAACAAATTTTCCCTTACATCCAAACAACACAGCGGACAATAGATAGAATCTCCTAAATAGCTAGCTTGCCTCCTGCACGTCTCCAGAAGTTTATTCATCAACTAATAACCTGAAAACCCTTACCCTCAGCTTACTCAAATTAATTTTGAGTACCCAAGAGTTTAAGGGGAAAACATAAACTTCGAGTTAGATAAAAAGTCTGGTGTAAATAATAATATACTATCTCGAAACAAATAGATATCTAACTAGACCACGCCGCTGAGCGGAATGGGTTTTCCCCTCGCTGGTACCTTAACATATACCGTGCACCTGCATCCACAATGGTTAAAACATAACATAATATGATGATATGCGGTTATGTAATCTATCCTGGATTTTCCATCCCCATTCATCTGACTATCCGTCTCAAGTTATAGTTTCTAGGGTCACTATTACCCTATTTGTTTTCATGGGCTAATTAATAATTGTTCCAAGCTTATGGACTATCTGTCCGGTTTCATAGTTTTCGTGGGATTACAAAGAACCTATTGGTGTCTACCAATAACATCATCAAATCATAGTTTTCATGGGCTGACTATGAACCTACTGGATTCTCCAATAATCTCTTAGGTCATAGTTTTCATGGGCTGACTATGAACCTATTCATCTCTATCAATAACCTATTCCGAACATAGTTTTCATGGGATCACTAAGAGCCTATTGGCCCCTTCCGATAACATTTCTCAAGGCATAGTTTTCATGGGCTATAACGTTTTGTAGTTGTAGAATTAGGGTATCTAACCTATTCCTTTGCTTCCGAATGATGGTTTCCCTTTCCTTATAGTGTTCATGATAGAGAAATGGACTTACGGTTAAAAAGTTATACATACTTTAAGTTTTTAAAACATAGCCGGTGAAAAAGTACTAAAGCAACAGTGATAAAAGGGGGTTCCGCCCAACAGTGAAGAAAGGGGTTCCACTAACATTGGAGAAAGAGGTTCCACCCAACAGTGGAGAAAGGAGGTTCCACTGACGTTGGAGAAAGGGGGTTCCTCCGACGTTGGAGAAAAGGGATTCCACTGAATTTGGAGAAAGGGCATTCCTCCGACATTGGAGAAAGGGGGTTCCTCCGGCGCTGGAGAAAGGGGGTTCCACCGCATTTGGAGAAAGGGCGTTCCTCGGACGTTGGGGAAAGGGCTTTCCTCCGACATTGGAGAAAGGGGGTTCCACGGACTTTCGAGAAAGTGGGTTCCACCAACTTTGGAGAAGGTGGTTCCACCGACAGTGGATAAAGGGGGTTCCACCGACATTGGAGAAGGGGGTTCCACCGACATTGGAAAAGGGGGTTCCACCGACATTGGAGAAAGGGGTTCCACCAACATTGGAGAAAGGAGGTTTGGTGGTAGATTTGTAATTAACATAAAAACTGCTATTTTGCTAAACAAAGTATATTCTTTTCCCCAACTCCTATTCTTTGTCAAATTTCTATTGGGCGGTGACTTCTTTAACCACTTTCTTTTCAGAAAAACTTACATAGTGCAGATTTTAAAGATTTTAAATTATTTGCAACCCTTTAATGTTTATTATTATTTTGATATAATTGTTAAGCTTTCTAGCTTAGATAATTCATAATAAATCAAAAACACTTGGGAAAAATTCCATAAATTCTCCAAAAATATGAAATTACATTTTATTTACAATATTAAAATTTCAGGGCAAAATTTATTATTTTATTATTTTCAAGCAATGTGGAATACTTCAAAAATACGAAATTTAACACATATGAATTAGATGGATACTACTCTTTAATTAATATAATTAAATCTCTTGAATAATGTTAAAGAAAAATTAGGGTTGTTACAAGCCCTCCCTTTAAAGAATTTCGTCCTTGAAATTTAGTAGGGACAACAAACAAGCATATCAATCATGCCAACAAAGCAAGTATATCCCACCAACAAAAAGTCTATATAAAACAAATATAGAACACACTCTCATGATAGCCTAGGATAAGTATCCCTAATCCTGTCTTTTGTTTCCCAAGTACAGTCCTTCTCATTGTCGCTCTACTAAACTTTTACTAACTTGACTCTCTTGTTTCTTGACCTCTTCTCATCTCTCGCTACAACCCGAACTGGTTGCCTAACAAAAATTAGATTCGATTATACTATTAAGTCTTCCATTGCAGTGAAAGGGATAGTAGGCTCTAGATCATATACATACTTACGAAGATGAGACACATGGAACATATTATAGACACATGCCAAACTGCTAAGTAACTCTATTCTGTATGCGAGCTTTTCAATCCTCTCAATGACTAAGAATGGTCCAAGATATCTCGATGCCAGTTTCCCTAACTTTCCTAATTGCACCACAGCCTTCATCGGCGATACATTAATGAAAATGCTATCTCCAAATAAGAACTCTAGATCCTTACGCCTCTTATTTGTGTAACTCTTTTATCCATGCCGAGCTTCCTTTATCTGGCCTTGGATCACCTCCATATTCTTTGTTGCTTCCCTCACCACATCTGGACAAGGACCAATCTTTCTCCGGTCTCTAACCAACACGCTGGTGATTTGCACGGCCTTTCATATAAAGCCTCGAAAGGTTCCATCCCTATACTAGCCTGGTAGCTATTACTGTTTGAGCCAAAATTGGTCACAAACCCTAGATGTAGCGAAAGCACCGGTGTTTACACACAAATCCTCAATATCCAAGCACAGATCATAGATCCAGATAAAGTAGAGAATAAAAATGAAGAAATAGAAAAATTAAAACAAGCAAGAAAGTAAAGAACACAAGGTATATAATGGTTCGGCTATCTCTGGCCTACGTCCACTTTGAATTAATCCTTTTATACTGTAGTTACAGTTACAAGCCTTTGGAGTCAACAACAAAATTGGTAGATTTTCGCCTAGAAAAGAAGAAGATCCCCTTTTTAGTTGCCATAAGGTTGCTATTTATAGATGTAGATCTAAAAATATCCTTCCCAAAACCTGGACACCTCTTCTCATCCGTAGATGGGCCCACCAAATCGATCCGGGGACGTTTGGGATCGATCCCGATCGATCCAAGTACAATACGAATTGATCCAAAAATGGTCCAATCAAGCTGAGATCGATCATGAACATTCTTGAGTGCATGAAGAAGCTTCTGTGAATGTTATCCCGCCTTTTGGCAAGGCCGTGGCACCAAAAAACTGACTGTAAATCAATGACAATTCGTCCCGAAGGTCGGTTATGCGCAGGCTCACTATGGATATCGATGAATTTTGTCCATGTCCGGATCGAGCTACAATTGACAAGACATGACAAGCAAAGCCCTGAAAGCCAACGTTCCAAATTTTAGGTCAATCGGAGTTCGTATGCTCAAGATATGATCGATGCAATTCAAGCAATCAACTGAAAGGTCTTGTTCGTATCCATCAATCCCCTACTGTTCGTATCCATCAGGCTTCAACTATTCATATCCATCAATCATCAACTGTTCGTATCCATCAGACCTCAACTGTTCGTATCCATCAGGCCTCAACTGTTCGTATCCATCAATCATCAACTGTTCGTATCCATCAATCCACTACTGTTTGTATCCATCATTCCTCTGTTGTTCGTATCCATCAAGTGCAACGACGATCGATACGAACAGTGCAACAGCGATCGAGTGCGAACAGTGCAACATCGATCGAGTGCGAACAGTGCAACATCGATCGAGTGCGAACAGTGCAACATCGATCGAGTACGAAGGAGACAGCCTTCAAAAAACACAAACTTGCATCGATCATATCTCACAATCTACAAGTCCAAATGCTACGAAATTTTCACTGGAGCTTACATACAACCTAAAGAATGTTCATGCTCGATTTCGACTCGATTGGGCAAATTCTTGATCGATACGAAATTCATTCGTATCGATCACGGATCGAGTGCAAACCACATGGGATCGATCGCGTGGGTCCGCTTACGTGCCAGAAGAGGTCTCCTGAGATCTAAGCGAGATATTTGCATCCTATGCCTATAAATAGACTCCCAATGGCTTCAAAAAAGGGGGACTTTTGGCTCTTCTACGTCCAGACTCTACCGGATTCAGCATTGTACTCGGATTTTGCTGTTGTAATCAGTTGTAACTCGTGGTAATCAACAAGCAAACTTCAATAAAATTATCAACTTCAAAGTGGATGTAGGCCGGATTGCCGAACCACTATAAACCCTGTGTTCTTTACTGCTTTCATCTAAATTTTCTGAGTGTTCTTCATTTTTAATTCTCTACATACTTGTTATCTGTGACTGTGAACTGGTGCTTTCATTGGCAATTGGGTGTTTGTGACCAATTTTGGCGCAAACATTTTGGTGCTTTCACCGAGAAGGCTAGCATTCAGGAATTCTACTGCTTGGACTTCAAATTTGAAGGCTTGAGGACTTAGATCTGGACAACTATGATGAGGCAATCAACAAGAAGACAAAGAACGGAGAGGAGTCATCATAAAGGGAGTCAATAAGCCTCCTCAGGAGCTAATCAGACTTCAGCTTTCATCACCAATGATGAGATGGAGATGATGATGGGAGCCATGCATAAGGAGCTATTCAAAAGGCAAGAAGAGATGATGCAGAACATTCTCAGACGAATTGAGCAAGCGGGATTAGTTGGAGCTATTGGAGTTCATACCAACGAAGCAAGACAAGAAGGACCAAACCAGGAACCAGATAGAGCGGGACCATCAGGGGCAGCCCCTGAACTAGGGGACACCCCCCAGGAGCGTGTTGATCCGACCTTAGGCAGGATACCGGTAGAGATTAGACTGCAAGGAGCTAACAGAGGAGCGGATGCTTGTCCAGAAGAGCAGACTCCAACAAACCCTCGCGAACTCGGGGGCAGATCAGAGGCAATGTACAAGGATTACAGCTTGGAGATAGTGATAGCTTGGAAGAAATGGTCAGACGAGCCATGAGAGGCGGATTAATAAACAGAGATCTAGAAGATGTGAACAGGAGTCCTTTTTCTCCTATGATTAGAATGGCAAGAAATCCACTAGAATTCAAACTACCAACATTGGAAATGTATGATGGGAGGACGGATCCTGCGGTTCATCTGACAAGGTATATGAGGCACATGGAAGTACTGGGGGCATCAGAGGAGGTCATGGCCCGGTGCTTCCCATTGTATTTGATAGACATAGCAGCACTATGGTTTAGACAATTGGAGAGTGGTTCCATTGGAACGTGGACCGAGTTGACCGAGAAGTTCATGAGGCAGTTCAGAGTTCACATTTCGAGGCCCAAGAATGTGATGAGTCTGGCAACACTAAAACAGAAAACTGGGGAATCTCTGGGGAATTTCCTAACACGATTTAATGCAGCAGCAGCATCAATGGATCGCCCAGATCCATCCATGGTCTTAATGGAAGCTGTAGCTGGCATCGCTGATGGAACGGAGTACAAAAATTCACTGATAAGAGATCCACCTATGGATCTAGGAGAATTTTATCATGAGGCTGATGGATTCCTACGGTTAGAAGACGCAAATGTTGAAAGAGAGGAAGGAGAGGGAATAAAGTTTATGTAGTCAAAGGCGGAAATCCTCCCGAAAAAGATTCAAGCAAGGATAAAGGAAAACGGAAAGCTGAGGATAACAATGATGGACCAACATGACCACAAAAGGAATCAAGATTCACCTCTTATACAGAGTTGAATGAGACTATGGAGCGAATCTACCAGGATACCAGGGGGCATATTCCTTATCGAAAGCCAATGAGAAGGGATCCGACCAGCAATGAAAGAAGATCTGACAAGTATTGCTTATTCCACGAGCTGAATGGTCATAGCACGAATGATTGCAGGCACTTGAAGGATGAGGTTGAGAGGCATATCCGGAATGGTCTGCTATTGCGGTATGTGAGAAGGGGAGCCACGATAGTGGAACAAGAATGACCACCGCCTGCACTAACTGGGACGACTCAGGATCAAGGCGTCAGCTTATCATCAACTGACTGAAATAATGAGAATAAGTGGAAAACTCCATACCGACACGATAAAGTCATTTTACACATGTACAGGATCACGAACGATCCTCAGGCATGCTCTGATACGACTATAAATCGCATCAGCGTAGGTGTTTGCACTTTGACGTCCCTCTTTTGCTTTTGTTAGATATTTCTGTTGAAAGACTTATTTTGAATGTAAATATGCTATTTATGATTCGCTAAGCCACTTACACATGTAAGGGATCGCGAACGGTCCTCAGGCATGCTCTGAGATGGTGATAAACCACCATAACCCACAACTCAGAAACACACTCGAACGTGAAATCTGACAATAATTATACTAAGCCCACCCCCCCGGGCACACACAATTCGCCTCGTACGGCACTCGACCGCGAACGGTTACAATTCGCCTCGAACGGCACTCGATCACGAACAATCTCAACTCGCCTCGAACGGCACCCGACCACGAACGGTTAAAATTTGCCTCGAACGGCACTCGATCGCGAACGATCACAATTCGCCTCGTATGGCACTCGACCGCGAACGGTCACAATTCATCTAGAACGACACTCGACCACGAACGGTCACAATTCCTGTAGAATGACACTCGATCGCGAACAATCAAAATTCGTCTGGAACGACGCCCGATCGCGAACGACCACAATTCGCCGCAAATGGCATCCGACCGCGAACGGTCACGTACCGCCCCGAACGACATACGATCGCGAACGGTCACTATTCACAGTCAGATAAGATCATCAATTTCTTTGTAGGTCATTAACAGGATACGAACATCCAGCCTATCAGATTACAAAACACACCTTCCTATCGCAAGGCATGTTTTAGGGGGCAAGTATTATCCCGCCTTTTGGCAAGGCCGTAGCACCAAAAAATTGACTAGAAATCAATGACAATTCGTCTCGAAGATCGGTTATATGCATGCTCACTATGGATATCGATGAATTTTGTCTGAGTCCGGATCGAGCTATAATTGACAAGACATGACAAGCAAAGCCGTGAAAGCCAACGTTCCAAATTTCAGGTCAATCGGAGTTCGTATGCTCAAGATATGATCGATGCAATTCAAGCAATCAACTGAAAGGTCTTGTTCGTATCCATCAATCCCCTACTATTTGTATCCATCAGGCCTCAACTGTTCGTATCCATCAATCATCAACTGTTCGTATCCATCAGGCCTCAACTGTTCATATCCATCAATCATCAACTGTTTGTATCCATCAGGCCTCAACTGTTCATATCCATCAGGCCTCTACTGTTCGTATCCATCAATCCTCTACTGTTCGTATCCATCATTACTCTACTGTTCGTATCCATCATTGCTTTGTTTTGCGTATCCATCAAGTGCAACAGCGATCGAGTACTAACAGTGCAACAACGATCGAGTGCGAACAGTGCAACAGTGCTCGATACAAACAACAACGATTGATATGAATAGTGCAACGACGATCGATACGAACAGTGCAACAGCGATCGAGTGCGAACAGTGCAACATCGATCGAGTACGAACAGTGCAACATCGATCGAGTATGAAGGAGACAGCCTTCAAAAAACACAAACTTGCATCGATCATATCTCACAATCTACAAGTCCAAATGCTACGAAATTTTCACTGGAGCTTACATACAACCTAAAGAATGTTCATGCTCGATTTCGACTCGATTGGGCAAATTCTTGATCGATACGAAATTCATTCGTATCGATCACGGATCGAGTGCAAACCACATGGGATCGATCGCGTGGGTCTGCTTACGTGCCAGAAGAGGTCTCCTGAGATCTAAGCGAGATATTTAAAGCCTATGCCTATAAATAGCCTCCCAATGGCTTCAAAAAAGGGGGACTTTTGGCTCTTCTACGTCCAGACTCTGCCGGATTCAGCATTGTACTCGGATTTTGCTGTTGTAATCAGTTGTAACTCATGGTAATCAGCAAGCAAACTTCAATAAAATTATCAACTTCAAAGTGGACGTAGGCCGGATTGCCGAACCACTATAAACCCTGTGTTCTTTACAACTTTCATCTAAATTTTCTGAGTGTTCTTCATTTTTAATTCTCTACATACTTGTTATCTGTGATTGTGAACTGGTGCTTTCATTGGCAATTGGGTGTTTTGTGACCAATTTTGGCGCAAACAGTGAAAATTTCATAACATTTGGATCTATTGTTTGAGTGTTATGATCGATACAAGTTTGTCTTTTCTAATGTAGGCTGAAAGCTTCGGATCCATCAACTCGTCTCAATCAATTCGTATCCATCGCCTTCGTATCCATCAGTATATGTTGTTCGTATCCATCCACCATCCCTTCTTCGTATCGATCCTCACATGCATGCTGTCCTCCTCGTATCCTTCAACCTCTCCCTATTTCGTATCGATCCCTGAATGTCTGCCTTTCGTATCCATCCAATGCTGCGTTCTTTTACGTGTGTCTTCCGTATTGATCATTATCAGATCGATACGAAATGGTTTTTCAGACTCTTGCAATCGTTGCCTCGTATCCATCTGCTCGCTTCACTCCTCGGATCCATCAAATCTCGTACCCATTTTCTCCTCGTATCGATCCAAGCTCCCTTTCTTCGTATCGATCTCAATGGATACGAATGCCATCCACCTTGATCGATACGAATGGATCGATACGAACCAGTTTCCATGAACCTTGATCCATCCATAACTCGAGCATACGAACTCTATTTGACCTGAAATTTGAAATGTAGCCTTCCCTAGCCTTGTTCATCATTCCCAATAGATCCCACCTCGATTGGAGCTTGGTCCAATTTTGACTATATCGGTCGTAGCCTTATTTTCCAATCGATCTCTAATTTTGATATCTACCCTTTTTTAGCCAATTTGTTGATATCTCGGTCTTGCCCCAAAGGCGGGGTAACATTTGCCCCCCCCAAAAAAATGCCTTGCGATAGGAAGGCGTGTTTTGAATAGCTTTAAATTTGTCACCCGAAGTTCATATTCCATACATAGCCATACCATCTGATCCATAATCCAATCCATTACCAAGCCATTCTATCCAAGTGCTATAGCCATATCCTTATCCAAATCCAGGACTGCTCCGAGTCGATATTCGATTCCGAATCTAGTAACAAAATCCATAGCCAATTCCATATCCATCTGAACCGGTCAACCGAGTTTTAATCCATCCGTATCTAATAACCAATAACCAAATCCATTACCTCTCAGGGTCGATATCCAAATCCGGGACCGCTTCGGGCCCTTAGCCAAATCCGTAGGCCTTACTAGGTCATTTTATCCTGCTCTGTCCTCGACTTTCCTGTCGAGGGCTTTTATATTCTCCGGCCTCGACTCTCCGATCGAGGACTTTTATATTCTCCGGCCTTGACTCTCCGATCATGGATTTTCTATATTCTCCGACCTAGACTCTCCGATCAAGGACTTTTATATTCTCTGGCCTCGACTCTTCGGTCGAGGACTTTTTTATTCTCCGGCCTCGACTCTCCTGTCCAGAACTTTTATATTCTCCGGCCTCGACTCTCCGGTCGAGGACTTTTATATTGCATTCGAGTCCATTCCATCGCTCTCCGACGAAGGGACTCATAACTTGCGATTACTGCCCCGTCTCTCCGATCGGGACCGTAATCGCGTGACCTGTATTATTTATTATTTATTATTAATCCAAATCCAATAAACACAAAGTCCAATTGATACAATGAAAACCGGTACAACTAAGAAAATCAAATGTCTACAGTACCAAAAAAGAAACCAAAGTTCACAGAAAACAGAAACAAAACAAGATTTCATAAACCCAAGTATCACGGTTTACCATAGTCTTAGAGCATGCCTAGGGAACATCCTCGATCCCGTACATGTGTAAGTGACTTAGCCATATCACTTCTAGGTTTACTACTTAATTACTTATATAGATCCATTCAGCTGATAATAAGCTAACGATGCCTGGATCCAGCGCCATCTTTGTCTGAGGTGGGCGGTGGCTGCTCTTGTCCCACTGCCACAGCTCGATTTCTTACATACTGTTGTAGATGACCATTCCTTACATGTTCCTCAACGATATCCTTTAAATGCCTGCAATCGTTCGTGCTGTGCTGATCCAGCTCATGGAATAGGAAATGCTTTCCCGATGCCCGTTCATACTCAGAGGGTTCCATTTTTGCCGGCCTTTGATACTGGAGGCGCCCTCGAGTATTCAAGTAAATACTTTCTAGAGTTTCAGTTAGATCCGTGTAAGAAGAGAATTTAGATTCCCTCCTTTGCCTTTTTGATGTGCCACCGTTGTCGTTCATTTTCCTTTTGCCTCTATCGTCGTTGTTTGAATCCTCCCTGGGCGGGCCTTCACATTTTACTGCATGAACTTCAGCCTCTCTCCCCTCTCTTTCAGCCTTCGCATCTTCCTGTCATAAAAACCTTTCTGCTTCGTGATAAAACTCTCCAAGATTCATCAGTGGATACCGTTCCAATGATATCTTAAAATCTGAATCATCCGCAATTCCTGAGACTGCTGCCATCAAAACCATCGACGGATCAGATCGATCCACCGAAGCTATTGCCGTATTGAACCTAGTTAAGAAATCCCTGAGTGACTCCCCTTCCACTGTTTCATTAATGTTAAAGTCATGACATTCTTGGGTCTTACGATGTGGCCCAGAAATTGCCTCATAAACCCTCGGTCAACTCCGTCCATCTACCAATGTTGCCACTTTCCAGTTGTCTGAACCATAATGCTGCTATATCCGTCAGATACAAAGGGAAGCACCGCACCATAACTCTCTCTGATGCCCCTAGTACTTCCATATGCCTCATGTACCTTGTCAAGTGAATAGCGGGATTCGTTCTCCCATCATACATCTCCAACATTGGTAGTTTGAAATCCGGTGGATTCCTAGCTTGCCCGATCGTAGGAGTAAAGAGACTCATGTTCATATCCTCCAAATCTATATTCACCAATCCTCCCATCATAGCCCTTCTGATCATATCCGCTAATCTATCACTGTCATCAAGTGGTGGTCCTTGTCTGTTGTCTCCGATCTACCCCCCCCCCCTCCCGAGTTCTCGAGGGAATCCTGAAATCTGCTCCCTTGGACGAGCATTCATTCCTCCATTGACGCCAAACTGCATAGTATTGCCTCATATCCTACCTAGAATCGAGCAAACATGATTCGGGGGTATGCCCCCGAGTACAGGAGCTGCTCCTGATGGTCCTGCTCGGTCCTGAATCCTGTTGGCTTCGTTTTCTCGGTCCTGATTCTTAATTGCCTCTGCTCCTGCTGCTCCAGCTTTGTGATCTTCATTTCTAGCATTCCCTGCAATTACGTTCTCTTGATTTTTCACTCCAACTTGTCCAACTTGTCGGAGTAGGTTCTGTATCATATCCTTCTGCCTTTTTAGCATCCCTTCCTACATAACATCCATCATCATCTCCATCTCATCTCTAGTGATAAAAACCGAGGTATAATTAGCTCCTTAAGAGGCCTCCTAACTTCTTTCATGCTGACTCCTTTCCGTTCTCTGTCTCCTTGTTGATTGCTTAGCCATTGCTTTCCAAAATCCGATTCTTTAGCTTTCCAAATCTGAACTCCAAATCCGGTACAGCGGGTGCTAGTCCTTCTTAGTGGAAGCACCAAAGTGTTTGCGCCTATATTGGTCACAAACCCCAGAAGTAGTGAAAGCATCGATGTTTACACACAGATAATCAATATCCAAGCACAGATCTCAGATCTAGATAAAGTAGAGAACAAAAATAAAGAAATAGCAAAATTAAAACGAGCAAGAAAGTAAAGAACACAAGGTTTATAGTGGTTCGGCTATCTTTGGTCTACGTCCACTTTGAATTAATCCTTTTATTCCTTTTATACCGTAGTTACAGTTACAAGCCTTTGGAGTCAATAACAAAAATGGCAAAGTTTTGCCTAGAAAAGAAGAAGAAAATCCACGTTTTAGTTGCCATAGGGCTGCAAATTATAGGTGTAGATCTAAAAATATCCATCACAAAACCTGGAATTCCTTTTCTCATGCGCAGGTGGGCGCACCAGATCGATCCGGGGTCGTTTGGGATCGATCCCGATCGATCCAAGTACAATTTATATCGATCCAAAAATGGTCCAATCAAGCTGAGATCGATCATGAACATTCTTTAAGTGCATAAAGAAGCTTTTGTGAAAATTTCATAACATTTGGATCCATGGTTGTAGTGTTACGATCGATCCAAGTTTGTGTTTTCCAATGTAGGTTGAAAGCTTCGGATCCATCAACTCGTCTCCATCAATTCGTATCCATCACCTTCATATCCATCAGTATGTTGTTCGTATCCATCCACCATCCCTTCTTCGTATCGATCCGCACATGCATGCTGCCCTCCTCATATCCATCAGCTGCTCCCTATTTAGTATTGATCCTTCAATGCCTGCCTTTCGTATCCATCCAAAGCTGCCACCTTTTACGTGTGTCTTCCGTATCGATCATTATCAGATCGATATGAAATGCTTTTCCATACTCTTGCAGCTGTTGCCCCATATCCATCTGCTCGCTTCACTCCTCGGATCCATCAAATCTCGTACCCATTTTCTCCTCGTATCGATCCAAGCTCCCTTTCTTCGTATCGATCTCAATGGATACGAACGCCATCCACCTTGATCGATACGAATGGATCGATACGAATCAGTTTCCATGAACTTTGATACATCCATAACTCGAGCATACGAACTCCATTTGACCTGAAATTTGAAATGTAGCCTTCCCTAGCCTTGTTCATTATTCCTAATCGATCCCACATCGATTGGAGCTTGGTCCAATTTCGACTGTATCGATCATTGCCTTATTTTCCAATCAATCTCTACTCCTGACATCTACCCTTTTTCAGCCAATCTATTGATATCTTGGCCTTGTCCAAAAGGCGGGGTAACAATTACCATAGGAAAACTCAACCAAGTGCAAATGGTCTTCCCATGACCCACCAAAATATAATACACAAGCTCTTAATAGATCCTCGAGCACCTTGTTGACTCTCTCTATCTGGCCATCCCTTTGTGGGTGATAAGCGGTACTAATCTTAAGCTCGGTTCCCAAAATTCTTTGTAGACTCTTCTAGAATTCACTATCGAACAAGGCATCTCTATCACTGACAATGTTACTAGGAATCCCATGTAGTCTAACTATGTTCTTCATAAACAATTTAACCAACACAAGTGTCGTCCTGGTTGATTTGACTGGAACGAAATGAGCACTTTGGTCAACCTGTCCACTATGACCCATATACTTTCATTTTTCCGGTACGACCTTGGCAACCCGTTTATAAAATCCATGGATATCGTATTCCATTTCCAAACTGGTATCTCCAAAGGTTGAAGCAACCCACTCGGCTTCTAATGTTCGGCCTCCACTTATGGACAGTTTAGACACTACTTTACCCACAAGCCAACATCCCTCTTCATACCTTCCCAGTAGAAACTCCTCTTCATATCCTGATACATCTTGGTCACCCCAGGATGAATCGTAAATTTTCCTTAGGTTTTCTACATTTGGGACACACAATCGTCCCTTCTTTCTCAACCACCCTCTCCGATCAAGAATAAAATCCTTCAGATCATCAATCTCGATTCCGGCCTCTAGCCTTTTAATCTTCTCAGCTAACACGGTGTTATATTTCTACTTAGATCCAATCCTTTCAATCAATCTCGGTCGAACTTCCAAGCAGGACAACATGGCAGTACTCTAACTAGAACTAGCAATAGACGTTAACTACACAATGTATGTAGTCAATGCCTCAAGATCCTTCCATTCGGCCAACATGGCTAACACCACATTCTAATGTTTCCAACTAAATGCATCTGCAACCTTGTTACCTTTCCCTGACGTGTACTCTATACCAAAGTCATAAGCTGCTAAAAAATCCAACAGCTTCTACTATTTCATATTTAACTCCTTTTGAGAGAATAGTTATCTTAAGAACTTATGACCGGTATATAGCTTGAATCTCTCTCCAAAGAGATAGTGTCTCCATATTTTCAACGCGAAGATTACCGTGGCTAATTCTAAATCATGAGTAGGGTATCTCACTTCATAGGGTCTAAGCTGTTGAGAGGTGTATGCAATGACTTTACCCTTTTTCATCAACACGGCTCCTAATCCAGTTCTACATGCATCGGTATACACAACTAATCCTTGATTCTCGTTTGGAACTACTAAAACAGGTGCATTGGTCAATAAATGCCTTAACTTAAGGAACACTTCCTCACATTTTCTAGACCAAGAAAACTTCACATCTTTCCTGGTCAGCCTAGTCAAAGGCGCTGCTATCCATGAGAAATCCTTAATAAACCTCCGGTAGTAAACAACAAGCACAAGGAAACTTCTGATCTCAGTCACCGTCTCTGGTCTCTTCTAGTTTTTAACAGCTTTGATCTTATCCGGATCAACTAACAAACCCTTCTCATAAACCACGTGACCAATAAACTTAACTTCTTTCTTCCAGAAATGACACTTTGAAAACTTCGCTTTCAGTTGATGCTGCTTCAGCGTCTTAAGCACCACCCTAGGATGAACTGCATGCTCTCTTTAACCTTAGATTATATTGAGATGTCATATATGAATGCCAGTACGAACCTATCCAAGTGCTCTAGGAAAACCCAGTTCATCATATCCACGAAGAATGTTGATGCATTCGTTAACCCGAATGGCATCACCAACCACTCATATGACCCATATCTGGTCCTGAACGCCGTTAACGGAATACTATCCTTCGCCACTCTTAGCCGATGGAACCCAGTTGCCGAATCCAACTGGGAGAACACTCTGGCTCCATTCAACCGATTGAACAAATCATTGATTCTCGACAAAGGCTATTTATTCTTGATGTCCTTTCGTTCAACTTACGGTAGTCAATACACAACCTTAGAGATCCATTTGGCTTCTTCACGAATACCGCAGCTGCTCCCCAAGGAGAACAACTTGGTCTAATAAAGCTCTTCCCTTCCAAGTCCACTAGCTGCACCTTTAGCTCTTTCATCTCGGTAGGTGTCATCTGGCTAGGTGGTCTACATACAAGTTCTGCCCTTGGCACAAGATCTATTCGAAACATGATAGCTCACTATGGCGGTAGTCCTGACATCGACTAAAAAACATCTACAAACTCTTTTGCTACCAGCACCCGTTCTAATTCTTCTTCTGCTTCCATTGCATTCAGCAAAGCACAAGCACTTGAGTCTAACTTCTCCACCAGGTATATAATTCGGTTATGGCTGTTGGGGTGTCTCAATGATATTTCCCTGTCTCGGCAAAATATTCTTGCATCGTATCTATCTAACCAATCCATACCCAATATGATCCCGAAACCCCATAAATCAAAGATATACAGACTACATGCAAACTAATGACCTAACAAGTCAAGTTCTAACTGATCACATCTCGTTCCCAGAGTTGCATACCCTCCTATTGGATTCGCAACCCTTAAGGATGTAAGTATGTATGATGGTTCTAAACATAATTTAATCTACCAAAAACTGAGATATAAATGAATGCGATGCACCGATATGAAATAGTACCCTAATTGGTAAACTATGAATCAAAAGCGTACCTTCCATCACGGATTTCCCCTTCTTGGCTGTTATTGGTCTAGAAGAAGATGGTTCCAAGGCAAAAACATTTTCCTTGTCCGCTATAACTGGTTCTAGACACTGATTCTTGTAATGCCCAATCTGGTCACAGTTGAATCACTTCACTCCTTTCTTATCTGTAACCTTCTTCCCTTTTCAAGTTCGACATTCATAAACAAAATGTCCTTTCTTGTCACACTTGTAGCAAACTACATTGGCCTTCCCTTTCTTGGCTGCACCTCCTTTCTGAGCTCCTTTTCGTTTAAAGAACTTTCTCTTCTTTCCCTGGGGACCTTGAACCTCAACTGACTTCCCCTTACTAAACAAAAAGAGCATATTTTCATTCCTGATGGCCATCTCCACTACGACATTGCTTAGGTCATGAAGGTGTGGGATGGTTGCCTAGCAATCTCTGGCTTCAGTCCTCAAATAAACTTTTCATTTCTCTTGATGATGGTGTCAATCATGGAATATCTGTATTTGGACAACTCATCAAATTTCGTGGCATATTCGATTACGCATCTCCCCTTGCTCTATATCCATAAACTTCCTCATCAATGCCGACTTTGCCACTTCAAATAGAAACCTTTCTTCGAATCTCCTTCGAAACTAAGCCTAAGTTAATTCTTCTTTAGGTACTCCAATAGTAACCCCATTCCATCAATATAATGCTGCTCCTGCAACTGTCTAGAAGCAAGTCTTCTTTTCTCTTCATCATCTAATTCCAAACCAGTAAAAATTCTTTCACAGTACAAAAACCAGTTTTCTGTTTCGACAGCATCCTCTGTTCCCAAAAACGGCTTCCCACCAAGACTGGTGTAATCCCTGCTTAGCTTGGCTTCGTTATTGCCAGCTGGGGCCATAGGATTTAATCCCCCAGCATTCATAGCATTCCCCCAACTACTCCTGTAGCTGCTCCAGCTTGCATCAGATTGATGAAGAAGTGATACATCATTCCCATATCTACAGGTGGGGTTCCAGCACCTACATTGGCATTTGCGTTTAGATTAGCATTTTCTTGTCGACTTGGATTCCTCCTAGTGTAGGGTCGAGCATTTCCATTAGTTGTGGTGCTTCCTCCACCTAGACTTCCTCTTCCGTTTCCTACCTCCATATCTTCCTTTTTCAGATATCTGCATACGAGCCTTAGTAAGATATAGAAGAACGGTCTAAGAGAAAAAGGGAATACGTACTTATATATATATAAAATGCAAGTACGTTACTACAACGTTAACCCAAACCCCGGTCTCATTCTTTGATTCATTGGGTTATGTTTTGAAAATATTTTAGGTTCAAATTTCTTGTAAATTTACATAAACTTATGCTCTGATATCAACTTGTAACACCCCCTAATTGGAGGCCCAAAACTAACTGCTACGGATGTTGCATTTAACTATAGTCATTAATTTTTGGTGACCAAATGCAGTAATATTAGATACATTGATATACCAAAAACACATGAATATGAAAAATTTTAAACTCGATTTGAAACAAATTTCTCATTTCATTACAAATAACATTTTAGATTTACTTCATAATCCCATACCTAAGCCACAATAAAAGAAATTACAATTTATTATAATATATGCTAAGAGCGACATATGAAGATGCCCCATTGAATGATCAGAGTCGAAATATAGGCAATTAAACAAATTTGCCCTTACATCTAAATAATAGAGTGAACAATAAATAGAATCTCCTAAATAGCTAGCTTGCCTCCTGCACGTCTCTGGAAGCTTATTCATCAACTAATAACCTGAAAACCCTTACCCTCGGCCTACTCAAATTAATTTTGAGCACCCAAGAGATTAAGGGGGAAAACATAAACTTCGAGTCAAACAAAATGTTTGGTTTGAATAATAATATACCATCTCAAACCAAATAGATATCTAGCGACACAATATACTGTGCACCTGCATCCACAATGGTTAAACCATAACATAATATGATGATATGCAATTATACAATCTATCATGGATTTTCCATTCTCATTCATCTGACTATCTGTCTCAAGTTATAGTTTCTAGGGTCACTATTACCCTATTAGTTTTCATAGGCTAACTAATAACCTGTTCCATGCTTACAGACAATCTGTCTGGTTTCATAGTTTTCATGGGATTATTAAGAACCTATTGGTGTCTACCAATAACATCATCCAATCATAGTTTTAATGGGCTGACTATGAACCTACTGGATTCTCCAACAACATATCTCAGGTCATAGTTTTCATGGGTTGACTATGAACATATTGATCTCTATTAATAACCTATTTCGGACATAGTATTCATGGGATCACTAAGAACCAATTGACCCCTGCCCATAACATTTCTCAAGGCATAGTTTTCATGGGCTATAACTTTTTACAAGTGTAGAATTAGGGTATCTAACCTATTTCATTGCTTCCGAATGATGGTTTTCCTTTTCATAGAATGGTAATAGAGAAAGGGACTTACTGTTAAAAAGTTATACATGTTTTATGTTTTGATAACATAGCTGGTGAAAGGGTACTAAAGCAACAGTGTCAAAAGGTGGTTCTACCTAACAATGGAGAACGGGTTCCACCAATATTGGAGAATGGGGTTCCACCAACAGTGGAGAAAGGGGGTTCCATCCAACTGTGGAGAAGGATTTTCATCAACGTTGGACAAAAGGGGTTCCACCGACGTTGAAGAAAGGGGGTACCACTAACGTTGGAGAAAGGGGTTTCACCGACGTTGGAGAAATGGTGTTCCTCCGACGTAGGATAAAGGGGGTTCCTCTGACATTGGAGAAAGGGGTTCCACCGATGGTACAGAAAGGGGTTCCACCGGCATTGGAGAAAGGAGGTTCCTCCGACATTGGAGAAGGGGGGCTCCACAGACATTGGAGAAGGAGGTTCCACTTACAATAGAGAAAGGGGGTTCCTCCACTAGTGGAGAAAGAGGGTTCCTCCGATAGTGGAGAAAAGGGTTCCACCGACATTGGAGAAAGTAGTTCCACCGACATTGGAGAAAGGGGGTTCCACCAACAATGGAGGACGGGGGTCCACCGACATTGGAGAAGGGGATTCAGTGGCAGATTCATAATTAACATAAAAACTGCTATTTTGCTAAATAAAGTATATTCTTTTCACCAACTCCTATTCTTTGTCAAATTTCTATTGGGTGGTGACTTCTTTAACCACTTTCTTTTCAGAAAAAATGACATAGTTCATATTTTAATAATTTTAAATTATTTGCAACCCTTCAATATTTATTATTATTTTAATATAATTATTACGCTTTTCTAGCTTAGAAAATTCATAATAAATAAAAAACACTTTAATAAATCCCAAAAATTCACCAAAAATTTGAAATAAAATTCTATTTACCATATCAAAATTTCGAAGCAAAATTTATTATTTTATTACTTTTAATAATTAAAATCCAAAATAAATTCCCTTTTCACCTTCGAAAATTCATAAAATATTCCTATTAATTCCAAAAATTATGAAATTAAAAAACCATCTCCAAAATTATGGACTACATAACATATCTAATAATTAAGTCATTTGGAGATCATTCACTAACGTTTTTCCCTTGAAACCTATCATAATAATTTCATAAAAATTCCAATAAATCACCATTCATGCAAACAATGGTAAAATCAACCCTATCATTATCAAACAATGTGGAATACATCAAAAATCTAAAATTTAACACATATAAATTAGATGGATACTATTATTTACCTTGTTTTGAGAAAAAGAGTTGAGATTTGAGTTGTTGATTTGATTCCCCTTAGCTTTAACTTGATTCTCTAACTTTACATCCTTTAAAAGCTTTAGTAATGGCCTCTACTTTGTTTGTGTTTTGTATGGATGTAAAAATGAATAAGGATATGAGGGTGGAAGGGTTTATGTTTAGGAAATGAAGCTTATTCCTCTTTTGCCCCTTTCATAAATCCTCATACTTATGTTTAAGTTAAAACAATCTTATATGTTGATTAGTTAAGGCCTAACCAATTAATTATCAAATTTCATCTCATTTTCATGCCACACATTATTTTGTTTAATTAATCTAATTAAAATCCTGAATAATGTTAAGGAAAAATTAGGGGTGTTACACCATGGGCGGTAAGTTTCTTTCACCATGCTTGGATCTTCCTCTAATTGCTACAGGTCTTCTGATTGATCATATAGTCCTTACAGTTCTTCCAAAGATTAACAAGGATCTAGCACTTCGTGTTGTTTTTAGCACCTTAAAAGTGGTCAATGTTCAGGAGCGCGCAATCAAGTTCTTGCTCATAGATGAAACTATCCACTGATGTAGGCTCTTACACCCTGGGAGGTCTGCTGGATTTGTTAGCGCTCCCTCGCGCTCTAGATCCCAAACCCGCTCTATTTCCTCTCCCTATGGTTCTGATGAAGATGATGAGGAAGAAGAATGTGACCCATCCGATGGGTCAGAGAGGACTTCGAAATAGATCCACGTTCAAGTCGGGGTTGGCAGTCTGCTTAAAATGCCATCGATCCTGGAGAAGAAAGTAGAAGAGTTTATTCAACGGGTGGGCAAGGCTCCGTTGATTAAAGGGAAAGAGAAAGGAGAGATCAGTGCTGGGCACCCTCTAAATGAAGAAGAAATAGATTGGGATACTGACACCAAAGAGGGTGATGTCCATTTAGGCGCCTTGGAGTTGAAACCCGAACATACTCCCTCTCCTTCTTTGAAAGAATGTATTGAAGAGGATCCTTCCAAGAACAAACCTGTTCCCAGCCCTTTGTCGGAAGGTGCCAATATTGACTTGGGAGATACGAGTGACATTTTTGTGAATATGGGTGATTTGATGGAAGACTTCACCTCAGAAGGGTTGCCTTCCCATCTTACTCAAATAATTCCTACAGGAACCAATGCCCTGGCACTAGTCGATAACCGATCTGGTTTGTGTATTCTGTTGGGGCTATTCAATTATAGCACACACTTCACTAGGATTACACACTTTATATTGTTGTTAATTTCTAGGTTGTTTTACTCTGTCAAATGCCTCTTTCCTAAATCCATTTACATCATTTGTTGTAGGTATCATGTCTCATGGCTTTTACAGTGATCTTGAACGAGTGCTAGAGTCTCAACGTTCACAAAGACATTATTCTAGGTTTCACACTTCTTGGGAGACTGATGAAGAAAGGAAGAAGAGGAAGGAAATGGAGGTGGAAGAGTGCCACCGTCTTGAGAAAGATCAGGGTTGCGGTAGAGGAAGTGTCCATGAGAAGAGGAAGAGCCCGATTGAGTGGGAAGAATTATCGAAGAAGCTAAAAAAAGAACAAGGGTAGGAACTCGCTTCATGACTTTTTTCTTCTACTGGAATATCCGTTTCTGCTTTCGAGGTCATGACCTCCTCCACTCATGCTACTATGACTGTCTCTCTTCCAGTTTCTAGGCATGCTCCTTACATTTTCCTTACTGGCCCCCCACACTTGCAGGCTGCATTTCCCAACTCGTTCTTAAGGGGGTTGTTTTCAATAAGCCTAATTTGAAATCGGTCCGTATAGAGTCTTATTCACCCCATCTCCACGCAATTCAGAGCAGTTTGGAGCAAGCCGAGGGGTGGGAAAAACTGTGCACACAACTTTCCACTGTTAATCAAAATAATTACAAAGAAGTTCTCTCATTTGCGTCCGAAAAAGATGAGTACAAGAAGCAGCTTGTGGATCATGATGTGAAGATTGAGAGGCTGAAAAAGGAGAGGGATGATGCCCACAAGAGGGAAAGTAAAAGTGCTTCTTTGTTTAAGGAGCTGAAGGAGTCCATCGACCGGGCCACACTTATATTCAAAGACGGAATAAAGAAGTGACACACAGATGAGGCAGCTTTAAAAGAAAAACTGAGGATAAGTGAGACGACGGTTGAGACGGAGAAGAAAACCATCGCCGAACAGGCCGAAGAAATTGCCTCTCTTCATGGGCAAATTTTGACTCTGGATGCTGAGAAAAGTTATCTTGTGGCAGTGAAGGTAGCATGGAAGCTAGCTTCTTAGAGCTTCAAAACACCTTCGCACATAAGATGGAAGGCTTGGATGCTACTATTTTGGGCTTTTATGTTAATTACGTACTACATCAGGGGAGCCTCAGTTACTTGGGTCCGATATTCCCTCGCATGCTTGCTGTAGTCTGAGAGGAAGTTCTAGCCTAATTTGAAGATATGGGTGACTGCAATACTGAAGAAGAATTGGTTCAGGCATACCTGAACGAAGAATCCCACCAGGATTTAGTGGAAGGCCAAAAAATCTTAAGACTGGAGAGGGTACGAGAAGCCACCGATGTCACGGTAGTTGTTACTGAGCATTTTCCTTTAAGCCCGGTTGGGCCATCTTTGCATTATCATAATGGTGAGAGGATCGTTTCTATTCCTCCCATAATTGTGCAGCTGACAAAGGAGGGTTACGACAAAGGCTTCGAAGTTGTGACGCATGAACAGACCCTCATATCAGGTAATTTTCTTATCTCTCTCATGCTTGAAGACTTTCAATTCACGCCTGATGAAATTGCCGAGATAACCGCCCTTTATTCTGAAATTGTAGATAAACCTTCTCTTCCTGCTGAGTTGCCTCCTCATCACGATAATGGATCTGTTGCCATTCTAATCGCATCAATCATCGTCTCTGCAACTGGCTCGCAACCCGATTTGCAATCCGAGAAAATTGCAACACTGCATGGTTTGGATGACACCTTCGTATCTCAAGAGGAAGGCTTGGTGGCTACAACCGAGCAAAGAAGAAGGATAGCAACAGAAGAAGCCGAGTAGCCAATGACCGAGCAACATAAGATAGCAGTGAAGAAGGAGAAGGTTGAAGAACAGAAGCGGTCATCAAAGAGTTCTCATGGACCTCGCAAGCATAAAGGCAAAGGAGGGTCCGACAGTGGCCATGTTTCGGAGAGAAAGATTGCCCCGAGAGGGAACATGTCAAGACCCGCAAATCCGTACCCTTGATTAAACACTAAATTCAATTGATTAACTCAAGATGCACGAAAATACGAACCCTGAGGGTTTTAAGAAAAAGAAATAGAAGAAAAGATAGAAGAAAAAGAGAAGAAGAAGAAGAAAACAGAAGAAGAAAGAAGAACAACATCAGATACAGAAACAACATCAGATTCTCACATTTCGCAGCGGAACAATATATAATAGATAATCACTAGTCTTTTAAAACAAAGAACTATATCAGTTTATACATACATCAATCATCAGATTCAATATAAAACAATGGACAGTTATATAAACTTGTCCTCATACAGAATACACAGCGGAATAACTAATATCAGATACAAATACTACGTCTCGTCATCCAGCTTATCTCCAAAGCTCCAGAATATCCTGATAACATAACTCTAGGCTGCCCGTGTGGAAATTTGTGGGCACCCAGAGTTTAGAAGGGAACAATAAACTCCGAGTCAGTCATGGTGACTGGTGTGAGATCGTAAAACAGTTATTTTTCACAAGAAAATAAAACAAATTCGCAATGCTTTTGGAAAATGAAACTACCATAAGACCTCCCACCACACACACAATGCAAACGCAGAATTGGAGGAGATTTCTTCTTATGATAGTCAAAGATGCTTATTACGCAAAATCAAATTCTTTTTGATATTATTATTAGTGCATAGTGTAGAAAAATCATTTCGAAAGTATAATATTAATCTTAGCCAGCATAGACATTTCGAACTATGCCTACTATAGCTACCATCCAAACAGTGGTGACCACCATAAGTGAATGGCATGTTCTACAACTAAAACTGTACAAGTCTCGTATTGTTTCTTTGGATTTCCAACAAATGGTCAGTCTAAGGAACTTCCTATCCACGATGGGTACGTCCCTGGAATAGACGACCCGAGAAATAACCTAACATTACGGTTAGATCTCTGCCAACACAAGGCCGGGTTACCTCTGCAAAAATAGGTAACTACTGACACGCGTATGCCATCCCCCGATCGTAACCGATCTTCCCGAGGATCCTCGATTTCCAACAACCACATCAAAATAATAATGCAGCAACCACATAGGTTAAGTATCTGGGCTCCATACCATGATACCACCTCTATCCAGAAGGAATGACATACACTAAGGGGCGCTACTCCCTAGAACCTTGCCGCATCCTTCCTGTTTTGACCATTTCCGGGGTGTGAGGTCCGACGAAGTCTCGTCCACAAAGCTACGCTTTCTACAAAGCCCTGCTTCGGGTCAAAAAAATGATCAACCTATGATCACAAAGATATAAGATCAAACAAATGATCATATCGCAAATGATCAAACACTGATCATTTCACAGCAACACTCAGTATGCCACGTTACCAAATTGGGAGTATATTGCTGATAAATTTCAACTACATAACCTCTGAGCTCGTACGTCTCAGAGAAGGGTGTTAAGCTAAGAGAATAAATTCTCCGCCACCAACAGAAATGTATTTGAAAGAAATCAGCTTTATATCTCAAATTGTAACGTCAGACATACAATCCATACAAGTCTGTTCCGGGATCGAACAGAACCGAAGGCACTTCTCACGAAGCCCTTGCATATCCGGATAATTTTCTAATCACGTCCGGACTTCCCGTCACTAAGGGTGATAAAACCTCTAAATCGGAGATCAGCCGATGTAGAGTAACTCGACGGTAATCCTTCCATTTTCAAAAATATCCGGTATTCAACACCGGTCTTCGAATGCAATTCATAACGACGTATCACATATTCAGAATGGGTTATACGACCCCATGGTCCTTTCCCGGCTAACCCGAATAGTGAGCGTTTATTCAAAAATAAGTGTGGCTTACAAATTCATCCAATTCACAACAAATACCTATCTAAAGGTAATTATTGATAGTCGGTTATTTAACTATCAATAAAGATGCGCAACATCATCAGATTCCAAATAATTTTCCAAATTATTTATTTTCCATAAATATCTTTGCTAGATATATAATTTCCACACTTCAAAAATAAATCAACGTTTATTTTTCTAAACAGTTTCCCTTTCCTTAATAAATTCCATATTGAATTTATATTTTCAAAATATCTACTGATATACGATTCTCAAATCGATTTCAAATATTCAATTTCATTTTATCTTTAAGAAGATAAAATCTCAAAACAGTTCATTTCATATTGGAAAAGCATTTCCATACTTATTTAAAAATAAGTATTTCACAAATCTATTTATTTTCAACATTTGAAAATATTCGATATACTTAAATCAATATTAAGTATATATTTCATTCTTTAAGGAAATCATTTACTATAACAACATCTATTTGAGTCAAAACGAATGTTACGTAAAACATCGTTACGACGACTCAAAATCACTAGTATAGAGATTCGAAATTAAGATAGATAGGTAAATCCCAATACTATATAAAACATTTCCTTTCGGAAATCATTTACTATAACAACAGTGTTATAGTCCATCATTTCCTTATTTTTCGAAAACGTCTATTTCAACAATAAATGTTGAAATCTATGATTTCGATTCATAATACATTTTAAAACATCTTTAAAATGTTTAACTTCATTTTTAATATCACTTCTTCAAAAATAAATCCATTTTATTTAACAATATATTCACTATCCGAAATCGTGAATATAATTCACTTAACCCAATTTCAATCATTTCTACACATTTTATTTCAATAAAAATTCGCTATCCAAAATCGCGAATATATCTCCTTTAACAACCTTCTATATTTAATTTATCAAATCCAATTGATTTCGAATTTATAAAACAACGTTTATAAATTCTATTTCTATTTTCTAACAACTTCAATTTAATAAATCTCCTTTATTAACAATTCGATTCATAAATCAAATCTTATACCAACAATCCATATTATAAGTTAAATACTTATAATTCCTTTATCTTACAAAATCCTTTCCATTTATAAGTTCACAATTTATAAATTCCATTTATTTATAAATTCTTAAAAATTCATTTTAACGCTTATAAAAACTCGTTTTATAATACCAACATTTTAAAGTTATAAATATCAATCTTGTACATCTTTTACATACATCGTTTTTAATAATTCAAAAATTCCAATTAAAACCATTTTATAAATTTCTTAACTATTTATTTCAAAAGAAATTACCTTTTGGTTATAATTCACAAATCTTAACTTTTATAACTTTAAAATCTTAACGTTTATAAATCAATTCAAAAATTCCATAAAACGTATATTTTAAAAAATCACTTTAAAATCCTTTTAGAGTAAAAGTCGTTATTTTTAAACTTCAAAACTTGAATCCGATGATGCAACAGCACCAATTAGTCAATCACAACAACAACATCATATATCAACATATGATAACAGAATATACATCAATATCTGTAAATAAATAACTACTGGTGAGGAATCCAGTTGGATCCCTCCAACCTGTTTCCCTGCATCCACAGATGTTAGCACAATACCAATTCCACTTCGAGGTGGAATATCGTGGTATATAGGTTTTATAAAATCATCCGCTTACTAACGGCGCAATAGGGTCTCATCCGCTATACGAGGCGGGAAATCAATCAATCCAATATATACATATGCCAATATGTATATATTGCTATATATATATAGATATATCCTACTATATCTAATATCAACAATCCAAACAGACAATCAAACAATAACTGAAAATTCCACTTTTCAATTTGAGTGAGAAAATCTCACCTTAGCTTTTTAATTTGCCATCCAATCCAATCCTTCTTTTGTTTTCTCGACTTTAACCTTGTATAAATAATTATACAATTTATTAATATTTGAACCAATCTGATTACTAATTTTCGTTTTTGATTGTTTAATTAACTAACTTCTCCTTTAATAATTTTATTTAACTAAACAGATTAAATTTAAAACCAAACTTCTTTTAATAAATTAAATCAACTATAATTTCTTTTTAACTAATTTACTAAATTAAAAATTAAATCTATAACTAAATTCCCTTCTAACTTATACATATTAAATTTAAAATAGAATGGCATAAATAAAACCTTTATTTTTCTCTAACCCATATATATATATTTTTCAGCAATTGAAATAAAGAAAATACTTTCTGTTTACTGTTTATATTCAAATATATACGTATGGAATCGAGTTTAAATCAAAAAGAAAGAAGATAGGAATTAAATCGAATACCTCGATACCTAGCAACCATCGACATCGCGAATACCAGTACGCGATCCTCCACCTCGGTCGTGAGTAACTCCGACCTCCCCGCCTTTGCGCCTACACCCTGACACATCGCCACTCCTCAAAACCCTAGCGTCGCGATCGAGTTTCACCACAGCTTGAAACGAGAACCAACTCACAAGCCACCATCTTCGCGAGACCCTCACTCCACCTTCATGCGTACGCCATCGCCTTCCACTTGCAATACAATCGCGAGCTCCTCCGCATACGCGTGCCAACACGAACGCGCTTGATTTGGGGACGAACGATTTGATTTCGTGGAACTGGACGAGGAGGGAAAATTTCGAGAATGAAGGTCGCGGCCATGAATTTTAACTGCTCGACATTTTTTCCTTTTGTTTTCAATTTTAAAAACTGAAGAGGGCTCGGTTTTGTTTGAAATGAAAAGATATCAAATTTCCTTTTTATTTTTCGGCCATTAGAAACCAGAAGACAAGTTTTTTTTTCCTTTCGTTTGTTTTGAATGAGATGATGAAATGTTCTGCTGTGAAACGAAATAAAGGGGACAAGAGTAGACGTTTGCGTGCTGAAGTTAACAGGCTACAGTATTTCGAATGGAAAGGAAAAAGTACTGTTGTTTGACTAAATACAAATTTAAATTTTTAATTGAATTCGATATAGATTTCAACGCGTTTACTCAACGTGCGCTCACATAACTACTCCGAAAAATACGAAAGTTGAAATTCGATAATAATACAATATTATGGACCCAATGGAATTGGTTTCGTCGAATTCCGAGACTGTGCCCCGGAACGCTATTTTTAAAATTCGATTTAAACGATTGGAATTCAAAACTGAACAATTCACTCCCAAATTCGATTCTGAAGCTTCTGTCATCTTCAGTATTGCCAATACGAATCTCAAAAGTTTTTGAAATATTTTTCTTCGGCTTACAATTGAAGATTCAAATTTTTATTCAATTCAATAGATTAAATTTTATAATTTAATCGTCAGTTTCAAAGTTACATTGGGAATTCAAATTAAATCATCGTTCAAATATTTAAAATTAATTAAATATTTTCAATTTAATTTGTTCAAAATTCAGGGTCGTTACAGACTTCCCCCATTAAAAGAATTTCGTCCTCGAAATTACAAGTTAGGGAAAAAGGTCCTTAACTCGTCTACTATCTTTCACAATCTAATAGTTTTATCAAATTTTCAAAAACCATCTTTCTACTAAAGATTCGTTATTCATCAACTAAATTTCAACTTCAACTCTAAGTTTCAAAACAACATTGTTTTACTTCTCAATTCAATTTAAATTTCAAATTCAAATTTAAACTTCAAAATTTTCTCAAAATTTTTTCTAACACTCGAAATTTTCAAAAAATTTCGCCAGCGTCTCCTTTGCGCGGCTAATACGGTACGACTACAAAACGTCCCTACGGACTCTCAAATTTCAAAAAGAAAAGAAAATGCCAAGCGGCTAGAGAAGAAATCATCAAATCTCATATAGAATTTTAAAATACATACCTTTTGTCGAGCAATTCAAATTATCTTTGAAATCAAATCCAATTCCTTTATACACCTGTATATCCTACTAGCCATAATATCTAGTTACATATTCAAACCATTTTGCACATTTTATTACAAAATTTTCAATATCAACTGCTTATATATCTTTAGCTTACTTCACTGTTGAAGTTACATATTCATATCCATTCAATTTTACATTTCTAATCTCATTTGAATTCAATTCTCAATTTTAATTCTATTGGAATTCAATTTATCTTCAATTCCGAATATTGAATTTTATCGATTATCTTTCATTCATAACTGCACCATTTTAAATTAGTTTCAGTTACTAATCCATTTCAAATTCTAATCAACTTATTCAAATTTGTTTTCAGTATTCAGTTTCAATTCCAGTTTTATTCACTTTTGTTCGCTCCCAAAATTTATTTACAATTCACTATTTTGGTTTATAACCACTTATATTAAACTGGATTTCAAATAACATATGAATTTTAATCCATCTTTCAATTTACATTATTCAATTCAATACATTGCTTACAAATTCGAAATGAATTTCAACTTTCAATTTCACTTTCATTTATTCAAATTTATTCACTTATACTTTCTTTAATTTATAAAATGTCAACTTTATAAACCTTTTAAGTAAACCATTTATAATATTTTAAAAATCTCAATTTAAACCATTGGAATTCAAAACTGAACAATTCACTCCCAAATTTGATTCTGAAGCTTCTGTCATCTTCAGTATTGCCAATACGAATCTCAAAAGTTTTTGAAATATTTTTGTTCGGCTTACAATTGAAGATTCACATTTTTATTCAATTCAATAGATTAAATTTTATAATTTAATCGTCAGTTTCAAAGTTACATTGGGAATTCAAATTAAATCATCGTTTAAATATTTAAAATTAATTAAATATTTTCAATTTAATTTGTTCAAAATTCAGGGTCGTTACAGAACAAACCTAAGAAGTTGCCAATTAGTGGCGGGAAAGGTGACCAGGGAAGCGGTGAGAAGAAGCCTTGATTTGTCTTTTGCTTCTTTTGTTTTTTGATTACTTTTTGTACAAGTGCAGAGTCTTCACTTAGCATTTCGTTTTGTTTTTTCTACAGTGGTGTTTGTATCATCCTGTTCTTGGCCGCCATTGTGCGGGCATGGCCCCCGCTATTTGTGGTTGTACATCAAAAACATTATAAGTAATAAACTTTTGAAATTTTAGTTATAGCTTTATTTTTTCTACTTATCTATTTTTCATGCACTTATGCCAGTTTTATTCATCACTGTTTTATTTAGCCCCATAATTACTTCCAAAATTCCTTATTTGGAGTAACAGAACTGTGAAGTATTTGCTTATATGGTTGAGTGTCGGTGTGTGCGCGCCTCTAGTTCACGGGACTGTTTGCTCCGAACACTTGACAAATGAACGGTTGATTCGTACGATTCCTCGAATGCCTATAACCGATTTTGTGATTCCTATATTTGGGAACTTGTGATTCGAGCGTCTCGATTCCAGATATTTTTTAGTCAATGATTGGAATTCTTCATCGATTCATATTTGTGCGACATTGTTAGATTCATGTCCATTACTACTGATAGTTGGAGTGGATTGATTTTTGTTAGCCCTGCAATAGATGAGTTTCCCAGTATTGCCGAGACAACACCGCTACTTAAGAGTGTGCGCAGCTTATGAAATGCGCGGCTTTTAAGAGTGTGCACGGCTTATGGGATGCACGGCTTCTGCGAGTGCGTGGCTTCTGAAAGTGAATGGCTTACAAAATGCACGACTTATGGGAACGATATGACCCGTCGATCCATAACGGTTTAGAATTTCTCGATGTTACCAATCTTCAGGTAACGTTAGGAGTTTGTGCTTCACGAGCTTGGTTCCACGGCTCAAGAAGTGATGTGTAGCTTATGTAATTATATTTGCTAGGGCATGATTTCACAACCCAAGAAGCGGTGTGTGGCTTATTAAATGTGCGGCTTTGGTTTGGGCCTTCCTAGTGTTGTCGGAGCAACGCCGGTTCTTAGAAGGCAGGGATCGAGTTCCATCGATCCAACGGTTTGAGTTGATTTGCTTCCGTCGACCCGACAGGAAGATGGGGCGTACTTGAGCGTGGTTCCACTATCTCATGCAGCGTTGGATGGTTTTGAGTTGATTTGACCCCGTCGACTCAGCAGGTTAGTTTTGTGAACACAATTTTATTGGTTCAGAAAGCAAAGAAATTTTATTAATAAAAGTTGGGCAAGTTCTGCCTATTTACAATGCCTCCAGTATTCTAGGATGGCTTATTTATAGGAAATATGGAAGACATAAGATAGTCTTGGATAAAGTAGCGACGCAGCGATTCGCTATTCCAAGCTCAGTGAATTTGGGTTCCATCAATGGTTATTAACTTGAATGTGCCATCCCCTAGCTTTTGGCCGATCATGTAGGTACCTTCCCAGTTTGGTCTGAATATTCCTGGTACAGGGTAGACCCATTTGAGGATAAGGTCTCCCATTTTGAAAGTACGGTTACCGACTTTGGAATTGATATATCGTGCGACCCTTTTCTAGTGAGCAGTAGTCCTTTACTCGACTTCTTCCCTCTTCTCATCGACCATATCGAGCGACTCAAGTAGGAGCTGCTCGTTTTCCCTTTGATTGAAGTTTTTCCATCGGTGAGAGGGAACTTCTAGCTTAACTGAGATCATTGCTTCTGAACCATATGCTAGGGCGAATTGGGAGTGCCTGGTTGTTGATTTATGCGTTAAACTGTAAGCCCATAACTCGAGTGGAAGTTCATCAACCCAATTTCCTTTAGCTTTAGTCAGTCGCTTTTTGATGGTGGACTTGGTGATCTTGTTCACTACTTCCATTTGCCCGTTCACCAGTGGATGTGCAACAGTAGAAAATCTTTTCTCGATGTGGAAGTGTCTGCAAAAGTGTTTGACCTTAGCGCTTTCGAATTGAGTCCTGTTATCCATGATGATTTTTGTGGCACCCAAACCTACCGATAATGTTTCTAGTAACAAAATTAATAACTTTCTTTGTGGTAATAGTGGCCAGCGGTTCCACTTTGGACCATTTGGTGAAATAGTTAATAGCAACGATAGCATATTTGGCTCCTCCATTGGCCATTGGTAATACACAAATCAGATTCTCCCTTCAAGCTTGGTATTCGCCTTTTACCTAGCGGACGACTAGCTGAGAGTCACTATAGATGTGTATGGACTTTATCCCAAGTTCCTTCACAACTTTCAGCCCGGCTATCAATGCTTTATATTCTACTTCATTATTTGTTGTAGGGAATTCCAAGCGCAAGGCATAGCAAACGGATTGCCCTTCGGTAGTTTCGAGCACTACTCTTGCCCCTGAGCAAAAGTGGTTAGATGAACCATCAACGAATAACTTCCAACGTGTCTCCACTTCCGGAGTCATTTATTCCTCGTTATCTCGTATTGTAAACTCGACAATGAAATCTGCCAACGCCTGTTCGTTGATCGCCTTTCGATGATTGTATGTGATTTCGTACCGACTTAATTTGATATTCCATTTGATAAGCTGTCTTGGGGCGATACAACACTTGATTCAAGGGTTAATCTGTCGACACTTTGATTGGGTGTGCCTAGAAGTATGCCGTAACTTTTTGGATCCGATCAAGATGTAATATGCCGGTTTTTCAAATTTTAGATAGTTCTTCTCTACTCCACTGAACCGTTTACTGATGTAATATATGGGTCACTGGGTCTTAGCTTCTACTCGTACGAGCATGGCACTTAATGCATGGAACGAGACTACTAAGTTGATGTACAAATCTTATCCATCTATCGGCTTAGGCTGGATTAGCGCAGTCTCCATATGTCACAGCAGCTCTTTGAATGCAGTTTGACAAACTTGATTCCATTCAAAGTTCTTCTTTCCTTTCTTTAGCGCGTCAAAGAATGGTATACATTTGTCGGTTGCTTATGAGATGAACCGGTTCATGCTCCAACCTTTCCATTCAAGCTTTGTACCTCTTTCTTGTTCCTCGAGACCTCGACTTCCCGTAAAGCGGTAATTTGTTCAGGATTTGCTTCGAAGCCTCTAGTGCTTACTATGAATCCCAAGAACTTTCCAGAGGCAACCTCGAAGTGACATTTAAGTGGATTGAGTTTCGTTTCACATTTGTGGAGTATTTCAAACATTTTGGCGAGGTTGTCCAAGTGATTTGCCGCTATGCACGATTTAACCAACATATCATCCATATAAACTTCCATAGTCTTCCTGATCTGGTGTTTAAACACAGCGTTCACTAGTCGTTGGTAAGTTTCCCCAGCATTCTTTAAGCTAAATGGCATCACTTTGTCGCAGTATAGTCCTAGATCAGTAATGAAACTGGTATTTTCCTAGTCAGGTTCATGCATCATGATCCAGTTGTACCCCGAATAAGCATCCATAAATGACAGTAGTTCATGTCTAGCTGTCTCGTCCACAGGTTGGTCGATTCTAGACAGAGGAAAGTTGTCTTTTGGGTAAGCTTTGTTTAAGTCCGAGTAGTCGATACAAGTTCGCCATTTTCCATTAGACTTCTTGACCAAGACTGGGTTGAATACCAATTCGGGGTAAGTTGCATCACGAATAAAACCATTCACCATCAGCTTATCCACTTCTTCTCTCAACGCTTTGGGCTGTTTGGGTCTTAGGCTACGTCTCTTCTGCTCACTGGTGTATACTTGGGATCAATATTAAGTGTGTGGCATGCAATCTTCGGTGAAACCCCACACATATCAGAATGTATCCAAGCAAATACGTCCAGGGTAGCACGCAGAAATTTGATGAGTTCCAGTCGCATCTTGTTTCAAAGATGTGATCCAATTTTCAGGACCCGTGTTGGGTCATCCATATTGACTGGGATAGACACCATCGATTCTACCGGTGCTGCCCGTTCCTTCCCTGAGCTCTTCTTTAGGGTCCAAAGCCTTGTTGAATCGGCTATGGTCCTCAAGCCAGGGGTGGCTCGATAGTTGCTATTCGGTAGGTTTACGAATGTGGAGAGTTCTCCCCACATTCTTCCCCTTTTCTTGCCTTCTAGACTCGTGTAGTTCTGCAATGTAGCATTCACCAGTGGCACTTTGGTCTCCTTTGATCACCGCAACTCCATTCTCTATCGGAAATTTCATGATGAGACACCATTGAGCTAAAGCAATCCAGAAATCTGACAAAGGGAGGCGACCCAAGAAAGCACTGTAGGCATATATTCCATCTACAATCACAAAGGTTTGGATGAGGACGACTCTCCGGTCATCATCTCCGGATTCTAAGAGTAAATTGATTATTCCGACAGGCTGTTTAGTTTCACTAATGAATCCCTGAATCTTCGTTCAACAGGGGACACATCTTTTATGTTGATCTTCATCTGATCAAGCATGTGTTTGAAAAGGATATTCATAGAACTGCGATTGTCCACCAATACTTGTCGGACCACGACTGGTTTGATTCCTAATGTCACGACCATGGGGTTGAGGGTTGGAGCTTCTATTCCTTCAATGTCTCAATTTCAGAACATTAAGTCATCGTTTAGGGTCCTTGCTGCTTGGTAGAAGTTCCGTCTTTGATCATGAGCATGAATCTTTCAAAGCGTGTCTTAGTGAGCTCGCGTGTTGCTCCATCTCTCCCCAACTCTTCTGTGCAGGATGAGGTCCACCGGATATTGTTCCGGTAATAAGTCTCTGGTCGATCCATCTAGATCTCTCTTTACTGGTTCTAGCTTGGTTTCCCCGACCTTTGGGAGCTTGGAGTGCTGCAGGCTGGTCAAAATTTTGTGGTTTCCTCACAAACTGTTGAAGCTTGTTTTCCTGAATCAGTTCTTCAATCAGGTTCTTCAAGTGATGACAGTCATTCGTGTTGTGACCATGTGTTTCATGAAAGCGGCAGTACTTTTCGGAATGTTTTTGTTGCTCAGTCGCTTACTTTTTAGGTGGCTTCTTGTACTTTTCTATCCCTTGTGTCGCGAGGTAAATGTTCCATAGAGTATTATTGAGCGAGGTGTAGTCTTCAGCCTAAAGCCTTTAAGTCGCTTGCTATTTCCATTCTGCTTGTTGGAATTCTGATTCTTGCTTTTCTGATTCTCGTCCTTCCTCACATTTCCTACGGCGATACTGGAGGCATTTACATCTTGGTTCGTTGCCATACAATTTTGTCCAACATTGGTTGGTTGTAGGTTAGTAGGTCTTCCTTCTAGCTCTTCTGCTTCTTACAATCTCAAGTACTGGCTCGCCTTTCGATTAATGTCCTTCCAGTGGTAGATTGCTTCATTTTGATCCATTTCCCGAATTCAGTGTCGGGAAGGATAGCGCGGACCAGAACCATGAAGACCATTTCTTCATTTGAATTAATTACTTTAGTAACCACGGTGTTAAACCAGCTCATGATGGATTTCAAAGCCCTTGGAATAGGCCCGATAGGGACATTACACCTTTTGATTTCCCCGTGTGAAGCCTAAATTGATCAAGGAACCTCGTTGCTAATTCAGCTAAAGTGCAGACGGATTTAGGTGGGAGCTTGGTGAACCACCTGGAAGCGATTCCCTCTAGAAAGATTGGAAAACATCTACACCGAACAACATTAGAAGCACTTGCTCCGTCCATGTACCAACTGTACTTATACAAGTGCGGTTTCATGTCCATATTCCATCGTAGGATGGGATGGTTCGAATAGCGAACTTTTTAGGATATCATTCATTCAGAATGTCATCAGTGAAGGGAGTCCGGCTTGAAGCAGATCCACATTCATCATCTCTCCTATTCTTACTTTTGCCCATTAGGCGCTTGAACATGTCCGCGATATATGCCTCGGATGTCCGGTAATCTGGGGGTTGGCTGTCAGTGACTGTACCAAGTGTTTGATTTTGCAAATGGTCTTGGTAAGTGGGCTGAAGCCTAAGCTCTGTCTTCGTTAGAGCCACTACCTCGGAGTTCCGTTGGCTTGCGGTTGATCGTATAGGGGCGGTTTGGACCTCTCTACCGGTATTTAGTACCTTAGTGTTCTCTTTCAACTCGTCATCGTCAAGTTGTTCTCTATCTATAGAGTCAGAGAGATCCAATGCTATATCTTCCCATGGGGTTTTCGTCCCCAGACTCAAGTTTACGGCGAGCTGCTTTGTAGTTGGTGGAGTGCTTGCATTTCCTTCTATGTTGTTTCCTGCGACTCCACCTACTATTCCTTTTTGTTGCTTATTTCCGTTTCTCCTATTTAGGCCAGATACGACAGAGTTTTCCTGCTCCACGGTAGCTGTAGGCTCTGGCATGGTTCTCGGAGCAGCCAGTAATTGCAAGGTCGGGAGGGCATTTAGTTTTTCCATATGAGATTTTTGGCTATTCTCCATCTTTTGATTGATTTCATCAACCATCTTGTTTAACTCTCCTCTAGTGACAACTTCATACTGGATAGAAGATCCTAGCATCTGATCTCCTGTGTTGGCACCGTTGACTTCAACTTGCTGAGGATTAGTTTCATCACCAGCTATTATAGCTCCTATAGATCTTCCTAAAGCAGTTCTCTTTCTTCCTGGTGCCATTGACTCCCAACAACAAATTTTCTAAGTAAGGATTGAAGATCTAACTTTTGAACCTTTCTGATCCAAAGTAGATAGCTAGATCTAAACCTGAGTTAGGTTCTCAGTGAAAGCACCAAAATGTTAACCCAAAAAATTGATCAACATCCTGGATTGAGTGAGAAAGCACCAACCATGTTTATTAAGGCAAACAAAATAGGAAAAGCAATAATAAATTTGTAGAAAAAGTAAATAGACAATGGATTTTATAGTTGTTCGGCTGTTAACGAAGCCTACGTCCACTTTATAGCTATTATTGATCCACTACTATTACAAGAGAATTTGAATTACAAAATGATTTCTCTTCTTCATGTTAGATTAAGCCACCATTGTTAGAAACAAAAGGAGGATCTCAATTGCCTCTTATTGGCTGTTGTGTTGGAGAAAAGGAGTGAAGAAGGAATAGAAGAGCTTCAGCAGAGACCAAGTTTGGAACCCCTTTTTTGTTGGAGGTAGGATGGTATTTATTAGACTTAGTGAGCATTTGGGCCAGAACCATTGCATTAGAAGCCGGTAGCCGAGAATACAAGCAACGCAGAAAGTTTAGACCAATTTTGAGCTAAGTATTTGGATCGGTACCGATCCAATTGGATCTGATCGACATCTATCCAAATAGTTGTGCAATTTTTGCACAACTTCCATCTAGTTGGCTTCCTTGTTTGATTGTGATGACCTCCATGTAATTTCATACCTTGTTGATGTGTTTTGATGATGATTCACCTATGAACTTGACTGAATTATAGTTTGAATTGGATAAGTGTTTGCTTCTTGAACTCGGATGCTTGGAATATCACCAAACTAGGTAGATAGGCTTAGAAGAGATATAATATCATGATGCAAGTGGTTAGAAGAAACCACAAGCCAACTTTTTGGATCGGTATCAATCCAATTGGATCGGATCGATATCGATCCAAAGAGTTGGTGTATTTTTGGCTTAAACTTCTTGTGTTCCGTTGTCTTGTAGACCTTCCAATCATGTTCTGACTCGTTCTGGCTTGATTTGAATGATCTAACTACTTTTGAATTCTGCTAGGTTAAAAACTCGGTTAACAATATTATATAAGAAAGTGAAATTATATAAGTATGGTTTATAAATATGGATTATAAATAAAAAGGATTTAAGCTGAGAATTTGAGAACTTAAATCTCAGTGTTTTTGGAATTGTTTTACAAATAATAGTATTATTTGAAAGTATTTATGACCAGAAATATTTTTAAATGGATTTTAAAAGAGATCGAGAGCACCGAGCTCACTTATGTCATTGGAAAATAATTCCGGTGATGATTGCACCGTTATCGACGTTCATTTTCGAGCTTTTAAGTGGAGAAATGCTAGCATAGTAATTTGCTATAAAATGTTTTGGTAAAATAAATTTTGATTGAATTTCAAAAGTCGGATTTGGTATACAAAAAGGAGATATGTATATTATTATTCCAAAAAGAGTTAAAATAAAACCTGGGTGTTTAACTCTGAAGTTTTTTGTCAAGTTTTTTTATTGGGCTCATGTATCCTATGCATTAGGGAAGTTCGGTTTGTGCACCTCATTATGGTGTGATGTTTGGTAGATTTCATTTTTTGAAATGAAATGGAATTTTCGACGATTTTGGACTGCTGAAAACTTTCGAATTTGTTGAGAACTTGAAGTTAAGCGTTTTTGTTAAAAATATAAAAGTAGAGTTTTATATCTCTAGAAAGGAAAAATAGTAGTTTAAAACAAGTTTAATATTGTTGAACATCCTGCTTAAGTAAAACAAATCTAATATTGTATATATACTCTTAGGATATAGTACAGTATCATACAAGTTTTGAACTTAAGTTAAGTTTTTATGAAATATTTTCATAAATGATTTTTGAAGTGAAAAAGAAATTGGTATAAGTAAGAACCAATAAGAATAAGTATGATAAGTTGTACATAGATCATTTTTTCGCATGGTTCTTGATCCAAGATTCTAGTACATGACTTTTAAGTGATTTACACTGACTCGAATAAGGATTTATCACTCGATTCTTGGGGATGAACAATTGGTGAGGGTTCTTGGTATTTTACCAATGTTTTTTATCATAGTATATGGCTGTGTAAGTAGAACAGAGGTTTCTAGTCAAGAAGCCTGATCGGAGCCCGCCCTAGAGAAGTTGGTGAGCGATACTAATTCAGTAGAGAAGTGTATGTATTCGAGTAAGTCATCGAATTAGATATTGCTTACAGATGATCTATATACATCGTATTTGCCTATAGAAAATGTTAAGTATTTATGCGGGCTTTGGTTTTTGGGTTTGATAGTGATGAAATTTCAGGGAAAAAATTCTTTTTAGGAGGAAGAATGTAACGAGCCAGAATTTTAACGTTTCGAATGAGAATATTTAATTTATTTTAATATTTAAATTTTAGTCGAATTTAATAAATAACAAAGAAATCAATTTTTGATAAAACGACTTGATTTTTACTTTAATATTTTTAAATGAATTTGTAGGATTTTTTCCATAATTTTAATTTGGAATTAAATTATCATTTGACGTATTTTATGACAAAGTTGGTACTTTTGAAAATAAAAGAGAATAAGATAACCAATGTATTTTATTGTTGTTTTGGGATTGTGTCACATTGTTGTGCGCGATTATATTTTTGTTTACATCGTTCGCAGTTCATAAGTAAATGGGATATTGGGTAGTGAAGTACTGTGAAGCTTTATTTTCAAAAAAAATTCAATTCAAATCAAATACAAATACAAATTTTCCAACAACCCATTTATGTGGTTTGATTTGGATGAGTCGATGAATTGTGAATTTTGGTTACTTGGGTTGGAAGTAATGGGTTATTTTGGTTATAAGTATGCATTAACACATCACACTTCTTCTTGCTTCTGGCTGACATTGTTTTCCCTTTTTTTTATCTTTCCTGTGCATTTCAAAACAAAGAAAATAAAACCCCCTCCTTAATTCAAAAATCCATATCTCCACAACCAATTGAAATTGCCTAAATCCTCCAACATTAAAATTGTTTATTATTGCCTTTAGTGTTTTCTAAAAATAGTCGTTCGTAGTTTCGTCGAGCGTGGTGGCGGAAATTGCAGAGAAAAAGTGGATGTCAAGAGATGGTGAAGATTCGACGATCATGAAATGGTGTAGGTTCTTATTAACCATCGTATCGTCGAGTGGTGATTTTAGTGGTGATCAAAGAATTTTCAGTGGACTAGGGTGGTTGTGGCGACGAGATGAACGTTTTTGGGTCATTTATTTATTTCCAGTGAACCATTGGTCGAGGGGAGCTCAAGTTGGTGCTGCAAGCGATGTTGGACGATGAAGGAGCCATGGGTTGTGGAGGAAGAGGCTACGATGGCCCGATTTGCCTAGTCGAGCTCAAAATAAGGATTAAGGGTGCTATTTTTGTTAGGTTCGAAAGTTGATCGTCGGCGGTGATTTAGTTGGCCGAGTTGGCTGAGACGTAGGCTGAAGGTGTAGGTTCGGTTCTGATGGCATAGGCGGTGGTGACTGAATGCAAGGGGAGTGATGGTGGTGGTCGATTTCCGGAGGCGGCATCATTTTCGTTTGAATTTCCTAAAGTTTAATTGAGGAGGAGGGGTCATAATTTGATAGGGGGGCACCAGAGACATGATGATGGGGTTCATTGGGTCGACGTTGTGATGAGTAGTTAACAGGTGGTGGTGGTTTGTCGATGTGTGGCGGTCATGGCCAAGTCATGTTCACATCATACATGTTAAGGGTACATGAGGAAGTGAGTTTGATTTTAGGGAAGATGAAGGAGGTAGGTCGGGTTTGGTTTTGCTATTGGGCTTGGCCTGTTGGTGAGAAACTTGTTTATTTATTTGTTTTAATTAAATTAAATTAAGTATGTTAAGTTTAAAAATGTAAAATCTCATTCGTTTTAAATCCGATTAACCCATAGATTTTTGTGTTAGACTTGTATTGACGAATACAATACTTTTGTAATATGTGGAAATTAGCTACAATGGCCTCTTTAACTAGTGCAATTAGTATCTAGGACGCACAACTGAAATAATTACTTTTAAGGACAAAATGCAAAAAAATTAGTTTCTAAGGCCTAAAAACCTATGAAATTATGTCCTTGAAAGTAATTGGACTGCTGACTTTGTCCTTAAAAGTAATTATTTTGCTGACTTTGGCCTTGAAATTAATTTCTATGGATGTGCGCCCTAGAAACTAATTGGATTGTAAAGTTGTCCTTCTAGTGAAATGCCCTATAAGTGGAAATTGTTGATAGTTTTAAGGAAGTATAAAATATTGGTAAAATAGTGATCGGATATAATTACGTTGTTTTAAATAATTACATGATTAAATTAATTATATTTCGTTTGTGATATCTTTTTAGCAGAATGAAACCCCGTTTTGTTCTAATTAAATTGAATAGATTATCACGGACATCTATTGAGTAGATTATATTCTCGTTATAGTATTTTGAAATACTATTATTTGACATTTTTAATTTTAAAATGGTTTGGATTTGAAGGATGATTTTCAAGTGACTTTGGAATTTTCAGTGAGCTTTTATTTAGAAATGATTTTTGAATATCTCTATTTTTACTCCAACCTTTCCGGTAATGTTTTAGAAGTATTTTGGAAGTATTTATTTTATAGAAAAATTGATATAAAAAGAGTGTTTATTTTAAATGAAAACAAATGGGTTTATCTTTGATTGTAAGCGATTCTGTTTTTAAAAGAAGATAACAGTATTTTGGAATAAATATCCGTGAAATGTTTTTATAAAATGTTGTATGGAAAGATAGATTTATAAATGAAATTTTATAAATAAAAGAGAGATTTATAAATGGTAATCTATAAATAAAAGAATGGATTTATAAGTGGTATTTTAATAATAACGAAGATTTGTGTTAAATATATAAGATTTATAAAAATGAGTTTTGGATTTATAAAAGGAGATTTATAAAAGGGAGTTTTATAAATGATTTTTAAGATTTATAAAAGGGAGTTTTATAATTGATTTTAGAGATCTATAAAAGAAGTTTATAAAATAATTTGGTGATTTATAAAAGGCCTTGTAGATATAGGATGAGTTTATAAAAGGGGAAATTTATAGAAGGAATGGGATTTGATTTTGATAATGGTGGAATGGAAGCATTCTTTTCATACTTAACACCGAAGGAAAAGTGGTTTGAGTTTATAGTAACAATGTTTTAAATGACAATTGTTTTAGCCCGGTTAAATTTGATTTTGGAAAAAATGGAATATTTTCTAAGTATTGAAAGTGAAATGGTCAGTGAATATACTTATACCGTTGAGATAAGTATATGAATATTTTTCAAGTATTTTCAAGGTTATTTTAAATTAATGAAAAGATTAGTTAAAGAGGCTTAGTAGATGCTTATGTGTTTAACCGTGTTTGGTGTCTTATGAAATTAAACCTATAATTTGATTGTTTTTTATTTGATAGTTCAATAATCGACTATCAAATCTTGATCAACTATAACTCTGGAAATATCTAGAAGAACCACGGGAATTATATGATATAGTTATCTTCAATGGTGCTATACTGTACGTATAAACTCATTGTGTTCTTCTAGTGCAAATGATAAGGTAATCCACCTACTTAAACGGTTAGGAGGTGATCTTTGTTCTTATGTATTGTCTGTTTATTTTCAAAAGAACCGGAATTGAGTTTACGAAATCTATGGATTGTCGGTTCGAAGAGACCTGGATTAGTTATGTTATCCGAAAACAACTTCAAACCAACGTATGCATTCGAATTGAAGGCATCTTAATGATGATGGACTTGAAGACAGAGTTCTTAGAAGTGCAAAGGCTACTTGCTACTAATCCTGACATGTAGTAGAAGTAGTGCCTTCGATTTGTTCATATCCAGAGCAACTTGTATGGATGAATGCTTGCATTGCATTATTGCTTGAAGGGAGTGTTAGCATTCCAAGTGGGATTTTCTAAAATGGATAAAACATAATATCAAGCCTCACAAACGGGAATGAAAAAAACAAAGGATATGCCGCAAGGCTATATGGTTCGCTACCATTAGGGTATGGACATCACCCGATCTAGATCGATATTGACCCATTTATGTATGCTTGTGACTCGGTACTATCCAATACGGGGTAGGCCAGTCTTGCCATGTAGGGGGTTCGGTGAGGGCCTCGGTACATTTTTCTAGAGGTGTACTGTGACAGACAGTACCGTAGTAGCCTTATCATTGATAGAATCCATTCTCCAATAAGTGCCCTACGAACTCAGTTGTATACCTATTATGTTGGAATGTAATTAAAGTAACCATTTCGGCTGTGTTTAATATTTATTTTAAACCACGGACATTATTATAATGTCATAAGATTTTATGTAAAATGGTTCGGTTATCGTAAGGTAAAAACCCGTCTGTTTTATGTGCAACATAATCTTAAGAGATACCTTTACTTTTGAAAGGTTTTATAAAAAAAGTAAGCATATATAAGTTTATATATCTGAGAACATTTCTCGTTTCCCTTCCCTCTCAAACCCATCTCCGCCTCCTTGCACTGAGCCAACTTCCTCACCGCCTCTCTGTTGCCGCAGCTACCCGAACCCAGTCAGTGCCGAACAACCCAACCGCCCATCGCCCCATCGAAGTCTGCCACCTCCGGTCACGTTTCCCTCACCGAGAAACCAGCCTTTCACCGAGAAAACTCACCTCCAGCCCGTCCAAACTCTGCTCCGATCACCCAGCCTTGCCACCGAACCACCTCCCTCGGCCTCCCTTCTCCCTCCACCCGCATCCTCTCCTCCGCGCCATCTCCATGCAGTGACAAAACCTCCTTTGCTCTGCAACCCACGAACCCACCCTCCAACCGAAACCTACCCACTTGACAGCAGCCCCTAAACCCTACAACCTTCGACCCTCACTCCACCATCACCGAACACCAAGCACTCCAGTAACCACGCCTGTGTCGCGGCCCATCTCCACTCGACATCCACTACCCTTGCCGTGCCTCACCTCCTTCGTACCATAGCCAAGCCATCCACCTTGCCGCCTATGCCGAACCCACCACATTGCTCCAATCCTTCATCGAACAACACACCCCTCCAAGCAGCTATCCCCCTCCAACCGACAACCCAGCCTGTTGCCACACCTTGCACTGCACCGAACCTGAGCAGCCTTGCCTCTAGTTTTGATCAATCGACTCTAAGCTAGTTTTTCTTTGTTTCTCTACTGTCCGGATCTGTATCGCAGCTTCTAGCTTATCGCTGTACCGCGAGCTCATGTCCGTATCAATGTGCGTGTCTGTGTCTCTTTCTTTGTTCTCGTTGTTTCTCTAGCATCGAAAGGTGAGCGATCACTCACGATTAACATTCATTTGTATAGTAAATTTAATTCACATGAAATAACGATTGAATATGTTATTAAATTTGAATTGATTAGGAATTTAATTGTTGAATATGATATGTTGATATTTTGAATTGTTTACCTATGTTAATTGATAATGTGCTATGTCATTTTATGCTATTATTTTATTTGTTCTCACTCTGCAAGTTCCATATTTTTACAAAATCACTATGGGTTGAAATGATACATACCTGAACGTTCTTATAGATTAGGGAAAATCGTTATGGGGTTAAATGATAAACCCAAGCGATTTTATTGATTTTGAATTATGGGATTGCGGGTTGAAATGATATAGACCGTAAAATTTAAATTATTGCAGATTAAAATGATAAATATACTTGACCATAGGCTACAAAACTATATACGGACACCGTTGGTCTATTTTTAAATGATTTCCAAATTTTAGAGAAAAGAAAAATATATGTGTTTTGATTTTTAAATATAATATAAAGATTTTATTTTATTTAATATGTGTGTAAAATTTAGATTTTAGGGTATATATTTGGAAATTTTAAATTTATATGTTAAGTTTTGAAAATGTAAATTTTAAGATTTTACTTATAATTTTATTATTTAAATATATAAAATAAGATTTAATATAAAATAAATTTAATAATAAGATTTAGTTTAATAAAATTTAATATAATAAAATTTAATTTAATTAGTATATATATAATATGTTTAAGTATTTATTTAAAATTATATTAATATTTTAAAAATAGATTTTGTAATAACTTTAATAAATTAAGGTTGGAAAGATGAATTGAAATTGATTTGAAATTTTATTTGTTTAAGAATTGTATTTAAATTAAAATTGATTTGAAACTTATTAATTTTGAGATTTTAAAGATATGATTTTTATAACTTGATAACTGGATTTAGATTAAAGGTGATTAAATGAATATTTTCAAATTTAAATAAATTTGAAACTAAATATTTAATTTTGGTTTAAATTTGTAATTTGAGATTTTATTTAAATGTTTATTAAAATGATTAAGTGAATATTTTCAAATTTAAATAAAATTTAAAGTGAATTTTGAAATATAAATGAAATTTATCAAATTGAGTTATTATAAATGTTTGAATATTTTAAACTGTGAAACCTATTGAATTGGAAGTGGTTTAAATTTGTAGTTCCAACTTAGATTTAAAATCGATATAAATTAAAAATGGTTTTAATGAGAATTTGAATTGAACCTTTAACCTTTTTAATTGAAATTGTTGAACTGAGATTGATTTAAATTGAATTTTTGGAACTAAAGTTGATTTGAATTGATTTGTGAAATTGGAAGAAACAATTCTAATTTGAAACTATTTTCGATATAAACTCTTTTAAATATATAATTTTTTTTAATATATATTATTTAAAATTTATAAACAATTTTAAATATATATATTTTAATATATAAACTATTTTTAATACATAAACTATTTTAATCTATAAACTATTTTTAAATATAAACTATTTTTTATGTATAACTATTTCAATATATAAACTACTTTCAATATTCAACTTTTTAAGTTGGAACTGTTATGATTTTAATTTAATGGATTTAAATGCGAATACTTTGATATGATGGTTTAACCTATTTTGTGGTTACGATTTTGAAAATGAATATGATTTAAAGTGAATACTGATTTCGGAAGTGAATATGATTTCGAAAGTGATATGATTGTGAAATGAATATGATATTTTGATATGAAGTATGAACTGTTTGAAATGAAAATGACGACGGTTTGAAATAAGCGTTTGGTTGTTAAAGATACCGGGATCGGATATTGTCGTACTCTCTGCCAATACCAAAAACCACTTTAACAACCGTGCATGTGGTGGAGAATCGAGAACGAAGTAGGATGGCTTGGCGAACGTATGTATGAGGTATGAATGCAGCCCTGACCCCCTCGGGTCAGCTTGATATGATTTGTAACAACCCGTATATTTGGACCATTTAAATTGACAATAATCCACACATGTCAACTTAAATAATACAAAACACGAATCATTATGGGATTATAAATACATAAATGTAAATGAGAATCAATACAACATCACAGACACAGAACAGTTACAGAATAATGCAGCGGAAATTTCATCGTCATAATAGTAGTTCATGAAGCTACTACATAAAATACAACAATGTCTTAACATAAAGTGACTAAAAGAAAATACATAAATGTCCAACAGACTAGGACATCAATACAGGAATGGAAATAGAATGATAAAGATAAATGCTAAGCCTTCATCATCTTCAACCAACCTTGATCAGCAAACTGGATAGCTTCAGACTGACCCGAGCATATACAAAAAGAAACACTCGAGTCTGGACTCAAAATCTCATACAAGAAAATCAAGTGCAATGGAAAAAGTCCTTAACTTAAAGATGAATAATATAAGCATCTCTAAGGATCCGATAAACTATCTATATATACAGTATAATACGATAGATAGATAATGTCTAATCAGTAAAGTACGATATTAAAATAGTGTTAAGGCGTTACCATAATCCCCTTAAAACATTTTATTCCCAAGAGCATATACAAGACCATAGTTTCCCCAAAACCGGAAGTCACCAGAGGGCAACCCATATACTAAAGGTACAAACCAAAACGTAGTGGTCGCGAATAGGATAATCAGTATGACAAGGTACATGAGGCGATACCAACTAGGATACTAGTAGTTGCGTGATCCGGACTGATGTTGAGCATAGCAGCTACTACCTCAACACCGCGAAACAACACTCCCAAAACAAGGGGTGCACCCAAATCGAATCACAAAAGTAATAGATATGGTATCGAAGAAGTGTGTCCGCTAGAGGTGGCGAACCTCAATGGCCCGGCGCGGCTCCTGTTTTAGTCATGTCAGGGGTCATCCAATATCGTTCTCTTTCTTCAGTCAACGCGTTCACCAAACCATCCACTTCGTTCTAGATCAACTCTTCGCGTATAATAGTTATTAAAGTGGTTTTCGGTATCGACAGAGAGTATGTCCATATCCGATCCCGGTCTCTTTAATAACTACGTATTTATTACCCGATGGTCATTTAAGTTAAAGTTTAAACAAATCAAAGTCCAAAAGTCAAGCTGCAAATTTGACTTTCACAATTTGTCATTTTCACGATTCAATTTATTTCAGATATTTAAAATCATATTTCCCGATGAAATTTGTGGTTTAAACATTTGAGTTAACAATATAATTAAGTATTCAAGTCCAATTTAATAAATCTCACTTATTAAATTTAGTTAATACTCTAATTAATTCGATTTAATGGTAAATTTTAGTTCACATCATTTAAACCAAATTCTATTCATTTCAATTCGTATTTATATTCATCATTACATTAACCATAATCATAAATTTGATTAAATCAATTTTATTAAATTTAAAATCATTTTAAATTTAAATTACCACTAAATTAAATCCCTAAAACTTTAGTTAGTTTCGTATTCCACTTAAGTCAAAATTTCTAAATCTCAAACTTAATTTACGACAAGTTTCAAATCTATTTAATTAAAATCGATTTCAAGTCTAAATCTAACAAATCTAATAAAATTTCAAATTATTAAATTCTAAACTTCCTTGTTTTTAAATCTTATTTCAAATAAATTTGCCAATTCATTTTATTAAATAAAATAGGTTTATTAATCCGTTTCAATTAAACTCCATTAATTTATTCCTATTATTTTATTTCGATTAAATCCATTAAGTTCGTTACCTAATTTCCAAACAGATTGTTAAGTTCATTTCTTAATTTCAAATAGATTTCAATTTCAAAAATAATTTTTGTTGACCAATCGGGTTTCTTATTTTTAATTATCTATCCTAGGCCAAGTTGTTTAATTGGGTATTTATCATTTCAACCCGATATCATTCAATATAAAACAAAGCATAGCAAAGGGAACTTGTAGTGTGATAACTGGGATGGTGTCAAAGTAAATAAACAAACAATAGCAAACATACATAACAATTTAACAATTTATTTAAATAATCCCGGAATAATCATATTAACTTACATTTGTTATTTATGCAAATTAATATAATTACTCCTAGAATCCACACTATTGTTTCATGCAGATTTAAGATTATTACATTATGGTTTCACTTGGTGTCTATTATCAAATTACTACATCAATCATACACTCAATGGTTCAAAGTGTAGTTACCGCTATTTCTACGCGACGATTTATTTAACGTCCAAAGGGGTCAAGTTCAACATATATAATCCATTTTAAATTGTTGGCTATCCTATACCAATTTCAATTTCATATTAAATCTCACTTATATTAACAACCACATTCAACATCACATAACAATTTTAGTGTTATAACTATTTGTCGTAAACTAACAATATTCAAATTTTACTTGCATGGCGATTTACAATTTTTATTTCAACAATTTTAACAATCAACAATTTAATATCCAAATTAATATTCATAAAAATTATCACTTGATTATCATAGCATAATAGATTGAGTCATGAATAAAATATTCACCTTGTGTGGTTAGAGAAGATGACGAAGCACGAAGACGAGTAGATAAAATAGACCCTAATAAGCACGATGCAAATGAACACAAACTGCAATCAACAAATAATTAATCAATAATTTATTTATTGCAATATATATATCGATTGAATATATATAAACCATATCAAAGTAAAGGAATTAGATAGATCTGATAAGCGGAATGGAAGCCTAGGACGGAGATCCCGGATCAGCAGTTGCTGGAACAACCAAATCAAATAAACGTGAGCCCCTAGATTACAACCAATCACTGCTACATAAATTAACATATTATATACAACCAACTGTACTGTTTTCATATAATAAATCAATGCTTCTTCCATGCTTTAGAAACTAACATACTGTGTATGTATAAAATTTTTGAAACTTCTTTTTTTTATACGTATAAAGAAGCAAGGCAGTCGAGTCGGCTCTGTGGGCATCGGCGAGGAGGGTGGAGCAGCGGGCGATGGGTTGCGTGTGGACAGTGGGCGAAGGTGGGCTGGATGGAGGCAGTGGTGTGGGTGGCGACGTGGGGAGGGATGTGTCAGAGGCAGGTGGGTGGAAGCGGGCCGTGGGTGCGGAGTAATGGGTGGTGCGGAGGAAGGCATGGGGCGGAGGCCGGTAGTGGGGCGGAGGGGGAGTGGGCAGTGGGATGCTGAGTAGGCAGGGCGGGTTCTGGGCGAGCTGGGGCGGAGGGCTGGGCTGGGGCGGAGGGAGAGTGGGCAGTGGGATGCTGAGCAGGCAGGGCGGGTTCTGGGCGAGCTGGGGCGGAGGGCTGGGCTGGGGCGGAGGGGAGTGGGCAGTGGGATGCGGTTGGGTGGCAGTGGGAGGCGGAACTGGGGCAGGGCGTGGGTGGCAGTGGGAGGCGGTAGGGTGGCAGTGGGCACGGAGCTGGTATTTCATCTTGAAGTAAAAAAAAGTATGAAGAGAAAGGAGAAGGGAATTGCAGGAAGAAGAATATCACGTACCCAGTTTCTTTTGAGGACGAAGTGAAAACTGATGATGCAGAGCAATTAATGACAGCAAAGGTAACTGATATATATACAGAGAGGTTTACAGTCCCTATGCCAATGTAATAATTCTTCTGTAAAAAAATGTGACGGCTATTGAGTTTTCAAGACAGCTGAAAAGACTTCTTGAATTTTGAACGTTGGAAAGTTGGGTACCGGTTTGTGCTGCATAACGGACCAGTTTGTAATCCGTTAACTAATCATAATTTGCAACACCGAACTCCGATTGACACAAATAAATATACCGTTTTGATCAGCGCGACGAGGCGAACGCAACGGTATGAAGATATTGATGGTTTGACATTGTTTGCGAAGTGGTAAATCTTATTGAACCATTTGCTCGAGCGACAATTTAACTAGCAATTAAAAGCGGAATTTGACAAAACGAAATGCGCCGTCATGATCAGAATATTTTTCTTATGCAATATTGTGAAAAATATTTGAGTTCGGACGATAGAAAATTTACACATAAAATTTAAACTAATATGCAAATGCGACGAGCGAAATTTACTTCCATATTATTCGACGAAATTTGGCGTACGCCTATGTCTATCTAGATGCATTCCAAATATGAAATTTGAATAGCAACGGAAGTTGTTTGTGAAAATTCGAAATTTTCTATTACGGAGAATGCAGCAAAACACCGAAGAATAAGATCGACGGAGCTAAAGATGTCCGAATTTTGAAAAACGAAAAATGACGTCTTTGTCAGAAGATGGTTTAGAATTTTTCTATGTAAAGATATTTTAGGTTCGGAAGATAAAAATTTCGCGTTTTAAAATGAACTGATGTGCAATAAAATGCGAACGAAATTTACTGCGGTATTTTCCGACGAAACTTTACCCATATCTATAACCATCTAGGCGCAATTTAGAAACAAAGTTTGGACGTTAATTGAAATCGTATGTAAGTTTCGCATTTTATATTAAAATAACGGTTCTAAAATTTTTAAAATTGGGTCGGAATTTCAAGGTCGTTACATTCTCCCCCACTCAAAACTTTTCGTCCCCGAAAAGGAACAAGGTAAAGAGTGGAAGAACAGATAACAGAGATACGATGGATTCAGAATAGATTATTGAATGTAGTAAAGAATATAGAATGGAATTTACCTTCAACAAACAATTCTGGATTAGAATCTCAGATACTCTCCTCGGTTTCCCAAGTACAATCATGATCATCGGGACTCCATTGGACTTTGACTAGGCTAACCGACTTCCTTCTAAGTTGCTTCGTATCCCTATCAACAATACGAAGTGGTCTCCTCTCTATAGTCAAATCCGGCTCAATATCAACCTCATCTAACTGAGCAATAGGAATGGTCATGGATGGGTCATGTACAACCTTCCGAAGATGTGAAACGTGGAATACGTTGTGCATGCCCTCAAATTTTTCTGGTAATGCAACTCTATAGCTAGTGTACCAATTATCTCAGTGATAGTGAATGGTCCAACAAATCTAGGAGCGAGCTTCCCTCTACGACCAAATCGAATAACATTCTTCAAAGGTGATACCTTAAGGAATACCTCATCCCCAACCTGGAATTCTAAATCCCTTCTACGCCTATCGGCATAGCTCTTCTGCCTATCCTGCGCGGTCTTCATCTTTCTTCTGATCTCATTAACCTTCTCGGATGCTTCCATAATCATATCTGGGCCAAGAATTAATCGATCACCGGGCTCAATCCAACAAGCTGGCGATTTGCATGGCCGTCCATATAAAGCTTCGAACGGTGCCATATCGATACTTGCCTGATTAAAAAGATAGTTAAATTTCAATTCAATTTTACTTATTCAAATTGAAATTTATGATTTACCTGATAACTGTTATTATAAGTGAATTCAACCAAATGGAGATGGTCTTCCCAAGATCCACCGAAATCAATAATGCAGGCTCGGAGTAGATCTTCCAAAATCTGATTTACCCTCTCAGTTTGGCCATCTGTCTGAGGATGATAAACTGTACTCAGATTCAGTTTAGTGCCCATGTAACGACCCGTATTTTAATGGATCGAAAAGTTCGTTAAAATCTGGAATTTTAGTGTTGTTGAGCCATTTCAGATTTTAGGCAAAATATGGCTAAGTCCTAAGTCGTTCACAACTTAGTATAGGTCGTAAATTGTATACGACTTAGGGGATAGGAGTGACCCAGGGATTTGGAGAGTTAAGAGTTAAGTCGTGACCGACTTAAGTGGGTTAGATGACCTAAGGCAGTGGATTGGTTAAGTATTAGGTCGGTTGGAGCGACCTATAGCTGTTCGCGACCTATAGATGTTAGCGAGTTAACAACCCAGTATTTAGCGACCTAGTAGTTTGCGTGTTTGAGAAGTTAGGTCGTGAGTTCTGTGTGTGTTAGGTCGTGTGCTTGCTAAGTCGTATACGAGTTAGCGAGTTAGCGAGCTAGCGAGCTAGCGAGTTAGCGAGCTAGCGAGTTAGCGAGTTAGAGGGTTAGCGTGTTAGCGACTTAAGGAGTTAAGTCATAACCCAGTAAAGTCGCGTGAGTAGTTTTGTAGTGTAAGGTGTTAGGTCGCTGGGTTTTTGCCTAAGTGTTAGGTCATGAGCGACTTAGTAGTTGTTAATTCGCGAGCGAGTTAAGAGTTGATCTGCTAAGTCGTAGCCTACCTGTTAAGTCGCGAAGCACTAAGCCGTAGATAGGTAGTTCTGTTAAGTCGTAAGTCGCTGTGGCTTAGGTTGTGAAGTTGTAGTCCTTAGGTCGGAGGGGTCTTAGGTCGTAAGTCGGAGATGACTTATGGAGATAGCCGAGTTACGACTTAGAGAGATTTTCAGCTATAAACAGGAAGGGTTTTCCTCACTTTTTGGGATCCAGATTTCGAAGCGACGAAGTGCTGCCATTTTGAGAGCTCGACTTCTACACTTCTTCACTTCTTTTCTCCACTCTAATCTAGTGATTCCATCCATCCAAATCGAAGATCAAGATTGAAGATTCAAGAGCTTAGATTGAAGATCTTCATCCATTAAAGTTAGATTTCATCGTTTGAAGCGGATTGGTGATGGATCGAGATTGATCCTTCGCTGTCCAGATCTGAAGCGTGTTGATTTGGGTTTGTTTTGGTGATTTGGTGAGTGGTGATTATCTCTCACACGGATCCAAAGGAGTATATCGGATTGTTGGCTCAATTTGGTGTTAAAATAGTGATTTCCATGCATTTTCTTCATCCTAAGTGTAGATCCATATAGATCCATTGTTCATGATGATTTGACAACCATTTTTACTAAGTGTTAACCTATGCAAGTTCATTCATCAAGATTGTAGAGATAATTCTCATGATTTCATGCTTGTTAGACCTTCAACACTTTATTTACGAAATTGCCATTATTGTGATAATTGTCTATTTAGATCTTATTTGAATGCTTGATTGTTTGGATTAATGTTTGACTTGGTTGATTGCTATGAATTAGATGATTGATGATTTGATTTAGATCGAAGATGATTCAAAAGCTAAGGGAAAGGCTCTTGAATTGGGAAAGCTGCTCGTGGCATATGTAGCGGGATGATGAAGCTCTTATGCATAGATGATGATGTTGAGATGAGACTTTGCGAGGATGTGATGAAGCAAAGTATGATATGAGATAGTCTTGGTCTAATCCAGACGGGATCATTCCAAGCACGTTGGTAACTCGGTGATATGATTCGAGTTAAGAGTAATGGATGCTTGAGAGGCGCTTGAGCTAGTATGGAAATAGTCGTCAAGGAGGATGACTAGGAGGCTTGGATAGCATCGTTGTTGAAGGTTCTAGCATGCTCTAAGCAAGAGTATGTTTGGGCAGATTCGATAGTCCCAACGGCCAACTGTTGATGGTCGAGTACTCTGGGCAGATTCGATAGTCCTAGGCACGGGCTGCGACGACGTGCGGGAGTATTGTCTAGAACCGGGGTTTCCATTAGCCCTTGACGGACGGCTGAAAGAATGTGTCGGTCATTCAATTAACGGTGATATCGAAGCAATGATAACAGTGATAGCCAGAGTCATGGATGTTTGGATGTATCATCATTCGGTCTCAAGAGCAGTGTTTTCTAGGTGCTTATCTGATCTTGGTTTAGGCCTTGGGGGTCTGTGCTTGGAAAACATCGCCCTTGACTCGAGTGATAATTTCGTTACTTTACATTGTATGCTCTGTTATGTTTGCTTCTGCTTAGTGTGTGTCTGGGGGCTATCACTGTAGAAAGAGGTTGGAGTGGGAGGGTTGCATTCCTATTCCTTTTCCTTTATGCTCTTTTGGTATGTTGTTAGTTAATTTACTGCTCACTAAGACTGTTGTCTGACTCAAGGCTTTATGTTTTTAATTCTTATTGCCTTGGGCTGTTCGTCCATTTTTGGGATGGGCAGACTAGGTAGCAGGTGACAGGTGCTGTTCTCTTCTCACGATGCTGATATCGAAGACGAGCTAGAGGGTTGCATATTATCTTCTTATATGTACTGGATGTTCCGATGTTTGTATAATCTCTGAGTGTTATGTAGTGAGGCTTGATGTATTGACTATTTGGATGCTTGTATTCAACTATTATGGAGTTTTATATGATGGCATTTTATTCTATAAAGCTTCACTATACATATGTTCTATTGTATTTTGTCCATGCGCTGTGAGTAATACGATAGATCCTATTGTCTTTAATTTACCCTGACAATCATCCATGGTCGCATGGCACACTTTACAGCTCACTATCTCTAGATTCGGTGCAGGGGTCATGGGCGGTGTCACATTTGGTATCAGAGCTTTGGTTAATCGATTTTACCCAACGCTCACTGACGTAACTACGTATGAGAGACATAATTGTATTTTGATGGATGAATACTATATATATAATATAGTAGTTTAGTTGAGTTTGAGTCCTTTATGCAGTTGTTTCTCTAGATGTTCTGATCATTCCTTTTTGTAGATATTGAGAATGAGTCGAAGAGGGAGACCAGCTGCTAGGGAAGGCCGTGCTACTGAGGGGACTGCTGATTATGCAGCTATGTTCGAAGCTATGATGACTTCGATCATGAGAAGGATACCAGTTCCGGGGACAGCAGTTGATGTTGGAGTTCAAGTCCAAACTCCGAAACCAGTGGACTTTGCTAAGTTGTGCAAGGACTATACTGCTCTTGGAGGGAAAGTTTTCTTGGGAACAGAATCAACTATTGAGGTCCAGAGGTGGATAGATGCTTGTAGAAGGATTTTTGGTGATTTGGGAATTGAGGATGCAACTAAGAGGAAGTTGGCATCAAGGCAGCTTCAAGGGAGAGCTTCTGATTGGTGGAACTCTATTACCATCAATACTCCGGAAGAAGAGATTACTTGGGAGCAATTCCAAGTCAGATTTGAAGCTAAGTTCATTTCTACAGCTTAGAAGTCTGTCCTGTTCAAGAAGTTTGTAGAGCTCAAGCAGGGAGGAAGACCAGTTCTTGAGTATGTTTCTGAGTTTGAAGCGTTGTCCAAGTATGCCCGGTCATATATTGAGTCTGCATATCAGAAGAATGAGAAGTTTGTGACAGGCTTGGACAGTTATCTTGGGAGACAGTTGGTGGATCATTTGGACGATTCGTTTGAGAAGCTTGTGGAGAAAGCTCTCAGGCATGAGAGTCTGTTTCCTAGGGAAGGATCTGTTGTTGCTGTGACCAGGGAAGAGTCTAAACCCCAGCAGGGTGGAAACAAGAAAAGGAAGCGGCAACAGCAGAAGGGTAAGGATGGCCAGAAGAAGCAGAAAGGCGAGGTGACTTGCTACAATTGTCAGCAGAAGGGCCATTTCTCTAAGGATTGTAAGAATCCGAAGGTGCCAATGAAGTGTCACAACTATGACAAGCCGGGGCATTTCAGGAAGAATTGTCCAGAACCGAGGAGGGACAAGCAGATTGTGCAAGCTTATGCTTTGGGAGCTGTTCCGTCGTCTTCGAAAGCTCCTACCGCTGAAGAGAAGGGAAAGAGTGTGGTGGTTCAAGGTACTCTTTTACTATGTGGTGTTCCAGTTAGAGTTCTGTTTGATACTGGGGCGTCGCATTCGTTTGTTTGTAGTGAACTCGTAGGCCGGTTAGGTTTGGAACCGGATATTGTTGATAGGCCATTGGTTGTGACTAATCCAGTTGGGGGTTCATCTTGTTTGTGTATGTTATGCCGTGGTCTAGTTGTATCAAGTCATGATTGCTCTTTTGTTTGTGATTGCTTTGTTCTGAACTTTGCGGGGTTCGGAATTATTTTGGGAATGGACTGGCTTAGGAGGTATGCGGCGAAGGTTGATTGCGAGAGGTTGGAAGTGACAGTCGAGAATATGGAGGGGCGAAAGGTTGTGATACGATGTAAGCATGAGGAAGGCGTCTTCATGAGCTTCATGTATTCGCTGGTTGTTCCACGGGATGGACTGTCATCAGTGCCGATCGCTAATGGATTCGAGGATGTCTTTGATGAAGTCAAAGGGTTGCCGCCGCATAGAGAGATCGAGTTTCGTATAGATCTAGTTGAAGGAGCCAGACTTGTTGTGATGCCTCTTAGGCGGATGGCGCCTAAGGAACAACAAGAGTTGAGGGTGCAAGTTGATGATCTTTTGCAGAAAGGATTCATTCGGCGTAGTGTGTCCGAATGGGGTGCACCAGTTGTGTTTGTAACCAAAGCAGATGGATCGCTGAGGTTGTGCGTCGATTATCGTGAGCTGAATAAGGTGACTAAGAAGAACAAGTATCCATTGCAGAGAATAGATGACTTGTTTGATCAGCTTCACGAAGCTAAGGTGTTTTCTCAGATGGATTTGGCAACAGGATTTCACCAGTTGAGAGTAGCTAAGGATAGTGTGCCGAAGACTGCTTTTCGGACACCATCTGGTTTCTTTGAGTGGCTGGTAATGCCATTTGGATTGACTAACGCGCCAGCATATTTTGTGGATCTTATGAATAGAGTGTTCAGAGATCAGTTGAACAAGTTCATACTTGTGTTCGTGGATGATATTCTGATTTATTCCAGAACTGAAGAAGAGCACAAAACGCATTTGCGTATTGTTTTGGAAACCTTGCGGAAACATCAGCTGAAGGCTAAGTTTTCGAAGTGCCACTTCTGGAAGAATGAAGTGAGGTTCTTAGGCCTTGTGATTTCTGGAAGTGGAATAGCGGTTGATCCCGCTAAGGTGGCAGCAATCCAGGATTGGGTTAGACCTAAGAATGCATCTGATGTGAGAAGTTTTCTTGGATTAGCAGGATATTATCGACGGTTTATCAAAGACTTCTCCAAGGTGGCTGCACCGTTAACAGGGTTGACGAAGAAGAACCATGTGTTCAGATGGGATGATAAGTGTGAGCAGGCTTTCGGAATCCTGAAAGAGCGATTGACTAGTGCTCCTGTTTTGACTATTCCTAGTGGGAATGACGAGATGGTGGTTTACATCGACGCATGTGGTACTGGACTTGGAGCAGTGCTAATGCAGAAGGATAAAGTTGTTGCGTATGCAAGTCGACAACTGAAGCTGCATGAAAGGAATTACCCAACTCATGATTTGGAGTTAGCGGCGATTGTATTTGCTCTGAAGATGTGGAGACATTATCTATTGGGAGTTCGATTCGAGTTGTTTACAGATAATAAGTCGTTGAAGTATCTTTTCTCCCAAAAGGATTTGAATCTTCGGCAGTAGCGATGGCTAGAGTTTTTGGCATCATATGATTCTGGTATAGCTTATACTCCGGGAAAAGGTAACGCAGTGGCAGATGCGTTAAGTCAAAGACATGCAGGATTGGGAGTCATGTTTTAAGAATGGAAGAGTCTTGAGTATTTAGCTGGATTTGACTTCAGGCCTAGATGTGAATTGGAACCTGAGATGTTGGCAAACTTATCGATAAGACCTTCTCTTGTGGAAAGGATTGGCGAGAGCCAAAAGCGAGACGATAAGCTTGTCAAGATTATCCGTGAATTGGAATCTGGATTGGATCCAGAAAAGGATAAAGGATTCGAGGTCGATCGAGAGGGTTGGCTTCGAAAGCAAGGACGACTAGTTGTTCCCGATATAGATGAATTGAGGAGTGAAGTCCTGAAGGAAAGTCATCACTCGAAGCTGACAATTCATCCAGGTGGAAATAAGATGTATTGGGATATGAAGAGAACCTACTACTGGGAAGGCATGAAGAAGGACGTTGGAAATTTTATTTCCAAGTGCATGAACTGCCAGTTGGTAAAAGCCGAACAGAAGAAGCCAAGTGGATTACTTCAGCCATTAGAAGTTCCTACATGGAAGTGGGAGCAGATATCGATGGATTTTATTGATGGATTACCTAGAACAAAAACGGGGAATGAAGGGATTTGGGTCATCGTAGATCGTTTGACTAAGAGTGCAAGATTCATTCCTGTTCGATCGACTAGGACTGCATCAAAGTTGGCTGAGTTGTATGTTAAGTGGATAGTTCGATTCCATGGTATTCCGAAGAGTATAGTGAGCGATCGAGACCCATTGTTCACTAGTGGATTTTGGAAGAGCTTCCAGGAAGTTTTGGGAACCGAGTTGTGTTTGAGTACAGCTTATCACCCTCAAACAGATGGTCAGACCGAGAGAGTCAACCGAGTTTTGGAAGATCTCCTCAGAGCTTGTGTTTTGGATTTCGAAGGATCATGGGAAGATCACCTTCATTTGGTGGAGTTTGCGTACAACAACAGTTACCAGTCAAGCATTGGTATGGCACCGTATGAGGCATTGTATGGAGGACCGTGTAACTCTCCGACATGTTGGTTGGAAACTAGAGAAAAGCTGATACTTGGGCCATAGATGATTCGACAGACTTTGGATTGCATAGAGATCATTCGGCAACGAATGAAGGCAGCCTAAGACCGTCAGAAGAGTTATGCCGATAAGCGTCGGAAGGATTTGGAATTTGATGCTGGTGATATGGTTTTTGTGAAGATTTCTCCGCTGAAGAATGTTATTCGATTCGGGAAGAAAGGAAAATTGACTCCGAGATTTGTTGGACCATTCCCGATCATCGAGCGAATTGGAAAGCTCGCCTATAGACTGGAGTTACCAAAGAAGATGTCGGGTGTGCACAATGTTTTTCATGTATCGTATCTACGGAAGTATGTGCATGACTCGAATACCGTGATTCCTGCTGATAGCTGTGAAGACTTCAAAGTTGATCCAGTCGATAGAAGACCTCGTAAGCCGCTTCGTGTTGTGGAAACCGACACGAAACAGCTTAGGAGAAAGGTAGTTAAGTTGCTCAAGATACAATGGAGTGATGACTGTACGTGGGAGGTGGAAGAGAGGATGAAGGCAGCTCATCCTGAACTCTTTAAGTATGGCCCTAAGGTGTCGTGTCATCTCACGATATTGTAACTTGTTCTAGTGTTAGAATTCTGTACGCTAAGCTAGAATTGGATGCATGGTTTGTTGATTGTTATGGTTGGTAGGCGTACAAAATAGTCTTTGATTGCTTTGTTTGTTTGGAATTTCGGGGGCGAAATTCCTAAGGGGGAGAGAATGTAACGACCCGTATTTTTATGGATCGAAAAGTTCGTTAAAATCTGGAATTTTAGTGTTGTTGAGCCATTTCAGATTTTAGGCAAAATATGGCTAAGTCCTAAGTCGTTCACAACTTAGTATAGGTCGTAAATCGTATACGACTTAGGGGATAGGAGCGACCCAGGGATTTGGAGAGTTAAGAGTTAAGTCGTGACCGACTTAAGTGGGTTAGATGACCTAAGGCAGTGGATTGGTTAAGTACTAGGTCGGTTGGAGCGACCTATAGCTGTTCGCGACCTATAGATGTTAGCGAGTTAACAACCCAGTATTTAGCGACCTAGTAGTTTGCGTGTTTGAGAAGTTAGGTCGTGAGTTCTGTGTGTGTTAGGTCGTGTGCTTGCTAAGTCGTATACGAGTTAGCGAGCTAGCGAGTTAGAGGGTTAGCGTGTTAGCGACTTAAGGAGTTAAGTCATAACCCAGTTAGGTCGCATGAGTAGTTTTGTAGTGTAAGGTGTTAGGTCGCTGGATTTTTGCCTAAGTGTTAGGTCGTGAGCGACTTAGTAGTTGTTAAGTCGCGAGCGAGTTAAGAGTTGATCTGCTAAGTCGTAGCCTACCTGTTAAGTCGCGAAGCACTAAGCCGTAGATAGGTAGTTCTGTTAAGTCGTAAGTCGCTGTGGCTTAGGTTGTTAAGTCGTAGTCCTTAGGTCGGAGGGGTCTTAGGTCGTAAGTCGGAGACGACTTATGGAGATAGCCGAGTTACGACTTAGAGAGATTTTCAGCTATAAATAGGAAGGGTTTTTCTCACTTTTTGGGATCCGGATTTCGAAGCGACGAAGTGCTTCCATTTTGAGAGCTCGACTTCTACACTTCTTCACTTCTTTTCTCCACTATAATCTAGTGATTCCATCCATCCAAATCGAAGATCAAGATTGAAGATTCAAGAGCTTAGATTGAAGATCTTCATCCATTGAAGTTAGATTTCATCGTTTGAAGCGGATTGGTGATAGATCGAGATTGATCCTTCGCTGTCCAGATCTGAAGCGTGTTGATTTGGGTTTGTTATGGTGATTTGGTGAGTGGTGATTATCTCTCACATGGATCCAAAGGAGTATATCGGATTGTTGGCTCAATTTGGTGTTAAAATAGTGATTTCCATGCATTTTCTTCATCCTAAGTGTAGATCCATATAGATCCATTGTTCATGATGATTTGACAACCATTTTTACTAAGTGTTAACCTATGCAAGTTCATTCATCAAGATTGTAGAGATAATTCTCATGATTTCATGCTTGTTAGACCTTCAACACTTTATTTACGAAATTGCCATTATTGTGATAATTGTCTATTTAGATCTTATTTGAATGCTTGATTGTTTGGATTAATGTTTGACTTGGTTGATTGCTATGAATTAGATGATTGATGATTTGATTTAGATCGAAGATGATTCAAAAGCTAAGGGAAAGGCTCTTGAATTGGGAAAGCTGCTCGTGGCATATGTAGCGGGATGATGAAGCTCTTATGCATAGATGATGATGTTGAGATGAGACTTTGCGAGGATGTGATGAAGCAAAGTATGATATGAGATAGTCTTGGTCTAATCCAGACGGGATCATTCCAAGCACGTTGGTAACTCGGTGATATGATTCGAGTTAAGAGTAATGGATGCTTGAGAGGCGCTTGAGCTAGTATGGAAATAGTCGTCAAGGAGGATGACTAGGAGGCTTGGATAGCATCGTTGTTGAAGGTTCTAGCATGCTCTAAGCAAGAGTACGTTTGGGCAGATTCGATAGTCCCAACGGCCAACTGTTGATGGTCGAGTACTCTGGGCAGATTCGTTAGTCCTAGGCACGGGCTGCGACGACGTGCGGGAGTTATGTCTAGAACCGGGGTTTCCATTAGCCCTTGACGGACGGCTGAAAGAATGTGCCGGTCATTCAATTAACGGTGATATCGAAGCAATGATAACAGTGATAGCCAGAGTCATGGATGTTTGGTTGTATCGTCATTCGGTCTCAAGAGCAGTGTTTTCTGGGTGCTTATCTGATCTTGGTTTAGGCCTTGGGGGTCTGTGCTTGGAAAACATCGCCCTTGACTCGAGTGATAATTTCGTTACTTTACATTGTATGCTCTATTATGTTTGCTTCTGCTTAGTGTGTGTCTGGGGGCTATCACTGTAGAAAGAGGTTGGAGTGGGAGGGTTGCATTCCTATTCCTTTTCCTTTATGCTCTTTTGGTATGTTGTTAGTTAATTTACTGCTCACTAAGACTGTTGTCTGACTCAAGGCTTTATGTTTTTAATTCTTATTGCCTTGGGCTGTTCGTCCATTTTTGGGATGGGCAGACTAGGTAGCAGGTGACAGGTGCTGTTCTCTTCTCACGATGCTGATATCGAAGACGAGCTAGAGGGTTGCATATTATCTTCTTATATGTACTGGATGTTCCGCTGTTTGTGTAATATCTGAGTGTTATGTAGTGAGGCTTGATGTATTGACTATTTGGATGCTTGTATTCAACTATTATGGAGTTTTATATGATGGCATTTTATTCTATAAAGCTTCACTATACATATGTTCTATTGTATTTTGTCCATGCGCTGTGAGTAATATGATAGATCCTGTTGCCTTTAATTTACCCTGACAATCGTCCATGGTCGCCTGGCACACTTTACAGCGCACTATCTCTAGATTCGGTGCAGGGGTCATGGGCGGTCGTCACAGCCCAAGACGTCCTGAAATGCCTTCCAGAATTTACTAGTGAATAAGGGATCTCTATCGCACACAATAGTAGATGGAACTCCATGAAGTCTAACAATCTCTCTCATATAAGTCTCGGCCAAACTCGAAGCAGTACGAGTGGTCTTAACAGGCATAAAGTGAGCAGATTTGGTCAACCTATCAACAATCACCCAAATACTCTCGTTACCTTTTCTGGTCCTCGGTAATCCGTCAATGAAGTCCATAGAAATCTGATCCCATTTCCAACATGGAATCTCTAGGGGTTGAGGTAGTCCTGCCGTCTTCCAGTGATCGGCTTTGACTTGCTGGCAAGTGGTGCATCTACTGACATATGTAGAAATGTCTCTCTTCATCCCACTCCACCAATATAAACGCTTCATATTTCGATACATCTTGGTGACACCAGGATGAAATGAAAGTGATGACTGATGGTTTTCTCTAAGCACTTCTTGTCTCAATCCATCGACATTAGGGACACAAATACGGTTGTCAATCCTCAGAACTCCATTACTATCTATCTGTGCTCCCACTTTACTGTCGGCATTACCAACTCTACCAAGAACTAACTCTTTCATGCGATAGAGCAAGGTGTCCTCATATTGCTTAGCTTTGATGCGATCCACAAGAGATGGGGAGATAACAAGCTGAAAGAGCATGCCTTCTACAAGATTACAACATGACAATGCTCTGCTACGGCTCAAAGCATCAGCTACAACATTTGCTTTCCCAGGAGTATAACTGATGTCGAGATCATATGCAGCTAAGAATTCGAGCCATCGAACTTGTCTCTGGTTCAAATCCTTCTGAGAAAAGATATATCTCAAGGACTTATGATCAGTGAATAATTCAAATTTAGTTCCCAAAAGATGATGCCTCCACAGTTTCAAAGAAAATACAACTGCAAGAAGCTCTAGATCATGAGTTGTGTAGTTTACTTCATGGATCTTCAACTGGCGGCCAGCATAAGCAATAACCTTTCCGTTTTGCATAAGAACGGCGCCTAAACCTTCTCGGCAAGCATTTGTATAGACAGTTAATCCTTCACTTCCATCGATTACCGCAAGAACTGGAGCTGAAGTTAACTTACATTTCAACTTATTAAAAGCTGATTCACACTTCTCACTCCAAATAAACTTGACATCCTTTCGAGTTAAAGCAGTAAGTGGGGCAGAAATTCGGGCAAAGTGCTCAATAAATCTACGATAATAACCGGCCAAGCCCAAGAAGCTACGGATATCAGTAGGAGTTTTGGGAGTCTCCCAACCCTGTAGATAAATTTCAAATTAGAAAGGGATAAGAGGGATTGAATAGAAATAACGAATAGGATAGAACTTACATTGATTACGGCGATCTTAGCTGGATCGACCGAAATCCCATTTTCAGAAACTATGTGGCCCAGGAATCTCACTTCGTCTCGCCAAAAGTGGCATTTAGAGAATTTGGCCTTAAGTTGATGATTTCGGAGAGTTTCCAGAACATAAGCAAGATGTGTCTCATGCTCCTTCTCGTCTTTGGAGAAAACGAGAATATCATCAATGAAAACAAGAACAAACTTGTTAAGGACATCGCGGAAGACTCGATTCATTAAGTCGACGAAATAAGCAGGTGCGTTGGTCAAACCGAATGGCATAACCAACCAGTCATAGAATCCATTCTCGGTACGGAAAGCTGTTTTATGAATACTATCTTCTGCTACTCTGAGTTGGTGGAACCCAGTGGCAAGATCAAGTTGGGAGAAAACTTTAGCTCCATGGAGCTGATTGAATAAATCATTGATGCGAGGCATCGGATAGTGCTTCTTGAGAGTGTGTTTGTTCAGTTCCCTGTAATCAACACACATGCGAAGAGACCCATCTGATTTGGTGACAAATACAACTGCGGCGCCCCATTCAGAACAACTTCTCCTAATCAAACTCCTAGCAAATAGATCATCAATTTGAGTTTTAAGTTCAGCTTTCTCTTTATGCGCCATTCTTCTGTGAGGGAGAACTACGGGAGTAGCTCCGGGAATAAGGTCAATGCGGAAATCGATTTCCCGTTTAGGCAGTAGGGAGTTGACCTCTCCAAATACATCGGGAAATTTCTAAACAATAGGGGTAGTACTAAGATCATCCGGGTGAGCATCAAGAGAGAATATGAAGCTTCCGGCATATTTCTGCGGTGATTTGCATTCAATGACAAGCGGTAGACCCTTGTCATTGACTAGAGAAACAGAACGAGCTTTGCAAGAAATAACAGCATCGAATTTCCTTAACCAATCAGCACCTAACAAGATGTCAAATGCTACGAAGCCAAGCACATAAAAATCCCAAGTGAATCGATATCTTCCATACAAGAGCACAACCTCTTTACAAATTCTACTGAGGTGGGCAAGTCCTCCAATAGGGTTGGAGACGCATAAGGAAGTAGTAGCAAGAGTAGGTTCTAATTTGAGCTTATTACAAAGATCAATAGATATGAAGCTATGAGAAGCACCAGTATCGAATAATACCCTAATAGGTAAATTATGTAATGAAAAAGTACTTCGTAAGGTACCTTGGTCATCCTGAGCAGGTGGTGGAGGTGGTGTAGGAGTGGTGATAGCAAATACTCCAGATGGTGTGCCACGCTTATACATTGGGCATTCTTTCTTGAAATGACCCAGCTGGAGGCAGACATAGCATAAATCTCTCCTAGTCGTAGAAGGTGGTGGAATAGCAGCTCCGGTAGATGGACAACTATTAGCATAATGGCCCTTCTTATCGCATTTGAAGCAAGTGATCTTAGCAAGGTCGATTGGGCTTTTCTGGGCGTATTCCAATCCAGTAGTCTTCTGCTAAGCTTTCTTTTGTTGATCAAAGTTCATCTTCCTCTTCCTGGGCTGGCTAGAGGAGGGCTGAGTAGGAGTGGCCTTGGCAGTAGGTCCCCTAGGCTTTGCCTCATATCTAAGAGCATAGTCAACAAGCTCTGTGAAGGTGCAATGAGTGTGGCCAGTAAGCAAGTCATAATACTCTAGTCTTGCTCCCAAAATGAACTTCTCATTCTTTAGAAGGGGTGTATCAATCAATTCCGGGCCGAACTTGGAGAGTTCGTTGAATTTTCTCTCGTACTCCGAAAAAGTCATACTGCCTTGCTTAAGATCCATGAAAGCTCTATAAAGCTGGGTTTTCCCAGCAGCTGGCATCCATTGTGCCGAGAAAGTATCCCTAATCAAAAGATAGACAAGATGAATAACATTCCAAAGATTAAAAGAAGAATTTATACTACGAAATCCAAATAATTTATACCTAAACTGGGCCCAAGTGATGGTGTTCTCCTCGATACGAGAAGTAACTGATTCCCACCAATCTTGCGCGGCATCCTGAAGTTGCCAGGCAGCAAGCTGATGCTTCTGAGCATCAGTGATCTCTAGACCAGAAAATATCTTCTCTAAGCCTTTAAGCCATTGCTGAGCCTCGATAATGTTCTCGGATCCAGAAAACTTAATACCTCCCAACTGTGTATACTCCTTACTCAGAATGGTGAATTTGACAGGAGCTGGAGCGACAGGTGCAGCCTGAGCAGGACCATGGCCCCTTCCTCCCCTATTGTTTCCTCTGGTACCCATCCTGAAATACCAAAGAGATTGTTAAAACCAAGGATAGAAAATCATAGAATTTTAAGGAAAGTCTAATCAACGAATCAAAGAAGTTTGAAATGAAAGGATTTGGATATTGAATCGATTCTCCTCATTCTAGGGTATTGCTACCCTATCTCTAATGAGTTTATATATAATCCCAAACTAGGGTTTTTAGGGGAAACCTAAGCTCTGATACCAACTGTAACAACCCGTATATTTGGACCATTTAAATTGAAAATAATCCACACATGTAAACTTAAATAATACAAAACACAAATCATTATGGGATTATAAATACATAAATGTAAATGAGAATCAATACAACATCACAGACACAGAACAGTCATAGAATAATGCCGCGGAAATTTCATCGTCATAATAGCAGTTCATGAAGCTACTACATAAAATACAACAATGTCTTAACATAAAGTGACTAAAAGAAAATACATAAATGTCCAACAGACTAGGACATCAATACAGGAATGGAAATAGAATGATAAAGATAAATGCTAAGCCTTCATCATCTTCAACAAACCTTGATCAGCAAACTGGATAGCTTCAGACTGACCCGAGCATATACAAAAAGAAACACTCGAGTCAGGACTCAAAATCTTATACAAGAAAATCAAGTGCAAGGGAAAAAGTCCATAACTTAAAGATGAATAATATAAGCATCTCTAAGGATCCGATAAACTATCTATATATACAATAGAATAGGATAGATAGATAATGTCTAATCAGTAAAGTTCGATATTAAAATAGTGTTAAGGCGTTATCATAATCCCCTTAACACATTTTATTCCCAAGAGCATATACAAGACCGTAGTTTCCCCAAAACCGGAAGTCACCAGAGGGCAATCCATATACTAAAGGTACAAACCAAAATGTAGTGGTCGCGAATAGGATAATCAGTATGACAAGGTACATGAGGCGATACCAACTAGGATACTAGTAGTTGCGTGATCCGGACTGATGTTGAGCATAGCAGCTACTACCTCAACACCGCGAAACAACACTCCCAAAACAAGGGGTGCACCCAAATCGAATCACAAAAGTAATAGATATGGTATCGAAGAAGTGTGTCCGCTAGAGGTGGCGAACCTCAATGGCCCGGCGCGGCTCCTGTTTTAGTCATGTCAGGGGTCATCCAATATCGTTCTCTTTCTTCAGTCAACGCGTTCCCCAAACCATCCACTTCGTTCTGGATCAACACTTCGCGTATAATAGTTATTAAAGTGGTTTTCGGTATTGACAGAGAGTATGTCCATATCCGATCCCAGTCTCTTTAATAACTACGTATTTATTACCCGATGGTCATTTAAGTTAAAGTTTAAACAAATCAAAGTCCAAAAGTCAAGCTGCAAATTTGACTTTCACAATTTGTCATTTTCACGATTCAATTTATTTCAAATATTTAAAATCATATTTCCCAATGAAATTTGTGGTTTAAACATTTGAGTTAACAATATAATTAAGTATTCAAGTTCAATTTAATAAATCTCACTTATTAAATTTAGTTAATACTCTAATTAATTCGATTTAATGGTAAATTTTAGTTCACATCATTTAAACCAAATTCTATTCATTTCAATTCGTATTTACATTCATCATTACATTAACCATAATCATAAATTTGATTAAATCAATTTTATTAAATTTAAAATCATTTTAAATTTAAATTACCACTAAATTAAATCCCTAAAACTTTAGTTAGTTTCGTATTCCACTTAAGTCAAATTTTCTAAATCTCAAACTTAATTTACGAGAAGTTTCAAATCTATTTAATTAAAATCGATTTCAAGTCTAAATCTAACAAATCTAATAAAATTTCAAATTATTAAATTCTAAACTTCCTTGTTTTTAAATATCATTTCAAATAAATTTGCCAATTCATTTTATTCAATAAAATAGGTTTATTAATCCGTTTCAATTAAACTCCATTAATTTATTCCTATTAATTTATTTCGATTAAATCCATTAATTAAATCCATTAAGTTCGTTACCTAATTTCCAAATAGATTGTTAAGTTCATTTCTTAATTTCAAATAGATTTCAATTTGAAAAATAATTTTTGTTGACCAATCGGGTTTCTTATTTTTAATTATCTATCCTAGGCCAAGTTGTTTAATTGGGTATTTATCATTTCAACCCGATATCATTCAATATAAAACAAAGAATAGCAAAGGGAACTTGCAGTGTGATAACTGGGATGGTATCAAAGTAAATAAACAAACAATAGCAAACATACATAACAATTTAACAATTTATTTAAATAATCCCGGAATAATCATATTAACTTCCATTTGTTATTTATGCAAATTAATATAATTACTCCTAGAATCCACACTATCGTTTCATGCAGATTTAAGATTATTACATTATGGTTTCACTTGGTGTCTATTATCAAATTACTACATCAATCATACATTCAATGGTTCAAAGTGTAGTTACCGCTATTTCTACGCGACGATTTATTTAACGTCCAAAGGGGTCAAGTTCAACATATATAATCCATTTTAAATTGTTGGCTATCCTATACCAATTTCAATTTCATATTAAATCTCAATTATATTAACAACCACATTCAACATCACATAACAATTTTAGTGTCACAACTATTTGTCGTAAACTAACAATATTCAAATTTTACTTGCATGGCGATTTACAATTTTTATTTCAACAATTTTAACAATCAACAATTTAATATCCAAATTAATATTCATAACAATTATCACTTGATTATCATAGCATAAATGATTGAGTCGTGAATAAAATATTCACCTTGTGTGGTTAGAGAAGATGACGAAGCACGAAGACTAGTAGATAAAATAGACCCTAATAAGCACGATGCAAATGAACACAAACTGCAATCAATAAATAATTAATCAATAATTTGTTTATTGTAATATATATATCGATTGAATATATATAAACCATACCAAAGTAAAGGAATTAGATAGATCTGATAAGCGGAATGGAAGCCTAGGACGGAGATCCCGGATCAGCAGTTGCTGGAACAACCAAATCAAATAAACGTGAGCCCCTAGATTACAACCAATCACTGCTACATAAATTAACATATTATATACAACCAACTGTACTGTTTTCATATAATAAATCAAAGCTTCTTCCATGCTTTACAAACTAACATACTGTATATGTATAAAAATTTTGAAACTTCTTTTTTTTATATACGTATAAAGAAGCAAGGCAGTCGGGTCGGCTCTGTGGGCATCGGCGAGGAGGGTGGAGCAGTGGGCGATGGGTGGCGTGTGGACAGTGGGCGGAGGTGGGCTGGATGGAGGCAGTGGTGTGGGTGGCGACGTGGGGAGGGATGTGTCGGAGGCAGGTGGGTGGAAGCGGGCCGTGGGTGCGGAGTAATGGGTGGTGTGGAGGCAGGCATGGGGCGGAGGCCGGTAGTGGGGCGGAGGGGGAGTGGGCAGTGGGATGCTGAGCAGGCAGGGCGGGTTCTGGGCGAGCTGGGGCGGAGTGCTGGGCTGGGGCGGAGGGAGAGTTTGCAGTGGGATGCTGAGCAGGCAGGGCGGGTTCTGGGCGAGCTGGGGCGGAGGGCTAGGCTGGGGCGGAGGGGAGTGGGCAGTGGGATGTGGTTGGGTGGTAGTGGGAGGCGGAACTGGGGCATGGCGTGGGTGGCAGTGGGAGGCGGTTGGGTGGCAGTGGGAGGTGGAACTGGGGCAGGGCGTGGGTGGCAGTGGGAGGCGGTTGGGTGGCAGTGGGAGGAGGTTGGGTGGCAGTGGGCACGGTGCTGGTATTTCATCTTGAAGTAAAAAAAAAGTATGAAGAGAAAGGAGAAGGGAATTGCAGGAAAAAGAATATCACGTACCCAGTTTCTTTTGAGGATGAAGTGAAAACTGATGATACAGAGAAATTAATGACAGCAAAGGTAACTGATATATATACAGAGAGGTTTACAGTCCCCATGCCAATGTAATGATTCTTCTGTAAATAATGTGACAGCTATTGAGTTTTCAAGACAGTTGAAAAGACTTCTTGAATTTTGAACGTTGGAAAGTTGGGTACCGGTTTGTGCTGCGTAATGGACCAGTTTGTAATCCGTTAACTAATCATAATTTGCAACGCCGAACTCCGATTGACATAAATAAATATACCGTTTTGATCAGCGCGACGAGGCGAACGCAACGGTATGAAGATATTAATGGTTTGACATTGTTTGCGAAGTGGTAAATCTTATTGAACCATTTGCTCGAGCGACAATTTAACTAGCAATTAAAAGCGGAATTTGACGAAACGAAATGCGCCGTCATGATCAGAATATTTTTCTTATGCAACATTGTGAAAAATATTTGAGTTCGGACGATAGAAAATTTACACATAAAATTTAAACTAATATGCAAATGCGACGAGCGAAATTTACTTCCATATTATTCGACAAAATTTGGCGTACGCCTATGTCTATCTAGACGCATTCCAAATATGAAGTTTGAATAGCAACGGAAGTTGTTTGTGAAAATTCGAAATTTTCTATTACGGAGAATGCAGCAAAACACCGAAGAATAAGATCGACGGAGCTAAAGATGTCCGAATTTTGAAAAATGAAAAATGACGTCTTTGTCAGAAGATGATTTAGAATTTTTCTATGTAAAGATATTTTAGGTTCGGAAGATAAAAATTTCGCGTTTTAAAATGAACTGATGTGCAATAAAATGCGAACGAAATTTACTACGGTATTTTCCGACGAAACTTTACCCATATCTATAACCATCTAGGCGCAATTTAGAAACAAAGTTTGGACGTTAATTGAAATCGCATGTAAGTTTCGCATTTTATATTAAAATAACGGTTCTAAAATTTTTAAAATTGGGTCGGAATTTCAGGGTCGTTACATGATTAAAGGAGGAGCTATATCGGCCCAAGTGGGGTCGCTCCCCCTATCGGGCACATTTCTTCGAAACCATATCTATTACTTTTGTGATTTGATTTTGGTGTGCACGCCTTTGATTTGGGAGTGTGTCTTGAGGTGCTCGGTAGTAGCTGCTATGCATTACAACCAGTCTGGGAGTGCAAAACTATAGTATCTACCCTGGGCATTGCCTCACGTGCCTTGTCATATGCCTTATCGCGCCCATTATGAGTTTGGTTTGTATCATACCTATGTAGTGCTCACTGAGTATCCAACCGGTTTAGTGGAGCTTACAGTATCTATATAGACTATGATATTTATATAAAAATGTGTTAAGGGGGATATGAGTAACGCCTTAACGCTATTTTAATATTTTACTTTACTGGAGACATTTCTATGTAGCGTATTGTACTATGTATGTAGATAGTTCCACGGATCCTTAAGGGATGGAATCCCAAACATCCTTTTAGTTATATTGCATTTCACTTAGACATTTTACTTGAGTTGATTTACTTGCATAAGAATGTTAGTCCTAACTCGAGCGTTTTGTGTTTTGCTTTATGCTCGGGTCAGCCTGAGTGTCACATCATTTGAGACTCACCTTTGGAGCTTGGAGTTGTGCTTGAAGATCTATCTTCATCTATTCAGCTTTTCAGTTATTTCATTGATTTCCATTTGTTTATGATCAGACTTTTCATTTTCTTTTGTATTGAGACTTCTATGTATTTGATTTCTGTTGTATTTTGCTTTAGACTCTGATGTTCTATAGTAGCTTCATGAACTACTATTTATCTATTTCCGCTGCTTATTGTTGTAAAACTCTGTGTCTATGATTCTATGATTTATTTATTTACTGTATATGCTAAGTTTTGCCAAATATAAATTAACAATCTGTTGTTTTGAGCAATTCAAGTCTGACATGTGTGGATTATTATCGATTTGAATGGTTCGTAATAACGGGTCTTTACAAGTGGTATCAGAGGTCTGGTTTAGGAAAAAATTAGCATATGGAGTAAAAACTCATTAGAGATAGGGTAGTAATACCCTAGAATAAGTGGAATTAATTACAGAATCATCTTCGTTCGAGCTTGAAATTCTTTGTTAGGATCCTCTTTGATATGGATTTCTTTTGAATCTTGGAACTTTACCTTTTTTCTATAATCCATTCTTGTCTTTACTTGTTCATGTTCTTTTTGATACTGGAGCATCCTATAGCTTTATTTCTGTAGATCTCTGTAACAAATTTGAGAACATCTTGCAACCTCAATTGGCAACTTCATCCTTATGTGTGACTAATCCCATCGGCGGTCCCGCCAACCTTACTATGATTTGTAAAGGGGTGAAACTCCTTTACAACAGGCATGGATTCACCGGAGATTTCTATGTCCTCGGTTTTGATGCATTTGATATCTTACTTGGGGGTGATTGGTTGAAGCATTATGATGATGTTATCTCTTACAAAGCCCGAACCGTTTCTTTAATAGACGACCAAGGTAATTCTCTTGTGATTGAATGTCGAATGCCTCAGAATTATGCAGGCAGCTTTATCTTTTCGCTTGATTCTCAGCCTAGTGATTTTGACTCCACCCCTGTTGTCCAACTATTTCCGGATGTTTTTGGGTGAATTCACTTCTCTTCTTCCCAAGGGGGAAATTGAATTCCGCATCGATCTTATTCCTGGAGCTCGATCTTGCTACCGGTTTTCATCAGCTTCGTGCAGTTGAAGAGAGCATTCCCAAGACAGATTTTTGAAAAGAGAATGGTTTCTATGAATGGTTTGTCATGCCCTTTGGATTAACAAATGCTCCTGCCTTCTTCATCGATCTCATGAATCGCGTTTTCCGTGATGTTCTCAATAGGTTTGTCCTGCTTTTTATTGATGATATTCTCATCTTTTCTAAGTCTGAGAAGGAACATGAGTCACATTTGGGCTATGTGTTGGAAACTCTTAGGAGTTATCAGTTGAAAGTCAAATTTTCTAAATGCCATTTCTGAATAGATGAAGTCCGATTCCTTAGGCACATTGTTTCTGAAAATGGAGTCTCGGTTGACCCGGTTAAGGTCGCCGTAATTAATATAAGTCTATCCATCTTTCCTCTTTTATAATTTAATTATCTTATCTTCCTTTCGAGCTTATCTTCTTAGTTAGAATTCTCTTTGATTAGGGTCCCTCTAAATTTGAATATGTATCCTTGTTCTAAAATCCATTCTTGAATCATTCTTTGAGGGAGCGTATTTGTAATTGATATAAAAATGTTTTATATTATGTTGTTTGAATTGTTAAGTTTGAATTTTGGGTTTCGATCGATTCGTCTAGCTAACGCTATCGATAGGAATTCCAAAACACTAGAACAGAGCAAATTGACTCAATATTGTTTTTGAAATTAGTAGATGAAATAATTTTATGTATGATCATATTTATATATAAAAGTATAATTTTCTGAATAAATGAATTGGTTGTTAGAAATAATAGTACTAGATTATCATTTATTGTTTTGTCAACATTCCTAAACCATTAACTATTGTTGTATGTTATATAGAGATGAAATTTTTAAAAACATGGTTTATAAATCTAATTTGCAAATTAAATTAATTTAAATTAAGGATTTGAGAATTTAATTTTCGGTGCTTTTCAAAAATTTGGTTTTCAAAGTTTTGATAAAATATTATTATTTTAAAGTATTTTCGAATGGAAATTGTTTTCGAAGAATTTTAAAAAGAAGTAAGTCAGTACTATCCTCTTATGTCGTTGGAAAATAATTTTGATGATGACTACTGCATCATCGACATTCATTTTCGAGTCTCAAAGTGGGGAGACCACTTAGTAGCTTTGCTACACTTTTGTTTTGAAAAATGAATTTGATTTGAATTTATTGAGTATGATTTGATGTACAAAATATATATATATATATATATATGTATATATTTCTTTCAAAATGGTTTGAACTGAAACCAGAAATTCTCTTAAGTTTTATGTTAAGTGATGGTTTTCAATTATTGAAATGAAGCAAATTTTTTGAATAATTGGAGTGTCTAAAATGAGAAATGAAATTAAAACAACTCGAAACAGTTGAACTAGGATAAAATTTATTTGTATAATACTCAATTGCATCTAAAACATATATAACTTACCTGAAATATTCAAAAAGTTAAAATGTTAGTGTGAATATGTAATTGAAGGTTATACAAGAGAAAACTTAAGTAATAAAATGTTCAAACTAAATTTTGCTTAATAGAAATGTTGTAAATAAAGGTAAATTTGTATAGTGCTCAATTACATTCCGAATCATTAATAAAATTTACCTGGAAAAAGTTTGAATGTAATGAGAACATGTAATTGAATAGTATACAATATAAAATGTAAGTAATAAGTTGTCCATAAATGAAATTTTGTTAAGGAAATTTATAAATAAAAATTAAGTGGTTATAATAAATGTTTATACACTTCATCTATGTTGCAAGATATGTTAAGTGAAATAAATTGAATAATAAAAAGAGAATGCTATTTAAGTAAATAAATATGAACTTAAGAAACTAAACAGGTAAAAAATAAATTCATATCTTTGTAAACCATTTGTGATACAAAAGTAAATTACAAAGAATAGTTGAAATTGAATTATGAAGTGAAACTAACTTAGGTGAAGTCAAATGGATTAAATAAATGAGTTAAATAAAATAAAAATTTGTTTTGAAAAAGAAATGAACTTAAGTTATAAAGAAAAGGCAAATGTAAATTAATTGAAAGTGAGTTAATTAAAATGATAATAATAAATGGATGTTAATAAGTAATGAGATGTATAATGTTAATACTCGAAAATGAAATTTATATGGTTCCAAATTAATTGTTGTATCTGGTACTATGTATTTCGAATCTATCTTTCCTTTCTGTTGCTTCTATTCTCCTATCTCGTTCCTTTTCGGGGACGAAAAGTTTTGAGTGGGGGAGAGTGTGACGATCTGAAAATTTTAACGATTTAAATAATGTAATTAACAAAAAAAAAATTTATGAGAATAAACAAATAAAATTTTTGCAATGAAAATTTGATATTTGGTATGCATTTATTTAAGCATAGCAAGTTTTAGATTTTCATCGGAAAATATGTAAGTTTGTTTGGTTGTGAAATTTCAATTTAAATTTTAAATCAGTTAAATTGATGAAAATAAAATATTTTTGAAATCTGAATGTTTTATATAAGAAAAATGTATATCATTTTCCAAGTGAGATGTCAGATTTAGTTTCGCCAAATTTGGACTGCTCTAGCCCTGTTTATATTATTTTCGGCATTTTAGCACCATTTTGGCAGCGAAAATCGAGTTTTGATAGGAGGGTCGTGTCACTCATATCTATATACCATCTTGTTCGCCTCGTCGTGCTATCTTCGCAGTATATTCATTTGTGTATTTCGGCATCCGGTACGCGGCGAAATCAGTAAAATGATTAGCCGTATCGGTACCCGTTTTGTACCTTTTGGGTTTCCATGTTCCCTTTCATCTATCTACCGGTTGACTTTCATTTATCTACCGGTTGAAATCAAATAGCCATTTGCTTTAATATCTCATGAATTCTCGTGGCTGGCTTTTAACATTCCTATATGTTCAATATATATGCTATCGTCCTTTCATTCCCTTCCCTTCTCTTTGTTTTGTTCGTGCTTTGAAAAAAAATAAAAAAAGTAAGAATATATAAGTTTATATATCTGAGAACATTTCTTGTTTCCCTTCCCTCTCAAACCCATCTCCACCTCCTTGCACCAAGCCAACTTCCTCACTGCCTCTCTATTGTCGCATCCACCCGAATCTAGTCAGCGCCGAACAACCCAACCGCCCATCGCCCCACCGAAGTCTACCACCTCCGATCACCTTTCCCTCACCGAGCAACCAGCCTTTCACCAAGAAAACTCACCTCCAATGCATCCAAACTCTACTCCGATCACCCAGCCTCGCCACCGAACCACCTCCCTCCACTTACCTTCTCCCTCCGCCCGCATCCTCTCCTCTGCGCCATCTCCACGCAGTGACAGAACCTCCAACCGAACCTCCTCCGCCCTACAACCCACAAACTCACCCTCCAATCGAAACCTACCCACCTGACAGCAGCCCCTAAACCCTACAACCTCCGACCCTCACTCAACCATCACCGAACACCAAGCACTCCAGTCACCACGCTTATGCCGCGGCCCATTTCCACTCGACAACCACTACCCTTTCCGTGCCTCACCTCCATCATACCACAGCCAAGCCATCCACCTTGCCGCCTGTGCCGAACCCACCACCTTGCTCCAGTCCTTTATTGAACAGCACACCCCTCCAAGCAGCCATCCCCCTCCAGTCGACAACCTAGCCCGCTGCCTCGCCTTGCACTGCACCGAACTCGAGTAGCCTTGCCTCTAGTTTTGATCCATCGATTCTAAGATAGTGTTGCTTTATTTCTCTACTGTCCGGATCTGTGTCGCAGCTTCTAGCTTGTCTCTATCCCGCTAGCTCATGTCCGTATCCGTGTGCGTGTCTGTGTCTCTTTCTTTGTTCTCGTTGTTTCTCTAGCCTCGAAAGGCGAGAGATCACTCACGATTAACATTCATTTGTTTAGTAAATTTTATTCGCATGAAATGACGATTGAATATGTTGTTAAATTTGAATTGGTTAGTAATTTAATCGTTGAATATGATATGTTGATATTTTGAATTGTTTACCTATGTTAATTGACAATGTGCTATGTCATTTTATGCTATTATTTTATTTGTTCTCACTCTGCAAGTTCCCTTAGTTTTACGAAATTACTATGGGTTGAAATGATACATACCTGAATGATCTTATAGATTAGGGAAAATCATTATGGGTTGAAATGATAAACCCAAGCGATTTTATTGATTTTGAATTTTGAGATTGCGGGTTGAAATGATATATACCCGTAAAATTTAAATTATTGTGGACTGAAATGATAAATATCTGTATCACTTGACCATAGGCTAGAAAACTATATACGGACACCGTTGGTCTATTTTTAAATGATTCTCGAATTTTTGAGAAAAGAAAAATAGGTGTTTTGATTTTTAAATATAATATAAAGATTTTATTTTATTTAATATGTGTGTAAAATTTAGATTTTAGGGTACATATTCAAAAAATTTAAATTTATAAGTTAAGTTTTGAAAATGTAAATTTTAAGATTTTACTTATAATTTTATTATTTTTAAATATATAAAATAAGATTTAATATAAAATAATTTAATAATAAGATTTAATTTAATAAAATTTAATAAAATTTAATTTAATTAGTATATATATAATATGTTTAAGTATTCATTTAAAATTGTATTAATATTTTAAAAATAAATTTTGTAATAACTTTAATAAATTAAGGTTGGAAAGATGATTTGAAATTGATTTGAAATTTTATTTGTTTAAGAATTGTATTTAAATAAAAATTGATTTGAAACCTACTAATTTTGAGATTTTAAAGATATGATTTTTATAACTTGATAACTGGATTTTGATTAAAGGTGATTAAATGAATATTTTCAAATTTAGATAAATTTGAAATTGAATATTTAATTTTGATTTAAATTTGTAATTTGAGATTTTATTTAAATGTTTATTAAAATGAGTAAGTGAATATTTTCAAATTTAAATAAAATTTAAAGTGAACTTTGAAATATAAATGAAATTTATCAAATTAAGTTATTATAAATGTTTGAATACTTTAAAATTTTAAACCTATTGAATTGGAAGTGGTTTAAATTTGTAGTTCAAACCTGGATTTAAAATCGATATAAATTAAAAATGGTTTTAATGAGAATTTGGATTGAAACTTTAACCTTATTAATTGAAAATTTTGAACTGAGATTGATTTTAATTGAATTTTTGGAACTAAAGTTGATTTGAATTGATTTGTGAAATTGGAAGAAAGAATTCTAATTTGAAACTATTTTCGATATAAACTCTTTTAAATATTTAAACAATTTTAATATATATTATTTTAAATTTATAAACAATTATATATATATATATATTAATATATAAACTATTTTTAATACATAAACTATTTTAATCTATAACCTATTTTTAAATATAAACTATTTTTTATGTATAATTATTCCAATATATAAACTACTTTCAATATTCAACCGTTCAAGTTGGAACAGTTATGATTTTAATTTAATGGATTTAAATGCAAATACTTTGATATAATGGTTTAACCTATTTTGTGGTTATGATTTTGGAAATGAATATGATTTAAAGTGAATAATGATTTCGAAAGTGAATATGATTTCGAAAGTGATATAATTTTGAAATGAATATGATATTTTGATATGAAATATGAACTATTTGAAATGAAAATGACCACGGTGTGAAATAAGCATTTGGTTGTTAAAGAGACCGAGATCAGATATTGTCGTACTCTTTACCACTACCGAAAACCACTTTAACAGCTGTGCACATGGTGGAGAATCCCGAACGAAGTAGGATGGTTTGGAGAATGGCTGTATAAGGTATGAATGCAGCCCTGATCCCTTCGGGTCCGCTTGATATGACTAAAACATGAGCTATACCGGGCCAAGTGGGGTCGCTCCCTCTATCGGGCACATTTCTTCGAAACCATATATATTACTTTTGTGATTTGATTTTGGTATGCACACCTTTGATTTGGGAGTGTGTCTCGAGGTGGGCGGTAGTAGCTGCGATGTGTTACCACCAGTCTGGGAGTGCAAAACGGTAGTATCCTACCCTTGGCATTGCCTCTCATGCCTTGTCATATGTCTTATCGTGCCCACTACGAGTTTGGTTTGTATCGTGCCTATGGAGTGCTCACTGAGTATCCCACCGGTTTGGTGGAGCTTACAGTATTTGTATAGACTACGATATTTATATAAAAATGTGTTAAGGGGGATATGGGTAATGCTTTTAAGCTATTTTAATATTTTACTTTACTAGAGACATTACCTATGTAGCGTATTGTACTATGTATGTAAATAGTTCCATGGATCCTTAAGGGATGGAATCCCAAACATCCTTTAAGTTATATTGCATTTCACTTGGACATATCACTTGAGTTGATTTACTTGCATAAGAATGTTAGTCCTAACTCGAGTGTTTTGTGTTTTGCTTTATGCTCGGGTCAACCTGAGTGTCACATCATTTGAGACTCACCTTTGGAGCTTGGAGTTGTGCTTGAAGATCTATCTTCATCTATTCAGCTTTTTAGTTATTTTAGTTAGTTCTGGTTGTTTCTGTTCAGACTTGTCATTTGCTTTTGTACTGAGACTTCTATGTCTTGGATTTCTATTGTATTTTTCTTTAGACTCTAATGTTCTGTAGTAGCTTCATGAACTACTATTTATCTATTTCCACTGCTTATTGTTGTAAAAATCTGTGTTTGTGATTCTATTATTGATTTATTTACTGTATATGCTAAGTGTTTCCAAATATAAATTAACACTCTGTTGTTTTGAGCAATTTAAGTTTGACATGTGTGGATTATTGTCGATTTGAATGGTTTAAAATGACGGGTCGTTACAGGAATGTGCCATTGGGTCTCAAATAGATCTCGTACTAGGAGTTGAACATGTAAGTAGACCACCTCATAGAATGACACCAACTGAGATGAAAGAGTTAAAGGTGCAATTTATGGAATTGGAAGGAAAGCATTTTATTAGACCAAGTAGTTTGACTTGGGGACATGCAACAATGTTTGTGAAAAAACTAGATTGGTCATTGAGGTTATATATTCATTACAGAGAGTCAAACGAGAAGACCATGAAGAATATGCATCCTTGCCTAGAATAGATGATTTATTTGATTATTTGAGTGGATTCACGGTGTTCTCATAGTTGAAATTGCAACGGGATACCACCAATTAAGAGTGGCAGAGGAAACTATATCATTATTTTCATTTCAAACAAGATATGATTCATATGAATGGTTAGCCATGCCCTTCAAACTGACCAATGCACCTGCTTTCCATGTAGGCTTGATGAATTGGATTATCCAAGAGCATTTGGTAGATTTGTGTTTGTGTTTATTGATGATGTTTTGATATATTCCAAGAATGAGCGAGATCATGAAGTTCGTCTAAGAATAGTGCTATATACGCAAAGGAAGCATCGACTAAAGGCAAAGTTTACAAAATGTTATTTTTAGGAAAAAGAAGTGAAGTTCCTTGGTCATGTTGTTTCAGAAGATGAATTCTTTGTGGATCTATCAAGTATAGAAACCATTAATAGTTGAAAGAGATCCAATACCGTAAATGGAATTATAAGTTTGTTGAGGTAGACTGGCTATTATTGAAAATTCATCAAGGATTTTTCTCATATAGTAAAACTGATGACTAAAGTAATAAGAAAGAATGTGAAGTTTGTTTGGACGAATAAATGTAAAGAATCATTTCAAAAGATAAATAATTTATTGGTCAATGTGCCCATGTTATTTGTGCAAGAAGGAAACCAAGGTTTGGTGGTGTATACCAATTCATGTGGAATGGATTTAGGAGCTCTATTAGTGATGTAGAGAAATAGTGTCATTGCCTTTGCTTTTCGATAGTTTTGACTACACATGTTTTAATGCCCTACTCATAATTTGGAGTTGGTAGTAGTGAAGCATGGAGACACTATTTTTTTGGAGAATGATTCAAAATATTTTTCGATTATAAATCTTTGAAGTATTTATTCTCACAGAAGGATCTGAATATGAGACATCAAAGTAGGCTGGAATTTTTAGCACCGTATGACTTTTGTAACACCCCTAATTTTTTATAACATTATTCAGGAGATTTAATTAGATAAATTAAATATAATAATGTAAATGTTAAGGTATAAGGAGGATGAGATTTGAATAAATATAATAAGGACGTGCTTGTTAACTCTAATAGGCTTATAAATGGTTATAAATGATAATTAACATAGGGGCATTAGGGTAATTGCTTCCTATAATTCCTTACTCTTATACTCTTATCCATACCATTCACGTTCATTTTATCACAAACAAAATAAACGTAAGAAAGAAAAGAGGAAGAGAAACCAAAGTAAAGCTAGGGATTTAAGCTTAGGGGAAATTAATCACAATCCAATCTCCTTATCTTAATCAAGGTGAATAATATATCCATCTCTATTTTATTTTATAATCATATGTTTTCGGATTTAAGGATAAATTCGTTTTATGATGATTTGGATGATGATATGCATAAATTGCAATTTATTTGATTTAAACAAGATTGTTTAAATATGATTTCCCACGATTTTATAGCAAAATCGATTGATATTAATGTTTAAGAGCCATGGAAAATTTTTATGTTATGTAAAACATGATTTTGGAGTTGGGTTTTAATTTTGATAATTTTCCAAGCTATGGAAAGATTGTTATGAATTTTCAAAGGAAAATATAGTAATTTGGGTTTATAAATTTATTACGGAAAATATATTGAGAATTTGGGTCTAAAATTTTGATATGTTAGATAACATGATTAAAGTGAATTTCTGGAATTTTGGGGATTTTTCCTAAGTGATTTGCTCTGCAAATTAAATTGTTTTAGAAGAGGGACTTCTTTGCAATATTGGTTTTGCTGAATGGAAGGGCTTATTTATTAACTTAACCATGGTTTATATCTAAAATTAGGGGAAGTTATTTTTAGTAAAGAACTTGAAAAGTTAAGGTAACCAATCTTGTGTTTACACATGGTAGGTTAGTTAGAAAGTATTTGCTTTAATTAGCATCAAATCTGATTTACTCAGAAAAGTTGGTTCAGCCTTCTTTAGAAGTACCTTTCGACTTAGAGCTACCGCCTTCAACCCAGTCGAAACCCACTAAGCTGAAACCAATACATAAGGTATCACTTAGATGGTATGTAGTGGATTGGAGAAAGGCGAAAGGCTAAGTGTTGAAAGCATGGCTTCCGATGAGGTCGGTACCTTTTTGTTTTAAAAGAGAAAGCACCTGCCTTTGTTTTAATTAAAGCCTTCGAAGGAGTCGAAGCCTATGTTTTCGAAAGAGGTTTTCTAAATGCTTTTGAAAGGGCTTCCATCAACTTATGTTCTAAAGAATAAGCTTTCGAATGGGTTCCTTTACATACAAAATAATGCTTTCAAAAGAAGGGGTTTCGACCTAGTCGAAGCCCTGCTGCCATTCTTTAACCTTTCGAGTGTATCGAAGTCATCAAAGCTTTCGAAAAGTAGTTCTTGTTTTAAAAGATGTTTTAAGCCACTTCCTAAATGCTTTCGAAAGGGTCCAAGGGTTTCGAAGGCAATTCCTTCGAAAGCGGTTTCGATGCTATCCTTCAATGTTTTGTTTAAATGATCAGAAGCTTTCGAAAGGGATGGTGCCGACGCCATCCTGTTTCCATATTTTTATTTGATAAAAGATGGTTTAGAAAGAGATACTTTCGTTTATATTCACTTTGACCCAAATAATATTTTAAGTATAAACCCAATGGTTCTGAAAGAGGTACTTTTAATGGTTTCGAAACTAAGCTTCTAAGTATTATTAAGTAATACTTTAATATGTTCGAAATTTTCGAAAGAGGAGATTTAAAGTTTTTCGAAAGGCATGAGCCTAATGTTTTGAAAATAGATTTTTATGCTTTCGAAGGAGGGTATCTGGTGAGGTCGAAAGCAAGGTTTCAAAGAAGTAGAAAGGCTTTTTTTTTCAAAACGAGTAACCCAAACTTAATTTTAAAGGAAAAACCCATGGCTAAATTAAAGGAGATTTTGTAATGGTCTTAAGAAGAAACTTTCCTTGATAACTAATAGGTTAAAGGGATTAACCATGTTTTATATTAAACCCACAGGAGTGGTATTGTTATGCTATGTTGTTTTCTTCTTCAAATATAAATATATTCACACTATAACTGACCCATAACTACATTTTGGGATAAAGGGCAGAAGAACCAGCTAGGTTGACCCAGTAGTGAATATAAATCGATTAAATCGATTAAACTTCATAATGAGTATAATTGCATCTAGGAAGTCAGGGAGACCAGAATATAGGATACCCAAGGGGGACAGTTTCATAGTGCACCTATGAAAACTATGATTAGGAAGTTATTGGAGTTACCAATAGGTTCATAGTGATCCCATGAAAACTATGTTATAAAGAGTAGTTGGCAGGGGCCAATTGGTTTGTAGTGCACCCATGAAAACTATATCTGGATCAAGTTATTGATATTTGTCAATAGGTTCCTAGTCAACCCATGAAAACTAGGATAAGAGTGAAGTTATTGGAGTCACCAATAGGTTCAGGGGAACCCGTGAATTAATTAAGTTAATTGGCAGGGGCCAATAGGTTCATAGCGCACCCATGAAAACTATGAAATAGGATAGGGAGTCCATATATATTATATAAAGGTTATTAGTAAACCCATGAAAATTAATAGGTTAATAGTGACCCTAGAAACTATAAATATGACAGAGAGTCGATTAAACAGAGGACAGGAAATCCAGAATGTTTTAACTTGTATGCATATCATCATAATATTTTGAAATGACTATGTTTTTAACCATTGTGGATGCAGGAGCACAGTATATGGTTTTATAAAGGTTTTAAGATACTAGTGAGGGGAAAACTCATTACGCTAAGCGGCGTGGTCTCACTAGATATCTAAATGGTTTGAGATGTTAGATTATTGCTCATACCAGGCTTTATGTCTTACTCAAAGTTTATGTTTTCCCCTTAAACTCTCGGATACTCAATTTATTTTGGGTAGTTTGAGAGTTGAGGTTTTCAGGTACCTCATTAGACGAATAAAGCATCTGGAGATGTGCAGGAGGCAAAATAGATATTTTGAGTTCTCTTTTATTTTAATTCCGCTGTGTTGTTTGTAATGACAAAGTTGTTATATTGCATGTATATACTCTGATCATCTAAAGGGGCATCTTCATATGTCGCTCTTGGCGTATGCTATAATAAATATATTTTCTTTAAATGGGGTTAACAATTGTGGGATTATGTAATGAATTGGAAATTTTTTGAAATGGAATGTGGTCTTGTTTGATGTTTTAAATTTTTTCCATATTCATGTGTTTCTGTGTATCAATGTATCTAACAACGCCGTATTTGGTCACTGAGGATTAATAACTATGGATGACTGCAGCATTCGTAGCCATTAGTTTTGAGCCTCCAAGTAGGGGGATGTTACAACTTTGAGATTGAGTACACGCTTGGAAAGCAAATAAAGTTGTCAATGCTTTTAACAGAAAACATCAAAATGTTACGTTGCAGAATGGAACTATTTATAGGCATTGGCATCTTGTGGAGTTCATATGAGATCGACGGCCAGTTCTCGCCATTGTTTTATGGTGATCTCTTGTTTACAAGATCGATTGACTTTGATTGAAAGGATTGCTACAAGGTAAAATGATGATCCATTGCTAGCCAATTGTTTCAAGAGAGTAGAAATGGGTATAGAGATTGATAATTTGAAAGAATTTGCACTTGACTAAAGCGGAGGTTAGGAAAGAAGGGACGATTATGTGTTCCCAATGTGTATAATCTAAGGAACGAAGTTCGTAGAGAATCTCATCGACCAAAATTTACTATTCATCATAGAGGTACGAATGTACCTAGATATTTAGAGAAGTTTCTTCTAGGAACGAATGAAGAGAGATGTAGGATTATGGACGAAGCAATGTCTGAATTGCCCGCAAGTAAAAGCTAAGCATCAAATGCCAGGTGGACTACTTCAACTTTTAGAAGTACCATTATGAAAATGGGATTCAATGTATATGGAATTTATAGAGCGGTTGCCAAGGTCAAATAGGGGAAATGAAAGCATTTGGCCAGTAGTTGATATACTAACCAAAAGTGACACTTTATTCCCATTAAGTCAACAAGAATGGCACCAAGATTAGCAGAACTATTCATGACCAATGGTGTGAGACTTGATGGAATATCCAGTAGCATTGTAAGAGATTGGGATTCTATGTTTACTGGTGAGTTCTGGAAGAGCTTATAGGACGTATTGGGTACCAAGCTAAAGATGAGCAACAATTACTATCTGCAACCTGATAGACAAACAAAAAGGATTAACAAGGTACTTGATGTTTTTTTAAGGACGTCCACACTAGACTTTGGAGGGTCATGGGAAGACTATTTACACCTAGTCAATTATTCTTATAACAACAATTATCTGACTAATATAGGAATGGTGTAACAACCCACCTCAAAATAGGCCTAATTTTCAACCCAATAAAAGCCCATCGAACCTTAGGCTCATTCCAAAGCTGGTTGTTGGCTGATATAATTTATACAATGAACAATATATGGAGCTATCTATCGATGCTATCAGAATATCACAACGGAAATTTTAAAATATAATATCAGAAATAGTACCCATTTTATAAAAATTTAAATATTTGAAACATAATATAATATCCTAATATCTAAAATACAATATCTCAAAATAACAACATCATGTCTGAAATGGGTACATCAAAATATATCTATAAATAGATAGATAACTGCCACAAGTCCTCGCCTCTGCCTTCAGGCTCTTAATCAGCATCATCTCACCTAACCTATGTATTGTAATAAGGAGGGGGACAGAACAACAACATCCGGTGAACGAAAATCTCAAGTCCCACCATAATAGTATTTCGGCAGTATTATTTAGATAAGTAATAAGTAATATGTTAGCGCATCCTATATTATATCCTACCAAGAATACCTCCAACCATAAGCTTGAAAGCCTTTCAAGTCCATCCAGCAACTACTATCTGTCCTAACAATGTGAGAGAAAGTACCCAAGCCACTTAATACCTCTTTAATAGGAATTAGGTGGACTTTGACCATTTAATACCTATAACCTAGGAAGATCCACGTCATTTAATACCTTAACACAAGACAAACCCCTCTTTGATACTCCCTAACTAACATCTTTCGAAATCTCATCAGGCCACTTAATATTTCTTTATGGGAAGAGGCAGACTCTATAGTAGCCACTTAATACCTCAGCCCCGAAATGGACCCCTCCTAAGATTCCTCACTACCGCACCTAAATGACAATCGCGACCATTTAATACTTCTTAAGTAGGAAGGAGGCGAACCCTACAATAGTCACTTAATACCTCCAAACCAGAAGCAGGTCCTACGCTTTATGACCCATCACCCTAATTGTGATGTCTCATATTACTCCAACTATCCATAGGTGTTGGTAGCCAGATTAGCTGGGCAGACTTCCGTGTGCTTTATATTGACCTCACATCCTTATAACTTAATCAGAATTCCACTCTCTTAACATACTACCATATATACCTCACCCTCATTTACATACTAAGCCCATGTAAGGAGAACTCCTTATTTCGCCGATAATTATGGAATAATTTCCATAACTATCCTTAACTTCCTTCCTAAGAGATTCAATACTAAATAATAACCTATTTATACTGCACGGTTAATACGTTATTAATTATACACAAATATATTTATACACACATATTTACACATGCACGTAAATTAGGCTAACTAAATATTCCTAAGCATGCGAAGATTTTGCATTCTGTACTAACAATTAAATGTCAAAACTTCCATATACTAGTCTAACTATAGACAATATCTTCCAAAATAGCTAATATCCTTAGCTTCCAAAATAGACTTGAATAAATAAAATAAAATCATAAGTAAACTTATTATATATTAATATAGTAGAACCAATGCCTCTATTTCAAGGAAACAAAACTTGCAATTTAAATCTATTATATTCTATTCAATTTTTCCATATACGAACCTGAAGTGAAAAAGGGATTCCTTTTAGTCTATATTATGGAAATAAGCAGTGCAAACCACGAAATAGGAGAATTCATACTTTGCACCTTATTTTTCTTTTAGAACCCTTTAAACAACATTATAGAAGAGTTGGAAGTGGAATAGAATATGAAATATTAAAATTGCAATAACAAAACGAGTGCTACTATTTTAATATAAAATAATTGAGATCCCAATAAACATAAGAATTAACATGTCATTTGGGGGAAATTTTGGGGTTTTAGTTTTAGGGTTTGCGTAAACAAAATTTCCTCAAGGCATAAAACAAATCCATATCCTACTATACAAATACCAAAATGAGAAAAACTAACATTTCCACTAATAGAGAATTTGCATGCCCCCTTTTTGAATTTGATTAAGTCCCGCTCCTATTTCCTCCTTCAGATCCCTTCTTTCTTGAATATGCAACAATTAGATTGTATATAAATAATTCAGAATAGGGGATTAGGGAAAGAATAGAATTAGAAATTGAATATATAAATATCTAAATCCCTTATCTGGAAATCCTAAGTGATTCTAAAATATAGAGAAGAAGTAGACTGACAGAGTTTCGTTAGTGTTCCAAATAATTTATGAATAAAAATGAGGGGCATATCCTCTTATTTATAATGGTTAGAATGCACCAGAACCATCGGATTTAAGTCGGTTTAAAATAAAAAAAATCTAGGTCATTCGCGCCTAACAAGATCCTAACCATCACTCAAAGCACCGGTCGACCGCTCCTCCCTGGGCGGTCGACCGCTAGTAGGTGATCGGCCCTAGGAAGGCGGTCGACCGACCTATTATATTTGGAATAATATAATTGTTACGTTAGTTTCTCTATTTAATTCCTATTTACTTTAATGTTAACGTTTTTTTAACCCTAAGATTTCTAATCAGCGTTAAAATATTTATTAGTGTTTTAAATTTTAAACATTAACGTTAATTTTGAATTAAAATTCACTTCGAATTATTTCAAATTCGAAAACTTCAAACGTCAATAACATTTTTGTTTGAAGTCCAATTACATAACTTTATATATGAAAGTTGATTGTAAAGTCGCCACCAATGCAATGTTGTAACTTTTGTGACCAAATTTCAAAATTCACAAAACTTCCATATTTAGCCTTATTTTAATTAATTAATTTCTTATTAATTTTTACGGGGTGTTATATTCTCCCTTCTTAAAAGGATTTCATCTCTGAAATCCTTAAGGGACAGATATTGTAACGCATGCTCAACATCTATGTTATACAACCAAGTTATCTACACAACCATCTGCTCAGCCACAAAGTGCAACGTGATTATGTATGCCACATACTATAGGTGTGCTCAGTCCTAGCATGAATGCAAGATCGTGACATATAAGCATGTATGAAAGCATCCTAAATATGCATAAACTTCTACATAAGTGACAGTAAAAAAACATGGCAACCATCCCGTACCATCTAATCTAGCAACCACGACGCAACCAAAAACCTAAATTTTGAAGAGAGAAAGATTACCAGAGAAAAGCTTAGATTGAGAAGTCTTCATCTTCTCTTCAGTTTACCATGTGTTTTCCACCGATTATCTCCCCATTAGATTAAGACCAGCCTAATTTCTTGTTGTGGAGCTTCTTAGTTCCTTGCTCCACTATGCATGCGGTGGCATGGGGTGCTATCGGCTCCCTCTCAATAGCTGATAACTGATCAGACTCTACTATAGTGGCGGTGCTGCGAACGCATCTCCTCTAGTGTGAAACATGAAAAACATCATGGACTTTTGCTAATTTATCTGGTAGCTCCACTCAATGCGCAAGTTTCCCTATTCTTTCCAAGATCGGGAAAGGCCTAATGAACCTTGGTGCCTGCTTCCCCATCGTAACAAACCTCATCACCTTCCTAAGTGGGGAAACCTTAATGAACCCCATGTCTCCTACCTCAAACTCCAACTCTTTCCTTTGCTAGTCGGCATAGGACTTCTGACGATCCTGTGTGGCCTTCATTCACTGCCTAATCATCTTTATCTTTTCTGAGGTCTCGCGAATCAAATCTGGTCCAAGTAGAACTTTGTTGGTGGTTTCCCACCAACAATTTGGTGATTTACGTGGTCTCCCCTATAGCACTTCAAAGGGTGCCATGCCACTCGTCGCTTGATAACTATTATTGTATGCAAATTCTACTAAGGGTTAGTGCTGCTCTCAATGTCATCTGAATCCATAATGCAAGCTCTTAACAAATCATCCAAAATCCTATGCGCCCTTTTGGTTTGTCCATCGGTTTGTGGGTGATAAGCGGTGCTAAGATTCAACGTCATTCTTAAAGGTGATTTCAAACTCGTCCAAAATTCACTAGTGAACAAGGGGTCCCTATGACTAACAATGCTAATCGGAACACATGCAATCTTTCACCTCTTTTATATAAATTTTCGCTTGAGATGTTGCAGTCCTATTGCTCCCAAATTGAAAAAAAGTGGGCGCTTTTAGTGAGTCTATCCACTATAATCTGTAACAACCCGCACCACAGTGGGCCTGAATTTTCACTCAATCGAAAACCTAAGTCCATCAAAGTACAGGTCTTTGGTTTGGTTCCTGCAAATAAAGCAAAAGAATGCATATTAGAGCTCTAACGATATAACTTATAGTGGAATAATAAAATATAATATATAACATAATTACTTACCAAGGTTTGACACGACCAAAGCCAAGAGCCCTTGTAAGCACCAAACATGCCAAGCACCAGTACTTGTCCTTCTTACTATCCTGTAGATATTAATGAGGAGGAGATTAGAACTTCGTTCTGGTGACTGGTGGAATTATACATTTTATACATAACACTGGTTTATGCCGCTTAAATTATATATCATGTTATATCCTATAGGATGTTACAGATGTTCTCGACCTATAATAGCCCTACCTTTTGACCTTGGTCCCAACACTTACTGCATAGTGCCGATCCCGCTCACCATCCTGTTTAGATTGCATGGTGCAATCAAGAAAATACCCCCCTCTAATACATATTTGAAGCAGATTAAACTTTCTATTGGGGTATTTCTATATCTATATGCAAACACATACTCTCCACGGGTCTTATGGTTGGATATATCTCACATCAGTATAATATACACAACTGTTGGTAGTCCCTTTCAGTGGGAAAGCTTCTATTGTGTAACACTACCGACCTTGCATTCCAACCCATACTAATGACTAATATCATTTTTATCCATTTAAGTTATTTACATACCAAGGTAATTCACAGCCATCATAAACGCATACTTGAGGCTACATATATATATATATACATATATATATATATATATGTATATGCATGTGTGTGTCATATATGTATGTATATATGTGTGTATATATACCATTATTCATTCTTGTTTAATTACCGTTCATTGTCGACCCTAGGTCTTTATTTCATTATTCATTTACTGCTTCCCTCTTATCAAGTTCATAATATTGTTGCTCATTCTTTTTATTTGTTTTCCATATTCCATTTCTATTCCCATATCATCTCTTTATTTCTTCTTACCTATCCGTTTCATTTTCTTTTCATTTACTTTCAAATTTTATTGGTATATTGGTATTTCACATCTTAACTTTTTAGGATCTTTTTACTTCATTCATGTCTTATCCTTTGACATTTGGGGTCTACTATATTTTAATGTGTTGGAGCTACATTTCTATCATAAAAATGTTAACATAGTAAATTTCCATATCTTATTTAAAAGAGGAGATATTCGTGCGATGTCGAAATTACAAAGAACTATCTTTTTATTTCTTTGAAATAGACAGTACAAAACACAGTGAATATCCCTATTTTGTACATCTCTTTCTTCTTCTTTTTTCTTATTCTTTGTCATTTCAAACAACGCACTTTTATTATTTAAACATGATAATACATAGAAATTAACTTGCAAGATCCCAAAATTCCAATGAATTAGAATATTATTTGAACGCTTAAATCTTAATAAAATTTCTTTGTTTTACATTTTTATTAATTTCATTACAAAACATGTAATTTTCCTACTCACCTTGCTTTCAGCATTCCTATTCTCCAGATCTAGATCCATTCCCATTTTATATGACTCCTTTTTACTTCAAATGCAAAATAGTAAAAAGGGTATTCACTTATTAAAATTACAGATCTGGGTAAAGGATTGAATTAAATTTGAGTTAGAGTTTTAGATTCAAGGTTATACTTTATTTCTGTGTTCTGAATCGATCATATTCTCTCTCTTCTTCTCTTATTCTCCGCTTTCTTCTACTTATATATATAATATTTTTACTACTTTTAGAATTTTGAGGAGAAGAGAAAATGGCAGAGTTTTAGTATGCATCAGATTTTCTAAATGAATTAGGGTTAGGTTAGCTTCTAATTTATAGAGTTAGGGATTGATATGGAGTGTTACATTTAGCCTTGGAAATCTTTAGATCTATCTTGAACACACATCAATAACTTGACAGCGAAGAAAATTGGGTCAATCAACGTCGTTCAATCCCATGCCCTATTTACAAATTTTTATACACATGGGTCGACCGCCTATAGTCATGGGTCGACCACTACCGGTCGACCTTGTCGCCTTGCAGGTCGACCTATGGTGTGTTTTGGATGCTATTTAATTAGCGTGATGATTTGTTTAGCCTTGTTCCTCCTTTAACTGATTGTGTTCATTTGTTTCGCTTTTGCATTGATTTTCTGATATTTCTTTTAACGTTAACTTTTCTTAACATTTAAGTTTGCATTAACGTTATTAATTAAGGTCTAATTGATTTTTATTTCCCTAATTGCATGTATAATTATTTTCGATTCAAAAAATTTCAAACCTTAATAAATTATTCGTTTGAACTTCGGTCAAAAACTTTATATATGAAAATTGATCAGAAAATTGCCACGAACCCAATGGTATAATTTTCATAGCCAAATTTTGACATTTGCAAAATTTATATTTTTAGCATCATTACTTAATTATTGCATTTCTTTTAAAATTAATTAGCATTAAATCTTGGGGTATAACATAACCTAAATAGCTTCTTTGCCATTTTTACTTTTAGGCAACCCATCAATAAAGTCCATTGATATATGCTCCCATTTCCAAGTCAATACCTTTAATGGTAACAATAGTTCTCTGGGCTTCCCTTATTCCGCCTTTATCTTTTGGAAAGTCAAGCACCTAGAAAGAAATTCCGCTACAATCTTCTTTCCCTAGCCAATAGAAAATTCACTTCATGTCCCTATACATTTTATCTTCTTTAGGGTAAATGGTCATTCGAGAATAGTGACACTCGGCCAAAACTTCCTCTAAAACATCCTCCACCATAGGGACACATAGACCTTCATCTCCTCTCAAACATTCTCTTTCATCAACTACATATTTACTGACATGGGGAAAATGCTCCCCTACTTAACTTGTCCAAAATGCCTACTATCGTCGCTTCTTTCTTCTACCCTTGCCTAATATGGTCCATGAATGTTGCCTAACCTCCATTACTGCCAAATAGCCTAAAATGGGTTTTGTTGGTGGTTGGAAATTGAAATTCAAGAGGAACTCCAACTTCCTCTACTTATAAATAGCACCAAGAGTAACATGCCTCCGGCTAAGGCCATCAGCGACAATATTCCCTTTTTCGGGGTATGCTATATCACAAAGTTATATGATGCTATAAACTCCATCCACCTTTGCTGCCTAAGATTCAAATACTTTTGAGAGAATAGGTATTTAAGGGATTTGTGGTTGGTAAATAACTCAAACCTCTCTCCTAAAAGATAATGCCTCCACATCTTTAAGGCAAAGACGATAGCTGCTAATTCCATGTCATGAGTTGGGTATCTTCTCTTGTGGTCCTTCAACTGCCTACTTGCATAGGCTATCACCCTAACTTCTTGCGTAAGAATAAATACAAGACCCGAATCACATGCGTTGATGTAAATGGTGAAAGGCTTCATCCCATGCAAAATGGTGAGTACCTATGCACTAATCAATAACTCCTTTAGCTTCTTGAATGCGTCCGTGCATTTCTCATCCCATGCAAAAACTAGATTTTTCTTGGTTAAGCGAGTTACTGGGACCGCTATCTTGGCAAAGTCCTTTATGAATTTCCTATAGTAACCCCGCCAACCCAGGAAAACTTCTAACCTCTGGGCGTTCTTCGGAATCTTCCACCCTTGAATAACATCTACCTTCATGGGGTCTATGGATAATCCCTTCTCAGAAACAATATGACCTAGAAATCCCATCTCCTTGTTCCAAAAGTGAAACTTTGAGAATTTGGCTTTAAGTTGGTGCCTTATTAGAGTTCCTACTACCTCTTTTAAGTGAATTTAATGCTCACCTTCACCTTTATGGAATACTAAAACATCATCCACAAATACTACGATGAACTTATTTAGCTGCCCCCTAAAGACTTTACTCATCAAACTTACAAAGTATGCAAGGGAATTGGTCAACCAAAAGGCATCACTTCCTATCCATATAGTCCATCCATAGTACGAAATGTGGTCTTCTGCTTAATATCCTCTACTATCCTCAATTGATGAAATCCAATGGCTAAGTCGAATTGGGAAAAGATTTAACTCCAACACGCTGATCAAACAAATCATCTATTATAGGTAACAAATACCTAGGTATTCTTCTTAGTTAGCTTATTGAGTTCTCTATAGTCAATGCATAGCCTTAAAGAACTGTCTGCCTTAGTGGCGACGACAATAGGTGCTCCTATTCATAAGTACAGCGGTGAATGAATCCTTTCTGTAGTAGCTCCGGATGTGCACGTAAATGTGCATATTTTTATCACCATATTTAATCTTTTTAAATTAAATAAATGATCATATTGGGTATTTTAACTTGTTTAAACCAAAATTCAAATTATTACAAATCGTCACATATTCATCTTCATCCAAGGGAAAAATGGTCATTTTTGTGCATATATTAATTTTCTATTGAAAATTTCTATGTTATTTTGTAGGAATTTAAATTCAAATACAAATGGGTTCATGAAGATATATGCATGCACAAGAGTGAATACAAAGGAATGGAGATGAAAATAATTCATTTCATGGATCATGGAGGACCCCACCTACCCACATTCCTTCATGTACACTTAGGAGCTAATACTTATGCTAATGGAAATTAAAGCTACATGTACATTTAAGTGGGGGATTAAGACATGCTAATGATTACTTGGTGGCCACACTACCTCAAGGGTAGTTTGGATAGTTCCGAAAAATTGAATTAGGGTTTCCAAACATGTATAAATACCCTTTATGCTTCATGTAACCCTCTCCTCTTCTTTAGTCTCTCTTAGGCTCTCTTCCTCTTAGTTAGTTTTTAGCTTAGAGATAAAAGAAAGCTTCTCTTTTCTTTTCATGGCTACTTAGCCATTTCTTCCATGTAATTTACTTTTTATGCAACTTTAATACATTGCTCTTTTCTTTTCTTGTTTACTTCCTTTCATGCAAGTAGTGTTGATTTTAATGCAAGTAGATTAGTTTTATTTCTTGTTCATTTGGCTCTTTTTCCTCTTCTTATTGTTTCATGTTGCATGCTACTTGTGTTGATATGATAACACAAATGAGAGGCTAATCCCTTCAATTTAAGGGTAATGAAGCCTCTAATCATGTAGCTTCAATATTTTGATAATTATTGCTCTCTTTTGTGCTTAAATGAATGTTGATGTGATTTATTGTTTCATGTTGAATTTGATAGTCTATGTTGTTCATAACAAATAGGCTATGCTTAAACAATCGCAAACGATAATTATCACTTCATTTACATATGATGATGGTAATGAAGTGAATGTTGAAATTAAAATTTGATGGTCTATATTTCTAATTAATAGTTAATAGACCATACTTAAAATAGATTTTGCTTTCAACTTTGTTGTCATATTTCATGAGAATTAAAAGTGGTTTAAAGGTTGTGTTATAGTTTGATGGCTTATGTTGAACTAACTAATAGCACAAATGCCATACATATAATAAACACATCATTTAAATTCACTTATGACCAAAAAAGAGAGATCATAATTTCATGTTTTGTTGAACTATATGATCTAGAGAGTGGAATTATCTCTAAATTGTCATTTATTCTCATAGTTTTCATTCACCTTTGTAGTTGTTAGTTTTTGCAATTTTTAGTAGTTAGCTTAAACATTCAAATCTTGGTTCATTTGATTGATTAGAGATTTAAAATCAACAATTCCCTGCGGATCGACCCGTACTCGCCACGTACTAGAATTGCACGCCGTGCGCTTGCTGTATAAATTTAATTCAAAATTTATCGGAGATTTTATAACTCATAGAAAAAACGTCGTTAAACAAGTTTTTGGCACCGTTGCCGGGGAATTATTTTGATTTTATTTTTCTATTCTTCGAATTAATTTGTTTAATTTTTGTGTGTTTTTGTTTTGTGTGTGTGCATTTTAAAAAAAAATATTGTGTGACATTTGCTTGCATTTTGATTTTGTGTGTGTTGTTTGCTAGTCGTTATTCCTTTGGCATTTGCATTTCATAGTTATAAAAGAAAAAGGAAAAAACACAATTTCATTTGGAAAAGAATATTTTTATTCATTTCATTTTTATTACATCGCATTTCTATTTTTCATATTTCTACATTTACATCATCAATTATATTTGCTTCCACTATAGTTTTTTTTTCTTTTTTTTCAATCTCTGCTACCCATAAACAGAGCCTTCTCTGGCCATACTATTCACATTACACCCATTCCACTACTCTCTGAAAACTGCCTTACCTCCTTCAAACCGACTGTTGCTCCTCAACCATTCTTTGCTTCTGTGCACATCATAATTGTGCATCTCAGTCAACCCAAACAACTTCTTCATATCAACTTCACTATTCCACCATTCCAAATACACTTCATATTATAGCTAACCATTCTCACACCATATCACTTCCCATATACAACAACTTCCCACTACCATCTCCACAAATTCAACATCAGCAACTTCAATTTTCTGTCACCACATTCCCTGCATACAACCACTTCATTTCTGCCCACCTGGACATATGTACTGTGCACCCACACTTCTATCCATCAGTCACAACACCGACCCATTTCCCCTCTGCCTTGCTTGCACTTCTACTACATCCCCTCTGCATCATCTTATACATCACCTCTTTGCTGCAATACATCAACCAAAGCCATCACCACCATCTGCCTCGACCACTTGTTTCAGACTTCCTCCCAAACCATCACTTACATACAACTATCCTAGCCATAACCTACCACACAACCTGTCATCTTCATACAACATCGCCATAGCCACAACATACAACCTGTCATCAAACCCCTTTTGCAGCTACAACTTCCACTGCATAACAACTGACTTCATCCCCCGCTACTTGACAGTTCTTACACCATCCCCTTCACAACACTGCTCCACCATTACAACATTTTCCACAGTCACAACACTTCATATCTACTGCCATAACTTCACACACTTACCACTTTCAATCTCCACATCTCCACATCTTCAACTTCTCACATTTACAAACCACCAAACTCCTCGGTGCATGTGCACACAACCCCTGCACACACAAACTTCTACATTCACAACCTTCTACATCACCAGTGCCACAAATACATCAACTACCACTCATCAAAATTCTCATCACAGAAGCACTTAGCATACTGTCATTTAACACTACTAACATATTCAACAGTCCTCACCTCTGACTATCTCAACTGTGCAGCAGCATATTACCCCTCTGTCATCTCTCAACACACTACCTGTTTTCCTGCATTTCAGTTCGCCTTCATATCCCCTTCACCATAATCGAAGTATCCTTGTTTACCAACATCAGACATAACTTGCTGACCACAGTGCCACAAAACAACTCACATAGACGTTGAAACTGCACAACCCATTCAATACAACTGTGTTATACAATCACTCACTGTCGTTTAATAAATTTCCAGTTAGACATACAGGCATCTCCACTCACTCACAAAACAACTCATGTATTCTTCAACTCACTCAATGTCGTTCAATACATACAGGCATCTCCACATCACTTCACTCTGCATACACACGAACAGTAGCCTTTTACCAAAAAAAGGAATTTCCATAACTTCACCGGAATCGACATCGCCAACTTCAACATTCTACCGCCAATCGTGATTGCAAAACTCCATCGCCTGAAAGCACACACACAATAGCAATTCGCCTTCCTCCCCATGCACCTTGAATTCCATACAATCCATCTACCTTCAAACCGATTTCGTATTAAATTTGATATCAGGGATTGCTTCGATTTTGGATTTTGGATTAACGGGGTATAACAGCTCTTTCGATTTTGGGTTTGAACGTTTTCACTGGGTTGTGCAAATTTGGTTCCAACTAAGAAAAGAAAAAAAATTAACTTGCGGTGTGTGTTGAATTGGGCCGAGCAGGTTTGGTTTAGTTTTTTTTATTTTTCTTTAAGTCCAATTACCTTGTTGTTTTCCAATCTTCTATTTTTTGAAAAAATTAATAAAATAAAAAAAGAATTTTTTTAAAGTGCAATTTGAATTTTCTTGTTCTTCTGTTTTTTTTCCTCCAAAAAAAATTCAAAAAATGGGGTTGTAAGTGTATATATCTTATTTTTATTTTCAGGTTGCAGGAAATAAAATGAAGAATTGCTTGCTAAAACTGCTCCGCTTGCTTACTTTAAAAAAATTGCCGCTTTAAAAATAAATTGCTAATATATTCTGCTCGCACTAATATCGTGCCCTTAGCTGTTGTTTTTATCTGTCTTGCATTGTTGTTTGCTTGCATTTTTTTTATAAAAAAATTTCAAAAACAAAAACAAATTTCAATGTAGTTGCATTGTAAATACACGTTTAATTTCAGTTTTACAGTTCATTTTAGATTTTGTTAATAATAATTATTAGAAATCGATAACACTTAATTGTATATTGACAGTTTGTCTTCTTTGAACAATTTAATTTCTCGGTGTCAATGCTACGGCAGAGCAATAACCATTTATAAATATTACGGTGATTCGTAAATATTATAATGGTTGTTTCTCTGAAGGTACTTAAACCTTCAGCTGCATTGCTACGGTGATTCGTGGTGCACCGATAAATCCGGTCTGTTACCTGGCCGAGAACTATCTTGTTGATTTAAGACAAAGTGTGATTATACAATTTTGTGTTAGGAGCTACTTAGAATAAATCATTTGTAATTAAATCCTTGCATTCATTTAGTTGCATTAGTTCATGCATATTTAAAAAAAAATCAAAATCCAAAACTAAATTTTTTTTGTAAATATTCCTTAACTTTGTTTTTAAATCCATTTGATTTTTTCCTAAAAAAGACAAATAAAAAAATCCAAAAAAAAATTTACTTAGTTTTTTTTAGAAAAAAAAAATCAATTTTCCATTTTGAAAAATAAAATCTATTTGTAAATGTTTTCCTCTTAAAAAAACCAAAAACATTCTTGAAAATGTCTGAATTTCCCTGTTCACTTGAATTTTACGATAGTTGTGAAATCAATGTAATCTATATAATTTCACTTCAAATTCTTATGGATATTTCAATGACAACTATTGTATAAACGATTCAAATTTTGAACCAAAAAATTTTCAAAATGACGAAGAACCCTCGAACCTCGAAAATAGCATCGAAATGATTTCATCTTTGCTTAAAATCTCTACGCAACAAAACCAAAAAATAAATGATTTGTGTAATTTATATTTGGGCAATGATTCAAGTCAACGTTTTCAAAGTAATCAAGATTTGAATTCACTTCAAAATTCAAACCATTTCAAGTATAACCCATGCCCATTCAATTTCGAACTTCAAAATGAATTTCAAAATCAAAAAGAAAATGTGACCCACTTTTCAAATAATTTTGGCAATGGGAATAGCCTCGACTATGATGCGAGTGAAAATTTTTGTTCTCAACAAATCCAAATCGAACATTCTCAAGTTAATAATTATAAATTTGATTTTGTTGAACAAATGAACGAAATTTACGATGATCACGCGGATTTGTTGTTTGAAACATATATGAAACAACGTGTTAAACAAAATCAAATCTCAACGTGTGACGAGTCAAACGATAATCCATCTTTTACCAAAATTGACAATTTTCAAATAACAACTTTTGAAATGGAAAATGACGATCTTAATGAAGTTGTTGAAAAAACGGTAATTGAGTTGGATTTGAATTCTTTTGAGGGTGTGGAACCAAATTTAAAATTCGATCTTCCTTTTCTCGATTTCAAAAATTTTAATACAACAACTTTGGATTTTGAACTTGAGATATGCAATGAAGTTGTTGATGATCCAAATAAGGAAGACGAATTTAATGAATACAAATTTTATGGAATTTTCGAAGAAGATTTGTTAAATTCCGAAGGGGTAGATTTAAATCACCATCTTGATTTTGAAATCGATAATTTTGAAGAATTTTCCAATGATATGTTAGAATTTCAAATTGGTGAAAATAAGCTTGAATTTCAATCAATTGTTTTATCAACCCCGAAAATCATCAAAAATAAAACAACTCGTACGATTTTTAATAAAATGACATTCGTTTTTCCAAATCAACATTCAACTATGAAATCTTATATGATTTAGTTTTCTGCGCTCAAGTTGTGTCTCGCACACTTGACGAGACGAATGAATCGGCCTTTGGAAGACCGATTAATTTACTCTTTAACATCATATTTTCTGATGTCTTGTAAATAACCATCTTTTTATTTTCATTTAAATAAAGTTCATATTTCTATTTTTGTTTTATTTTTCTCCTTCCACTTTGGTTGACTGTGGGGACATAGTCAAAATCAAGTGTGGGGGGAGTCTCATCTTTATTTTTAATTTTTCAAGGTAATTTTTATTTTTTCATGGTTTATTTTTACATTTTCTTTCCAAAACTTAAAAAACAAAAAAAAACCTTAAAAAAAATTTGTTTTTTAAGCATTTTTGATTTATTTTTAAAGAAACACTATAGGATAAATATATGGTTTTGGTTTATTACATTGAAATTTTTGAAAATTTATTTGTCTTAACAAAAATAAAAATGAAGTTTGATTACAAATAACAATGGTTTAACTAGTATATAGGAAGATTCATACGTGTTAATTATGAAATACATCCTAATTGAAAATCTTTGTTTTAAAAAGTGGTTGTTTTAAAGTAAAGATATAACATTTTTTTGTCTTCTAAGTTAAATGGTGCTAAGATGATAGTGCGAAACTCTCTCTTCTAAAAAAAACAAAGAAGAAAACAAAAAAATATTTCTTGTATATATGTATATTTTTTAATAAACACCTAGAGTCATGTGTTCACACTCGTGTGTTCACTCGCCATGCTCTGTACCCTTCTCACGTAAGCCCGAAAGGCAGTGCACGATCGGTATATCTGGCCTCAGTTTATCTGAGTTAGGTGTGTGTATATAAAAAAAAAAATTCTTTTATTAATAACGCCTATAGTCGATAGGTGTTCACACTTGTGTGTTCACTCGCCATGCTCTGTATTCCCCTCGCATAAGTCTGCAAGGCAGTGCACGGGTAATATATCTGGCCTCAGTTTATCTGAGTTAGGCAAATGTAAATATTGTTAATATCAATAAAAATTTCAAAATTATAGAGAGTAAGCAATTGAAATCCAAGCACTATTTTAACTTGTTTGATTTGACTTTTTATTGAAAAGAAATGAAAATACCACTTTGAAAAACTTTGATTATCAACTAAGGATCCATTTCATAATTACACTGTATTATCGACCGAAACAACGAGTTAAACTATAGCCCATTTGTGGTGATAACTTCGTTTTTATTGAAAATTTTAACGAATAAATAACTTAAATTTCAAGATAATGACCAAAACCTATATTTAACTTATGTGTGTTAATTTAAAAGTAAATCCTTCATTCGTAAATATTTTCAAAAACTTGCATTCACATCTTTGTAAATAAATCTTGCATTTTGTAAATATTTTCATCCTGCATTTCGATTTTGTGGTAGTATCCACTGAAAACCCTCACGAGACAACACTCATCCTACTGGGGACACCCATAGGTTTAATGGTTTATTGCATACGCTCAATGCAATCATGTTTCCTACGAAAACGGATTTATCTTAGTTTTATTTCTTTATTCGAGGACGAATAAAAAGATAAGTGTGGGGGTATTTGATGTGCATGTAAATGTGCATATTTTTACCACCATATTTAATCTGTTTAAATTAAATAAATGATCATATTGGGTATTTTAACTTGTTTAAACCAAAATTCAAATTATTTCAAATCGTCACATATTCATCTTCATCCAACGGAAAAATGGTCATTTTCGTGCATATATTAATTTTCTAAAATTTAATTGTAAATTTCTATGTTATTTTGTAGGAATTTAAATTCAAATACAAGTGGCTTGATGAAGATATATGCATGCCCAAGAGTGAATACAAAGGAATGGAGATGGAAATAATTCATTTCATGGATCATGGAGGACCCCACCTACCCACATACATTCATGTACACTTAGGAGCTAATACTTATGCTAATGGAAATTAAAGCTTCATGTACAATTAAGTAGGGGATTAAAACATGCTAATGATTACTTGGTGGCCACACTACCTCAAGGGTAGTTTGGGTAGTTCCAAAAAAATGAATTAGGGTTTCCAAACATGTATAAATACCCCTTATGCTTCATGTAACCCTCTCCTCTTCTTTAGTCTCTCTTAGGCTATCTTCCTCTTAGTTAGTTTTTAGCTTAGAAATAAAAAAACCTTCTCTTTTCTTTTCATGGCTACTTAGTCATTTCTTTCATGTAATTTATTTTTTATGCAACTTTAATACATTGCTCTTTTCTTTTCTTGTTTACTTCCTTTCATGCAAGTAGTGTAGTTTGATTTTAATGCAAGTAGATTAGTTTTATTTCTTGTTCATTTAGCTCATTTTCCTCTTCTTTTTGTTTCATGTTGCATGCTACTTGTGTTGATATGATAACACAAATGAGAGGCTAATCCCTTCAATTTAGGGGTAATGAAGCATCTAATCATGTAGCTTCAACATTTTGATAATTATTGCTCTCTTTTGTGCTTAAATGAATGTTGATGTGATTTATTGTTTCATGTTGAATTTGATAGTCTATGTTGTTCATAACAAATAGGCTATGCTTAAACAATCACAAACGATAATTACCTCTTCATTTACATATGTTCATGGTAATAAAGTGAATGTTGAAATTAAAATTTGATGGTCTATATTTCTAATTAATAGTTAATAGACCATACTTAAAATAGATTTTTCTTTCAACTTTGTTGTCATATTTCATGAGAATTAAAAGTGGTTTAAAGGTTGTGTTATAGTTTGATGGCTTATGTTGAGCTAACTAATAGCATAAATATGCCATACTTATAATAAACACATCATTTAAATTCACTTATAACCAAAAAAGAGAGATCATAATTTCATGTTTTGTTGAACTATATGATCTAGAGAGTGGAATTATCTCTAAATTGTCATTTATTCTCATAGTTTTCATTCACCTTTGTAGTTGTTAGTTTTTGCAATTTTTAGTAGTTAGCTTAAACATCTCAAATCTTGGTTAATTTGATTGAATAGAAATTTAAAATGAACAATTCCCTACGGATCGACCCGTACTCGCCATGTACTAGAATTGTATGTCGTGCGCTTGCGGTATAAATTTAATTCAAAGTTTATCAGCGATTTTCTAACTTATAGAAAAAACGTCGTTAAACAGCTCGGAAATAGGCTAGTCTATCTCTTGCCTTTCTTTGAGGGCCTTAATGGTAGAGCGACAAGCCTAGCATCCTTCTCTAAATCGATTCCGAACTCTATCTCCCTTCGGGAAGGGAGACCCGAGACTTCTTCAAAAACATTAGGAAAATCTCGAACTATGACACAAGTGAGAGAATCATCTAGTGATAGGCTTAGAGAATATAAATAGCCTAGCTCGACTGAATTTTGGGGGTGTAAAACCAACATCTATATCTTGCTCCTTACAACTCATTAACCATACAATTCTTCTATCACAATCTAAGACCGCCCCATAGTAAGACAACCAATCCATCCCTATGATAAGTTCATACCCCTCCAAACCATGAACATATGCATTACATATAAAATTGATGTTTTATATATCCACAACTAGGTCTTTACAAATTAAAGAAAGGGATTTTGACCTCCTAATAAGATTTGACACGACTATTGAGTCATTGACAATTTGGGTTTTTAGACTCAAGGAGTTTGTAGAATACGATGATTTACGATTTTTCTTTGATGATGACAAATATATATATTCGTTAAATGTGTTTGTTATAGTACTATTGCAATTTCACAGAATGAAATAAATATCTGCAAAATGAAATAAATGAATTGTAATTTTATTTGAATAAATATTTTATTCAAACAAATATTTTATTCCAAATAGTACACATTTAGCTTCCACTATATTTACATTTTCAAATACAATACAACTTTCACTATCACTCTCATAGATACAACATTTCTATACACTCTCACATACAATATCGACTCACTCACTCACACTTGATCTTGATTTGCTATCTCCTTGCTCCAGCCTATGTCCAGTCGTCCACTATACCACTCAATTAAGCAACGCAATAAAATAGAAAAAGAAACAAACCAAAATTATGAATATATAACTGTGATTCAATTTTGCCTTAGTTTATGGGTTTTTTTTTCTCTTCATATTTAGGCAAGGGACAAATATAAATGAGCAAGGTTATCTCATAATATGCACAGTATATCACTATGAATATCACAAGGTCGAGCCTTGATTCAATTACCCAGACAGTTGTAATGGTCAAGCCCAAAGGCTCAACTCAGTGCAAATGTGCACAAGGTCAAGCCCAAGCCTTCTCGGACTCAACTCAGGTGCACGTATCATAAAACAAATGTACAAGCATACATGTGCAGGAAAAAGTAATGATCAGTGCATAAGAGAGCTACAAAAGGATGCACATCAACGAACTCTAGGCAGTAAATTAGTGCAGCCAAGTATAAAGATGCAACAACACATACATGCACACTGGAAAGAGTAATAACACACTAGCATGCTAATACAAGAAGGACATATGCATACAATCATTCAGCCAGGAAGTACAAATACCTAACAAAATCCCTGAATAAGTAACACAAACAAGGTTAGGGATATGCACACATGATGGACTTACATGATCGCACAAGAAAGTATAAGCAACACACATACAAAAAGGTCTAGAGAATCACAAACAAAGGCATCAAACACAAGGCTACATACAGGTCAAGGTATACGTAATCCAAACCGAAGTGGATAGCAACTCAAAGAAACAAGGCAAGAGCAGTAGTGCAACAAGGGTACAAGGGAACACAATTAACTCAGACAATGGCAACAAGGCAACATAACCAGAAACTCACAGTACATATACGAGTAAAGGCAATGTCAACAAAATAACTTACAAGGAGTACAAATGCATTTCAATAAGAGCAAACCAGACTCAAGATAGGGACAAAAACATTCATATATACATATATGTATATACATGTATACATGTACATGGTGGCCACTTCTGTCACGAACGGAATTTTCGACTTTCGAAAATTCGACATCGATACTCACTTTATCGACTGCCGAGCAATCGAGTGCCGGAAACTCCAATAGTGAGTGTTTTAAGAAAAAAGAAAAAGTAGGAGAAGAAGAAGATAGAAGAAAAAGAGAAGAAAGAAAGAAGAAGAACAACAATAGAAACAGAAACAAAACAATATCAGAATCTCACATTCGCAGCGGAACAATATATAATAGATAAATGAATAATCTTTAAAACAAAGAACTATATCATTTTATACATACATCAATCATCAGAGTCAATATACAACAATGGACAATTATATAACTTGTCCTCATACAGAATACACAGCGGAATAAATACTATCAGATACAAATACTACGTCTCGTCATCCAGCTTATCTCCAAAGCTCCAGAATATCCAGACTATCCTGATAACATAACTCTCGGCTGCCCGTGTGGAAATTGGTGGGCACCCAGAGTTTAGAAAGGGAACAATAAACTCCGAGTCAGTCATGGTGACTGGTGTGAGATCGTAAAACAGTTTATCTTTAAAATAAACAACAGGAAAACTTTAATGTCAATTCGCAATGCTTTTGGAAAATGAAACTACCATAAGACCTCCCACCACACACACAATGCAAACGCAGACTTGGAGGAGATTTCTTCTTATGTTAGTCAAAGATGCTTACTACGCAAAAATCAAATCATTTTTGATATTATTATTAGTGCATAGTGTAGAAAACATTTCAAAAGTATAATATAAATCTTAGCCAGCATAGGTACCATTATATTATGCCTGCTATAGCTGCCTCCTGAGGAGACAGGTTATACAATTGAAATCGTAAAGGCTCGTATTGTTTCTTTGGATTTCCAACAAATGGTCAGGCTAAGGAACTTCCTTTTCCACGATGGGTACGTCCCTGGAATAGACGACCCGAGAACCTAACCGGATCTCTGCCAACACAAGGCCGGGTTACCTCTGCAAATATAGGTAACTACTGACACGCGTATGCCATCCCCCGATCTTCCCGAGGATCCCCGATTCGCAACAAACCACATAGATAATAATAATGCAGTAACCACAGAGGTTAAGTATCTGGGCTCCATACCATGATACCACCTTTATCCAGAAGGAATGACATACACTAAGGGGCGCTACTCCCTAGAACCTTGCCGCATCCTTCCTGTTTCGACCATTTCCGGGGTGTGAGGCTCGATGAAGTCTCGTCCACAAAGCTACGCTTTCTTAAAAAGCCCTGCTTCGGGTCAAACAAAATGATCAACCTATGATCACAAAGATATAAGATCAAACAAATGATCATATCGCAAATGATCAAACACTGATCATTTCACAGCAACACTCAGTATGCCACGTTACCAAATTGGGATATATCGCTGATGAATTTCAACTACATAACCTTTGAGCTCGTACGTCTCAGAGAAGGGTGTTAAGCTAAGAGAATAAATTCTCCGCCACCAACAGAAATGTATTTGAAAGAAATCAGCTTTATATCTCAAATTGTAACGTCAGACACACAATCCATACAAGTCTGTTCCGGGATCGAACAGAACCGAAGGCACTTCTCACGAAGCCCTTGCACATCCGGATAAATTTCTAATCACGTCCGGACTTCCCGTCACTAAGGGTGATAAAACCTCTAAACCGGAGATCAGCCGATGTAGAGTAACTCGACGGTAATCCTTTCGTTTTAAAAAATATCCGGTCTTCAACACCGGTCTTCAAATGCAATTCATAACGACGTATCACATATTCGGAATGGGTTATACGACCCCATGGTCCTTTCCCGGCTAACCCGAATAGTGAGCGCTTATTTAAAAATAAGTGTGGCATTCAAATTCATCCAATTCACAACAAATACCTACCTAAAGGTAATTATTGATAGTCGGTTATTTAACTATCAATAAAGATGCGCAACATCATCAGATTCCAAATAATTTTCCAAATTATTTCATCTTCCAAAATATCTTTTACTAGATATAAAATTTCCACACTTCAAAAATAAATCGATATTTATTTTTAAACAACTTCCCTTTCTTTTATAAATTCCATAGTGAATTTATATTTCAAAATATCTACTGATATACGATTTTCAAATCGATTCCAATATTCATTTTTAATTTATCTTTAAGAAGATAAAATCTCAAAACAGTTCATTTCATATTGGAAAAGCATTTCCATACTTATTTAAAAATAAGAATTTCATAAATCTATTTATTTTCAACATTTGAAAATATTCGATATACTTAAATCAAATTAAGTATATATTCATTTCTTTAAGGAAATCTATTTTCTATAACAACATCAATTTGAGTCAAAACGAGTGTTACGTAAAACATCGTTACGACGACTCAAAAATCACTAGTATAGGGATTCGGATTTTAATAGATATATAAATCCCAATACTACATCAAAACATTTCCTTTCGGAAATCATTTACTATAACAACAGTGTTATAGTCCATCATTTCCTTAAATTCCTCGAAAACGTCTATTTCAACAATGAACGTTGAAATCTATGCTTTCGATTCATAATACATTTTAAAACATCTTTAAAATGTTTAACTTCATTTTTAATATCACTTCTTCAAAAACGTATCCATTTTACTTAAAATTATATTCACTGTCCAAAATCGTGAATATAATTCACTTAACCCAATTTCAATCATCTCTACACATTTTTATTTCAATAAAGATTCGCTATCCAAAATCGCGAATATATCTTCTTTAATGAGCTCCTATATTTGATTTACCAAATTTAATTGCTTTCGAATTTATAAAACAACGTTTATAAATTCTCTTTCTATTTTATAACAACTTTGACTTATAAAATCTTTTTTTTTATTAACTTCGATCAATATTCCCTTTAAAGGCAAAAATCCAGTTTATAAGTAAATTTCTTATAATCATTCATTCTACAACTTCATACTTTATAAATCTATAAATTTCATATCTTTACAATTTATAATTCTATACATTTCATATCTTCACATTTTATAATTATAAATTTCATATCTTCACATTTTATAATTATAAATTTCATATCTTCACATTTTATAATTATAAATTTCATATCTTCACATTTTATAATTATAAATTTCATATCTTCACATTTTATAATTATAAATTTCATATCTTCACATTTTATAATTATAAATTTCATATCTTCACATTTTATAATTATAAATCTCATATCTTCTTATAAAACTCATTTTAAAATTCCAATAACTTTAATTGATAAATATCAGTTTGATACATCTTTTATATACATTGGTTTAATAATTCAAAAATCTCAACTTAAACCATTTTATAAATTTCTTAACTCTTTATTTCAAAAGAAATTACTTTTTTTGTTAAAATTCACAAAATCTTAACTTTTATAACTTTAAAGTTTTAACGTTTAGCTATTTAAAGTAAATCAATTCAACAATTTAAATAAACGTATATTTTCAAAGATCACTTTTAAAATCAACATCGTTATTTTTAAATTTCAAAATTTGAATCCAATGATGCAACGCATCAATTAGTCCATCACAACATCAAACATCATATATCATCATATGATAACAGAATATATATCAACATCTGTAAATAAATAAATACAGTTGAGGAATCCAGTTGGATCCCTCCAACCTGTTTTCCTGCATCCAAAGACGTTAGCACAATACCATTCCACTTCGAGGTGGAATATCGCGGTATATAGGTTTTATAAAATCCGCTTACTAACGGCGCAATAGGGTCTCATCCGCTATACGAGGCGGGAAATCATCAATCCAATATATACATATGCCAATATGTATATATTACTATATATAGATATATCCTAAAATATCTAATATCAACAATCCAAACAGACAATCAAACAATAACTGAAAATTCCACTTTCATTTTGAGTGAGAAAAAAATCTCACCTTAACTTTTATTTTGCAATCCAGATATTCATCCCATATTGTTTTTCACGATCTTTCAACCTTGTATAAAACAATTTATACAATTTATTAACATTTGAAGTAATCGAACTATTAAATTTTCATTTTGATAGTTTTAAATAACCAATTTCTCCTTTTATAATTTTATTTAACCACAATTAAATTTTTAAAAACTAAATTTTTTTGTCTAATATATACACACTTTTAAATTTTTAAAACAGTCCAGATTTCCATCTTGACTCGATTTCTTGATTTTAAACCTTGTATAAATAATTTATACACTTTATTAATATTCGAAATAATCGAATAACCAATTTTCGTTTAATAACTTGTCTTAACTAATAATTGGTTTTAAACTAATTTCTTTTAATAAAGTATTTCCTAGTTACCAAAATAATTTCATTAGTTAATCACTAAAATAAATTAGTAAATTTAAATTACGTATATACATATTTTTTTCTTCCAAAATCATATATAAAAATTTCCTGTATATACTTAAATTACACGGTATGAACTAGACAGTAAACAATCTTTTCTTTTTAAATTGCATATTCATATTAAATAAAATCCTAACTTCTTATTGGAAAAATCATTTTCTAATATATATTTACATTTAAAAATTTCTTTCCTGTAAATCATCATTTTGTTTTTGTTTACTGTAAATATTTAAACAAACTAAAGTTTCTAAAACTACATAAAATTTTCTTTTCTGTAAAATGTTTCCAGCATTTATACATACTTATTAAAATAATCTATTTTATTTTTATTTTTATTTTATTTTTTTTGAAATGAACAGTCTATATAACTTTATAAAAATTTTCTGAAATACGTTCATATTATATGTGTCATTACATTTTTCATAGAAACAAATTGAAGACAGAACGAATCGCATACCTCACTATTGAACGCCGTGATACGAAACCCTAACTACTACCATCGACGAAGTCGTGAAGCCGCCACCTACACATTGCCTTCGACTGCCGCTACCTCAACGCCAGCCCAACGTCGTCGCTTCCTCCCACGCTCTCGCCCACGCGACATCGCACGCGACCCACTGCCACGCTCGCGCGCTGCCTCGTGCTCGACCTCGCGACCTCGAGACGAACCCCTAAATCACTCGCGAGTCCCAGATTTCGAACGCCTCGTCGCCGCCATGCTCAAATGCGATAGCCCCAAATCGCAGCCACCACCTCGTCGAATTGATTCTCCCTGCCTTGCCTTCGACATCGCGACTGAGTCGCAAGTCGCGATTTAATTTTGTTTTGGGAGAAAGGAATGGGGTTATATTTTCGTGAATGAATTTGAAAGAGAGGGGAACGAGCGAGATTTGAATTGAACGGGGTGATTCATTTCTTTCTTCGGCCATTTAAAAATTTCTTTTGCTTTCGTTTTGAACTGAATGGAGGAGAGGGAGATGGTTATTTAGAATTTGACGAAGTATGGCCATCACAATCTTCTTGCGTGATCGAAGGCGTGATAAAAGGAATAACGTGGTGCTGATGTAAATTAATAAAATTTTAAATTTTAAATTTAAATTCGATAAAGATTCAACGCGTTTACTCTCCGTACGGTTACATAACAATTCCGAAAAATATGAAATTGGAAATCCAGTAATAATTCAATATTACGGACCCAATGCAACTGGTTTCGTCGAATTCCGAGACTGCGCCTCGGACGGCTATTTTTAAATATCGGCTGAACGATATAATTTTCAAAACTGAACAAATAACTGTAAACTTCAATTCTGAAGCTTCTATTATCTTCAGTGTTATCAATACGAATTTTAAAAGCTTTCGAAATATTTTTCTTCGGCTTAAAATCGAAGATACAAATTTTTATTCGACTATCAATAGATTAAATTTTTAAAGTTTAATCGCAAAATTCAAAGTTATATTGGGGATTCAAATTAAATTACCGTTCAAATATTTAAAATTAATTAAATATTCTCAATTTAATTTGTTCAAAATTCTGGGTCGTTACAGACTTCCCCCCTTAAAAGAATTTCGTCCTCGAAATTACAAGTTAGGAAAAAATGTCCTTAACTCGTCTACTATTTTTCAACATCCAATAGTTTTATCAATTTATCAAAACAAATCTTCCTACTAAAGATTCGTTATCATTTAACTAAATTTCTAACTTCAATTTTAAGTTTCAAACAACATTGTTTAACTTCTCAATTCAAATTCGAGTTTAAATTCAAATTTTAAACTCTCAAAATTTCTCAAAAATTTTCTAACGCCCTAAATTTTCGAAAAATTTCGCCAGCGTCTCCTTTGCGCGGCTAATACGGTACGACTACAAAACGTCCCTACGGACTCTCAGATTTCAAAAAGAAAAAGAAAAAGCCAAGCGGCTAGAGAGAAATCATCAAAAACTCATATTAAAACTCAAATACATACCTTTTTCGAGCAATTCAAACTCATCTTTGAAATAAATTTTCCAATTCCTTTTATAACACCTGCATGTCCTACTAGCCATAATATCTAGTTACACATTCAAACCATTTTGCAAATTTTATTACAAAAATTTCAATATAAACTACTTATATCATCTTTAGATTCGCTATTGAAGTTATATCCATTATCTTCAATTTTACATTTCAAATTTTATTTGAATTCAATTTCACATTTCAATTTCTCATTTGAGTTCAATTCACAATTCCAATCTAATTTGGATTCAATTCACTTTCAATTCTGAAATATTGAATTTTATCAATTATCTGTCATTTACAACTGCACTATCTTAAATTAGTTCCAATTACTAATTCATTCGTCTTCAATTTGAATTTCATTCCAATCAGATTTCAAATATTCTATAAGTTATCAACTTATTTACATCTTGATTTATACGATCATTTATACATTCACATTCACAATTCCATTTTATTAAGGAATTTTATTTTCATTTATAAATTCATTTACAATTTATATTCACCATTTTATTCATATATGAATTTATTTCCTTATACTTTCAATTCACATTTATAGATTTCATTTGTTAATGAACTTTAATTCCAATCACATTTACATATTTTACATTAACAATTTCTATTTGTATAAGTTATCAATTCAATAATATTCCATAAATATTCTTATAAAGTATTCCAGATTCTTTTCAACCTTTCAAAACCATTTTGAAAACAATTCAAATTTATCTTTTGAATTTTCAAAACAAAACTCAATTTTCCAAACAACTTTCATTTAAAACAATTTGGCAGCAATTCCTCTTTTGGAAACCCGAAAATGAACACCGGTGATGTCGCGATCATCATCGGAATTATTTTCCAGCGACCGAAAAGAGTTTAGAGCTTTTATCTTTCCAAAATACTTTTCAAACCTTCGAAATTCATTTTCAAATCAAAAAGGAATTAAACTTTCCAAATCTCCAACATTTTCAAATTCTTTTCAAACATTTCCAAAAACTTTTCTGGAATTCCGTTTTAAATTACAAATCACATTTATAATTTATATTCTCAAATTTCATTTGCATGTGAATTTTATTTCTTAACTTTGGAGTTATAATTCCAATTTCTCATTTAATTTCAATGATAATAGTTTAATATTATTACTTCTAGCAACCATGCAACCATATACTGTAATAATTTACAGAAAATCATTTCTTTTATATACAAAAATAGTCTTGGGTAAAATTATCTCATTTACCCTATTTAAAACAATACTGTGCCGAATTGTTCTATATAAGTGTTTAGAGATCCCTATCGATAGAGTTGTACGGACAATACCGACCAGAATCCATATACCACTCAACAAACCAATCATCACAATATAAAACAATTTTATATTAACTAACAAATACGCACTCGTATCTATTATTACACTCAACTCATTCTAGAGTACTACTGACTCTATCTCTAATGAGTAACACCCAACAGAGCAGGGTTGTCGCTTAACCATATGCTCTGATACCACGCTGTCACGAACGGAATTTTCGACTTTCGAAAATTCGACATCGATACTCACTTTATCGACTGCCGAGCAATCGAGTGCCGGAAACTCCAATAGTGAGGGTTTTAAGAAAAAAGAAAAAGTAGGAGAAGAAGAAGATAGAAGAAAAAGAGAAGAAAGAAAGAAGAAGAACAACAATAGAAACAGAAACAAAACAATATCAGAATCTCACATTCGCAGCGGAACAATATATAATAGATAAATGAATAATCTTTAAAACAAAGAACTATATCATTTTATACATACATCAATCATCAGAGTCAATATACAACAATGGACAGTTATATAACTTGTCCTCATACAGAATACACAGCGGAATAAATACTATCAGATACAAATACTACGTCTCGTCATCTAGCTTATCTCCAAAGCTCCAGAATATCCAGACTATCCTGATAACATAACTCTAGGCTGCCCGTGTGGAAATTGGTGGGCACCCAGAGTTTAGAAAGGGAACAATAAACTCCGAGTCAGTCATGGTGACTGGTGTGAGATCGTAAAACAGTTTATCTTTAAAATAAACAACAGGAAAACTTTAATGTCAATTCACAATGCTTTTGGAAAATGAAACTACCATAAGACCTCCCACCACACACACAATGCAAACGCAGACTTGGAGGAGATTTCTTCTTATGTTAGTCAAAGATGCTTACTACGCAAAAATCAAATCATTTTTGATATTATTATTAGTGCATAGTGTAGAAAACATTTCGAAAGTATAATATAAATCTTAGCCAGCATAGGTACCATTATATTATGCCTGCTATAGCTGCCTCCTGAGGAGACAGGTTATACAATTGAAATCGTAAAGGCTCGTATTGTTTCTTTAGATTTCCAACAAATGGTCAGGCTAAGGAACTTCCTTTTCCACGATGGGTACGTCCCTGGAATAGACGACCCGAGAACCTAATCGGATCTCTGCCAACACAAGGCCGGGTTACCTCTGCAAAAATAGGTAACTACTGACACGCGTATGCCATCCCCCGATCGTCACCGATCTTCCCGAGGATCCCCGATTCGCAACAAACCACATAGATAATAATAATGCAGTAACCACAGAGGTTAAGTATCTGGGCTCCATACCATGATACCACCTTTATCCAGAAGGAATGACATACACTAAGGGGCGCTACTCCCTAGAACCTTGCCGCATCCTTCCTGTTTCGACCATTTCCGGGGTGTGAGGCTCGATGAAGTCTCGTCCACAAAGCTACGCTTTCTTAAAAAGCCCTGCTTCGGGTCAAACAAAATGATCAACCTATGATCACAAAGATATAAGATCAAACAAATGATCATATCGCAAATGATCAAACACTGATCATTTCACAGCAACACTCAGTATGCCACGTTACCAAATTGGGATATATCGCTGATGAATTTCAACTACATAACCTTTGAGCTCGTACGTCTCAGAGAAGGGTGTTAAGCTAAGAGAATAAATTCTCCGCCACCAACAGAAATGTATTTGAAAGAAATCAGCTTTATATCTCAAATTGTAACGTCAGACACACAATCCATACAAGTCTGTTCCGGGATCGAACAGAACCGAAGGCACTTCTCACGAAGCCCTTGCACATCCGGATAAATTTCTAATCACGTCCGGACTTCCCGTCACTAAGGGTGATAAAACCTCTAAACCGGAGATCAGCCGATGTAGAGTAACTCGACGGTAATCCTTTCGTTTTCAAAAATATCCGGTCTTCAACACCGGTCTTCAAATGCAATTCATAACGACGTATCACATATTCGGAATGGGTTATACGACCCCATGGTCCTTTCCCGGCTAACCCGAATAGTGAGCGCTTATTTAAAAATAAGTGTGGCATTCAAATTCATCCAATTCACAACAAATACCTACCTAAAGGTAATTATTGATAGTCGGTTATTTAACTATCAATAAAGATGCGCAACATCATCAGATTCCAAATAATTTTCCAAATTATTTCATCTTCCAAAATATCTTTTACTAGATATAAAATTTCCACACTTCAAAAATAAATTGATATTTATTTTTAAACAACTTCCCTTTCTTTTATAAATTCCATAGTGAATTTATATTTCAAAATATCTACTGATTTACGATTTTCAAATCGATTCCAATATTCATTTTTAATTTATCTTTAAGAAGATAAAATCTCAAAACAGTTCATTTCATATTGGAAAAGCATTTCCATACTTATTTAAAAATAAGAATTTCATAAATCTATTTATTTTCAACATTTGAAAATATTCGATATACTTAAATCAAATTAAGTATATATTCATTTCTTTAAGGAAATCTATTTTCTATAACAACATCAATTTGAGTCAAAACGAGTGTTACGTAAAACATCGTTACAACGACTCAAAAATCACTAGTATAGGGATTCGGATTTTAATAGATATATAAATCCCAATACTACATCAAAACATTTCCTTTCGGAAATCATTTACTATAACAACAGTGTTATAGTCCATCATTTCCTTAAATTCCTCGAAAACGTCTATTTCAACAATGAACGTTGAAATCTATGCTTTCGATTCATAATACATTTTAAAACATCTTTAAAATCTTTAACTTCATTTTTAATATCACTTCTTCAAAAACGTATCCATTTTACTTAAAATTATATTCACTGTCCAAAATCGTGAATATAATTCACTTAACCCAATTTCAATCATCTCTACACATTTTTATTTCAATAAAGATTCGCTATCCAAAATCGCGAATATATCTTCTTTAATGACCTCCTATATTTGATTTACCAAATTTAATTGCTTTCGAATTTATAAAACAACGTTTATAAATTCTCTTTCTATTTTATAACAACTTTGACTTATAAAATCTTTTTTTTTTATTAACTTCGATCAATATTCCCTTTAAAGGCAAAAATCCAGTTTATAAGTAAATTTCTTATAATCATTCATTCTACAACTTCATACTTTATAAATCTATAAATTTCATATCTTTACAATTTATAATTCTATACATTTCATATCTTCACGTTTTATAATTATAAATTTCATATCTTCACATTTTATAATTATAAATTTCATATCTTCACATTTTATAATTATAAATTTCATATCTTCACATTTTATAATTATAAATTTCATATCTTCACATTTTATAATTATAAATTTCATATCTTCACATTTTATAATTATAAATTTCATATCTTCACATTTTATAATTATAAATCTCATATCTTCTTATAAAACTCATTTTAAAATTCCAATAACTTTAATTGATAAATATCAATTTGATACATCTTTTATATACATTGGTTTAATAATTCAAAAATCTCAACTTAAACCATTTTATAAATTTCTTAACTCTTTATTTCAAAAGAAATTACTTTTTTTGTTAAAATTCACAAAATCTTAACTTTTATAACTTTAAAGTTTTAACGTTTATCTATTTAAAGTAAATCAATTCAACAATTTAAATAAACGTATATTTTCAAAGATCACTTTTAAAATCAACATCGTTATTTTTAAATTTCAAAATTTGAATCCAATGATGCAACGCATCAATTAGTCCATCACAACATCAAACATCATATATCATCATATGATAACAGAATATATATCAACATCTGTAAATAAATAAATACAGTTGAGGAATCCAGTTGGATCCCTCCAACCTGTTTTCCTGCATCCAAAGACGTTAGCACAATACCATTCCACTTCGAGGTGGAATATCGCGGTATATAGGTTTTATAAAATCCGCTTACTAACGGCGCAATAGGGTCTCATCCGCTATACGAGGCGGGAAATCATCAATCCAATATATACATATGCCAATATGTATATATTACTATATATAGATATATCCTAAAATATCTAATATCAACAATCCAAACAGACAATCAAACAATAACTGAAAATTCCACTTTCATTTTGAGTGAGAAAAAAATCTCACCTTAACTTTTATTTTGCAATCCAGATATTCATCCCATATTGTTTTTCACGATCTTTCAACCTTGTATAAAACAATTTATACAATTTATTAACATTTGAAGTAATCGAACTATTAAATTTTCATTTTGATAGTTTTAAATAACCAATTTCTCCTTTTATAATTTTATTTAACTACAATTAAATTTTTAAAAACTAAATTTTTTTGTCTGATATATACACACTTTTAAATTTTTAAAACAGTCCAGATTTCAATCTTGACTCGATTTCTTGATTTTAAACCTTGTATAAATAATTTATACACTTTATTAATATTCGAAATAATCGAATAACCAATTTTCGTTTAATAACTTGTCTTAACTAATAATTGGTTTTAAACTAATTTCTTTTAATAAAGTATTTCCTAGTTACCAAAATAATTTCATTAGTTAATCACTAAAATAAATTAGTAAATTTAAATTACATATATACATATTTTTTTCTTCCAAAATCATATATAAAAATTTCCTGTATATACTTAAATTACACGGTATGAACTAGACAGTAAACAATCTTTTCTTTTTAAATTACATATTCATATTAAATAAAATCCTAACTTCTTATTGGAAAAATCATTTTCTAATATATATTTACATTTAAAAATTTCTTTCCTGTAAATCATCATTTTGTTTTTGTTTACTGTAAATATTTAAACAAACTAAAGTTTCTAAAACTACATAAAATTTTCTTTTCTGTAAAATGTTTCCAGCATTTATACATACTTATTAAAATAATCTATTTTATTTTTATTTTTATTTTATTTTTTTTGAAATGAACAGTCTATATAAATTTATAAAAATTTTCTGAAATACGTTCATATTATATGTGTCATTACATTTTTCATAGAAACAAATTGAAGACAGAACGAATCGCATACCTCACTGTTGAACGCCGTGATACGAAACCCTAACTACTACCATCGACGAAGTCGTGAAGCCGCCACCTACACATTGCCTTCGACTGCCGCTACCTCAACGCCAGCCCAACGTCGTCGCTTCCTCCCACACTCTCGCCCACGCGACATCGCACGCGACCCATTGCCACGCTCGCGCGCTGCCTCGTGCTCGACCTCGTGACCTCGAGACGAACCCCTAAATCACTCGCGAGTCCCAGATTTCGAACGCCTCGTCGCCGCCATGCTCAAATGCGATAGCCCCAAATCGCAGCCACCACCTCATCGAATTGATTCTCCCTGCCTTGCCTTCGACATCGCGACTGAGTCGCAAGTCGCGATTTAATTTTGTTTTAGGAGAAAGGAATGGGGTTATATTTTCGTGAATGAATTTGAAAGAGAGGGGAACGAGCGAGATTTGAATTGAACGGGGTGATTCATTTCTTTCTTCGGCCATTTAAAAATTTCTTTTGCTTTCGTTTTGAACTGAATGGAGGAGAGGGAGATGGTTATTTAGAATTTGACGAAGTATGGCCATCACGATCTTCTTGCGTGATCGAAGGCGTGATAAAAGGAATAACGTGGTGCTGATGTAAATTAATAAAATTTTAAATTTTAAATTTAAATTCGATAAAGATTCAACGCGTTTACTCTCCGTACGGTTACATAACAATTCCGAAAAATATGAAATTGGAAATCCAGTAATAATTCAATATTACGGACCCAATGCAACTGGTTTCGTCGAATTCCGAGACTGCGCCTCGGACGGCTATTTTTAAATATCGGCTGAACGATATAATTTTCAAAACTGAACAAATAACTGTAAACTTCAATTCTGAAGCTTCTATTATCTTCAGTGTTATCAATACGAATTTTAAAAGCTTTCGAAATATTTTTCTTCGGCTTAAAATCGAAGATACAAATTTTTATTCGACTATCAATAGATTAAATTTTTAAAGTTTAATCGCAAAATTCAAAGTTATATTGGGGATTCAAATTAAATTACCGTTCAAATATTTAAAATTAATTAAATATTCTCAATTTAATTTGTTCAAAATTCTGGGTCGTTACAACTTCAAACTCCAAGAAGCAGCTGTTCACACATATATACATACATATGTCTGTTTGTATATACATGCAATACTAAGCTGCGATCAGAGTCTCGACATCACCCAAGCAGCAACCAGTTTCAAGGTTCACTATCACAACAAAGCAGTAGCAGAATATCAAAGCATTCAACAGGGAAAAATATCACTTTTTAATCGAACTAGAAAATTCAGTTAAGATAGTGAATTGAGCTAGTCAAGGTGAGAGGTAGAATATCAACAAAGTAGTCAATAATATATACCAATATATTCGAATGATGGACAACTTAGAAATCGTTCTATCAAAGATTCACGGCCAACGTTAAAATCAGAAATCAAAGTTTGAAATTTTCAAAGCCAAAGCATAAATGAAAATACTGGAAATCAATTCCTATATATTAGTATAAGTATAAATATATATCTTTTTAAAGGTACTTAGTATATATAGATGTTTTTTTACAAAGGATATTTATAAAGGATATTTACGAAGGATATTGATAAAGATTTTTAATGGAATATTTTCTAAAGGGGTTTAAAAGGAGTTTTTGGATTATAACACTTATGTTATAATGGATTGGTTTATAAATTGATTAAAAGGGTATATTACCTCTTTTAATAAGTGAAGCTATACTTTAAAGGGATATCTTAAAGCTAATAGTAAGTATAAAAGTGATTTTGGGTTTATAGTATCGATGTTTGTGCAACATCTGTTTTAACCCATTTAATTATACTTTTAAAAAGTGATTAGATCTTTAAAATAGGGTTTTAAAGATAATGGAATAGTGAAGTGTTTCGAGTTTTTCTAAACGATGTTTTAGTGACATTCATTTTTAAACCCTTGGATAATATTTTAAAGTGTTAAAATATTGTAAATAAGTTTGGAAAATACTTATATCTTTAATAATTGAATTTTAAAGATAATAACAAGTATAAATCGGTTTTGGGTTTGTTGCGGCAATGTGTTAGTAACATTTGCCTTTAACCCGTTTGGTTATACTTATGAACGTAAATAGATCTTTAAAAAGAATGTTTCAAAAATAATCATAGGTGAAATGGTTTTGGGTTTGTAGTAATAGTGTTTGAGTAACATTGTCTTAAGCCTATTGAAATTGATTTATGAATATACTTATACGGTTGGGATAAGTATATGAATACTTTTGGGAAGTGTTGAAATGTGTTGAAAATGGATAGTGATGTTTTAATTAAATATTGAATTTTAATTAATAAATGGAGTTTCATTTATAAAGAGTTTATTGAGTAAAATGATTTTTACTAATAAAATGGGTTTTTAATTAATAAAGGAAGATTAATTAAAAAAGGGATTATAAGTCGTTTATATGACTTGGTCGTGCTTGTTGTTTCGATCGTGCTTTGTGTGCTACTTGCTTATGGATAGTATACAGAGACTTGGTTTCTTCTCATTTTATTTGATTGTTTGTTTGATAAATAGTTAAATAACTGCCTATCAAATCTTGGCCAAATATACTTTGGAAATATCCAGAAGAAACCTAGAATTATATGGTAGAGTTGTCTTCGGTGATACTATAAGTTATGTATAAACTCATTTTACTCTTCTGGGACAAAAGATAAGGAAATCCGTCCACTTAAACGGCTAGGAGGTGATCTGTGATCTTATGTATTGTCTGTTTATTTTCCACAGAACCGGGGTTGAGATTCCTGGGAAATCGATCGATTGGTTGTGGAGTACCCGGTAAGCGGGGGAGGGGGGAGGGTATACTTATATGAGATGACCTGAAACCGTAACCACTCCAAAACAATTATATGTTCTTGGTTCGTGATGGGTTCATGAGTGCTTCATGATAGGTTCGTGATTGCTTCATGATTGGTTCATGATTTCTTCATGATGTTGGAATCTATGTGGAGATTCGAGATCTGTTATAAATGCTCGAACACATGTAGTTGTTCGCGATTTATTCAGGATGTAGGAATCCATGTATGATTCTGAGACCTATTGTTGTATGGGAAACCATGTGTGATTCCAGGATCAGTTGAGGAATCCAAATGTGGTTCCAATATCTATTTGAGATATGTGAATCCATGTGTGGTTCCATGATCTATTCGAGTTAGAGCTCATGTGGAAGATTTGTTTGGGTAGACTCATAGGCTGGATTGTCGGACGTAGCCTCATCATAGGTATGGAAAAAACAAGAGATAGGAGACATAGCTAGTAGGGTTGGCAAACCCACAGGGTGCATGCGACTCCATTTCTAGAGATACTTATTAGGATATGCATGCAGGAGCGATGCATCAGGTCTTAGCAAGACTAGTTATGGTTTTCCTATGGTACATTCATTAAAGATGCATAATGCTTCAAAAGGATATCTCTGATCCTTGTGTAGTAGTTTGGATTCGGCTTCCCCGAAGAGATCTACGTGGAAATCCTATGCAATTAGCAAACCGCCTTAGCGGTTATGATTGTATACCTATTATTGTTGTGATATATACTCACTTGCATTGCCACTGTGTGATTAATTACATTTTCCAGCTTAGACATTATTATATTATCGCCGGATTTCATAATAGAATGGTTTGGTTATCGTAAGAGAAAAACTCATCCGTATTTATTGACGGCGTGGTCTTACGATATACCATTGTTTCGAAAGGTTTTAAGATATAATAAATTCTATGTGATTTGAGTTTCTTACGTTGGTTTACCAAACTGATCTAGATGTTATTCTCTTATAATGCTGGAGTCAGCTCGAGTATATTTCCAAATTTAGCTTTGCTTCATTGGAGTTATTGGAGAGGAGCAAAATGATTTCCTACCATACTTTATTTCTGCTGCATTACTTGATTTATATTTATCAGTGTCTGTGAGGACGGGATGTTATAACTGTTTAGGCTGGTGATGGGTTAGTTTACTCTGATTGACGTATGTATGTAAAAGTTTTCTTTTTAGTAAAGACCTTTTGAGATTATATAGTATCGTTTCGCATGTGAGATTCTAATATTGTCTTCTCTTCTTTCTTGTTCTATTTCTTTTTCCTTTTATTTTACCCTAACAATCCGTTTTTCCGGCATTTGGTGCTCGGCACGTGAATACCATATATGTATTAGTGTCGACATTCGGCTGTCGAAAAGGCGGGTTGTTACAAAAACTATCACTTCTAGATTTTTAGTTTGACCTTAGTTATATTAACCAACAAAAACCTCTTAAGTGAGTCATTCCACGGTTATCTAATAACTATCATTACGTAATCTCTTGGTGCCACCAACAGCCATGAGTTGTACCTAATATTTGGATAACATTATGCACTCTAGTCTCAACAAATGCATCGATATCCTATCTCGAAACACCTTGACTAGGAATATTTAAAAAATATGTTATTTTAAATGTGATAAATTTCTTATGGTTACATCATTTTGTAATTACTATCACAGAACATATTATTAAAGGATTTTATATTAAATATAATAAAATTAATCATTTAATTAATATATCACAATATAACAAATATACATTATAGAAACAATTATACTGTTAATTTTGAACCAGATTTTCCTACAATGTTAATAATTTATAATAAATTACAAAATTGCCCCTATGGATTACCCATAACTCTATCAAATATGGTGTCGGAGTTGCATCAGAAACAACTATTTCCATTATCCTTCTAACTTTATTTGTGGCATCGGAAATTAGCTCATTGGAAAAGTAATATTGATACCTTTACGATGCCAAGTGTGGCCTCATTTCAAACACAATCTTGACACCAAACTTTACAATGCCATATTGACACCATATTCTTCCTACACCATACCGATGCCATGTTAGCACCTACGTGTAAGAAAAATCAACAATTTTGATCGCTTATTAATGTCAGTTTGACACCATACTGATGTTATTCTAACACCTTATCAATGCTATACTAAAGTGCAAAATGGATTATATTACTTTTTGATGTCATTTCTTAAGTAGTTGTAGCATTTTAGTTGCATTTCCTTCCCTCAAGCACTTATAAACCAAAATCCACATATAGTCGTTCGAAAGTGCCAAGCAAGCAATAAAAACTATATATCACAATCAAACACATCAATGTTTCTATCAATCACAACAATATATCAATCAAGCATAACAATATCACCATCAACCAAACAATTCCAACATGTCCATCATAATATCAAATACATCATACAGTACTACATAAATCCATCTCAACATGCACCCATCATCATTACACACACACACGAAAAAACATACATACCAACTCACTCGTCATCTCCACCCTGCTTAACTCCACATTGCCCAGCTCCACCTTATGCTTCTACCATTAAGAGGTGAATCATCATTTATTTCACCTCTTTGTAATTCTTCTCGAGCACTTCGAACCGCATCATTTATTCACTTCCATCCTTGTGACATCCCGGAATTTTGAGCAATATCAATTTAATAATCTATATTAAATATTAAATTGATATGATGATATTTGTTAATAAGATATGATTTGATTTGATAATTTTCTTTTAAATAAATATTTAGCTGGTAAATTAATAACAAGCTAACATAATACAATGACCATAACAACTTTAAAACTAAAACTTAAGTTAAATATGTTATACACTATAGCAAAATGTATATGTTACAGGCAGAAAAATATCTCAGTGTATACAAATGAAATAAGATAGTATGCTAAGCTTAAAGTTAAACAATATACATATGCAAGTTTGTACTTAAAGGAATAAAGTATGGCTGTGTAGACTTGATATGGCATAAGGCATTGAATACCATCACTGCAAGTACACGAAACATTTCCTTTCAGCCCCAAAGAGATAAAAATCTCTGATTTCTCGTGTACTAGGATAATAAACAAATGAGTATACTTGTTGTATTTATCAAACTTGCCTCATTTTATTTCATTTCAAAGCTTTGCAAATCCCAGTTTCTAAAAGTTTAAACAAATACAACCTAAGAAAAAGAAAGGATAGAAGAAATATACAAACCTGCAAACTGAAATCTAAGGATCTATGCAAAGAATCAACAAGCAAGATTTTCTGCAATTCATGTTCAAGTTTTAAAGCCATTTCAAATTTTCTGGGATCAACAACAAAGATATACAAGTTTTCAAATTCCTAGTTTCAAGCTTTTCCCTGTCTTCAAACCAAAAAGAACAAGCTCAGTTAAGTGGTCAGGTGAGTAAACATTTTTCAAATTAAAACTTAAGTAGCTAATCTCCTGTTGCATATGAGTTTGGTGATGATGTTTGTTTATATGTATGAATGTGCAATGTTTGTGAATTTATGTAAGTGTGCATATCTATGGTTTAAAACATCTAATAGTCTCTGCTTTAAACTGTAACATGAGACATCCTTCAGTTTTTATGCACATGATTTACAGGTTAAGTAGATTAGTGATGTATGTATAGAAATATGTTTGTATCATTGTTTAAGACTCTGGAAACAGGGTGTATGTTTGATACTACTGTGATCATCTCTGTTAAAAGTCCCAGAGGTTTAAACTAAGTTCAAAACTTCAAATACTTCTTTCTCCAATCTTCTTTAGGCTTAAGTGGTTAAACCAAAGTGTGTTGTTTAATTTGAACTAAGCTTTTAAAAAGAAAAATAACTGCAGAAAAATTTATAAGTAGAAACATTGTCTGGAAAAAATGAATATACAGAGCAACTTGAAAATGTTAAAAATCAAATCTTGTAATTTGTTGATTTAAATATATATCTGGAATCGTATATAAAAGATAGGATTTTTAAAATTAAATTTACAAATTTTAATGTAAGTTTGAATGTGTTGTTTGGGTTTGTCTGGAAAGCTTGTTTCCGAGCATTTCCGGTGATCGCGGGGTCGAGGGTGGTCGGGGTTGTGTGAGGTGGTGGAGGAGTCTATGGGGGTGATTGGAAAAATAGTGGTAGATGGCCATGGCCACGGTGGCGACAACAGTTTGAGTTTGAAATTTTTAACCCTAGTTTTGTGAGCTCGGGAGTTTTCGATTCGTTCTCTCTCCCTGGTTGATCGAGTTCGGCGAGTCTTTGGGAATTGGTCGTAGACGTGAAGAGGGAGACGAGGCCGGAAGGGTCGACTGTCAGATGGTTGGTCGACGAGCATCAGCGTGTTGCCAGGTTTGGGTGAGTGCATGTCGATGGGTTCCAGGTTTGGTTTAATAGCTCGAGTTTGAATTCGAGTCTGGGATGATGTGTAGATGATCGTGGGATGGAGAGTGGGAGGTTGCCGATGAGATGGAATTCTGGTGGGAGGTCGGAGTTGATCGAAGTCACGGTGCACGTGCACCGTGCACTCTTGTTTCTGGTGGAAGATCTTGGAATTGGGACGACAGTTCCCATGTGTTCGAGAGATTTGAGTATTTACTCGAAGTCGTGCAAGGGGGGGACTCGAAGCAGTGAAGATGGAGTTGGTTCCAAGTTGAACTGTCGCTGTTTTTTTGGGGCTTTGTTTCATTCTCGTGTAATTTGGTTTACGACTCGAAGTAAAGGGAAGATGGCTCGAGTAGTTTTTGTTATGGGACTTCGAACTGTCATTGTTACAGTTTTTAGATTTCAGACTTTAAATAAAAATAGAGCAAGTTAATACAAAGGCTTTGAAATAAGTTTAAATATGAATTCAAATAAGTTTGAATCCTAGTTTTCAAAATACAAGTTTTTAAAAAAATAGAATGTTTAACAACATTAAAAATGTCTTAAGTATATTTTGTAGTGTGTAAATTTAGCTAAGTTAAATTTTGTATTTAATTGAATCTAGCTTTTGGAATAAGAAAATGCCTTACTTTTTATATAAATATAGATTTATAGATTTGTAATTATTAAGTTAATTAAAATAAATAATTAGCTAATTTGATTAATTAATGATTGAATTAATTAATTTAATAATTAAAGGTTAAATTGGTTAATTAAGGTTTAAGATAATCAATTGGTAATAAATGGAAAATTAAGAATCATTAATTAAATAAGAGTTGAATTTTAATTTATGATTATTAATTGATGAAGTAAGAATTAATTAAGTTATATTGAATACTTAATTAATTAAATAATTAAGGATTTATTTATGAGTTAGTAAAGATAAAATTTAATTGTAATTAATAATAAATCTTAATTTAATTACTTTAGAAAAGTAATTTAAGAAGTGTTAATAATTAATGGAAGTTATTAACTAGGATTATTAAATAATGGATGAATATGATTAATCTTGATAATTAATTAAGTTTATTAATTTAAGATAATCAGTAGTAAATTATTTAAGTATAATTACTTATGGAAATAATTAAGGAATTTATTTCTCATTGTAATTAATTAAGTTTAATATGAATTGTTTAAATTAATTAATTCAGTTTAATTAATTTAAATAACCCTTTGATGATGGGATAAGTATAATTACTTAAGGAAGTAATTAATTTTGGATGATTTAAAAATGAAAGTAATTTGAGTATAATTACTTTGTATAAATTAATCAAGGGATTAATTAGAGAATAATTAATTATGGAGTAATTAAATTATTTGATGAAGTAATTAAGGGTAGTTAATTACTATATGGAGTTAATCGAGGTGATTAACAAATTTGGTTTAATTTAAGATAAATTACTAAATGAAATAAATGTAATTAGAGATCATTAATTATTGTAATTAGTGATGTAAGTTAAAATGGATTTATTTGGAAATAATTAATAAATGAAGGAATTCACTTATGAAATTAATTAAAGAAGTAATGTAATTGATTTTAGTAAATTAAAAGTTTACTTTCTATAATTGGTATAAGGTAATAAATTTGTGAAAATAATTAAATGATAATTACTTAAATGTAATTAAAGATAATTAATCAAGAAAGGTTAATTAAGAAGGAAAAGTAGAGAATGATTAATTAATTGACTTGGAATTAATTAATGGTTATGTAAGCTAGATTAATATTGATAAAGTAATTAATTTAATTTACTTTAAATTAATGAGAGATTTGTAATTAATTTAATTCATTTTAAATTAATTATAAATGAGGTGATTATTTATCTTTGTTTATATTTGATGGATGATCTTGATTTCCATGATTGATTGTGATCTCAGATATATATCTATTGTGTTATGGATGCTTGGTTAAGTATGATGATATTGATTATTTGTTGAGTAGATAATATTGATTATCTGTTTATGATGATGATGTTATTATCCATTGTTATATTGTGTTTTATCTATCTCTGTGTATATAGATAATTGAATTAAATTGTATTAACTTTAAAACAACTTGGCCTTAAAAGACACGGTTTGGATTTCGATGAGACCGGGATCGGGTTTGCTACATTACATCGTGATAGGGGGTTCTCGCTTTGCGTTAGGTGGCGAACGGGAGACTCTTACCCCTACATGCCCCCGAGGGTAGTATAAGGCCTTGCGGGGTTGGTTGCGAGTCGAGAGGCTGGCCGTAAAAGCAAACCCGAGGTATCACTGTGAGCCACAGCGGGGCTGGGATGGTTGAAAAGCCTACCGGTCGTGAGCCGTTGCTGATGGTTGAAAAGCCTAGGACGTCACAGTTGGTATCAGAGCGTTAGGTTGAGTGAATACCTAGGCTCTGGAGTGGTGTCTATCCTGAGAGAGCGTACTTGTAATTTTTATCTATATATATATATTTATCTATTTCTACCTGTCTGTTGGATTACTTGTTCGGGTTTTCCAATATAAGTTATAAAGGTAGATAGTGTGGTGGTGTGTGAAACACGACTACCAATGGTTGGAAGTGTATTTGTCGAGACAGTAAACCTAATACCGTCTCGAGTGAGCTTTGTTGATGTAAGGATTTCATCGATCTCTGAAGGTAACCTGTAAAGGTTCGGAGTCCATCTTTGAGTAGAGTTTGAATCTGTCGGTTGGGCAGAAGCTAGTGATGATATCTTGATATCTCAGGGATTAGTAGCTGTGTGATGAGACACAGTGACTATGGATGTTTTCGAAGATGTTTCTTTGGAACAAGTTTTAAGAAGTGTATCTGCTTCGGTGATGTGGCTGAGAGCAGCAAAGTGGTTCCGTTTCTTCGATGGGTTGGCTAGTTAAGTGTAGGCTGTTCTGATTGGTAAAGAGAGAACAGTTTTTCTTTGGATATTAGTTTGGGTTGATCGCAAAAGTGACTTGTGATAGTCTGAGTGTTCTCTTGGGTTGTCAGAGATTTTTCTGGATGTCTTCAGGAAGTCAGAGTTTTGTTAGCATCTGGAGTTTGAGTTTGGTATCGACTTGATTCCAGAAGTGGTACCAATGGTTCAGCTTAGTTGTAGGATGGTTTTTGGAGGAAGATCTTAGTGAAGCAGCTCAGGATTTTGGAGGAACTGCTGAGTTTTATTTTTGGATCTGTTGAATCATATTTTTGGGAAGTGTTTTTCCAGTCTTTGCTTGAGTTCGTCATCAGCATTTTCATCTGCTCGGATCAGAGTTGTGCAGCGGAAGCAGTTTGGAGAGCATCTGTTTATCTCTTTCGGATAAGAGAAGTGAGATCCGTCTTTTGATTATGGAATAGAGTGGAGTTCTGAGTTGTGGTTGATCTTGGAAAGATCATTTTGTTGATTGTTTTGGTTCAGGTCGTTTCGAGGGCATCAGCGAAGGATAAGCTGATCAGTAAGGATATAGGAGCCCCAGGATCGTCCGAAGGATTTTGGTGGATAAGAATCGGAGATTTGATTTTGATAAGTGTTTGATCTTCAGGAGTGGATTGTCAGTTTGGATAACTGGGATTCGATGTGTTTCACGTATCTCTGAGGGAGTACGTGTAAGATTCTATTTCTGGTTGTAGAACCAGCAGTTCAGGGAGTTTTGGATGTTGAGTCAGATTTGTTTATAATCTGATATCCTATCTTGTTCGTAGATCTAGATGTGTGTAGCTTTTTAGTATTGACTGTTTGGATTCTATAGAGCGAGTAACCCAGTATTTATACTCGGGGAAACTCGAGGAAGTTCTATCCAGTATTTTATCTGGATAGTTAGATTTGTTTGATTGGATGATTGATTGCTATGGTTGTTAGTATATATTGATGATATATGCTTGTGTTTGAAATTAAATCTTTATGAGATTATTAAATTATCTTTTTTTTAAATTTCGGGGACGAAATTCTTTTAAGAGGGGAGGATTGTGACATCCCGGAATTTTGAGCAATATCAATTTAATAATCTATATTAAATATTAAATTGATATGATGATATTTGTTAATAAGATATGATTTGATTTGATAATTTTCTTTTAAATAAATATTTAGCTGGTAAATTAATAACAAGCTAACATAATACAATGACCATAACAACTTTAAAACTAAAACTTAAGTTAAATATGTTATACACTATAGCAAAATGTATATGTTACAGGCAGAAAAATATCTCAGTGTATACAAATGAAATAAGATAGTATGCTAAGCTTAAAGTTAAACAATATACATATGCAAGTTTGTACTTAAAGGAATAAAGTATGGCTGTGTAGACTTGATATGGCATAAGGCATTGAATACCATCACTGCAAGTACACGAAACATTTCCTTTCAGCCCCAAAGAGATAAAAATCTCTGATTTCTCGTGTACTAGGATAATAAACAAATGAGTATACTTGTTGTATTTATCAAACTTGCCTCATTTTATTTCATTTCAAAGCTTTGCAAATCCCAGTTTCTAAAAGTTTAAACAAATACAACCTAAGAAAAAGAAAGGATAGAAGAAATATACAAACCTGCAAACTGAAATCTAAGGATCTATGCAAAGAATCAACAAGCAAGATTTTCTGCAATTCATGTTCAAGTTTTAAAGCCATTTCAAATTTTCTGGGATCAACAACAAAGATATACAAGTTTTCAAATTCCTAGTTTCAAGCTTTTCCCTGTCTTCAAACCAAAAAGAACAAGCTCAGTTAAGTGGTCAGGTGAGTAAACATTTTTCAAATTAAAACTTAAGTAGCTAATCTCCTGTTGCATATGAGTTCGGTGATGATGTTTGTTTATATGTATGAATGTGCAATGTTTGTGAATTTATGTAAGTGTGCATATCTATGGTTTAAAACATCTAATAGTCTCTGCTTTAAACTGTAACATGAGACATCCTTCAGTTTTTATGCACATGATTTACAGGTTAAGTAGATTAGTGATGTATGTATAGAAATATGTTTGTATCATTGTTTAAGACTCTGGAAACAGGGTGTATGTTTGATACTACTGTGATCATCTCTGTTAAAAGTCCCAGAGGTTTAAACTAAGTTCAAAACTTCAAATACTTCTTTCTCCAATCTTCTTTAGGCTTAAGTGGTTAAACCAAAGTGTGTTGTTTAATTTGAACTAAGCTTTTAAAAAGAAAAATAACTGCAGAAAAATTTATAAGTAGAAACATTGTCTGGAAAAAATGAATATACAGAGCAACTTGAAAATGTTAAAAATCAAATCTTGTAATTTGTTGATTTAAATATATATCTGGAATCGTATATAAAAGATAGGATTTTTAAAATTAAATTTACAAATTTTAATGTAAGTTTGAATGTGTTGTTTGGGTTTGTCTGGAAAGCTTGTTTCCGAGCATTTCCGGTGATCGCGGGGTCGAGGGTGGTCGGGGTTGTGTGAGGTGGTGGAGGAGTCTATGGGGGTGATTGGAAAAATAGTGGTAGATGGCCATGGCCACGGTGGCGACAACAGTTTGAGTTTGAAATTTTTAACCCTAGTTTTGTGAGCTCGGGAGTTTTCGATTCGTTCTCTCTCCCTGGTTGATCGAGTTCGGCGAGTCTTTGGGAATTGGTCGTAGACGTGAAGAGGGAGACGAGGCCGGAAGGGTCGACTGTCAGATGGTTGGTCGGCGAGCATCAGCGTGTTGCCAGGTTTGGGTGAGTGCATGTCGATGGGTTCCAGGTTTGGTTTAACAGCTCGAGTTTGAATTCGAGTCTGGGATGATGTGTAGATGATCGTGGGATGGAGAGTGGGAGGTTGCCGATGAGATGGAATTCTGGTGGGAGGCCGGAGTTGATCGAAGTCACGGTGCACGTGCACCGTGCACTCTTGTTTCTGGTGGAAGATCTTGGAATTGGGACGACAGTTCCCATGTGTTCGAGAGATTTGAGTATTTACTCGAAGTCGTGCAAGGGGGGGACTCGAAGCAGTGAAGATGGAGTTGGTTCCAAGTTGAACTGTCGCTGTTTTTTTGGGGCTTTGTTTCATTCTCGTGTAATTTGGTTTACGACTCGAAGTAAAGGGAAGATGGCTCGAGTAGTTTTTGTTATGGGACTTCGAACTGTCATTGTTACAGTTTTTAGATTTCAGACTTTAAATAAAAATAGAGCAAGTTAATACAAAGGCTTTGAAATAAGTTTAAATATGAATTCAAATAAGTTTGAATCCTAGTTTTCAAAATACAAGTTTTTAAAAAAATAGAATGTTTAACAACATTAAAAATGTCTTAAGTATATTTTGTAGTGTGTAAATTTAGCTAAGTTAAATTTTGTATTTAATTGAATCTAGCTTTTGGAATAAGAAAATGCCTTACTTTTTATATAAATATAGATTTATAGATTTGTAATTATTAAGTTAATTAAAATAAATAATTAGCTAATTTGATTAATTAATGATTGAATTAATTAATTTAATAATTAAAGGTTAAATTGGTTAATTAAGGTTTAAGATAATCAATTGGTAATAAATGGAAAATTAAGAATCATTAATTAAATAAGAGTTGAATTTTAATTTATGATTATTAATTGATGAAGTAAGAATTAATTAAGTTATATTGAATACTTAATTAATTAAATAATTAAGGATTTATTTATGAGTTAGTAAAGATAAAATTTAATTGTAATTAATAATAAATCTTAATTTAATTACTTTAGAAAAGTAATTTAAGAAGTGTTAATAATTAATGGAAGTTATTAACTAGGATTATTAAATAATGGATGAATATGATTAATCTTGATAATTAATTAAGTTTATTAATTTAAGATAATCAGTAGTAAATTATTTAAGTATAATTACTTATGGAAATAATTAAGGAATTTATTTCTCATTGTAATTATTTAAGTTTAATATGAATTGTTTAAATTAATTAATTCAGTTTAATTAATTTAAATAACCCTTTGATTATGGGATAAGTATAATTACTTAAGGAAGTAATTAATTTTGGATGATTTAAAAATGAAAGTAATTTGAGTATAATTACTTTGTATAAATTAATCAAGGGATTAATTAGAGAATAATTAATTATGGAGTAATTAAATTATTTGATGAAGTAATTAAGGGTAGTTAATTACTATATGGAGTTAATCGAGGTGATTAACAAATTTGGTTTAATTTAAGATAAATTACTAAATGAAATAAATGTAATTAGAGATCATTAATTATTGTAATTAGTGATGTAAGTTAAAATGGATTTATTTGGAAATAATTAATAAATGAAGGAATTCACTTATGAAATTAATTAAAGAAGTAATGTAATTGATTTTAGTAAATTAAAAGTTTACTTTCTATAATTGGTATAAGGTAATAAATTTGTGAAAATAATTAAATGATAATTACTTAAATGTAATTAAAGATAATTAATCAAGAAAGGTTAATTAAGAAGGAAAAGTAGAGAATGATTAATTAATTGACTTGGAATTAATTAATGGTTATGTAAGCTAGATTAATATTGATAAAGTAATTAATTTAATTTACTTTAAATTAATGAGAGATTTGTAATTAATTTAATTCATTTTAAATTAATTATAAATGAGGTGATTATTTATCTTTGTTTATATTTGATGGATGATCTTGATTTCCATGATTGATTGTGATCTCAGATATATATCTATTGTGTTATGGATGCTTGGTTAAGTATGATGATATTGATTATCTGTTGAGTAGATAATATTGATTATCTGTTTATGATGATGATGTTATTATCCATTGTTATATTGTGTTTTATCTATCTCTGTGTATATAGATAATTGAATTAAATTGTTTTAACTTTAAAACAACTTGGCCTTAAAAGACACGGTTTGGATTTCGATGAGACCGAGATCGGGTTTCCGTATACCGGGATTCTAGGTCAGGAGACCCGAATACCACATCGATCCAAAATAACGTTAGGTCGTGAAATTCAAATGGAGCAAGTGAAGACTCGAGGTATAAGAACTATACGTCAGTATAACTCTTTGGGTGATTCCGTAATGAGTTTGACGAAGATAGTACTTATAGATTCGAGATGGTGATTCAGAATGCAAGGGTTATTGTCGTTAACTCTGAGGGTGATTCCAATACGAGTGTAACGAGATAATGCCTTCGGTTTCGTTCGAACCCGGAACGAACTTGTATGGATTGAATGCTTTCAGAACATTGTCAGGTGGACGATGAGCATTCTAAGAGAAGTGTTCTCTAAAGGTAATCGTAGCCTCAAGCCTCATCAACCGGGAATGGCTAAAACAGGGGAGGTGCAGTAAGGCTTCGTGGGTAGCACCCACTTGAGAGCGAGATATACCCCTGTCTAGATGTCCCTTATTATTTTCGGCTTAGTGTGCGGTTGGTCATGAACAACCGTGGGGTTGTTTCGTTTGGAACTGTCCAGTAAGGGATGGTTCCGGCCTTGTGTTGCAGGGAACTTAGGTTGGGTTCTCGGTACGGTGATCTAGGCCACGTACTGTGACGGGCGGTACCCTAGTAGCCCTGCCATTGTATGGAATCCAATCTCCAATAAGCGCCGTACGTTTTGATTGTGCCCAACTATGTTGAAATGTGAGATGTAAGCATTTCAGCTATTTCTGTATTTTACTTGAAAACCCTAGACCTATTATAATATCACTGGATTTTCTATCAAAGTTTTGGTTAGCGTAAGGTAAAAACTTTTCCATGTTTATGTGTGGGAAGTCTTACGTGATACCTTTTGTTTTCAAAGTTTTTTTGAAAGTTAAGAAACTTTAACCGTTTACTCATACCAGACCCATGTCTGACCCGAAGTTTATTTCTGTTTTTCATAAACTCTCGGGTACCCAAATTTTTACGGGTAGCCAAGGGATTCAGGTTAGCTTTGACGAATTATGGAGGAGCAATGGAGCAGGAGGCTTCAGCGTATAGATATATATTGGTTCCGCTGTGTCAGTATCTATGTGTTTATTTTGTATTTCCGCTGTGTTGTATCTCTGTGATGTGTGAGTTGTATTAACTAGACAGGTGTTTATAACTGTCTAGTATGTGTTGTATTATCTGTATAACTCTGATGTATATGATATTATGTAATCTATTATGTGATATATTATATTTTATTCGTTCCGCTGTTGAGATTCTGTGGTTGTTTCTTCTTCTTCTCTATCTTTTCTACTTTCTCACCCCTTTCTTTCTTTTCGATGATGCGATTTTCCGAGCATGGAATTTCGGGTCGTCACAATCCTACAGTGCCTATCTATTATTGTACAAATCATCTTGATCTCTTGTTCTCTACTATTACATTTAATGTCATTTTAATTTATATATAATTCAAATTTTAACAATGAATATAAATTCTAACATAACATTAACTTTAATGTTGAAGCCAAGAAAATCAAATTTATGTTATATTATAACTTTTGCTAAATTCATGTTTTTGTATATTTTAAATAAAGTTGACTACTAATAATTTTTGAATGTAACATTTAAATTTTGGTTTAAGTTTTTGATAGATTTTAATACAAGTTTTTGTTAACCTTGATACTAATATCTATACAAGTTTTATTTTAGTTTTGATAGATTTTAATTTTGGTGCCAAAATAGTTCGATTTTATTATATTCTAACTTTTTTCTATACTCATTTTTTTTGTATTTTAAGTAAAATTGAATACTAATAATTTTAGAAATGTATGAGTTTTGTTATAAGCTAAGCTGTTGATAAATTATATACAAGTGGTTTTAAAATTTAAGTTTGATATAATTTTTGTTAATCTTGATACATTGTTAATATCCATACAGGTTTTATTTTAGTTTTGATAAATTTTAATTTCGGTGCTAGAATAGTTCAATTTTTGCTATATTCTATTTTTTACTATATTCATATTTTTTTACGCTTCAAACAAAAATGAATATTAACAATTTAGAATGTAACATTTGAATTTTAGTATAAGCTAAGTTGTTTGTAAATTATGATATAAGAAGTTTTAAAATTTTAGTTTTGATACAAGTTGGTGTCAACCTAGATAAATTATTAATATCCGTACAATTTTAATTTTAGTTTTCACAAATTTCAACTCCGATGCCAAATAGTTTAATTTTAACAATATTCTAATTGTTACTCTATTCACATATTTATGCGCTTTAAATAAAGTTGAACATTAATTTTCGATACAAGTTTTTTGTTAGTAATAAAGTTGAATAGTAATAAAGTTTAAATTTTGCTATAGTCACCGTTTTTTCTATATGTAAATTGTAGTTTTGTAACCTTTCGATTTTGGTACAAGTCATTAAAATTTATTTATACAACTTGTTGTAACATTTTAACTTTGATACAAGATGTTGTTATTGTTGATAAATTATCAATATGTACACAAGGTAATTATATTAATAAAATGTTAAACAATTGTCCATAAGTGTTGTCGAAGTTGGGCTTCTATCCTTTCTTTTGGAGAGATCTATGAAGAGTGAGCCAAATATATTTAATGAGACTTCATGAGTAGTCTCTACACCATACTCTGAAACTCATCGATCATCACCAAATATTGTGTCTATTTTACATTTTCATACATATGAGTATTCACAAACATATGTAAATATGTGAATTAAAAAAACAAATGACTTACGACAATTTATGTAGAAGCATCAATGAAATGACCCTCCTATTTCTACCCTAATTTCATAAGGATTTTTTTTTTACTTCATCAAAGGGAATTTAAATCACGTAGAAATCAAAATGCCATACAAGCTATTGACATAGCCACTTATTTCTTTTCTAAATAGGCAAATTAGGCAAAATCAGCAGTTCAGACGTCTAAATTCTTATGACAGGCGTCTAAACTTAATTACAGACGTCTATCTAATTATGACAGACGGCTCAGAGATCAAAAATTGAAATAGAGAGAAAAAGACATTTTGAACTGAATTCAGACATCTAATTATTTTGTGACAGACGTCTACATTTAACCTTAGACGTCTAAATTATTTAGACTGTCGTCTAAGTTTAATCTCAGACGTCTAAATTATTAAGACTGACGTCTAAATTCGATTTCTATGTACATGCATATGCACATTTAATTTATATGTGTCTGGATGTCCACCTACATTCATTTACACTTTTAAGTTCGATTTAAACTTCCTTAGAACTATCAGAGATGATATATAGATTGATCATTTATTACAATTATATTTTTCAGGGTCATTTTCTTTTTCCAATAAACCAAAATATATCCAGGATCAAAACAATTAACCAATATAAATATATCAGTACTTTCACAAAGATAAGCACATACATGTGAGGATGTATATGCCTCTCTTGTTTAAATCAGAGTTCTGGAAAACAAGAGGAGGTTGGATTGATTGGGTTTAATCAATCCACACATAGTACAATGTTATATGCAATAAAAATTCCATTCATGTTTGATTTTCTTCTTATAAAATCTTTCTGGGATTTAAAATGCATTTGGTTAAAATCTGAATGAAAATTCAGATTCCTATTACAGATACAAAGGAAAAGGTGTGTTAATATTTGCACAAAACATGTTTATGTGCATATATAACTGCAACTATTTTGGATCTGGCTTTCAATTCCCTTATTACAGATCCTTCCTTTATTTAAAAATAAGACATGAAACATTTGTATGAAACAAGTTAGATTTTGGGAACCTTGCAGTCATATAAAAACATTCAACCTATGCCTATTATCTTTTGTATACACTTACCATGTTTGAAAGATAAAACCATTTAATTTTTCTAAGAATCAACTATCCAGATTTCCCAAAACTTAAATCCTTTCTAAAGACTCAAAATTGACTAATACATTTATAAAATGTAATCATTCAGTTTTCAACATGGTGTTCTTACTAAATCCACTTACAATATTTTGATTAACTTCTTTAATATCAGATATTAACTAGATTCATAAATTCCAGATACAAGTCAATCTCTTAATAAAATACTTAACAAAATATCCATCCCATATTCAACACTTAATACAAGTAACAATTAATTCATTAATACATGCGGATTTTATCATTTTGGCTCTTATCTAACTAAGTTTAGCATGCTATAATCCTCTTCTCAAAGCCTTGCTCCTACTCCTACTTAGTTGCTGCAATCCCTGAACAAGCATTTGAAACTGCCTCATTTTAAATGAGACACCCCAGATGCCATTAGCATACTAGGGTCAGACACATGTCTGGTATGAGAAGATTCACAAAAGCAATTAGTTAATTAGGTTAAAATCAAATTAAATACATATACATAAGGTTCTACCCTTTGGAATCAGGTTATACTTGTGTGCATGCTCTGTGTCATTGTGCATGTGCACACATTAGTTTTTCTTTCCAGAGACTACATATATAAATATGGCACATACATTCAAGCATACAATTCAGTCTTAATCAAACAATCATCCATACCAAACAGGAAAATAACCAATATGAGTTACGTCATTTATTCAGTCCTCATATTTCAATTCTGGGAAAAACTCTAGTTTTCTCATCATCTCAAATATTATTCCCTTGGTATATTTATCTATCCTGGTCTCATCTGCAATATTTATGAATCAATGGACACACTGTAATGAACTAATTCACTCCATTACACAAAGATCTCAGGACTTAAACAAGCCATGTGTCAACTTGTGTTACTCAAGAACACAAGTCATTCCTGCAGTGTTCTTGACCCCAATTTCCTAATCAGGTTTTAAGTTAATAATAACTCTTTTGATTTTTCATGACTAAACCATTCAGTGATCCATTTCACTAACTAAAAACATCCATATCATGGCATCTCATATTATTCATAACCATACAGAGACAAGCAAACAAACAACCATTGGTGACCAAATAAATAAGGTTCTGTATGTATATGTATACATTCTGGTATTTTTAAAAGGGTATAGGCAACTAACATTGGCTTATGACTTTTGAGAGAGTTTTTCCTTTTGCAAACATTTGTGCTTGAGTTAAACTCAGAATGACCTGGTTTCACTGAATCACAAAATTTTGTTTGCTATGCATATGAACATATATATATTTTCATTGAATCAGGAGTATCAGCACATAGGCAACCCTATTGCACCCCCTAATTCCTTTTTGTATCAAGCCTCAGCACTTATACATGAGTATATTGCAGCTCAACATTATTTACATCTTTCTGGGTTGAGCCAAAACCAATACTACTTGCCTATTTTCAACATTTTATTTTCTGGGTATTGGTTTATGTTCCTAAACATTAACATATCAGAGATCTGGATTTATAAAACATATATGTATACTAACTACACATAAAACTTTCTCATAAATAAACAAGTAAAACAACCAAAGAGGATCAAAACATTTTCAGATTTAAATTCACAGATAAGCATTCATATATGAAAATACTCTTTTAAGAAAATTACTTATAACTGGCTGCCTACATTAGGACTTATTGCCTTATGTTTTTGAGTGAGTTTTCTCACCTAGCTCTCTTCTTTGCTTCCTTAATTAATTGATGAACTTCTGCCTTTAGCCTCAAGCTCTCTTCCTTCCCTTGTCTTATGATTTCTATGGTGTTGTTTTTTTTTTCAAAGTTCTTTTCTGAGAAGGAGAGGAGGCTGCTGCATATACATGTATATATACAGGGTCTTCCTTAGGGTTTTGGGTATTGGCTAAAGCCATTTTTGCCCACCAGAAAAATCATGTTATCTGTATTTTTCTTGAACCCAAAATTCTACCCTTCCCGGCTTAATTTAGGTGAAGAGAAAAGTGGTTACATTTTTTTTTTCAGAAATTTGCTTTTCAGAAAATACTTTTTCCTTTGTCTACAATCATGCCAAAAATGTGACTTGATTTTATTATTTATCAAATACTCTTCCTAATTCTCCCTATAGCAAACATTTCCCTGTTTTGTCTTATTTTTTTTTCTATTTTTAGCTTTCATGTAAATGGTATGTACCTTCTTTATTTATTTACAAGAGAACTACTCCTTTTTATATCTTCAGTTTTTCTTTCTTTCTTCCTATATACTAAAATATGTCTGTATATTTTATCTTACTAATTTGGACTCTAGTATTTTATTAACACATATATATATTTATATAAGTCTTACTGAAATAATTAGTACACCTGTATATATATATTTATTCATCATTCTGTATTGACACACACATGCACATGTATACTCAAAAATATTCAGTAGCATCCATATATTTATATTTACTTATGCATTCAGCTTTTAAGGATTTAATCTATATATATACATATATATATTCCCATACATATCAATATGTATTTATCCTTAAAGTTCAGAGATTTTTAGCTTTAGTTCATGTGTATTTCCTGTGCACACATGTACACACATACTGATACACTATCAAGCTATATCAATCCCCTTTCAAAATTTATTCAAAAATTATTTTGAATTCATTTATATTTGTCAGAATAAATTCCTAAAATCTTGGGTCATTACATACACCCCTCCTTTTAGAAATTGTGTCCCACAATTTACCTAAGCTTAAAATAAATTTTAAACTTAATTCAGAGAACAAGTACATTCTCAACCAAATAAATTTTTAGTTCTATAATAACTAAAAACATATGCATCTAAAAAGAAAACAATCAAAGATCAGAATTACCTTTAATCTGAAAATAGCTTAGGATAATTCATCCTAACTTTGTCCTCTAATTCCCATGTGCAATCACTAGGATCAAGACTCCACTGTACCTTCACAAGTTTCAGAGATTTATTTCTCAACTTCTTCACATCTTTTGTCAAAATCCCCACTGGATCCTTTTCATAAATCAAATTAGAATTTATCTGCACTTGGGTTGGGGTCTCAAGAATTTCTGCCTTGTCATGGACCCACCTTCTCAATTGTGATACATGAAAAACATCATGTATACCTTGCATGTTTTTTGGTAATTCCAACTTATATGCCAAGGGACCAATTCTTTCCAGAATTTTGTATGGTCCAATATATCTTGGGGTTAATTTGCCTTGTTTTCCAAACCTAAGCACATTTTTCATAGGTGAGATTTTGATGAAAACAAAATTTCCCACTTCATATTCTACCTGCCTCCTTCTCATGTCTGCAAATTTCTTTTGCCTATCTTGAGCTGCTGCCATTCTTCTTCTTATCAACTCAATTTTTTCCTTAGTTTCTTGTATGTACTCAGGTCCTAAAATAGACCTTTCTCCTGGTTCTGCCCAACAAACAGGTGACAAACAGGGTTTACCATATAAGGCTTCAAATGGAGCCATTCCTATGGTGCTTTGGTAGCTATTGTTGTATGTAAATTCAACTAAGTGAAGATAATCTTCCCAGTTGCCCCCAAAATCCAGTATACATGCCCTCAACATGTCCTCCAAAACTTTGTTTACTACCTCAGTCTTCCCATCTGATTGAGGATGGTAGGCAGTACTTAAACATAGTTCACTTCCCATTGCTTCTTGAAAGCTTCTCCAGAATTTTGAAGTGAAGATGGTATCCCTATCACTCACAATGGTTTTGGGAATGCCATGTAACTTTACCACTTCCTTTATAAAAATTTGAGCTAATTTTGGTGCTGTTCTTTCTGACTTGACTGGGATGAAGTGTGCTACCTTGGTTAGCCTATCAACTATCACCCATATACTTGTATTACCTCTCTTAGATCTAGGCAGTCCATCTATGAAGTCCATAGATATGTCTTTCCACTTCCACTGTGGTACACTAAGAGACTGCATCAACCCCGATGGTCTTTGGGTTTCAGCCTTGACTTGTTGGCAGGTCATACATTTGGCAATGTATTTAGCTACATCAGATTTCATCCCCTTCCACAAGAAGTCTCTTTTCAAATTTTGGTACATTTTTGTGTTGCCTGGGTGTATGGAGTATTTACTTCTGTGATATTCATTCAATATCTCTTTGTTCAATTCTGTGTCCTCTGGTACACACATCCTATTCTGGTATCTCATATAACCATTTTTATCAATATGGTGATTCATCACTTCCTCCCCTTTTGAGAGGAGCATTTTCTTCTCTAATAAGTTGGCATCCTGTTCTTGCATTTTTCCTACCTTCAGAATTAAATCTGGTTGAAGTGTCATTAAGCTTAACTTCCCTTTATCTTCTTGTGTACCATGCATCTGCTCATCCATGTGCACACAACCATTCTCCACAATTTCTAACTCAGTTAGCAAAGACAAGTCTTTAAATTCTTCTATCATCATCATAGCCAATTTAGCATGCTGTCTACTTAGAGCATCTGTAACTTTGTTTGCTTTGCCTGGTGTATAGAGTATGTCAAAGTCATAGGCAGCTAAGAACTCCACCCATCTATGTTGCCTCATGTTCAAATCTTTTTGTGAAAATAAATATTTCAGAGACTTGTGGTCAGTGTACAGTTCAAACTTTGTGCCTAACAAATAATGTCTCCAAAGTTTTATAGCATAGATCACAGCTGCTAATTCGAGATCATGTGTGGCATACCTTACTTCATGGGGTTTAAGTTGTCTGGATGCATATGCAATGACTTGGCCTTGTTGCATCAACACTGCACCCAAGCCAAATCCACTAGCATCAGTGTATACCACTAATTCTTCATTTCCATGTGGTACCTTTAAAATTGGAGCATTCACCAATGCTTCCTTCAACTGTTCAAAAGACTTCTCACATTTTTCTGACCAAACAAAAGCTTGGTTCTTCCTGGTTAGGCTAGTGAGTGGTGTAGAAATTTTTGAAAAATCTTTTATAAACCTCCTATAATACCCTGCCATCCCCATAAATGACCTCACTTCACTCACGGTGCTTGGCCTCTTCCATGCTTGAATAGCCACTACTTTATTGGGGTTCACAGAAATTCCTTGAGCAGATATAACATGGCCAAGGAAATGTACTTCCTCTTTCCAAAATACACATTTTGAAAATTTTGCCTTTAAATCTTTTTCCCTTAATCTAGACAAAACTAGGTGCAAATGATGCTTATGTTCTTCCACTGTTTTGGAATAAATCAAAATGTCATCTATAAAAATAAGCACAAACTTGTCTAAACAATCTCTAAAGGTTCTGTTCATTAAATCTACAAAGTATGATGGTGCATTGGTCAAACCAAATGGCATAACCAAAAATTCATACAACCCATACCTAGTGTTAAAGGCAGTGTACTTGATGCTTGATTCTTCCACCTTCATTTGATGAAAACCAGATGCTAAGTCTAGTCTAGAAAATACTTTTGCCCCTGCTAATTGATCAAAAAGATCATCTATTCTTGGCAATGGGTATTTATTTTTAATAGTTACCTTGTTTAATTCTCTATAATCTATACAGAGTCTTAAGGAGCCATCTTGCTTCTTAACAAATACCACTGGTGCTCCCCAGCAAGAATTACTTGGTCTTATAAAACCCTTTTCTTCCAGTTCTTCTAACTGTTTCTTTAATTCTTTTAGCTCATTTGGCCCCATTCTAGTTGGCTTTTTAATCACTGGGCTTGCTCCTGGAACTAGATTGATCTGGAACTCTACTGGTCTATGGTGTGGAACACCCTTGACCTCACCAAACACATCCAAATATTCATTGACTATGGGAATTTCTTCAATGGTTAGTTCACTGAAATCTTTTTCTGAGTCAACTAAATGATATAGTTTTCCTTCCTTAGCTACTTCACACAAAACTGTGATTCTTTGACCTCTAGAATTTTGCAATGATATGGTGGATGAGTCTAAATTAATTATGGCTTTAAATTGCCTTAACCAGTCTACCCCCAATATAACACCTATATTTGGGTAATTCAAAACATATAAATTGGAAATAAAAATATTTCCTCCTATGTTTAATTCCACATCCACACAAATCATATTTAAAACACTAGAACTCCCCAGTGGACTTTGTATATGCAATGGGGTTTCAACCAATATGCAATTCAGTTTTAGCATTTTAACTAGTTCATAAGAAATTAAAGAGTGAGTTGCCCCAGTATCATATACTACTGCTATGGGTATGGCACAAATAAGTAATGTACCTTCCACTTGGCTATGGTTTTCAGTGTTAATCTCCACTGTGGCTTTGCCTTTTCCTTCCAAATTTGCCAATTTTCCTTGCTGTTTGTACTCAGGACAATTCCTCTTCATATGCCCCTCTTTCCCACATAGATAGCACTTGAAAGCTCCTCCTTTCAATTCTGGACATCTTGGCTTGATATGTCCTTCTTTTCCACACTGATGGCACACAATTTTCTTCTTGGTTTCCTTAGCTTTGACATCTCCAGTGCCTTTGTTACTGGCCTCTTCCTTCTTCTTATCATAAGGGTGATACCTCCCCTTACCCTTCTTGGTATTATTGTTCTTAAAATTTCTGAACTTCTCCCTTTCCTTGTCATGCTGTTCCAACCTCAAAGCTAAGTCTATCACATGGTCAAAAGTCCTGTCTGCATAGGGTAACATGGCTCTGCTAAGTCCTGGGTTCAACCCTTTTATGTACCTATCATTTTTGGATGCCTCATCTACCACAACCATTGCTCCATATGTGGAAAGCCCCTCAAACTTTTGAGTGTATTCTGTGACAGTCATGGTTCCTTGTCTAAGTCTAATAAATTCTTCTAGCAAGGTAGTCTTTGCTGATGCTGGTACAAACCTTGCTTCCAACATCTCTTTGAATTGATTCCAAGTGATTTCATTCTCATTCCTTCCTGCAATGATAACTTCCCACCAGCCTAAAGCTACTCCTTTTAGCTGTCTTGAAGCCACTTGCCTCTTTCTTTGATCATCAAGTTGCATGTCATTGAAAATTCTTTCCAATGTTCTCAACCATGTTTGAATTTCCATGATACTCTCTGTCCCTTCAAAGCTTTTGCCTCCTAAATGAGTATAGGTCTTAAGTAATTTCGAGAGTTCTTCATAGGGATTTTCTTGCCTTTGTCCTGCCCCATCCCTAAATGCTCTCACCAAGTCTTGCAGATTGACCATTGGTGGTGCATGGGAAGATCCTGCTCCCTGATTTGGTGGTCTCCCTACCATAGTTTGCTAATAATAATTTACATAGCTGGTTAGTTTGATTGGTAATTTTATTATTTCAGTGGTTTTTTTTTTCACACTGAAAACATTGATATATATATTTAGTTCCTTTAAATTTTATTTCTATCTAAGAACTTGATCTTTACTTCTACTATGTTGAATAACATAGCTCTGATACCAACTGAAATGACCCTCCTATTTCTACCCTAATTTCATAAGGATTATTATTTTTTACTTCATCAAAGGGAATTTAAATCACGTAGAAATCAAAATGCCATACAAGCTATTGACATAGCCACTTATTTCTTTTCTAAATAGGCAAATTAGGAAAAATCAGCAGTTCAGACGTCTAAATTCTTATGACAGGCGTCTAAACTTAATTACAGATGTCTATCTAATTATGACAGACGGCTCAGAGATCAAAAATTGAAACAGAGAGAAAAAGACATTTTGAACTGAATTCAGACATCTAATTATTTTGTGACAGACGTCTACATTTAACCTTAGACGTCTAAATTATTTAGACTGTCGTCTAAGTTTAATCTCAGACGTCTAAATTATTAAGACTGACGTCTAAATTCGATTTCTATGTACATGCATATGCACATTTAATTTATATGTGTCTGGATGTCCACCTACATTCATTTACACTTTTAAGTTCGATTTAAACTTCCTTAGAACTATCAGAGATGATATATAGATTGATCATTTATTACAATTATATTTTTCAGGGTCATTTTCTTTTTCCAATAAACCAAAATATATCCAGGATCAAAACAATTAACCAATATAAATATATCAGTACTTTCACAAAGATAAGCACATACATGTGAGGATGTATATGCCTCTCTTGTTTAAATCAGAGTTCTGGAAAACAAGAGGAGGTTGGATTGATTGGATTTAATCAATCCACACATAGTACAGTGTTATATGCAATAAAAATTCCATTCATGTTTGATTTTCTTCTTATAAAATCTGTCTGGGATTTAAAATGCATTTGGTTAAAATCTGAATGAAAATTCAGATTCCTATTACAGATACAAAGGAAAAGGTGTGTTAATATTTGCACAAAACATGTTTATGTGCATATATAACTGCAACTATTTTGGATCTGGCTTTCAATTCCCTTATTACAGATCCTTCCTTTATTTAAAAATAAGACATGAAACATTTGTATGAAACAAGTTAGATTTTGGGAACCTTGCAGTCATATAAAAACATTCAACCTATGCCTATTATCTTTTGTATACACTTACCATGTTTGAAAGATAAAACCATTTAATTTTTCTGAGAATCAACTATCTAGATTTCCCAAAACTTAAATCCTTTCTAAAGACTCAAAATTGACTAATACATTTGTAAAATGTAATCATTCAGTTTTCAACATGGTGTTCTTACTAAATCCACTTACAATATTTTGATTAACTTCTTTAATATCAGATATTAACTAGATTCATAAATTCCAGATACAAGTCAATCTCTTAATAAAATACTTAACAAAATATCCATCCCATATTCAACACTTAATACAAGTAACAATTTAATTCATTAATACATGCGGATTTTATCATTTTGGCTCTTATCTAACTAAGTTTAGCATGCTATAATCCTCTTCTCAAAGCCTTGCTCCTACTCCTACTTAGTTGCTGCAATCCCTGAAAAAGCATTTGAAACTGCCTCATTTTAAATGAGACACCCCAGATGCCATTAGCACACTAGGGTCAGACACATGTCTGGTATGAGAAAATTCACAAAAGCAATTAGTTAATTAGGTTAAAATCAAATTAAATACATATACATAAGGTTCTACCCTTTGGAATCAGGTTATACTTGTGTGCATGCTCTGTGTCATTGTGCATGTGCACACATTAGTTTTTCTTTTGTAACGACCCGTAAATTTTAATAATTTTTATGACGTAATTAATTGAAATTTTGTGAAATTTTAAACAATAAAATTTGAAAATAAAAATTTACTATTTGGAATACGTCTATTTTAATATAGCAACCAGTAAATTTTCATCTGATAATATTGAAGTTTATTTTCCTGTGAAATTTCATTTCAAATCAAACCGGTTAATAAAAGTGAATTTAAAAGTTTTCCGAAACCAAAATATGTCAACAGGAGAAAATTTATTCAGATCATTCTGAATCAAACTGCGAAATTCGTTTTTCCAAATTTGGATTTCTATTGCTCCGTTTATCTTAATTCTGGCAAAATAACAGCATTTTCGGTACCGATTATCGACTTTTGATCGGATTATCGTACCACTGATATCTGTGTACTGGTTCGATCGTCTCGTCGTGCTGATCTCAACGGTATATTTATTTTGTATTTTGAGGTCCGGTGCGCAACAGAAGTGATATAGACTGTTCGTTGTAACGGTACCACAAATCGTGACCTTTTGATTTTCCTTTGGTTTCAAGCTTGAAACGGCAGCCCAAACCTTAATAATTTGCTATAACTTTTCTACTGAATCAAAGCTAACGTTGATATTGCATTTATTCCTTTTTATTATATACATATTTGCATAACAGCTGTAGCCGGTTCACTTCTTTCTCTGTTAAATCTTAGATCTCCTTTTCAAAGGAATACTTTATTATGAAATAAAACCTTCTTTATTTCCTGAAGCCTCCACTTCAAAATCGTGCCCTTCTTCCACTTCCTCTCGGCCATGGCCGATTCACCTCTTCTATATATATGAGTAAACTCGCCTTGGAAGCCGCTCATCCTCGTGCTCTTCATCCAGCCCACCTTGCCGCCGACGCCTCCTCCCCATGCCAGATCCAGCACCGCCCCGTGACCCAGCTACCCGAAACCATGGCGAAACCATCGACCACGTCACCTGCAACCGCGCTCTCTCTTCTTTGCTCGCCCAAACCACCTCCACACTACGAACCCACCCAAGCCGAGACCTGCTCCTTCTTTCTTTTTCTACTTCGGTCGAAGCTTCCTCCTCTCTCGTCAACCTACCTTTCCCTGTCACCGCTTCCGAGCACTGTCCACCATCAACCTATGACCCAGTGCACCGCAGCCCCTACTATTTATATTTAGGTAATATCATTTTTTATTTATATATTGTATGTATATGTTAAGTTGTTCCGATTGTTTCAAGTCTGCATATCTCTGGAATCAAGGCTGCGTTACAAAAAAGTGTGTTGATTTTAGTATTTTATGTATGTCATAATAATATTTATAAATAAGTATATGATCTGTGTGTATATAAGGGCATTTGGTTGTATATATATATAATTTTCAAGTGTGTATAGTTTATATAAATATTAGTTATACTGATTTATATTCTGTTTTTATATATATGCAGTAATATATAGATGTTACCATATATATGTTTAGTTAGTATTCTATAATTTATTATAAAGTTGTATACATAGTTCGTCCATTTATAGTTCATATATATATTATATAGTACTATTCATTTAACATGGTCGCAGTCATTACTTTTGCAAGCCTTCTGTCTGATTTATACAGACATTGTTTAACAATGTTGCTTTACGTGTTGCTTTTGAAATTTTAATACATATTTTATTGTGGGGTTCGAAAGTTAATATATCTCAGTTTACAGATGTTTACACATATATCTTATAAGTAGATTTTATAATATAATATTTTATCAAGTATGTGTTTATTAAATTTGATTTTTCTTTTACTCTACGTATATAGGTTCTGATATATATGTAATTAAATGTTACTACATAAGTTGAACATCCTGCACATGTTTGTATAATTGTTTATGAACATAAACTGCATACGTCTGTTTACTATATGATTACATATGTGTAAGTGTGGTAGTATTTTCAGGATATAATTTTTATATAATAGCCGGGAGTCTGGTATGTTATAAAGTTAAAGTATGTTTATATTAATTTTTTAGGTATGTAGGATAGTTTAAGTTTTCGCATACATGTGCTGTTAGAAATTTTTTATAAGTAAAGCTATCTATTAGTTAAAATATATAGTTACCTAAATATACTATTCTTCCAACTCTTTTTCTTCCACCAGACAATGTTCCCTAACAATATTTAGTTTGGGAAAAATTTATAAGTCCAGTTGCTATCTTTTTTTTTTGTTTTGTTTACAGGCTATACATATAGGCATATAGGTTTGTATAAGTTTACTTGTCTGCATATAAATTTATATACAAATGTGTATGTATCTGTTAGCTTTCAAATTTATATACCGTTGATTTTTAATATCTGAGTTTAAGGATAATGGTTTTAAAATCTTTATTTTATTTAATAGTTGTCTTAACTACAATAATGGATATATATATAATGTATGTACCCTCGGTTATATCAAAACTGATTTTTATTTGATTCTCATCGATTCCCATTTTATCAGCTTTTGGCCCGTCGTGCTTGTTTCCTTCATCAAATTCGTGTCTATCTCACTTTGTGCTTGGATTCGTAACTCGTTTCATCTGTCAAATCTATCTAGCCTCAAAAGGTGAGCAATCACTCACGATTAACGTTCTTTTATTATTTAAATTTGATTTCAATTGAAATAGCAATTGAAATATGCTGCTGTAGTTATTTACATGGTTATTACTATTATTTGTAACTGTTCACCTGTGACATCTGACACCCGTATCTGTTATTTATACTGATGATATATGCCTGTTGTTATATTTTTAGTATCTGTTATCACTCTGCAAGTCCCCTGTTAGTATAGAATTCACTATGGGTTGAAATGATACATACCCGAACGGACTTTAGAATAGGAGAAAATCGTTATGGGTTGAAATGATAAACCCAAGCGATTTTCATTTGAATTGAAATTGGGATTACGGGTCGAAATGATATCTACCCGTATATATTTAAATTTCGGATTGAAATGATAAATATCCGTATCACTTAACCATATGATGTATATATACAGGCACCGTTGGTCCATATATATAAATATTTTGAAAATGAATTTTATGGTTTTGGAAGGAAATATATGGTTTTAATAAATGTTGAGCCTTAAATTATTTAATTTAAATTAGGATGGATTTAATACTTATGAGATGTTTAAGTATAAAAATTATATTTTCAAAATAGATTTTTGGTAACAATTTGAATAAGTTAAGGGTGGAAAGATAATTTATTAATTAAACCAATTTGAAACTTATTGAAATTGAGATTTAAGATATGATTTATAACTTGGGTTTTATTTAAATAATTTAAAGAATAATTCTTGCTTAAATAAATTTAAGAAAATATTTAGTAAAAATGAAATGTAAGGCTAGTTAGATGATATTGAGTTATTAAGTGAATATTCCCTGATTAAATAATAATGAAGTTAAATCAAGAGCTATATGAAACTGTTAAATCTAACTTTGGAAAATGTTGAGTATTAAAGCTTTGAAATATATTGAAAAATAAATGGTATATTTAGAACTGAATTAAATTGATGAATTGAGCTTTGAATAAATTTGAATCTGGAATTTGAAGTTGATTTGAATCGATTTGCCAGACTTGAGGAAATTAAATACTTTGATTTTAAATTATTTAACCTATATATATATACTATTTTGGAAAATAGATATATTTGAAATGAAATGATATTTTGGTTTTGAAGTATAAATTAATTTGGAATGACCACGGTGTTATAGTGTATATTTCCACCTCGTAGATAGTTCTGAAGATCCTTAGAGGATGGTTATCCCAAACATCCTTTAAGTTACTTGTATTTCAGTTGGTATTTCACTTGAGTTGGATTTATTGATATAAGAATGTTAATCCTGACTCGAGTGTTTTGTGTTTTGCTTTACGCTCGGGTCAGACCGAGTGATATAGCATTTGAGACTCACCTTTGGAGTTTGGAGCTTCCTTTGGAGATCCAACTTTTGATTCAGCTTCCAGCTTTCCAGTTGATTCGTTCACAGAAGTCATCTGTTTGGATTGGAGACTTCACTGTATTTGAGATATTCTGTTGTATTTTATTTCTAACTCTGATGTTTATATAGTAGCTTCATGTACTACTATTTTATCTATTCCGCTGCGTATTATTGTATTACTCTGTGTCTGTGATTCTGTGATTGATTTATTTACTGTATATTCTGGGTTTTGCCAAATTTAAATTAACAATCTGATATTTTGAATTATTCAAGTCCGACATGTGTGGATTTATTGTCGATTTGAATGGTCAAAAATAGCGGGTCGTTACAGTTGGTATCAGAGCTTTGGCTCTAGGCAAAACTTAGCATATATTGTAAATTTATTTACAGAATCGCTTTCGTTCGAGTTTAATCTCTTCCTTTTGACTCGATTTCCTTTGAACTTTGGAACGTTCCCTACGGTTTCAAAATTCATACTTGTCTCTCTATTGGTATTATTTTGATTCTGGAGTATCCTATAACTCCACTTCGAATGATCTCTATAAGAATAGGCGATCCCACCGATATTTGAATGTTTTGTAAATGGGTGAAACTTCTTTACAATAGGCATTGATTCACCGGAGATTTATATATCCCTCGGTTTTGATGTTGCCATCTCTTGTTATGCCGAATTCTATCTCTGGCGATCGAATGTCGATTTGCCTTGGATTTCCGCATCGATAATATTCTTGAAGTCACGGTTGACCCGATTAAGGTCGTCCGCGATTTATATAAGTGTATCCATCTACTGTTGTGTAATTAATTATCTCATCTTCGTTCGAGCTTACCTTCGAATCAGAATTTTATTTGATTAGAGTCTCCTTAATCTGAATCTCTGTCTTTGTTTTGAAATCCATTCTTAAATCATCCTTTGAAAATCGGGTTTATTGGTATCTTAGAAATTGTTTTCTAAACCGAAATTATTATTTTGATAAGTATGATTATATTCTATATATAAAAGTGAAATGTTTTCGATAAAGATTTAGTACCTTTTTTAAAATAAGAATTTGAGGTTTCGAAAGGATTTGCAATTTTGAAAAATTATATAAGAAATTTGATTTATCAAAAAAAAAATGATTTATGACCGAAGGATTTTAAAATTTGAAATTCGAAGATTGAACTCCGGTATTTTGAAATTGGTTTTAAGATTTTGAAATATAGAATAATAATATGATTTAAAAGTATTTTCCGAATAAGAAATGTTTCAAATGATTTTAATGAGTTTCGAATAATTTCAAAGAAATTTCAAAAGAAGTTTGAGAAAATAGAAGTCCAGAACTCACTTATGTCGCTGGAAAATAATTTCGGTGATGAGTGCACGCATCATCGACGTTGATTTTCGATTTTCATAGTGGGGGAGAGGCCACTTTAATAGCATTGCTACGCGAGTGATTTTGCGAAACCGATTTTGATTTAAAATTCCAAAGTATAATTTGATATTCGAAAGATATATGTATATATATATACTTGAAATGATTTGAAGTAAGCCGGTGTTCAGTCCTCGTGTTTCGAATTTGATATAAGCCTATCTTTTGAAAATTGACTTACTGATTTGTTGTTGATATCCAACTCCTGAATTTGAAAATGATTTCTTCAACTATTTTGAAGGTTCGAGCACTTCCAAATCAAGGTTAACTTTTCAAAGCTAAGAAATTTTGAAAAGTATTTTGATAAAGTATATAAATTTGTTTTGAATGTTTAAGTATGAAGTAATATGATTTAAATAAGTTGAAACTGTTTTGTTAAGTAAATGAATAAGGCAAATTTTAAATTTTTCTAATATGAAATTTAGATTTGAAATGTTTGAAAAGAATTTGGTCTTCAAAATATTTTGAATAAAGTTTAGTTAAATGATTTAACTTAGTAACATCTTTATGAAACTATATATTTAACAAGTTGGAATAAATATATAAGTTAAACGTATGCTGTTTTATTCGCATAATCAAATTGATCCAAGTTTGAGTACACAAGTTCGAGGTGAATTACACCATTTCGTGTTAGGATTTTTCATTCGATTCTTGATGGCGAATATTTGATATGGATTTTGGGCTTGATTCTAGAATTCTCTATCATAGTATATGGCTATGCAAGGAGGCTGATGACTTCTAGTCGAGAAACCATATCGAAGTCCGCATTAGGGAAGTCGAATGGACAATACTAGTTCGAAAGCAAACTTGTGTGATCGAGCGAGCGATCAAATGTGATTTTACGAAAAAAATGACGTATGTACCTCTTATATTCTAATATCATTGATATATTTTGACGCTGAAATTGAAAGCTGTCGGGTTAGAATATCTTTGCTTACTAAAAGAAAATTTCCAATTTAAATTACAAAGATATATAACCCATAAAAGCAAAGATATTCAATTCCATATGGCTCTTCATACAGCGAAATTTATTTTGAAAATTTGATCCTTATATAAGATGGACCTTACGTAAGTATAAGATGATTTTGAAAACATTTGATTTTGGAAATGAATTGGTTGACTTAAATTATTGATTTGGAAATTTGGATTTATTTTCTAAATCTATTATTTTGGAAACTTTGAAACTAAAGATGATTAATTTGAGAAGAAATAATTTGGTGAAATTGTATATGATTTTGAAATTAAACTAATATTGAAACAAATTGAAATTTGAGAACCTTATGTTACTAAACACTTGATTTGGGAGTTGTCGAACTTATATAAAATTGATTTGTATGAGTATGAAATTGATTCAAAAACTATAGATTTGAAAAGGTACTCAATTTGAAAGTGAAATCTTATATAATTGAAGTCTATATAAGTATGATTTGATATACTATTGATTTTGGAAAGTATTTGATTTGAAATTTTAAATCTTATATATAATGGATTTTATATAAGTACGATATTTGAAAGAGATTTGAAAAAGGTACTATATGATACATATTTTCGAAGTAAAGATATGGAAAGTGCCTTCTGCTTGATATCCGATTTGTGGCCACATCTTGGATTCATTCTATCGATATTATTCTCTCTGATTTTTGGTTTTCCGGATATGATACTCGAGTGTCCTTCGAATTCCATGGCGTTACCCATGGTCTTACGAACTCGACTGCATAGCGTAATTCGTAAGGCAGTGATTGCTTAAAGGGTACGGATGTTTCCTGGGGGATCCAGGCGTAACCATTGTGTATCTGCGATCTATGGTCGTGTTAGTGGCGTAATCCGCAAGGCAGAGATTGCTTACGGGGTATGGATGTTTCCTGGGGGATCCAGGCGTAACCATTTTTATGTATCCTGCGGTCCACAGTTTTGTTGCATGGCGAAATTCGCAAGGCAGTGAATGCTTAAAGGGTACGGATGTTTCCTGGGGGACCCAGGCGTAACCATTGTGTATCTGCGATCCATGATTTGATTCGTTTTTGATTGGATTGTACTTTCCATATCTATTTTTAAAAGTTTTCCAGTATTTTCACTGGGTGTTGAAACAAGTCTACTAAGTACCTGGAGAATTCTAGTTTTGCGCCTGATCAACGCACTACCAGAGTCTACAGGAACAAGGATAAACTTGTTGAAACATCGAGTTATAAAAGTATTTTCGAAAGAAAATTTGTTTCGTTATGAAGGTATTTTATAATAAAAGTATTTCCAACAAAGAAAATTTTGTATAAATATTTGGAATCAAAACCCTTATGGTTCTAAATTAACTATTCAAGCCCGATGCTATTATTTCGAATCTACCTTATCTGCTCAGCTTTATTTATTCACCTATATTCTGTTTTCCAAATCCTCCTTCTTTTCCTTGTTGACTATATCCTTTAAAACATTGTTTAATTATAGACTACATGGTTTAATAGAAATTTTAGTGTTATAAATATTTTTGAGGTTAATAATTAAATAAAACAGATTTAAAGTAAATGTTTATTGATTTATTAATAATATTTGAAAAGTATCTTGAGATAAAAAATTTAATAAATTTATGAATTATGGATTTAATGTTTTCAAATAGCTTCGTTGTAAATATAAGTAATGATGTAAATAATTGTTTTCAAATATTTTTCATATTTATAAAGATGTTATTTAAACATAAATGGCATTTATAAAGGAAGCAAGAATTTGCAAATGGGTTTTAAAGTATTAAAGATAATTGATTTGCCATTGAAGTTTCAAATGAATATTTCAAGTAAAATTTATATATAGTTTAAAATTAATTGTTTAATCTTAACCTTCAATCTATTTTTCTTTCTGGTTGTTTCTGTTCTCCTACCTCCTTTCTTTTCGGGGACGAAAAGTTTTGAGTGGGGGAGAGTGTAACGACCCGTAAATTTTAATAATTTTTATGACGTAATTAATTGAAATTTTGTGAAATTTTAATCAATAAAATTTGAAAATAAAAATTTACTATTTGGAATACGTCTATTTTAATATAGCAACCAGTAAATTTTCATCTGATAATATTGAAGTTTATTTTCCTGTGAAATTTCATTTCAAATCAAACCGGTTAATAACAGTGAATTTAAAAGTTTTCCGAAACCAAAATATGTCAACAGGAGAAAATTTATTCAGATCATTCTGAATCAAACTGCGAAATTCGTTTTTCCAAATTTGGATTTCTATTGCTCCGTTTATCTTAATTCTGGCAAAATAGCAGCATTTTCGGTACCGATTATCGACTTTTGATCGGATTATCGTACCACTGATATCTGTGTACCGGTTCGATCGTCTCATCGTGCTGATCTCAGCGGTATATTTATTTTGTATTTTGAGGTCCGGTGCGCAACAGAAGTGATATAGACTGTTCGTTGTAACGGTACCACAAATCGTGACCTTTTGATTTTCCTTTGGTTTCAAGCTTGAAACGGCAGCCCAAACCTTAATAATTTGCTATAACTTTTCTACTGAATCAAAGCTAACGTTGATATTGCATTTATTCCTTTTTATTATATACATATTTGCATAACAGCTGTAGCCGGTTCACTTCTTTCTCTGTTAAATCTTAGAACTCCTTTTCAAAGGAATACTTTATTATGAAATAAAACCTTCTTTATTTCCTGAAGCCTCCACTTCAAAATCGTGCCCTTCTTCCACTTCCTCTCGGCCATGGCCGATTCACCTCTTCTATATATATGAGTAAACTCGCCTTGGAAGCCGCTCATCCTCGTGCTCTTCATCCAGCCCACCTTGCCGCCGACGCCTCCTCCCCATGCCAGATCCAGCACCGTCCCGTGACCCAGCTACCCGAAACCATGGCGAAACCATCGACCACGTCACCTGCAACCACGCTCTCTCTTCTTTGCTCGCCCAAACCACCTCCACACTACGAACCCACCCAAGCCGAGACCTGCTCCTTCTTTCTTTTTCTACTTCGGTCGAAGCTTCCTCCACTCTCGTCAACCTACCTTTCCCTGTCACCGCTTCCGAGCACTGTCCACCATCAACCTATGACCCAGTGCACCGCAGCCCCTACTATTTATATTTAGGTAATATCATTTTTTATTTATATATTGTATGTATATGTTAAGTTGTTCCGATTGTTTCAAGTCTGCATATCTCTGGAATCAAGGCTGCGTTACAAAAAAGTGTGTTGATTTTAGTATTTTATGTATGTCATAATAATATTTATAAATAAGTATATGATCTGTGTGTATATAAGGGCATTTGGTTGTATATATATATAATTTTCAAGTGTGTATAGTTTATATAAATATTAGTTATACTGATTTATATTCTGTTTTTATATATATGCAGTAATATATAGATGTTACCATATATATGTTTAGTTAGTATTCTATAATTTATTATAAAGTTGTATACATAGTTCATCCATTTATAGTTCATATATATATTATATAGTACTATTCATTTAACATGGTCGCAGTCATTACTTTTGCAAGCCTTCTGTCTGATTTATACAGACATTGTTTAACAATGTTGCTTTACGTGTTGCTTTTGAAATTTTAATACATATTTTATTGTGGGGTTCGAAAGTTAATATATCTCAGTTTACAGATGTTTACACATATATCTTATAAGTAGATTTTATAATATAATATTTTATCAAGTATGTGTTTATTAAATTTGATTTTTCTTTTACTCTACATATATAGGTTCTGATATATATGTAATTAAATGTTACTGCATAAGTTGAACATCCTGCACATGTTTGTATAATTGTTTATGAACATAAACTCCATACGTCTGTTTACTATATGATTACATATGTGTAAGTGTGGTAGTATTTTCAGGATATAATTTTTATATAATAGCCGGGAGTCTGGTATGTTATAAAGTTAAAGTATGTTTATATTAATTTTTTAGGTATGTAGGATAGTTTAAGTTTTCGCATACATGTGCTGTTAGAAATTTTTTATAAGTAAAGCTATCTATTAGTTAAAATATATAGTTACCTAAATATACTATTCTTCCAACTCTTTTTCTTCCACCAGACAATGTTCCCTAACAATATTTAGTTTGGGAAAAATTTATAAGTCCAGTTGCTATCTTTTTTTTTTTGTTTACAGGCTATACATATAGGCATATGGGTTTGTATAAGTTTACTTGTCTGCATATAAATTTATATACAAATGTGTATGTATCTGTTAGCTTTCAAATTTATATACCGTTGATTTTTAATATCTGAGTTTAAGGATAATGGTTTTAAAATCTTTATATTATTTAATAGTTGTCTTAACTACAATACTGGATATATATATATAATGTATGTACCCTCGGTTATATCAAAACTGATTTTTATTTGATTCTCATCGATTCCCATTTTATCAGCTTTTGGCCCGTCGTGCTTGTTTCCTTCATCAAATTCGTGTCTATCTCACTTTGTGCTTGGATTCGTAACTCGTTTCATCTATCAAATCTATCTAGCCTCGAAAGGTGAGCAATCACTCACGATTAACGTTCTTTTATTATTTAAATTTGATTTCAATTGAAATAGCAATTGAAATATGCTACTGTAGTTATTTACATGGTTATTACTATTATTTGTAACTGTTCACCTGTGACATCTGACACCAGTACCTAGTAGTATATGCCTGTTATTACTATTATTTGTAACTGTTCACCTGTGACATCTGACACCCGTATCTGTTATTTATACTGATGATATATGCCTGTTGTTATATTTTTAGTATCTGTTATCACTCTGCAAGTCCCCTGTTAGTATAGAATTCACTATGGGTTGAAATGATACATACCCGAACGGACTTTAGAATAGGAGAAAATCGTTATGGGTTGAAATGATAAACCCAAGCGATTTTCATTTGAATTGAAATTGGGATTACGGGTCGAAATGATATCTACCCGTATATATTTAAATTTCGGATTGAAATGATAAATATCCGTATCACTTAACCATATGATGTATATATACAGGCACCGTTGGTCCATATATATAAATATTTTGAAAATGAATTTTATGGTTTTGGAAGGAAATATATGGTTTTAATAAATGTTGAGCCTTAAATTATTTAATTTAAATTAGGATGGATTTAATACTTATGAGATGTTTAAGTATAAAAATTATATTTTCAAAATAGATTTTTGGTAACAATTTGAATAAGTTAAGGGTGGAAAGATAATTTATTAATTAAACCAATTTGAAACTTATTGAAATTGAGATTTAAGATATGATTTATAACTTGGGTTTTATTTAAATAATTTAATGAATAATTCTTGCTTAAATAAATTTAAGAAAATATTTAGTAAAAATGAAATGTAAGGCTAGTTAGATGATATTGAGTTATTAAGTGAATATTCCCTGATTAAATAATAATGAAGTTAAATCAAGAGCTATATGAAACTGTTAAATCTAACTTTGGAAAATGTTGAGTATTAAAGCTTTGAAATATATTGAAAAATAAATGGTATATTTAGAACTGAATTAAATTGATGAATTGAGCTTTGAATAAATTTGAATCTGGAATTTGAAGTTGATTTGAATCGATTTGCCAGACTTGAGGAAATTAAATACTTTGATTTTAAATTATTTAACCTATATATATATACTATTTTGGAAAATAGATATATTTGAAATGAAATGATATTTTGGTTTTGAAGTATAAATTAATTTGGAATGACCACGGTGTTATAGTGTATATTTCCACCTCGTAGATAGTTCTGAAGATCCTTAGAGGATGGTTATCCCAAACATCCTTTAAGTTACTTGTATTTCAGTTGGTATTTCACTTGAGTTGGATTTATTGATATAAGAATGTTAATCCTGACTCGAGTGTTTTGTGTTTTGCTTTACGCTCGGGTCAGACCGAGTGATACAGCATTTGAGACTCACCTTTGGAGTTTGGAGCTTCCTTTGGAGATCCAACTTTTGATTCAGCTTCCAGCTTTCCAGTTGATTCGTTCACAGAAGTCATCTGTTTGGATTGGAGACTTCACTGTATTTGAGATATTCTGTTGTATTTTATTTCTAACTCTGATGTTTATATAGTTGCTTCATGAACTACTATTTTTTCTATTCCGCTGCATATTATTGTATTACTCTGTGTCTGTGATTCTGTGATTGATTTATTTACTGTATATTCTGGGTTTTGCCAAATTTAAATTAACAATCTGATATTTTGAATTATTCAAGTCCGACATGTGTGGATTTATTGTCGATTTGAATGGTCAAAAATAGCGGGTCGTTACATCTTTCCAGAGACTACATATATAAATATGGCACATACATTCAAGCATACAATTCAGTCTTAATCAAACAATCATCCATACCAAACAGGAAAATAACCAATATGAGTTACATCATTTATTCAGTCCTCATATTTCAATTCTGGGAAAAACTCTAGTTTTCTCATCATCTCAAATATTATTCCCTTGGTATATTTATCTATCCTGGTCTCATTTGCAATATTTATGAATCAATGGACACACTGTAATGAACTAATTCACTCCATTACACAAAGATCTCAGGACTTAAACAAGCCATGTGTCAACTTGTGTTACTCAAGAACACAAGTCATTCCTGCAGTGTTCTTGACCCCAATTTCCTAATCAGGTTTTAATTTAATAATAACTCTTTTGATTTTTCATGACTAAACCATTCAGTGATCCATTTCACTAACTAAAAACATCCATATCATGGCATCTCATATTATTCATAACCATACAGAGACAAGCAAGCAAACAACCATTGGTGACCAAATAAATAAGGTTCTGTATGTATATGTATACATTCTGGTATTTTTAAAAGGGTATAGGCAACTAACATTGGCTTATGGCTTTTGAGAGAGTTTTTCCTTTTGCAAACATTTGTGCTTGAGTTAAACTCAGAATGACCTGGTTTCACTGAATCACAAAATTTTGTTTGCTATGCATATGAACATATATATATATATATATTCATTGAATCAGGAGTATCAGCACATAGGCAACCCTATTGCACCCCTAATTCCTTTTTGTCTCAAGCCTCAGCACTTATACATGAGTATATTGCAGCTCAACATTATTTACATCTTTCTGGGTTGAGCCAAAACCAATACTACTTGCCTATTTTCAACATTTTATTTTCTGGGTATTGGTTTATGTTCCTAAACATTAACATATCAGAGATCTGGATTTATAAAACATATATGTATACTAACTACACATAAAACTTTCTCATAAATAAACAAGTAAAACAACCAAAGAGGATCAACACATTTTCAGATTTAAATTCACAGATAAGCATTCATATATGAAAATACTCTTTTAAGAAAATTACTTATAACTGGCTGCCTACATTAGGACTTATTGCCTTAGGTTTTTGAGTGAGTTTTCTCACCTAGCTCTCTTCTTTGCTTCCTTAATTAATTGATGAACTTCTGCCTTTAGCCTCAAGCTCTCTTCCTTCCCATGTCTTATGATTTCTATGGTGTTGTTTTTTTTTCTTTTTTTTTCAAAGTTCTTTTCTGAGAAGGAGAGGAGGCTGCTGCATATACATGTATATATACAGGGTCTTCCTTAGGGTTTTGGGTATTGGCTAAAGCCATTTTTGCCCACCAGAAAAATCATGTTATCTGTATTTTTCTTGAACCCAAAATTCTACCCTTCCCGGCTTAATTTAGGTGAAGAGAAAAGTTGTAACGACCCGCCACTCATTCCACAGAATGACGCATCATTAATAAGAAAGAAAGAGGTGAGAAAGTAGAAAAGAAGAGAAGAAAGAAAGAACAACAACAGAATCTCAACAGCGGAACGAATAAATTATATTAATAACAAAAGTATTACATAATATACAACGACTATCAGAGTTACACAGATTATACAACACATACTAGACAGTTATAAACATCTGTCTAGTTATTACAACTCAACACAAAACTCTATTCAGAGATTAACACAGCGGAACTACTATCTATATCTACAACGCCGAAGCCTCCTGCTCCATTGCTCCTCCAGATAACTCGTCAAAGCTAACCTGAATCCCTTGGCTACTCGTAAAAATTTGAGTACCCAAGAGTTTATAAAACAGAAATAAACAACTTGGGTCAGACATGGGTCTGGTGTGAGTAACAGGTTAAACTTGTTTAACTTCAAAAACCATTTCGAAAGAAAAGGTATCACGTAAGACTCCCCACAAATAAACATGGGTAAGTTTTTACCTTACGCTAACCAAAACATTTGATAGGAAATTCGATTGTATTATAATAGGTCTAGGGTTTTCAAGTAAAATACAGAAATAGCTGGAATGCTTACATCTCACGTTCCAACATAGTTGGGCACAACTAATACGTACGGCACTTATTGGATTTTGGATTCCATACAATGGCAGGGCTACCGGGGTACCGCCCGTCACAGTACGTGGCCTAGATCACCGTACCGAGGATCACTCCCAATCCCCTGCAACACAAGGCCGGAACATCCCTTACTGGATAATTCCCGCACAAGATATCCCAGCAGTTGTTGCAATTCAACTGCCCACTCAATCGAATAATAAGAAGGGACCTCTAGACAGGGATAATCTTGTCCTACTTGGGTGCTACCCACTAACCTTGCTGCACCTCCCCTGTTTTAGCCATTCTCGGTTTGATAAGGCTTGAGGCTACGATTACCTTTAATCAGGACATCACTTAGAATGCTCATCGTCCACCTGACGATGTTCTGGAAGCATTCAATCCATACAAGTTCGTTCCGGGTTCGAACGAAACCGAAGGCATTATCTCGTTACACTCGTTTTGGAATCACCCTCAGAGTTAACGACAATAACCCTTGCACTCTGAATCTTAATCTTCACTTGAGATTCACGACCTATCGTTAATTTGGATCGATGTGGTATTCGGGTCTCCAGACCTGGAAATCCGGTATACGGAAATCCGATCCCGGTCTCATCGAAATCCAAAACGTATCTTTTAAGGCCAAGTTGTTTAAAGGTTTAAACAATTCAATTCAATTTAATACTTGAATTCACATAGCATTAACATAGATAAATATCACACGTTTATCACAGATATATCATAGTATATCATCCAATAGATATCAACCAAATCAGACATTCTACTCAACCATCATTCATAAGCAACCATTTATTAATCTCTATTATAATCAATTTAATCAATTTAAATTAAATTAATTACTTAAGAATTAATTCCTAACCTTGCTTAATCAATCATTAATTAATTACTTATCCATTTAATTAATTAATCATTAAATATTAATCACTCTTGATTAATTATTCATTAATTACATAAAGTAATTATCCTTTAATAAATTTCACAAATTAATTATTCTTAACCACTTATAGTAATTAACCTTTAATTACTTCATTTATTAATTAACTATAATTAATTACATTACTCCTTAATTAATTACATTAATTAATCACTCAGTTATTAATTATTCCTTAATTAATCAATTCTTAATTACATCATTAATTATATTAATTAATGATCCTTAATTATATTTTATCATTACTTAATTACATTAAGTAATTAATCTTTAATTAAACCATAACTTATTAATCACTATTGATTAATCACATTCAGTAATTAACTAACCTTAATTACTTCTTAAAATAAATTAATTATTCCTTAATTAATTTCTTAATTAATCCCTTGATTAACTTCCATTAAGTAATTAACTACCCTTAATTACTTTATTAATTACATCAGTAATTATCCATTAATTACTTTCCTAAGTAATTATACCTCCTTAAATTACATTAAGTAATTATACAAATCATTAAATGATTATCTTAAATTAATTAAACTAAATTAATTAACTTAACTTATCAATTTAAACTCAATTAATTACAATGAGTAATTAATTTCTTAATTACTTCCATTAAGTAATTTTATTAATTTCACAAATGATTATCCTTTAAATTAATTAAACTTAATTAATTATCAAAATTAATCACATTAATTAATTATCCTTAGTTAATGATCTACATTAACTATTAATTATTTTAATTACCTTTCTAAAATTATTAAACATTAATTAACCATTATTAATTACAACTTAATTAATCCTAATTATCAATAAATTAATCTCTAATTACTTAATTAATTAAGTACTTAACTATAACTTAATTAAACCTTAATTACTTGATTAATTTATTCCTAACCATTAACTTATAAAATTAATGATCCTTAATTCAAATTAATTAACCTTTAAATTAATTTAATTAATCCTTCATCAATAAAGTTTTAAACCCTTAATTACTAATTTATTAACCCAAGTCATAAATTAATTAAATTGATTAATTATTGTTAATTACCTTAATAATTTATTTTATCCCATATCATTAAATCTTAATTATCTTTAACATAACACTTTATTCCTATTAATGATTAAAATATCATTAATAAAGCATTTAAACCAAATTACCTTTAAATTTACATTTAAATTTCATTTTAATTTAAGATTTAAAATGAAGACAAGTTTAACTTTAACAAAGTTATAAAACTATTTAAATCCTTTTTAATGTTGTTAAATCAATTCAAAATTCAAATACTTTATCTTATTTAAAAACTGAGATTTTAACTTAAACTCCAGATTTAAAAACTAAACTTATTTAAACTTTACTTTTAGATTTAAACATCAGTTTTAAGTTTTATTTTAAAATTTAAAAACTGAAAAACAGGTCTCTGTTAAAACCTGTTATACAATTCTACTCGAGCCATACCTTCATTTACTCGTCAGTTCCTTCGAGTCTTCCACCACAAATCACGAATACATACCCGAGCACAATACTTCTTCTCCACTTAAACAAAACCAGATACACGTTCGATCACCGTGCACATGCACAATCAACTGCGGCAGCTCCGATCACCTTCGCTACCACCAGCAAGTCGTTGACGACCTTCTTTCTCGATCCGACCTCCCAGAATATTTATTCAAGCTCGAAATCAAATTCGAGCACTCGAGCATCCCCCTGAAACCAAAACAAAGCCTGGAAACTTCTCGAATTCACGATGCCGATCACCAGCGCACCTGAGCCTCCTGCCACAACTTCGCCAACACTCATGCTATCGATTCTCAAAGATTGGTTGAACTCGAACAACCAGAGTTGCCGTGATGATCGATTTCCTAACCTAGTTAAAACTAGGGTTCTAAACCAAAAATCCACAACTGCTATCCCCTCGATGAAATATATCACCATCAAATATTTTTCCCATCAACTACATTCATTCCTCCATCATTACCCAAAGTCCCGACCTCTTCTAACACTTGGATTACCAGAAAATCTCAGATTTTCATTTCCAGTTCAATCTAGAACTACAGCTTCAATCCTAAATTAAAAACTATGATTTTAGTTTTAAAAATCTTGTTTTAGGATAAGAATTCAGTTTACATTCCTGAATTTAGAAATTAAGATGTTTTGAATTTTTACCTAAATTAAGTTACTCAGTTTTTTCCTTGATTTCCAGAGATATTACCAATTTATTTTAACCTAAATAAATTTTTAAACTAAAACTTATGATGAAACAACAAGTTTCATTTGAAACTTAAGTTTTAAACAGAGACTAAATCAAAGGGTTTTGGACTTAAATCAAAACAAGAACTTAAATCTGGGAACAGAGAAGTTTCAGATATTCAAATGTGTACATCATATATCAGGAATTCAACAACATACATACACCAACATACTTATAAATATACACAATGCAATATTTATCACAGCAGTAACATGCAACCAAATACTTAAGTTTTGAAAGTAAAAGTTACTTATCAATTTTAGAATGAAGACAGAGCTTCCAGATTCTTTTGCAAGCAGTACTTATAAACAACATGCACATCAGACATTCACTTAGCAATACATATTTAAATTCAGCCATATAAGCATGCAACCAATTATGATTTAAATTTTAAAAGTTACTCACTTGTTTTGTTTTTGAAATAGCTTTTAAATCTTTAAAACTTGAGTGCCCCTGCTTTTGATTTGAAAACTTGAACTGAATTGCTTTTGATTCAAAACTTCAAGTTGCTTCTCTTATTTTTCTTAAAACTTCAGTCTTGATCTTACTGCAATTGCTTTGCTTTTAGATTCTACAATTTGCATGCATGCTGGAGTTTGATTCCAGGTTTGAAAAGAAATTGCTTGCTGAGGACTTTGATTTGGAATTGTATTACAGGTTTGAAGAAGATGCAGGTAAATGATTTTAGTTCAGGCTTGTACTTTTGAAAATGAGTTTGCAGGCTTGGGTTTTTAATTTCGAAAATGGTTAACAGGTTTCTGGTTGAAGATGATTTCAGATTTAAAGGCTTTTGAACTTGAAAATGGTTTATAGGATGATTTAGTTTGAGAAGTATTGATTTTCTGGTTTGCTTTAGAAGTGGGAAATGCATTTCAGATTTTCTGAAATGAAGATTAGAAAAGGAAATAGGAAAGAAGAAAAATGTTTTATATATAGGCTGAATTTATTTAAAAATAAAAATAAAGGAAAAACAAGGTTAAATGACACTTGTCTCATTTCATTTTAATTATCTAACACTTGTAATATGGAGGCCTTAAATTAATAACACATGTTAATTTAGGGTGTTAAGAGGCTTACACATGTAATTTAAGTATTTCATTTAAATTTTAATTTAAATTATTTACAAAAGCTTTTAAACCTTAATTTATTATTTCTTATGTATAAATAAATGAATTTCTTCATTTTCTTTTATAGAAAAATAAAACAAAACAAATTGTAAATAAAAGCCTATTCAAATACTTTAAGTATTTATTCTTTTAAATTTCACAACATCAAATTCAAATTCAAATTTAAATTAAATTAAAACTCCAATTAAAAATCAAGTTATATATATATATGCATATATAATTACCATTTAAAATAACAATTCTATTTTATCAAAGTCTATTCATATTTATAAAAACAAAGTATTATAATTATTATTTGAAAATATCAAATTTGACTATTTTAAATAATTTATAAAGGAGATTATAAATTACTTCTATTTTAAAATCATATATATCAAGTAAAGAAATAAAACAAATCTTTTATTCAAATTTGAACTTAAGCTAAAAATCTATTTTAACAATTAAACATTTATAATATGTATTTTAAACTATATAGTTATTTATTAAATGTCTTTGGAAAGCTTAATATTAATTTAAATCATAATTTCCAAATTACCAAATATTTGAAAACATAATTTCATTTGTTAAATTCAAACCAACTCATCTATTTACAATATATACAATTATACATATATATTATAAATAGAAAATATTTTATTAAACTTTTAAAAGATAAATCACTAATTAAATATTTATTTAATTAGATAATTAAATTAATTCAATTTATTACAAAGATCATCAAATCAATTTAATTTTTAAATATAGATTATTAAATTGATATTGTCCAAATTCCCGGGATATCACATTCCTTCCCCCTTAAAATAATTTCGTCCCCGAAATTTAAACAAAGGTAATTTAATAATCTATTCAAATCACAAGCATATACTATCATCCATATGCTAACAACCATAGCAACCAATCATCCAAACAAACAATTTTAATTATCCAGAAGAAAAAAAATTATGGATAAAATTTTCTCGAGTTTCCCCAAGTATATATATACCGGGACACTCGCTCTACAAACAATCTAAACTACGAAGCTACAGGGTTTCTACTCATCTAGATCTACAGAACTAGACAGGATATCAGACTACAGACGAGTCTGACTCAACAACCAAGTATACCAACTCTACTCCTCAAACATCAGAAGACTGAACTTACTTCTCTTATCCGGAAAAGACAACAGATACACTCCCAAACTGCTTCTGCTGCACAACTCTGATCTGAAGTAGATAAGAATGCTGATGAAGAACACAAGCACAGACTGGATAACTTATCCCAGAAAAATGATTCAACAGATCCAAAAAGAAAACTCAGATACTCCATCAAATCCTGAACTGCTTCATCAAACTCTAACTCTAGGAAACATCCTTCAACTAGGCTGAACCCCCGGTACCACTCCTGGAATCCTGTCGATAAGAAAACTCATCTCCAGATGCGGACAACTTCTGACTTCCCTGAAGACATCCATAAAATCTTCAATAACTCAAAGATCACTCAAACTATCGCAAGTCACTTTTGCGATCAACCCAGTCCAGTATCCAAAGATACTATTCTCTCTTAACAAATCAGAATAGCTTACACTTATCTATCCAATTCATCGAAGAAATGGATTCCACTTTACTGCTTCTGAACTCCATTTCAGAAAAACTGCTCAGCCAGAAAACTTCCTGCTAATACACAAAACACTCCGAACTGCACTGCTGCCACAGATGCCAAGGACTTCCTAATCCAAAGCTCTTCGAGAAACTCGAACCTCAAACAGAGACGCTATGCTGAACTTATCCAACTGCACTTCAAAGATAAACTCCGAACCTTAACAGTTTCCTTCGGAGATCGATGAAATCCTTTACCACAGCAAAGCTTACTCGAGACGGTATTTGGGTCTACAGTCTCATCAGATACACTTCTAACTCCAAACATTCAAATTCCAATCAATGGTAGTCATGTTACACACAGCCTACCTCATCTACCCTTATAACTTAATTTGGAAAACCCGAACAGGTAATCCAACAATAGGTAGAATAAATATATATATAGTTATATAAAAATTACAAATACGCTCTCTCAAGATAGACGCCACTCCAGAGCCTAGGTATTCACTCAACCTAATGCTCTGATACCACTGTAACGACCCGCCACTCATTCCACAGAATGACGCATCATTAATAAGAAAGAAAGAGGTGAGAAAGTAGAAAAGAAGAGAAGAAAGAAAGAACAACAACAGAATCTCAACAGCGGAACGAATAAATTATATTAATAACAAAAGTATTACATAATATACAACGACTATCAGAGTTACACAGATTATACAACACATACTAGACAGTTATAAACATCTGTCTAGTTATTACAACTCAACACAAAACTCTATTCAGAGATTAACACAGCGGAACTACTATCTATATCTACAACGCCGAAGCCTCCTGCTCCATTGCTCCTCCAGATAACTCGTCAAAGCTAACCTGAATCCCTTGGCTACTCGTAAAAATTTGAGTACCCAAGAGTTTATAAAACAGAAATAAACAACTTGGGTCAGACATGGGTCTGGTGTGAGTAACAGGTTAAACTTGTTTAACTTCAAAAACCATTTTGAAAGAAAAGGTATCACGTAAGACCCCACAAATAAACATGGGTAAGTTTTTACCTTACGCTAACCAAAACATTTGATAGGAAATTCGATTGTATTATAATAGGTCTAGGGTTTTCAAGTAAAATACAGAAATAGCTGGAATGCTTACATCTCACGTTCCAACATAGTTGGGCACAACTAATACGTACGGCACTTATTGGATTTTGGATTCCATACAATGGCAGGGCTACCGGGGTACCGCCCGTCATAGTACGTGGCCTAGATCACCGTACCGAGGATCACTCCCAATCCCCTGCAACACAAGGCCGGAACATCCCTTACTGGATAATTCCCGCACAAGATATCCCAGCAGTTGTTGCAATTCAACTGCCCACTCAATCGAATAATAAGAAGGGACCTCTAGACAGGGATAATCTTGTCCTACTTGGGTGCTACCCACTAACCTTGCTGCACCTCCCCTGTTTTAGCCATTCTCGGTTTGATAAGGCTTGAGGCTACGATTACCTTTAATCAGGACATCACTTAGAATGCTCATCGTCCACCTGACGATGTTCTGGAAGCATTCAATCCATACAAGTTCGTTCCGGGTTCGAACGAAACCGAAGGCATTATCTCGTTACACTCGTTTTGGAATCACCCTCAGAGTTAACGACAATAACCCTTGCACTCTGAATCTTCATCTTCACTTGAGATTCACGACCTATCGTTAATTTGGATCGATGTGGTATTCGGGTCTCCAGACCTGGAAATCCGGTATACGGAAATCCGATCCCGGTCTCATCGAAATCCAAAACGTATCTTTTAAGGCCAAGTTGTTTAAAGGTTTAAACAATTCAATTCAATTTAATACTTGAATTCACATAGCATTAACATAGATAAATATCACACGTTTATCACAGATATATCATAGTATATCATCCAATAGATATCAACCAAATCAGACATTCTACTCAACCATCATTCATAAGCAACCATTTATTAATCTCTATTATAATCAATTTAATCAATTTAAATTAAATTAATTACTTAAGAATTAATTCCTAACCTTGCTTAATCAATCATTAATTAATTACTTATCCATTTAATTAATTAATCATTAAATATTAATCACTCTTGATTAATTATTCATTAATTACATAAAGTAATTATCCTTTAATAAATTTCACAAATTAATTATTCTTAACCACTTATAGTAATTAACCTTTAATTACTTCATTTATTAATTAACTATAATTAATTACATTACTCCTTAATTAATTACATTAATTAATCACTCAGTTATTAATTATTCCTTAATTAATCAATTCTTAATTACATCATTAATTATATTAATTAATGATCCTTAATTATATTTTATCATTACTTAATTACATTAAGTAATTAATCTTTAATTAAACCATAACTTATTAATCACTATTGATTAATCACATTCAGTAATTAACTAACCTTAATTACTTCTTAAAATAAATTAATTATTCCTTAATTAATTTCTTAATTAATCCCTTGATTAACTTCCATTAAGTAATTAACTACCCTTAATTACTTTATTAATTACATCAGTAATTATCCATTAATTACTTTCCTAAGTAATTATACCTCCTTAAATTACATTAAGTAATTATACAAATCATTAAATGATTATCTTAAATTAATTAAACTAAATTAATTAACTTAACTTATCAATTTAAACTCAATTAATTACAATGAGTAATTAATTTCTTAATTACTTCCATTAAGTAATTTTATTAATTTCACAAATGATTATCCTTTAAATTAATTAAACTTAATTAATTATCAAAATTAATCACATTAATTAATTATCCTTAGTTAATGATCTACATTAACTATTAATTATTTTAATTACCTTTCTAAAATTATTAAACATTAATTAACCATTATTAATTACAACTTAATTAATCCTAATTATCAATAAATTAATCTCTAATTACTTAATTAATTAAGTACTTAACTATAACTTAATTAAACCTTAATTACTTGATTAATTTATTCCTAACCATTAACTTATAAAATTAATGATCCTTAATTCAAATTAATTAACCTTTAAATTAATTTAATTAATCCTTCATCAATAAAGTTTTAAACCCTTAATTACTAATTTATTAACCCAAGTCATAAATTAATTAAATTGATTAATTATTGTTAATTACCTTAATAATTTATTTTATCCCATATCATTAAATCTTAATTATCTTTAAGATAACACTTTATTCCTATTAATGATTAAAATATCATTAATAAAGCATTTAAACCAAATTACCTTTAAATTTACATTTAAATTTCATTTTAATTTAAGATTTAAAATGAAGACAAGTTTAACTTTAACAAAGTTATAAAACTATTTAAATCCTTTTTAATGTTGTTAAATCAATTCAAAATTCAAATACTTTATCTTATTTAAAAACTGAGATTTTAACTTAAACTCCAGATTTAAAAACTAAACTTATTTAAACTTTACTTTTAGATTTAAACATCAGTTTTAAATTTTATTTTAAAATTTAAAAACTGAAAAACAGGTCTCTGTTAAAACCTGTTATACAATTCTACTCGAGCCATACCTTCATTTACTCGTCAGTTCCTTCGAGTCTTCCACCACAAATCACGAATACATACCCGAGCACAATACTTCTTCTCCACTTAAACAAAACCAGATACACGTTCGATCACCGTGCACATGCACAATCAACTGCGGCAGCTCCGATCACCTTCGCTACCACCAGCAAGTCGTTGACGACCTTCTTTCTCGATCCGACCTCCCAGAATATTTATTCAAGCTCGAAATCAAATTCGAGCACTCGAGCATCCCCCTGAAACCAAAACAAAGCCTGGAAACTTCTCGAATTCACGATGCCGATCACCAGCGCACCTGAGCCTCCTGCCACAACTTCGCCAACACTCATGCTATCGATTCTCAAAGATTGGTTGAACTCGAACAACCAGAGTTGCCGTGATGATCGATTTCCTAACCTAGTTAAAACTAGGGTTCTAAACCAAAAATCCACAACTACTATCCCCTCGATGAAATATATCACCATCAAATATTTTTCCCATCAACTACATTCATTCCTCCATCATTACCCAAAGTCCCGACCTCTTCTAACACTTGGATTACCAGAAAATCTCAGATTTTCATTTCCAGTTCAATCTAGAACTACAGCTTCAATCCTAAATTAAAAACTATGATTTTAGTTTTAAAAATCTTGTTTTAGGATAAGAATTCAGTTTACATTCCTGAATTTAGAAATTAAGATGTTTTGAATTTTTACCTAAATTAAGTTACTCAGTTTTTTCCTTGATTTCCAGAGATATTACCAATTTATTTTAACCTAAATAAATTTTTAAACTAAAACTTATGATGAAACAACAAGTTTCATTTGAAACTTAAGTTTTAAACAGAGACTAAATCAAAGGGTTTTGGACTTAAATCAAAACAAGAACTTAAATCTGGGAACAGAGAAGTTTCAGATATTCAAATGTGTACATCATATATCAGGAATTCAACAACATACATACACCAACATACTTATAAATATACACAATGCAATATTTATCACAGCAGTAACATGCAACCAAATACTTAAGTTTTGAAAGTAAAAGTTACTTATCAATTTTAGAATGAAGACAGAGCTTCCAGATTCTTTTGCAAGCAGTACTTATAAACAACATGCACATCAGACATTCACTTAGCAATACATATTTAAATTCAGCCATATAAGCATGCAACCAATTATGATTTAAATTTTAAAAGTTACTCACTTGTTTTGTTTTTGAAATAGCTTTTAAATCTTTAAAACTTGAGTGCCCCTGCTTTTGATTTGAAAACTTGAACTGAATTGCTTTTGATTCAAAACTTCAAGTTGCTTCTCTTATTTTTCTTAAAACTTCAGTCTTGATCTTACTGCAATTGCTTTGCTTTTAGATTCTACAATTTGCATGCATGCTGGAGTTTGATTCCAGGTTTGAAAAGAAATTGCTTGCTGAGGACTTTGATTTGGAATTGTATTACAGGTTTGAAGAAGATGCAGGTAAATGATTTTAGTTCAGGCTTGTACTTTTGAAAATGAGTTTGCAGGCTTGGGTTTTTAATTTCGAAAATGGTTAACAGGTTTCTGGTTGAAGATGATTTCAGATTTAAAGGCTTTTGAACTTGAAAATGGTTTATAGGATGATTTAGTTTGAGAAGTATTGATTTTCTGGTTTGCTTTAGAAGTGGGAAATGCATTTCAGATTTTCTGAAATGAAGATTAGAAAAGGAAATAGGAAAGAAGAAAAATGTTTTATATATAGGCTGAATTTATTTAAAAATAAAAATAAAGGAAAAACAAGGTTAAATGACACTTGTCTCATTTCATTTTAATTATCTAACACTTGTAATATGGAGGCCTTAAATTAATAACACATGTTAATTTAGGGTGTTAAGAGGCTTACACATGTAATTTAAGTATTTCATTTAAATTTTAATTTAAATTATTTACAAAAGCTTTTAAACCTTAATTTATTATTTCTTATGTATAAATAAATGAATTTCTTCATTTTCTTTTATAGAAAAATAAAACAAAACAAATTGTAAATAAAAGCCTATTCAAATACTTTAAGTATTTATTCTTTTAAATTTCACAACATCAAATTCAAATTCAAATTTAAATTAAATTAAAACTCCAATTAAAAATCAAGTTATATATATATATGCATATATAATTACCATTTAAAATAACAATTCTATTTTATCAAAGTCTATTCATATTTATAAAAACAAAGTATTATAATTATTATTTGAAAATATCAAATTTGACTATTTTAAATAATTTATAAAGGAGATTATAAATTACTTCTATTTTAAAATCATATATATCAAGTAAAGAAATAAAACAAATCTTTTATTCAAATTTGAACTTAAGCTAAAAATCTATTTTAACAATTAAACATTTATAATATGTATTTTAAACTATATAGTTATTTATTAAATGTCTTTGGAAAGCTTAATATTAATTTAAATCATAATTTCCAAATTACCAAATATTTGAAAACATAATTTCATTTGTTAAATTCAAACCAACTCATCTATTTACAATATATACAATTATACATATATATTATAAATAGAAAATATTTTATTAAACTTTTAAAAGATAAATCACTAATTAAATATTTATTTAATTAGATAATTAAATTAATTCAATTTATTACAAAGATCATCAAATCAATTTAATTTTTAAATATAGATTATTAAATTGATATTGTCCAAATTCCCGGGATATCACATTCCTTCCCCCTTAAAATAATTTCGTCCCCGAAATTTAAACAAAGGTAATTTAATAATCTATTCAAATCACAAGCATATACTATCATCCATATGCTAACAACCATAGCAACCAATCATCCAAACAAACAATTTTAATTATCCAGAAAAGAAAAATTCTGGATAAAATTTTCTCGAGTTTCCCCAAGTATATATATACCGGGACACTCGCTCTACAAACAATCTAAACTACGAAGCTACAGGGTTTCTACTCATCTAGATCTACAGAACTAGACAGGATATCAGACTACAGACGAGTCTGACTCAACAACCAAGTATACCAACTCTACTCCTCAAACATCAGAAGACTGAACTTACTTCTCTTATCCGGAAAAGACAACAGATACACTCCCAAACTGCTTCTGCTGCACAACTCTGATCTGAAGTAGATAAGAATGCTGATGAAGAACACAAGCACAGACTGGATAACTTATCCCAGAAAAATGATTCAACAGATCCAAAAAGAAAACTCAGATACTCCATCAAATCCTGAACTGCTTCATCAAACTCTAACTCTAGGAAACATCCTTCAACTAGGCTGAACCCCCGGTACCACTCCTGGAATCCTGTCGATAAGAAAACTCATCTCCAGATGCGGACAACTTCTGACTTCCCTGAAGACATCCATAAAATCTTCAATAACTCAAAGATCACTCAAACTATCGCAAGTCACTTTTGCGATCAACCCAGTCCAGTATCCAAAGATACTATTCTCTCTTAACAAATCAGAATAGCTTACACTTATCTATCCAATTCATCGAAGAAATGGATTCCACTTTACTGCTTCTGAACTCCATTTCAGAAAAATTGCTCAGCCAGAAAACTTCCTGCTAATACACAAAACACTCCGAACTGCACTGCTGCCACAGATGCCAAGGACTTCCTAATCCAAAGCTCTTCGAGAAACTCGAACCTCAAACAGAGACGCTATGCTGAACTCATCCAACTGCACTTCAAAGATAAACTCCGAACCTTAACAGTTTCCTTCGGAGATCGATGAAATCCTTTACCACAGCAAAGCTTACTCGAGACGGTATTTGGGTCTACAGTCTCATCAGATACACTTCTAACTCCAAACATTCAAATTCCAATCAATGGTAGTCATGTTACACACAGCCTACCTCATCTACCCTTATAACTTAATTTGGAAAACCCGAACAGGTAATCCAACAATAGGTAGAATAAATATATATATAGTTATATAAAAATTACAAATACGCTCTCTCAAGATAGACGCCACTCCAGAGCCTAGGTATTCACTCAACCTAATGCTCTGATACCACTGTAACGACCCGCCACTCATTCCACAGAATGACGCATCATTAATAAGAAAGAAAGAGGTGAGAAAGTAGAAAAGAAGAGAAGAAAGAAAGAACAACAACAGAATCTCAACAGCGGAACGAATAAATTATATTAATAACAAAAGTATTACATAATATACAACGACTATCAGAGTTACACAGATTATACAACACATACTAGACAGTTATAAACATCTGTCTAGTTATTACAACTCAACACAAAACTCTATTCAGAGATTAACACAGCGGAACTACTATCTATATCTACAACGCCGAAGCCTCCTGCTCCATTGCTCCTCCAGATAACTCGTCAAAGCTAACCTGAATCCCTTGGCTACTCGTAAAAATTTGAGTACCCAAGAGTTTATAAAACAGAAATAAACAACTTGGGTCAGACATGGGTCTGGTGTGAGTAACAGGTTAAACTTGTTTAACTTCAAAAACCATTTCGAAAGAAAAGGTATCACGTAAGACCCCCACAAATAAACATGGGTAAGTTTTTACCTTACGCTAACCAAAACATTTGATAGGAAATTCGATTGTATTATAATAGGTCTAGGGTTTTCAAGTAAAATACAGAAATAGCTGGAATGCTTACATCTCACGTTCCAACATAGTTGGGCACAACTAATACGTACGGCACTTATTGGATTTTGGATTCCATACAATGGCAGGGCTACCGGGGTACCGCCCGTCACAGTACGTGGCCTAGATCACCGTACCGAGGATCACTCCCAATCCCCTGCAACACAAGGCCGGAACATCCCTTACTAGATAATTCCCGCACAAGATATCCCAGCAGTTGTTGCAATTCAACTGCCCACTCAATCGAATAATAAGAAGGGACCTCTAGACAGGGATAATCTTGTCCTACTTGGGTGCTACCCACTAACCTTGCTGCACCTCCCCTGTTTTAGCTATTCTCGGTTTGATAAGGCTTGAGGCTACGATTACCTTTAATCAGGACATCACTTAGAATGCTCATCGTCCACTTGACGATGTTCTGGAAGCATTCAATCCATACAAGTTCGTTCCGGGTTCGAACGAAACCGAAGGCATTATCTCGTTACACTCGTTTTGGAATCACCCTCAGAGTTAACGACAATAACCCTTGCACTCTGAATCTTCATCTTCACTTGAGATTCACGACCTATCGTTAATTTGGATCGATGTGGTATTCGGGTCTCGAGACCTGGAAATCCGGTATACGGAAATCCGATCCCGGTCTCATCGAAATCCAAAACGTATCTTTTAAGGCCAAGTTGTTTAAAGGTTTAAACAATTCAATTCAATTTAATACTTGAATTCACATAGCATTAACATAGATAAATATCACACGTTTATCACAGATATATCATAGTATATCATCCAATAGATATCAACCAAATCAGACATTCTACTCAACCATCATTCATAAGCAACCATTTATTAATCTCTATTATAATCAATTTAATCAATTTAAATTAAATTAATTACTTAAGAATTAATTCCTAACCTTGCTTAATCAATCATTAATTAATTAGTTATCCATTTAATTAATTAATCATTAAATATTAATCACTCTTGATTAATTATTCATTAATTACATAAAGTAATTATCCTTTAATAAATTTCACAAATTAATTATTCTTAACCACTTATAGTAATTAACCTTTAATTACTTCATTTATTAATTAACTATAATTAATTACATTACTCCTTAATTAATTACATTAATTAATCACTCAGTTATTAATTATTCCTTAATTAATCAATTCTTAATTACATCATTAATTATATTAATTAATGATCCTTAATTATATTTTATCATTACTTAATTACATTAAGTAATTAATCTTTAATTAAACCATAACTTATTAATCACTATTGATTAATCACATTCAGTAATTAACTAACCTTAATTACTTCTTAAAATAAATTAATTATTCCTTAATTAATTTCTTAATTAATCCCTTGATTAACTTCCATTAAGTAATTAACTACCCTTAATTACTTTATTAATTACATCAGTAATTATCCATTAATTACTTTCCTAAGTAATTATACCTCCTTAAATTACATTAAGTAATTATACAAATCATTAAATGATTATCTTAAATTAATTAAACTAAATTAATTAACTTAACTTATCAATTTAAACTCAATTAATTACAATGAGTAATTAATTTCTTAATTACTTCCATTAAGTAATTTTATTAATTTCACAAATGATTATCCTTTAAATTAATTAAACTTAATTAATTATCAAAATTAATCACATTAATTAATTATCCTTAGTTAATGATCTACATTAACTATTAATTATTTTAATTACCATTCTAAAATTATTAAACATTAATTAACCATTATTAATTACAACTTAATTAATCCTAATTATCAATAAATTAATCTCTAATTACTTAATTAATTAAGTACTTAACTATAACTTAATTAAACCTTAATTACTTGATTAATTTATTCCTAACCATTAACTTATAAAATTAATGATCCTTAATTCAAATTAATTAACCTTTAAATTAATTTAATTAATCCTTCATCAATAAAGTTTTAAACCCTTAATTACTAATTTATTAACCCAAGTCATAAATTAATTAAATTGATTAATTATTGTTAATTACCTTAATAATTTATTTTATCCCATATCATTAAATCTTAATTATCTTTAACATAACACTTTATTCCTATTAATGATTAAAATATCATTAATAAAGCATTTAAACCAAATTACCTTTAAATTTACATTTAAATTTCATTTTAATTTAAGATTTAAAATGAAGACAAGTTTAACTTTAACAAAGTTATAAAACTATTTAAATCCTTTTTAATGTTGTTAAATCAATTCAAAATTCAAATACTTTATCTTATTTAAAAACTGAGATTTTAACTTAAACTCCAGATTTAAAAACTAAACTTATTTAAACTTTACTTTTAGATTTAAACATCAGTTTTAAATTTTATTTTAAAATTTAAAAACTGAAAAACAGGTCTCTGTTAAAACCTGTTATACAATTCTACTCGAGCCATACCTTCATTTACTCGTCAGTTCCTTCGAGTCTTCCACCACAAATCACGAATACATACCCGAGCACAATACTTCTTCTCCACTTAAACAAAACCAGATACACGTTCGATCACCGTGCACATGCACAATCAACTGCGGCAGCTCCGATCACCTTCGCTACCACCAGCAAGTCGTTGACGACCTTCTTTCTCGATCCGACCTCCCAGAATATTTATTCAAGCTCGAAATCAAATTCGAGCACTCGAGCATCCCCCTGAAACCAAAACAAAGCCTGGAAACTTCTCGAATTCACGATGCCGATCACCAGCGCACCTGAGCCTCCTGCCACAACTTCGCCAACACTCATGCTATCGATTCTCAAAGATTGGTTGAACTCGAACAACCAGAGTTGCCGTGATGATCGATTTCCTAACCTAGTTAAAACTAGGGTTCTAAACCAAAAATCCACAACTGCTGTCCCCTCGATGAAATATATCACCATCAAATATTTTTCCCATCAACTACATTCATTCCTCCATCATTACCCAAAGTCCCGACCTCTTCTAACACTTGGATTACCAGAAAATCTCAGATTTTCATTTCCAGTTCAATCTAGAACTACAGCTTCAATCCTAAATTAAAAACTATGATTTTAGTTTTAAAAATCTTGTTTTAGGATAAGAATTCAGTTTACATTCCTGAATTTAGAAATTAAGATGTTTTGAATTTTTACCTAAATTAAGTTACTCAGTTTTTTCCTTGATTTCCAGAGATATTACCAATTTATTTTAACCTAAATAAATTTTTAAACTAAAACTTATGATGAAACAACAAGTTTCATTTGAAACTTAAGTTTTAAACAGAGACTAAATCAAAGGGTTTTGGACTTAAATCAAAACAAGAACTTAAATCTGGGAACAGAGAAGTTTCAGATATTCAAATGTGTACATCATATATCAGGAATTCAACAACATACATACACCAACATACTTATAAATATACACAATGCAATATTTATCACAGCAGTAACATGCAACCAAATACTTAAGTTTTGAAAGTAAAAGTTACTTATCAATTTTAGAATGAAGACAGAGCTTCCAGATTCTTTTGCAAGCAGTACTTATAAACAACATGCACATCAGACATTCACTTAGCAATACATATTTAAATTCAGCCATATAAGCATCCAACCAATTATGATTTAAATTTTAAAAGTTACTCACTTGTTTTGTTTTTGAAATAGCTTTTAAATCTTTAAAACTTGAGTGCCCCTGCTTTTGATTTGAAAACTTGAACTGAATTGCTTTTGATTCAAAACTTCAAGTTGCTTCTCTTATTTTTCTTAAAACTTCAGTCTTGATCTTACTGCAATTGCTTTGCTTTTAGATTCTACAATTTGCATGCATGCTGGAGTTTGATTCCAGGTTTGAAAAGAAATTGCTTGCTGAGGACTTTGATTTGGAATTGTATTACAGGTTTGAAGAAGATGCAGGTAAATGATTTTAGTTCAGGCTTGTACTTTTGAAAATGAGTTTGCAGGCTTGGGTTTTTAATTTCGAAAATGGTTAACAGGTTTCTGGTTGAAGATGATTTCAGATTTAAAGGCTTTTGAACTTGAAAATGGTTTATAGGATGATTTAGTTTGAGAAGTATTGATTTTCTGGTTTGCCTTAGAAGTGGGAAATGCATTTCAGATTTTCTGAAATGAAGATTAGAAAAGGAAATAGGAAAGAAGAAAAATGTTTTATATATAGGCTGAATTTATTTAAAAATAAAAATAAAGGAAAAACAAGGTTAAATGACACTTGTCTCATTTCATTTTAATTATCTAACACTTGTAATATGGAGGTCTTAAATTAATAACACATGTTAATTTAGGGTGTTAAGAGGCTTACACATGTAATTTAAGTATTTCATTTAAATTTTAATTTAAATTATTTACAAAAGCTTTTAAACCTTAATTTATTATTTCTTATGTATAAATAAATGAATTTCTTCATTTTCTTTTATAGAAAAATAAAACAAAACAAATTGTAAATAAAAGCCTATTCAAATACTTTAAGTATTTATTCTTTTAAATTTCACAACATCAAATTCAAATTCAAATTTAAATTAAATTAAAACTCCAATTAAAAATCAAGTTATATATATATATATGCATATATAATTACCATTTAAAATAACAATTCTATTTTATCAAAGTCTATTCATATTTATAAAAACAAAGTATTATAATTATTATTTGAAAATATCAAATTTGACTATTTTAAATAATTTATAAAGGAGATTATAAATTACTTCTATTTTAAAATCATATATATCAAGTAAAGAAATAAAACAAATCTTTTATTCAAATTTGAACTTAAGCTAAAAATCTATTTTAACAATTAAACATTTATAATATGTATTTTAAACTATATAGTTATTTATTAAATGTCTTTGGAAAGCTTAATATTAATTTAAATCATAATTTCCAAATTACCAAATATTTGAAAACATAATTTCATTTGTTAAATTCAAACCAACTCATCTATTTACAATATATACAATTATACATATATATTATAAATAGAAAATATTTTATTAAACTTTTAAAAGATAAATCACTAATTAAATATTTATTTAATTAGATAATTAAATTAATTCAATTTATTACAAAGATCATCAAATCAATTTAATTTTTAAATATAGATTATTAAATTGATATTGTCCAAATTCCCGGGATATCACATTCCTTCCCCCTTAAAATAATTTCATCCCCGAAATTTAAACAAAGGTAATTTAATAATCTATTCAAATCACAAGCATATACTATCATCCATATGCTAACAACCATAGCAACCAATCATCCAAACAAACAATTTTAATTATCCAGAAAAGAAAAATTCTGGATAAAATTTTCTCGAGTTTCCCCAAGTATATATATACCGGGACACTCGCTCTACAAACAATCTAAACTACGAAGCTACAGGGTTTCTACTCATCTAGATCTACAGAACTAGACAGGATATCAGACTACAGACGAGTCTGACTCAACAACCAAGTATACCAACTCTACTCCTCAAACATCAGAAGACTGAACTTACTTCTCTTATCCGGAAAAGACAACAGATACACTCCCAAACTGCTTCTGCTGCACAACTCTGATATGAAGTAGATAAGAATGCTGATGAAGAACACAAGCACAGACTGGATAACTTATCCCAGAAAAATGATTCAACAGATCCAAAAAGAAAACTCAGATACTCCATCAAATCCTGAACTGCTTCATCAAACTCTAACTCTAGGAAACATCCTTCAACTAGGCTGAACCCCCGGTACCACTCCTGGAATCCTGTCGATAAGAAAACTCATCTCCAGATGCGGACAACTTCTGACTTCCCTGAAGACATCCATAAAATCTTCAATAACTCAAAGATCACTCAAACTATCGCAAGTCACTTTTGCGATCAACCCAGTCCAGTATCCAAAGATACTATTCTCTCTTAACAAATCAGAATAGCTTACACTTATCTATCCAATTCATCGAAAAAATGGATTCCACTTTACTGCTTCTGAACTCCATTTCAGAAAAACTGCTCAGCCAGAAAACTTCCTGCTAATACACAAAACACTCCGAACTGCACTGCTGCCACAGATGCCAAGGACTTCCTAATCCAAAGCTCTTCGAGAAACTCGAACCTCAAACAGAGACGCTATGTTGAACTCATCCAACTGCACTTCAAAGATAAACTCCGAACCTTAACAGTTTCCTTCGGAGATCGATGAAATCCTTTACCACAGCAAAGCTTACCCGAGACGGTATTTGGGTCTACAGTCTCATCAGATACACTTCTAACTCCAAACATTCAAATTCCAATCAATGGTAGTCATGTTACACACAGCCTACCTCATCTACCCTTATAACTTAATTTGGAAAACCCGAACAGGTAATCCAACAATAGGTAGAATAAATATATATATAGTTATATAAAAATTACAAATACGCTCTCTCAAGATAGACGCCACTCCAGAGCCTAGGTATTCACTCAACCTAATGCTCTGATACCACTGTAACGACCCGCCACTCATTCCACAGAATGACGCATCATTAATAAGAAAGAAAGAGGTGAGAAAGTAGAAAAGAAGAGAAGAAAGAAAGAACAACAACAGAATCTCAACAGCGGAACGAATAAATTATATTAATAACAAAAGTACTACATAATATACAACGACTATCAGAGTTACACAGATTATACAACACATACTAGACAGTTATAAACATCTGTCTAGTTATTACAACTCAACACAAAACTCTATTCAGAGATTAACACAGCGGAACTACTATCTATATCTACAACGCCGAAGCCTCCTGCTCCATTGCTCCTCCAGATAACTCGTCAAAGCTAACCTGAATCCCTTGGCTACTCGTAAAAATTTGAGTACCCAAGAGTTTATAAAACAGAAATAAACAACTTGGGTCAGACATGGGTCTGGTGTGAGTAACAGGTTAAACTTGTTTAACTTCAAAAACCATTTCGAAAGAAAAGGTATCACGTAAGACTCCCCACAAATAAACATGGGTAAGTTTTTACCTTACGCTAACCAAAACATTTGATAGGAAATTCGATTGTATTATAATAGGTCTAGGGTTTTCAAGTAAAATACAGAAATAGCTGGAATGCTTACATCTCACGTTCCAACATAGTTGGGCACAACTAATACGTACGGCACTTATTGGATTTTGGATTCCATACAATGGCAGGGCTACCGGGGTACCGCCCGTCACAGTACGTGGCCTAGATCACCGTACCGAGGATCACTCCCAATCCCCTGCAACACAAGGCCGGAACATCCCTTACTGGATAATTCCCGCACAAGATATCCCAGCAGTTGTTGCAATTCAACTGCCCACTCAATCGAATAATAAGAAGGGACCTCTAGACAGGGATAATCTTGTCCTACTTGGGTGCTACCCACTAACCTTGCTGCACCTCCCCTGTTTTAGCCATTCTCGGTTTGATAAGGCTTGAGGCTACGATTACCTTTAATCAGGACATCACTTAGAATGCTCATCGTCCACTTGACGATGTTCTGGAAGCATTCAATCCATACAAGTTCGTTCCGGGTTCGAACGAAACCGAAGGCATTATCTCGTTACACTCGTTTTGGAATCACCCTCAGAGTTAACGACAATAACCCTTGCACTCTGAATCTTCATCTTCACTTGAGATTCACGACCTATCGTTAATTTGGATCGATGTGGTATTCGGGTCTCCAGACCTGGAAATCCGGTATACGGAAATCCGATCCCGGTCTCATCGAAATCCAAAACGTATCTTTTAAGGCCAAGTTGTTTAAAGGTTTAAACAATTCAATTCAATTTAATACTTGAATTCACATAGCATTAACATAGATAAATATCACACGTTTATCACAGATATATCATAGTATATCATCCAATAGATATCAACCAAATCAGACATTCTACTCAACCATCATTCATAAGCAACCATTTATTAATCTCTATTATAATCAATTTAATCAATTTAAATTAAATTAATTACTTAAGAATTAATTCCTAACCTTGCTTAATCAATCATTAATTAATTACTTATCCATTTAATTAATTAATCATTAATTATTAATCACTCTTGATTAATTATTCATTAATTACATAAAGTAATTATCCTTTAATAAATTTCACAAATTAATTATTCTTAACCACTTATAGTAATTAACCTTTAATTACTTCATTTATTAATTAACTATAATTAATTACATTACTCCTTAATTAATTACATTAATTAATCACTCAGTTATTAATTATTCCTTAATTAATCAATTCTTAATTACATCATTAATTATATTAATTAATGATCCTTAATTATATTTTATCATTACTTAATTACATTAAGTAATTAATCTTTAATTAAACCATAACTTATTAATCACTATTGATTAATCACATTCAGTAATTAACTAACCTTAATTACTTCTTAAAATAAATTAATTATTCCTTAATTAATTTCTTAATTAATCCCTTGATTAACTTCCATTAAGTAATTAACTACCCTTAATTACTTTATTAATTACATCAGTAATTATCCATTAATTACTTTCCTAAGTAATTATACCTCCTTAAATTACATTAAGTAATTATACAAATCATTAAATGATTATCTTAAATTAATTAAACTAAATTAATTAACTTAACTTATCAATTTAAACTCAATTAATTACAATGAGTAATTAATTTCTTAATTACTTCCATTAAGTAATTTTATTAATTTCACAAATGATTATTCTTTAAATTAATTAAACTTAATTAATTATCAAAATTAATCACATTAATTAATTATCCTTAGTTAATGATCTACATTAACTATTAATTATTTTAATTACCTTTCTAAAATTATTAAACATTAATTAACCATTATTAATTACAACTTAATTAATCCTAATTATCAATAAATTAATCTCTAATTACTTAATTAATTAAGTACTTAACTATAACTTAATTAAACCTTAATTACTTGATTAATTTATTCCTAACCATTAACTTATAAAATTAATGATCCTTAATTCAAATTAATTAACCTTTAAATTAATTTAATTAATCCTTCATCAATAAAGTTTTAAACCCTTAATTACTAATTTATTAACCCAAGTCATAAATTAATTAAATTGATTAATTATTGTTAATTACCTTAATAATTTATTTTATCCCATATCATTAAATCTTAATTATCTTTAAGATAACACTTTATTCCTATTAATGATTAAAATATCATTAATAAAGCATTTAAACCAAATTACCTTTAAATTTACATTTAAATTTCATTTTAATTTAAGATTTAAAATGAAGACAAGTTTAACTTTAACAAAGTTATAAAACTATTTAAATCCTTTTTAATGTTGTTAAATCAATTCAAAATTCAAATACTTTATCTTATTTAAAAACTGAGATTTTAACTTAAACTCCAGATTTAAAAACTAAACTTATTTAAACTTTACTTTTAGATTTAAACATCAGTTTTAAATTTTATTTTAAAATTTAAAAACTGAAAAACAGGTCTCTGTTAAAACATGTTATACAATTCTACTCGAGCCATACCTTCATTTACTCGTCAGTTCCTTCGAGTCTTCCACCACAAATCACGAATACATACCCGAGCACAATACTTCTTCTCCACTTAAACAAAACCAGATACACGTTCGATCACCGTGCACATGCACAATCAACTGCGGCAGCTCCGATCACCTTCGCTACCACCAGCAAGTCGTTGACGACCTTCTTTCTCGATCCGACCTCCCAGAATATTTATTCAAGCTCGAAATCAAATTCGAGCACTCGAGCATCCCCCTGAAACCAAAACAAAGCCTGGAAACTTCTCGAATTCACGATGCCGATCACCAGCGCACCTGAGCCTCCTGCCACAACTTCGCCAACACTCATGCTATCGATTCTCAAAGATTGGTTGAACTCGAACAACCAGAGTTGCCGTGATGATCGATTTCCTAACCTAGTTAAAACTAGGGTTCTAAACCAAAAATCCACAACTGCTATCCCCTCGATGAAATATATCACCATCAAATATTTTTCCCATCAACTACATTCATTCCTCCATCATTACCCAAAGTCCCGACCTCTTCTAACACTTGGATTACCATAAAATCTCAAATTTTCATTTCCAGTTCAATCTAGAACTACAGCTTCAATCCTAAATTAAAAACTATGATTTTAGTTTTAAAAATCTTGTTTTAGGATAAGAATTCAGTTTACATTCCTGAATTTAGAAATTAAGATGTTTTGAATTTTTACCTAAATTAAGTTACTCAGTTTTTTCCTTGATTTCCAGAGATATTACCAATTTATTTTAACCTAAATAAATTTTTAAACTAAAACTTATGATGAAACAACAAGTTTCATTTGAAACTTAAGTTTTAAACAGAGACTAAATCAAAGGGTTTTGGACTTAAATCAAAACAAGAACTTAAATCTGGGAACAGAGAAGTTTCAGATATTCAAATGTGTACATCATATATCAGGAATTCAACAACATACATACACCAACATACTTATAAATATACACAATGCAATATTTATCACAGCAGTAACATGCAACCAAATACTTAAGTTTTGAAAGTAAAAGTTACTTATCAATTTTAGAATGAAGACAGAGCTTCCAGATTCTTTTGCAAGCAGTACTTATAAACAACATGCACATCAGACATTCACTTAGCAATACATATTTAAATTCAGCCATATAAGCATGCAACCAATTATGATTTAAATTTTAAAAGTTACTCACTTGTTTTGTTTTTGAAATAGCTTTTAAATCTTTAAAACTTGAGTGCCCCTGCTTTTGATTTGAAAACTTGAACTGAATTGCTTTTGATTCAAAACTTCAAGTTGCTTCTCTTATTTTTCTTAAAACTTCAGTCTTGATCTTACTGCAATTGCTTTGCTTTTAGATTCTACAATTTGCATGCATGCTGGAGTTTGATTCCAGGTTTGAAAAGAAATTGCTTGCTGAGGACTTTGATTTGGAATTGTATTACAGGTTTGAAGAAGATGCAGGTAAATGATTTTAGTTCAGGCTTGTACTTTTGAAAATGAGTTTGCAGGCTTGGGTTTTTAATTTCGAAAATGGTTAACAGGTTTCTGGTTGAAGATGATTTCAGATTTAAAGGCTTTTGAACTTGAAAATGGTTTATAGGATGATTTAGTTTGAGAAGTATTGATTTTCTGGTTTGCTTTAGAAGTGGGAAATGCATTTCAGATTTTCTGAAATGAAGATTAGAAAAGGAAATAGGAAAGAAGAAAAATGTTTTATATATAGGCTGAATTTATTTAAAAATAAAAATAAAGGAAAAACAAGGTTAAATGACACTTGTCTCATTTCATTTTAATTATCTAACACTTGTAATATGGAGGCCTTAAATTAATAACACATGTTAATTTAGGGTGTTAAGAGGCTTACACATGTAATTTAAGTATTTCATTTAAATTTTAATTTAAATTATTTACAAAAGCTTTTAAACCTTAATTTATTATTTCTTATGTATAAATAAATGAATTTCTTCATTTTCTTTTATAGAAAAATAAAACAAAACAAATTGTAAATAAAAGCCTATTCAAATACTTTAAGTATTTATTCTTTTAAATTTCACAACATCAAATTCAAATTCAAATTTAAATTAAATTAAAACTCCAATTAAAAATCAAGTTATATATATATATGCATATATAATTACCATTTAAAATAACAATTCTATTTTATCAAAGTCTATTCATATTTATAAAAACAAAGTATTATAATTATTATTTGAAAATATCAAATTTGACTATTTTAAATAATTTATAAAGGAGATTATAAATTACTTCTATTTTAAAATCATATATATCAAGTAAAGAAATAAAACAAATCTTTTATTCAAATTTGAACTTAAGCTAAAAATCTATTTTAACAATTAAACATTTATAATATGTATTTTAAACTATATAGTTATTTATTAAATGTCTTTGGAAAGCTTAATATTAATTTAAATCATAATTTTCAAATTACCAAATATTTGAAAACATAATTTCATTTGTTAAATTCAAACCAACTCATCTATTTACAATATATACAATTATACATATATATTATAAATAGAAAATATTTTATTAAACTTTTAAAAGATAAATCACTAATTAAATATTTATTTAATTAGATAATTAAATTAATTCAATTTATTACAAAGATCATCAAATCAATTTAATTTTTAAATATAGATTATTAAATTGATATTGTCCAAATTCCCGGGATATCACAAAAGTGGTTACATTTTTTTTTCAGAAATTTGCTTTTCAGAAAATACTTTTTCCTTTGTCTACAATCATGCCAAAAATGTGACTTGATTTTATTATTTATCAAATACTCTTCCTAATTCTGCCTATAGCAAACATTTCCCTGTTTTGTCTTTTTTTTTCTATTTTTAGCTTTCATGTAAATGGTATGTACCTTCTTTATTTATTTACAAGAGAACTACTCCTTTTTATATCTTCAGTTTTTCTTTCTTTCTTCCTATATACTAAAATATGTCTGTATATTTTATCTTACTAATTTGGACTCTAGTATTTTATTAACACATATATATATTTATATAAGTCTTACTGAAATAATTAGTACACCTATATATATATATATATTTATTCATCATTCTGTATTGACACACACATGCACATGTATACTCAAAAATATTCAGTAGCATCCATATATTTATATTTACTTATGCATTCAGCTTTTAAGGGTTTAATCTATATATATACATATATATATTCCCATACATATCAATATGTATTTATCCTTAAAGTTCAGAGATTTTTAGCTTTAGTTCATGTGTATTTCGTGTGCACACATGTACACACATACTGATACACTATCAAGCTATATCAATCCCCTTTCAAAATTTATTCAAAAATTATTTTGAATTCATTTATATTTGTCAGAATAAATTCCTAAAATCTTGGGTCATTACAATCAACCCCCTCACTCGTGGTGGATCCCACTCCTGACTCGGTTTTGCAATATACTTCCCGGGGGTAAGCTCAGCATGAAGCTCTTCAAATTGATTACTAAATACAATATATTACCATATGAATATTATGATTCTATTTAAATGTTAAGTAAATTTAAGAAGTAAATACTAGATCATTGCGACAATCAACGTATGATCTTGACCAACCGAAATGTAGCTTCAGATTCTTATTCTTATGTCTTGAATTCCTTGCATAAAGCACTTCAAAAGCATATAAATCTCAGTATGTCAGAAACTGCTTATTGACTTCCTTAGGACAAGCGGAATGCTTTTTGTGGTACTAGCATATGTTATACGTTCATTCACTTATTGTCCACAATAAAGAGTCAAACATTCTTAAAAAAATTCTTAGACTAAAGGCTGCAACTCCTCAAACATCCACTTAGGACAACATCCTCTATCCAAAGTCTTTTCAACTCCTCAAACTAAAGGCTGCAAGTATGCGTCTGTCCCGTTCTTAGACTGTTAGGTCAAGGAATAATGCAGTTAAAAACACGTATGGATTCTACGCATACATCCACGGAGGAAAACTGTATATTTTAGATAACTAGCTATGCTGATTAAGGTTGGTCGAACAAAGCAAATGATTCAATATTATTCATACACAACCATGTCTTATATTACGTATTTCTTTAGCAAAATCAGGGTATATTTCCAAGCTTCTCTATTTGAAGGATGATGGAAAACACCTTTATCTCACTATCGTTCACAATGTCATCGCATGTGTTCTGTGAAAGTAGAAAATTTATATAACCTTTGTAATATAGGTGTAACCGAAGAATTATGCATTCAAATAAAGGATACACCTTTACTACTGCTTTTTGTCGACTTATATATTAGTTCTTTACAGATTAATACAAATATAACACCATATCATAATGATGTCCGGGGCAGATTTTCTTTAGTTTCTAGTCAAGTCCTTGGTGTCACGGCCTTGCCAAAAGGTGGAATAACAATATCAGTGATGATGATGTTGAATTTATATCTGAAACACAAATATAACAACATATCATAATTATGGCCTTGTACCTGAAACTCAAATGAATGTTGAGGCAATTGAGCATAGGCCGGGTAAAGAAGTTTGTGTTGATTTAGAATTGTTTGTTTGTTTACTCAACGAAGAAGGTGGTAGAGAGACAAGACATGTTAATGAAGAAGAGTCTTGTGTCGATAGGTCTATTGGAACTGGGCTAGCCCGCAGCGGAAGTTAAGAGTGAATTTCATAATTTTCTTACTTTATTAGGTCTTTATTGGGCCTATGAAGTCTAATTTATTTAGAACATTTCCAAATATTATTTAAATAAAATCTTTTATTTTATCTAAATTTATAAAATGATATTGTATTATTTAATTTATATTATATTAAATATATGTGTGTATCATATACACATATAAGTGTGTGCATGCGTAACATATCAATCTGTGCAAGGTATAACATGCTCGTGTATAATGTTGGGATTTACATCGTAATAGAGCTCATCCAACATGCAAATATATTATCCAAATGAATGTATACACACACACACTCTTGCTTTTAAATAAAATATTACAAAATATATAATTATACATATATATAAACTAAAAAAAATGGTATAAAATTTTATATAAATACATATATAAACACAAATATAAATACATATACCCTTCCTACGTCAGGAGACCCACCCTTGGATAATTGTGGGTGATTTCAACTACTCAATTCGTTTATCTGACAGAATTGGAGGCAACCCTCTCTCCCAATGTTTTGAAAACCAAATCGTGAATCGAACCGTGACAGCTCAAGGTTTAAGGTTTCGGTGGTCGGACCGGTTGAACCGTCAAAACCGTGCACTTTTTTTGTTAATTTAATTGTACATATGAAATAAAAATTAGGATAGTACAAATGCCCAGCATATCATAAGCCCATGTATCATATTAATGCACAAAGTAGTAAACCACATCACAAATCCCACTTGTTTTATTGTCTTCACAAACTATATATTATCAAATATCACTGATGTTATTAATCAAAATTACATTATCCTTACAATAAATTGGTAAAGAATAAAAGAGTCAATCAATTTGATTATGGATTTTATCTAACAGTTAATACACATACAAACAAGTACCTTGCTTATGTAACTTATTTTGGATTTTATTAAACAATAATTATTATAAGTTAATTTGTTCCAACTTCGTACAGTCTTCTTTGGTACAGCAGGCTTTTAGTTACTCACTCAAGATAAAGCATAAGCTTGCACCAGTCATGATTTCTTAATTTTATCAAATAACTGTATCAAAAATAGCATACAACCAAAAATAATTAAAAGTGAAAATTAAATATACCTGCAAAGCTTTCGACCATGGCAACAAGAAGGATTAATGTAGCATTTAGGACTGAAGGCAGTCATGGGAGGAGGCTGAGATGGGGATGGTGGTTGCAGTGGAAGCAGCTTAGGTTTTAGGGTTTCTCAATTTGGGGGTAAAATAACAATAATTAGTATGAACGCGGTTTGGAGAAACAATTTTAAGGAACGGTTCAATCGCGATTTGGAGGTCCAGCCGGCGGTTCTGCGCGAAGACGGTCAGATTAAGCTCCGGACCGGCGAAGCCCACGGTCGACGGTTTCTCGGGGTTGAACCGCGGTTCGGTCTGGTTCTCAAAACTATGCTCTCTCCTTAACCGAAATTAAACCCCTTAAAATGGCAATTCATCACTCCAACCTCACTGAAATCAAAACCTCTAGGGCAGCCTACTCTTGGAACAATAAGAAAAGAGTTGGATGCAGAACATTCTCGAAGACAGATTATGCTTTTTGCAACCGTATCTCTCTAACTAAATGGCCTTTCTTGTTCAACCACCTTCCCTCCCTAATGTTATCTGACTATTCCCCTCATATCCTACATATGAATGACTCTGCCTTGGAAAATAATTCAAATTTTAAATTTTTTAACACTTGGGTTCTTAAACCAGATTTCTTCAATTTAATTGAAAATGTTTGGTCCAAACCTAACTATGGAAACCCTATGTTTGTGCAGAAAAAGCTCATTCAAACAAAGGAGATGCTCAAGAAATGGTCTAGACTAAAGTTAGGAGCAGGCACAAAACAACCTGATTTGTTGAAGGCTCAACTTGATAATATTCAGAAGAACATGCAAAGAAATATTAATGATAACTCCTTATCTACCCTTGAAACTGAAGTAACTAGGCAATACTATGAAGCCCTTGTGAAAGAGAATGAAATGGTTAAGTAGAAAAAAGACTAAAATGGAAAGAGGATGGAGACAAAAATACAGCTTTCTTCCATGCTGCTCTTAAAGCCAAACAAACCCAACAAAACATACATAGTATACATGATGAGAATTGTTCTCTCCACCAAGACCCCGACAATGTTGCTAAAGCTTTCCTTCATTACTTCACTAATCTGTTTGGCAATGTAGAAAATTCTATTCCAAACATTGAGGTCGTTGATCCTATGCTCCTTCCTAGTCTATGCCAGGATGATGTGAGGTATCTAAGCAACGAGGTTACTGACACTGAGATTGAACAGGCTATGTTCTCTCTAAATAAGGATTCTAGTGGAGGGCCTGATGGATTTAATGCATGTTTCTTCACTTCATGTTGGTCTATTATGAAAGTTGATGTTCTCAATGCAATTAAAAACTTTTTTAAGAAAGGTAACATATTTGACTCTTTCAATAATACTATAATTGCTCTTATTCCAAAATCTAGTGCTGCTGACAATATGCAAGCTTTTCGACCTATCTCCTGCTGCAACACTATATACAAATGTATAACCAAGGTCATAGCAACCCGAATGAAAACTGTCCTACCGAATATCATCTCCCACAATTAGTCTGCATTCCTTTCTGGCAGGAATATACTCCACAACGTACTGGTTTCTCATGAACTTCTGCATGGATATCATAACGCAGCTGCTGCTCCTAAAGGTCTTCGTAAAATTGACTTAAGGAAAGCCTTTGATTCTCTTCATTGGGATGCAATAGTTCGTATAATGGGTTATATGAATTTCCCCAAACACTTCATCTCCTGGATATATGCTTGCATATCATCCGTGACATCTCTATTAAGATCAATGGATCTAATGTTGGATTTTTTAAAAGCAAACGTGGCATCAGAGAAGGAGACCCCATGTCTGCCTATATATTTATCACTTTCATGGAACTTCTAACTAGAATTCTAGAAGACCTAGTCGGAAAAAAACTATATGTGCTTCACCCTCGATGCAAAGATCCTCAAATAACATCCCTTATGTTTGCAGATGATCTTGTCATCTTCTGTACTCCTAAAATAGAAACCATCTCTGCCATTCTTGGAGGTCTTGATCTGTTTTACAACATTACAGGACATAAAGTGAATTTAGAAAAATCAGATATCATGCTAGCTGGTCTTCAACAGGAACAATTGGAGGCAATCTATAATACCACTGGACTAAGACCAAGAGAAGGAACTGTCTCTTACCTAGGAGTCCCGCTTGCTACCTCTCATATAACTATCAACCAGTGTTTACCTTTATATGAAAAAATCACCGCTAGACTTAAATGCTGGTCGAACAGAATGCTGAGTCAGGCTGGGAGAATTACTCTAATATAGTCTGTTATTTTTTCCATGATATTTTACTGGGCTAGATCCTTCATTTTACCTCAAAAGCTTATCAAGATGATTAAATGTGCGGTGATGAGATTCTTTTTGAAGGGATGTACTCTAGGTCACTACATGTCTCTGATATCGTTTAAGCTCATTGAAAGACCTATGAAGAAAAGTGGCCTAGCCATTCATAACCTTTCTACGTGGAACAAAGCAGCTGTCGCCAAGAATATAGATGACTACCTGAATGCTAAGGAGAGCTTATGGGTTAAATGGTCTCTACGTTACGTAATTAAAGGAAGGAATTTTTGGAAGATGCCTCCTCCTCAAAATATTAGTTGGACATGGCGAAGTCTATTCAAGTTAAGGAATGAAGTCCTCCCTATGATCAGATATATTATTGCTCCTAATACTGAAGTCAGCTTTTGGGAAGATCCTAGGAGTGCGTTAGGCTTTTTTTTAAATCAAGAAATATATAAATAACAAAAGGAGGAGAAAGCCTTCCTCCAGAGGCTCACAGCAGAAGGTTAAGTTTATGGAACACATAACCTCCCTAGAAAAAACCAGAAAAAGAAAGTAAACGAACAAAAAGTACAACTCAAAGACACCGGGCAGCCAAGAAGCTATGACGAAGTCCAAAGAGCAGAAATAAACCAGAAACCCACTCGCCCACTCTCCCGCCTCAACCAGCAAGTGAGGTCCAGTCCACCCAACAAACCACCACCATACAACAAGCCCAACGAGCAGCCAGGCAGAAACCGCTAATCATAGTAAGGAAGATCCTAGGCATCCACCCTCCTGCCCACACCATCGGGCTCCGGCAAGGCCACCGCCCAAAGGTGTAGACAGAAAAAAGTGATAGGAGATCACCATAGAGGGAGCAATAGTCCACAACCACAATAGCCGACGAAGGAGAACCAAGCGCTCAAGCCAGAAGAAACCAGAACTCTGAAGCGAATCCGTCCTAAGAAAAAACGCAACAAGGAGACAGCAGAAGCACCTGAAACTATAAACAAGCAGCCGAATTAAACATAAAAAATTGACTGCATTAGGCTGCATTCTAAGTAAGAAAGTGACTCAATAAGAGATGATGCAATCTAGTATAGGAGAAACTGCTCTTGTTAGTTCTACATCCAAAATGGTAAACTAATCCTACCTAATAACTCTAATCAGAATATTTTTTCCTTGTGGAATGCCTTGTAGTCTGTGGTTATAAATGCTCAGGTTAGTCAAAACATAACCTGGGGCAATGCGCAATCTCCTTACAGTTCTAAAACTATATATAATTTCCTTTTGGGCACGCACGTTCTATCTACAAGCAAGTGGTACTCTATAGTTTAGAGAAAAGATAGTACTGCCAAAGAAAATATCTTCCTGTGGAAAGTTATTAATAATGCATTGTTTACGAAAGTTAAACTTGTGAGTAGGGGCATGTATTTGAGTATTAAATGCAACTATTGTAATGATCTTCCTGAAACAACCAAACACTTATACTTCGACTACTCAGTCACTAAATGGCACTAGAAGAAAGTTCAAGAAGCTATTGGGATCAAACTTGTTGGCTTGACTAAATATGAAGAATGGGAGAAACTGCTTCATTTGTCGGCTAAGAGAGATGAGCTATCCAAAAAATTTGCAGTTATATTCAAGAAAGTTGTCAGGTTGTTATGGCTTGAGCGTAACACTAGGATTTTCAATGCTACGAAAAGAAGAACTCGTGCTCAGATGTCGCACCATCTTATTTTCGAGGCTAGGAGGGGACTACGTGATGTTGGAATTCCGTTTGATCCAGGGGATGAAGTAGATTTAGTTTACTAGTTGCCTGGTTTTTTTGTTGTTCCCTTTCGTTTTCTCCTTTTAATTTTGTTCCTTCCTAGATACGATCTGCCTTTCTATCTTTCTTTTGTTGTGTTTTGTTGTTTTTTATGTTTTTTTCCATGGTGGATCAATAAAATGGTAGGGGTCCATTTAACCCCGTCGGCCTTCCCAAAGAAAAAAAATATTATCAATATAAATATATTTATGACTATATAAACATGTTTAAATCATTTATATAAATTAAATTAAATAAATATTTTTTGCTGCATTGTAGAAACAAGTACATGTATAAATATAATTTCTTAACATATATAACAATAAATATATATATATATATATATATTAATACATAAAAATCATAAAATAATTTATATTTAAATATATTTAACTTGGTCTTGCACATGGCTTAAGTTTTTTTAAATTTTAAACTTTACATGTATATATATATATACCCATAATAATAAAACCATATTAAACTATTAAATTAATAAAAAAATGATTTTTGAAATCAAATTTAATTCTAAATTCCATGAAAATTTTAGACTAAAATTCTATAATTTGAAATACTTTAAAGCAATTTAAAATATATTATCTATTTTTTGATTTGTATCTAAATATTTAAAAATATAAAAAAACGTTTTTATATTTCAGCCGAGAGTATAATATGTATTAATATAATTTTATAAAATATAAAACATATTTTTAATACATATTAGAATTTATATAATTATCTACATGATCAATTGATTTAAATATTATTTGAATATATATATATATAATTCTTCTTATCGAAAATATTATACTTATTAAGCATTATATATAAAATAATATTTACATATTTTACATATGTACAACGTAGTATTTAAATTTTAAACTATATAAATATATAAATTATATATTAAATTATTTAAATAATAAAAAAATTGTTTTTTTAATACTGAGTCATGCTGCACGAAGATGCATTATCATAAAAAAAATATTTTTAAATGTATACATACATACATACATACATACATACATACATATATATATATATATATATATATATGCACATAACCAATCAATATTGTGACAATATATTTACATGTTGAAATCGTCACCTAACTAACAATATAATATATATAATGAACATTATAAATATAGTTTAAGAATGTAATCATATTCAGAATGTACCTTATAGCCTAAGCTCTTAAGCACACCTTGAAATGATGAACTGATCTCCTTGAAATGATTTCCAATCCAAAAGAGTGCTAGTCCTTGAACACTTAACCACCCAGCTACCCAATAACACCTAATTTGATTTGATTTGAGCTTATAAATTAGACTTATGGAAGGGGGAATTTCGTCCAGACCTAGAAGGAAGTAGAGGCTAAAAGAAAGATCACCAAATAGTGTTGTTAGAGATGCTTATATAGAGGAGAAGTAGGAGATATTTTTGGATCAATATCCTACATCACCTCTTACCAATTCTCTTCCATCTTAGCCCCCATCTCAAAGCCTTTTCTGCACTATCTTATGGCCGCACCTACTCCTTATTGTGGCCAAATATGATCAGCTCCCATATGTGCTTTAAACTCTTTTAAAGCATAAACAAATAATTTGCAATTAAATCCAATTTAATGCTTACTGATATCGCATGTAGATTAATATATTAATATATTTATAACTAATATAAATATATATAATAATATTTTTTTCATCAAATCAAAATCAAATTTTATAATTAATACTTCATAAATATTAAATTATAACAATTACAAATTAATTAGATTACTTGGCCAAAGGAGAATTTATCGTTTCGGTTGTGTGGCTCGTTAGGCGTAAATTTGGTCGGCGGTTAATATTAAACTATTTGAATATTAAATTATAACAATTATTATTAATCGAAATGCTCTTTCCAAAGACTTTGACTTTGAGTTGACTTTAGTTGACTGTGATACTAACCCCATATAACTGAGGAGACGAATCCTCTCTTAAATAGTGTTTCACTTTCAATACTTCCACTTGACCCAACTATAGTTACTCGATGTACGCCATGCCATAATTTGACTATAATCAAAACAGAGCTTTTATATTGAAGATTAATAGCATTCTCATGTAGAGAGAACTGTGTAAATCAGTCACATCGATATTTTATGTTTAACATTAGTTATATTATCTAATAGAAAACTATCGAATGAGTCATTCCATAATTGTCCAATAACTATTAGTACGCAACCCCTTGGTGCCTCCAACAGCCATGAGTAACACACAACCCAAAATTTGGAGAGCATTATGTATGTTAGTTCCTGAGATGATGGTTTTGATGACAACAACCTTAGGACTTGTGTTAAAACTTCATAATAGCACTAAAATCTTTATTCGGATTTTAATTGTGGAATGGAATTCACCTTCTGGCTTTAATAGTGGGATGGAACCCACGACCTTCTCTAGTGGAATGGAATCCACGAAATATTCAAAATAATTTATTTTAACTATTTTTCCAAAAACTATCTTTTTAAAATTCATCTCTATCAATTTAAATATTTTAGCCTTAATTCAAAAACTATTCTTATCATCTTTTAATATTTTGATCTCAAAATCATCTCTTGTTTTTTAAACTATCTCTTGATTCTAATATTTTAGCTTTAAATCTAAAAAAATATTTTAAAGAAGTCTATACTTAGTTTTTAATATTACTTTTATATTATAGATTATATATTTTAAAATTACTTTCTAAAACTCTTTTATAAGTTTAAACTATATTCAAAATGGTTTAAAAAGTTTAGAAATTGTTTTGACAAGTTTTAGAATAGAAATCATTTTAAAGCAAAATCGATTTTGAAAAATAACATAGGCATGTCGACATCCCAATACCTCCCATGTCGACATGGTAGTCGTAGATTTCAAATTTCAAATTTTCAAAGGAAGTGTCTATTCGTCATAACCTTTTGCGAATGGACATGATCGTTGTTCTCCTATATATACCAGTTGTTTTCAATGAATTTTAAGTTAGTTTTTCTTCATTTCTTCACTCCTTCTTCTCCACTCAAATATTCTCTTATATTTCAAATGCTTTAATAAAATTCTACCGAAATCCTAAGTGAATCAAACTCGATCATCTCTAGTTTGATTCTCTGCCACTCTCTCTCAAAGATCTCAGTGCTATTCAGAGTTATAGGATCATTTGTAATCAAAGATCGAAAGGTCGAAGTGTATCGAGTCTCTCTCTATCAAAGTGTGATTGGAAATGGTGTGATTATGGCCCGTAAATCAATTGGTTATGATTGTAGCCCGTAAATCAATTAGGTGATCTTGTAGCCTGGTTAAATCAAGAGAGTTTGCCCTGGACTCGGAGACAGGAGGGTGTATCTCGTGGCCTTGAAATCGAGGTTGTAATATCGACATTATATTTGAAAATAAATCTGCACAAGAAATAGTATGGGACTGGATGTAGGGTAACTCCAAACCAGTATAAAATTCCGATGTGTTCTTTCCCTTACTACTTTTATTTACTATTTGCATCTATGTCTGGTTCTATGATTGTCTCTGTGTTTGTGAACTGCATCTGTTTGTGTTTAATTTTAAAATATTTCAAAAATTCCATAAAATCCATCAAACACTATTCACCCCCTACTCTATTGTTAATCCAGCCTTAAGATCCATAATTCGCATTTCCAACATTTGGTATCAGAGCATTGGTTTTCAAAGTTTTCATGATCTGATTTTTGAAAAGTTTTGAAATGGCAGCCAACACTGGTAATGTCAACACTATCACTAGTTTATTTGTAGAGGGTCAGTCTACTACCAGACCACCACTTTTTAATGGCAGTAACTATGCATATTGGTCATGTAGGATGAAAATCTATTTACAATCAATAGGATTAGACACTTGGAATATCACACAAACTGAGTACATTGAACCCACAACTGATTTTTCACAGTGGACTTCTGAGCAAAAGACTGTTGCACAAAACAATTCCAAAGTCATGAATATTCTATTCTGTTCACTTGATAGGAATGAGTTTAATAGAGTGTCTGTCTGTAAGTCTGCGTATGAGATCTGGAAAATTTTGCAAGTTACTCATGAAGGAACAAGCAAAGTTAAACAGACCAAAATATCTATCCTGACCAATCAGTTTCAATTATTCAAGATGAATCCAAATGAGTCCATTTCAGACATGTACAGTAGGTTTCAAGAAATTGTGCACTCACTAATTGCATTAGGAAAGAACTTTTTCGAAGAAGATCAACTTAGAAAAATTCTGAATTCACTCACTCCGGAATGGGATCAGAAGACTCTAGCAATTGAAGGGGCTAATGATATTAGTACTCTGAAAATTAAAGAATTGATTGGGAATTTGATGTCGTTTGAAGTACAAATGCAAGGGAGAAGAGAAAGAAAGGCCTCAGAAAAGAAGGCAATAGCGTTCAATGCAATAACAGATGGTTCTGACTCAAACAGTGATGACGATGAAGAAATAGCCTTGATAACAAGTAATTTTAGAAAGTTTCTGAAATACAGAAAGATGAACAATTACAAGAGAAATGATCCCAAGAATTCTGGAAATAGTAATGAGACTCAAAACAACGTCAGATGCTATAATTGTGATGAGCCAGGCCACATAAAAAGAGATTGTCCGCATCTATATAAACATAATTTTTCTCCAAGTAATGAATCGTCAAAGAAAAGAAAGAGAGCATATACTGCTACACTAGACGATTTGGACTCATCCTCTAGTGATGATGATCAAGAGACGGAAAATTCAAACATGTGCTTTACAGATATTCACGAGTCTGATGATCTCGGAAATATGGATATAAAAATAGTTATGCATTTAAATTATATTGATTGAAATTGCTTGTTTGAATGTTTGATTGTTTGCATGTTTTGAAATTGCTTGTTGTTTGAATTTAAAATTTTGATTTTCAAAATAATATTATTTTAATATTATTTTAATATTAAAAATATTATATTAAAGTGTTGTTATATTTAATATTATTTCATATAAAATATAAATTAGATTATAAGATATAAAGATATAGATACTAAATAAAGTAGTAAAATAAGTCACATGATTTAGGGGACCCATGTCGACATGACCCTACCCCCCATGTCGACATCCCTGCCAGAAATTTAAAGTTCAAATTTGAATTGAAAACTTTGAATTTCCCTCCACCTTTTCACCAATTCCAAAGCTTTGAAAAGATATCTCTTGACCAAAGAACATGGCTCTTAGATATCTATTTATCTCCTTAACTTTATCCTATCTTTTCACTTTCATTTCAAAATTCAAAATGTCTTTCAAATTCTCAAGCTCTCTTCTTTCTTCAAAAATGGCTTCCTCAAGCACTCCATCCACCATGAGACTATCCAAGGCCACCAAAGAGTTCCTCTACAATGATCCGGAAGCTATCAAAGCTTACATTAGTTATGTAAACTTTGGAAAGGTCCATACGGGAAAATTTGCTATCTTTAGTGATTTTCCTTCATATGAGATCAATGTTCTCTTTGAAGAGAATCAAATTCTTAGCTTAATTGATGATTCTCAAAATGATTTTGTTTGTTATCCAAATCTTGTGAAAATGTTTTATGCAAATTTCAATCGTGGTTTTTATGAAGGAAATGAAAGGGAAGTGTGGAGTAGCGTTAAAAGAACGCGTATTGGTTTAAATAGTGAGATTTTGGGTAACATTCTTGGTTGTAAGAGTATGGGAATGGATCTTTCGGATTTTAAAATTAATGAACATGATTGTAACGACCCGTAAATTTTAATAATTTTTATAACGTATAAAATTGAATTTTTGAGAAATTTTAAATAATAATATTTTGAAATAAAAATTTGATATTTGGATTACGTATGGTTAAATATAGCAAATGGTAAATTTTCAATTTAAAATATGAAAGATTATTTTATTATGTAATTCTATTTCAACTTAAATCAGTTGAAATTTGATTGAAAATAGATTTATTTCCAAACCTGAATATTTTTCTACAGAAAATTTCTAAATCATCTTCTGAGTGAGGCGTCATCTTTCGTTTTTCCAAATTTGGATTTCTATTGCTCCATTTATCTTAATTCTGGAAAATTAGCAGCATTTCTAGTACTGATTATCGACTTTTGATCAGTTGATCGTACCACTGATATCTGTATACCGTTTTGATCGTCTCGTCGTGTTGATCTCCATGGTATATTCATTTCTGTATTTGAGGTCCGGTACGCGACGGAAACAATAAAACTGTGCGTCGTACCGGTACCGAAAAATTAGACTTTTAACTTACTCTGTCTTTTCAAGTTTGAAACGTACTATCCAATCAGCCCATTTATTGCTTTAATAATTTCATTTGTACCAAATTAGGGGACTCCACTGTTACAATTGCTTTTTTTTCAGCTGAATCTAGAGAGTATCGTTGCCATTCCTTTAAAATATTTATATATTTTTTTTGCTCTGTCATTTGTTACCTTCCTGTTCATTTTCTATTCAAGTCTATATTTATGAAAAGCATGTTAACTTCCTCTATGGATCTTCTTTTCGTTTCCACTTCTTTTCTGTTACTAATTTGTCCAGTGAAGTTATAGACAAATAAAGGCAAGCACAAACTGTACACTTCCTCTACCACTTTTCGTTCCTTGCTCTTTTTCTTCCCTTTTGATCGGCCATGCCTGGAAAAAAAACATATATATATAATTTCTACTTTCTTCCACCATACGTCCCATTTCCGCCCTCTCTCTCTCCGCTCGGCCTCAACACCCGCTCCTTCCGTTGGCCAGCCTTCCACTTCGTCAAACCAAGGCCTGGCCGCCACCACAGCATGCTCCTCCCTCCGCCTTAGCTGGCCACAACCCACCTTCCTCCTCCTTTTCAGTGCTGAGCACCCATCCTTTGGCCATACGTCTTTGCCGCCTGCCCTGCTTCATTGCCGAGTGCATTGTTGTTTCCTCTCTTCTTTTATTCTTTATACGTAAGTATTTCTTTATATATTATTCGTTTCTTATACTTGCAGCTTTATATATTCAAGCATACGAAAGGTTTGTTAAAACATAGATTTATATGTATATTTATTTTATACGAGATTTCGAGTATCTTGGTAAGTTGATTTTAGAGTGTATATTTGTAATATGCTTGGATATTTTTAAGTTTATATTAATAATTTTGAATAAGATTTTTGTAACGCATATTTATATTCGGTCTGTTCATGTGTTAGCTTTTAGATATTATATAGAGTAAGTCTGTATTAATATATGTATATACTTAGGTATATTTTTGTTAGTACATGATGCATAGAGTGTTTGGCAGTTTCATATATATTCGGCTCGTATGTGAGTTGTATATATTTAAAGTTTATATTAGTTTATAAGTTTTAAGTTATAGATTTTAAGTCTGTCATATATATAACTACGTTTCGGCCATATATTATTATATGTAAGTTGTTTATATAATCGGTTGTTCACTCTATAGTGTACGATGTATGTATAAAATTATAAAAATCTGTATAGTTTACCGTTTGGATCTTTATAGTTTATATGTATATAAATTATAGGTGTTTGTATAAATTTTTAAATCAGTCAGTTAGCCTATATATATGAGTAAGTATACTCGTTTTCTGTATTTGATATCGTTACTGTATTTTCAGCGGTATGTTAGTTATAATAAAGGCTGATTTCGTATTTATACAGTATATTATTTTTTATACAGTGTATTTATATATATTTGATTTTATAAAAATTTATGATATGATGATAAGTATTGTTGTCTAATTGAATAATGTTGTGGTGATAATTTTGCAGTGAATAAAAGATATACATGGACTCTTTGATTTTTAAGATATATATGGATTTTTAAATTTTAGTATAGATATTTTAATTTTATGTGTTTTAATAACTATTGATTTAAAAAAAATTAATATGGAAACTTACTTTAATATGTGTTTATTGGAATATTGAATTTAAGGGAATATAGTATATTTTATATTTTGTTTCAGTCTTTATCAAACGGATTCTGTTTTTTCTTCATCGATCCAGTTCTGGTTTGATTCCGTCTATCCCCATTTACCAGTCTCTTTGTCGATTCAAGTTGATCTTGCTTTGCTTTGAAATTCGTGCTTGGATTCGTAGCTCATTTCTTTGTCTATCCTCTAGCCTCGAAAGGTGAGAAATCACTCACGATTAACGTTTTATATTTATTAAATTTGATTTCAATTGAAACGACAATTGAAATATGCTGCTGTTAATTATTTACCTTGCTATATATATGTCATTATCTGTATCTGTTCACCTGTGACATCTGACACCATTATCTGTTATTTATACTGATGATATATGCCTGTTACTGTTGTTATATTATTATCATATCTGTTATCACTCTGCAAGTTCCCTATTAGTATAGAATTCACAATGGGTTGAAATGATACATACCCGAACGGACTTTAGAATAGGATGAAATCATTATGGGTTGAAATGATAGACCTAAGCGATTTTTCTTTGAATTGAATTTGGGATTGCGGGTCGAAATGATATCTACCCGTATATCCTTAAAGTACGGATTGAAATGATAAATATCTATATCGGTTGACCATAGGATAGGAAATTATATACAGACACCGTTGGTCCATATATAAATATTTTGAAAATAAATTCTATGATTTTGGAAAGAAATATATTGTTTTAATAAATGTTGATTTTTAAACTATTATATATAAATGGTAATGATATATATATATAGATATTTAATTTAATTAAGATTGATTTAATACATATAATATGGTTAAGTATTTAAATTTATATTTCAAAATAAATTTTGGTTATAATTTGAATAAGTTAAGGTTGGGAAGATAATTTGAATTTAGTTGAAATTGTATTCAATAAAGAATTTTATTTAATTAAACCGATTTGAAACTTATTGAAATTGAGATTTAAGATATGATTTATAACTTGGGTTTGATTCAAGTAATTTAATGACTATTTCTTGTTTAAATAAATTTAAGGAAATATTTAGTAAAATGTAATTTAAGGCTAGTTAAATGATATTGAATTTATTAAGTGAATATTCCCTGATTAAATAATAATTAAGTTAAATCAAGAGCTATATGAAACTTTTAAATTTAACTTTGAAAATGTTGAATATTAAAGCTTTGAAATATATTGAAAATTTAAATGCTCTATTGAGAACTGAATTGAATTGATGAATTGAGCTTTGAATAAATTTGAATTGGGAATTTGAGTTGATTTGAATCGATTGGTGAGACTTGAGGAAATTTTAAATACTTTACTTTATAAATTATTTACCTATATATACTATTTTGGAAAATAGATATATTTGAAATGAAATGATATTTGGGTTTTTAAAGTATAAATTTATTTGAAATGACCACGGTGTTATAATGTGTATTTCTATCTTATAGGCTGTTCCATGGATCCTTAGAGGATGGTTATCCCAAACATCTTCTAAGTTAATTATATTTCAGTTGATATTTCACTTGAGTTGAATTTATTGATATAAGAATGTTAATCCTGACTCGAGTGTTTTGTGTTTTGCTTTACGCTCGGGTCAGACTGAGTGATACAGCATTTGAGACTCACCCTTGGAGTTTGGAGCTTCATTTGGAGATCCAACTATCGATTCAGCTTTCAGCTTTTCCAGTTGATTTGTTCAGAGAGGTCATCTATTCGTACTGAAGACTTCACTGTATTTGAGATATTCTATTGTATTTTTTTTAACTCTGATGTTTATATAGTAGCTTCATGAATTACTTTTTTATCTATTCTGCTGTGTATTATTGTATTACTCTGTGTCTGTGATGCTGTGATTGATTTATTTACTGTATATGCTGAGCTTTGCCAAATTTAAATTAACAATCTATTATGTTGAATTATTCAAGTCCGACATGTGTGGATTTATTATCGATTTGAATGGTCCAAAATAGTGGGTCGTTATAGTTGGTATTAGAGCTTTGGCTCTAGGCAAAACTTAGCATATATAGTAAATTTATTTGCAGAATCACTTTCGTTCGAGTTTGAATCTCTTCCTTTTGACTTGATTTCCTTTGAATTTTGGAACATTCCCCTAGGTTCCAAAATCCATCCTCGTCTCCCCTATTTGTATTCTTTTGATTCTGGAGTATCCCATAACTCCACTGGATGATTTGTAAAGGGGTGAAACTCCTTTACAATTGGCATTGATTCATCGGAGATTTATATATCCCTCGGTTTAGATGCTGCTATTTCTTGTTATGCCGAATTCTATCTCTGGCGATCGAATGTCGATTTGCATCAGAATTCTGCACCAATCTTATTGTGAAATCACGGTTGACCGGTTAAGGTCGCCCGCGATTTATATAGGTATATCCATCTTCTATTTTGTAATTTAATTATCTCATCTTCGTTCGAGCCTATCTTCGAATCAGAATTCTATTTGATTAGGGTCCCTCTAATTTGAATCTCTATCTTTGTTTGGGATCCATTCTTGAATCATCCTTTGAAAAAAATCGGGTTGTTTGTATTTTGAAATTGTTTTATCGAAATTATTATTTTGATAAGTATGATTATATTCTATATATAAAAAGTGAAATGTTTTCGATAAAGATTATATAACCTTTTAAAATGAAATTTGAGGTTTCGAAAGGATTTGTAATTTTGAAAAATTATATAAGAAATTTGATTTATCTAAAAATGATTTATAATTGAAGGATTTTAAATTTGAAATTCGAGAATTGAACTCCAGTGTTTTGAAATTGGTTTTAAGATTTTGAAATATATAATAATAATATGATTTAAAAGTATTTTCCGAATAAGAAATGTTTCAAATGACTTTAAGGAGTTTCGAATGATTTCAAAGAAATTTCAAAAGAAGTTTGAGAAAATAGAAGTCTAGAACTCACTTATGTCGCTGGAAAATAATTTCGGTGATGAGTGCACGCATCATCGACATTGATTTTCGAGTTTAAGAGTGGGGGATAGGCCACTTTAGTAGCTTTGCTATGCGAGTGATTTTGTGAAACAAATTTTGATTTCAAATTCCGAAGTATGATTTGATTTTCGAAAGATATATATATATATATATATATATATATTTGAAATGAGCCGGTGTTCAGTCCTCGAGTTTTGGATTTAACCCTATTTATTGAAATTGATTTACTGATTTGTTGTTGATTTCCAACTCTTGAATTTGAAAATGATTTCTTCAACTATTTTGAAGGTTCGAGCACTTCCAAATCCAGGTTAACTTTTCAAAGCTAAGAAATGTTGAAAAGTATAAAGTATATAAGTTTGGTATGTATGTTAAAGTATGTAGTAATATGATTTAAATAAGTTGAAACTGTTTTGTTAAGTAAATGAATAAGGCTATTTTGAATTTTTCTGATATGAAATATAGATTTGAAATGTTTTGAGAAGAATTTGGTCTTCAAAATATTTTGAATAAAATTTAGTTTAAATGTTTTAACTTAGTAACATCTTTATAAACTATATATTTAACAAGTTGGAATATATACATAAGTTGTATGTATGCCGTTTTATTCGCATAACTAATTTGATCCAAGTTTGAGTACAGAAGTTCGAGGTGAATTTCACCATTTCGTGTTAGGATTTTTCATTTGATTCTTGATGGCGAATATTTGATATAGATTTTGGGCTCGATTCTAGAATTCTCTATCATAGTATATGGCTATGCAAGGAGACTGATGGCTTCTAGTCGAGAAACCATATCGAAATCCGCATTAGGGAAGTCGAATGGACAATACTAGTTCGAAAGCGAACTTGTGTGATTGAGCGAGCGATCAAATGTGATTTTGCGAAATGATGACGTATGTACATCTTATATTCTAATATCATTGATATTTTGACGCTGAAATTGAAAGCTGTCGGGTTAGAATATCTTTGCTTACTAAAAGAAAATTTCCAATTTAAATTACAAAGATATATAACCCATAAAAGCAAAGATATTCAATCCCATATGGCTCTTCATACAGCGAAATATATTTTGTAAAATTTGATCCTTATATAAGATGGACCTTATGTATGTATAAGATGATTTTGAAAACATTTGATTTTGGAAATGAATTGGTTAACTTAAATTATATTGATTTGGAAATTTGGATTTATTTTCTAAATTTATTATTTTGGAAACTTTGGAACTGAAGATATTTGATTTGGAAGAATAATTTGGTGGAATTGTATATGATTTTGAAACTGAACTGATATTGAAACGAATTGAGTTGAGAACCTTATTTTAAATACTTGATTTGGGAGTTATCGAACTTATATAAAATTGGTTTGTATAAGTATGAAATTGATTCGAAAACTATTGATTTGGAAAGGTACTCAATTTGAAAAGTGAAATCTTATATAATTGAAGTATATATAAGTGTGATTTGATATACTATTGATTTTGGAAAGGTATTTGATTTGAAAATAAAATCTTATATATAATGGACTTTATATAAGTACGATATTTGAAAGTGATTTGAAAAGGTACTATATGATACATATTTTCGAAGTAAAGATATGGAAAGTGCCTTCTGCTTGATATCCGCTTTGTGGCCACATTGTGGATTCATTCTATCGATATTTCTCTGATTTTTGGTTTTCCGGATATGATACTCGAGTGTCCTTCGAATTCCATGGCATTACCCATGGTCTTACGAACTCGACTGCATAGCGTAATTCGCAAGGCAGTGATTGCTTAAAGGGTATGGATGTTTCCTGGGGGATCCAGGCGTAACAATTGTTATGTATCCTGCGGTCCACAGTTTTGTTATCATGGCGAAATTCGCAAAGCAGTGAATGCTTAAAAGGTACGGATGTTTCCTGGGGGACCCAGGTGTAACCATTGTGTATCTGCGATCCATGATTTGTTTGTTTTTTTGTTTGGATTGTACTTTCCATATCTGTTTTTAAAAGTTTTCCAGTATTTTCACTGGGTGTTGAAACAGGTCTACTAAGTACCTGGAGAATTCTAGTTTTGCGCATGATCAACGCACTACCAGAGTCTACAGGAACGAGGATAAACTTGTTGAAACATCGAGTTATAAAAGTATTTTATTATAAAGTTATGTTATTATAAAAGTATTTCCAACAAAGAAATATGGTATTAATATTTGAAATTGGAATTCTTATGGTTTGCCCGATACTATTTTTTTTAATCTACCTTATCTTCTCAACTTTATTTATTCACCTATTTTCTGCTCTTCCAAATCCTCCTTCTTTTCCCTGTTGACTATATCACTTTTAAATATTGTTTATTTATATACTACATGGTTTAATAGAAAATTTTAGTGTTATAAATATTTTAGGAGTTTTAATTAAATAAAACATATTTAAAGTAAATGATTATTGATAATATTTGAAAAGTATCTTAAAAAAAATTAATAAATTTATGAATTATAGATTTAATGTTTTCAATAACCTCTTTGTAAATATAAGTAATGATGTAAATAATTGTTTTCAAATAGTTTTCATATATTTATAAAGGTGTTATTTAAACATATAAATGGTATTTATAAAGGAAGTAAGAAATTTTACAAGTAGGTTTGAAAAATATTAAAGTATTAAAGATAATTGAATTGCAAATGAAGTTTCAAATGAATATTTCAAGTAAAATTTATATAAGTTTCTTTGAATATATAATTTAAAGATATTATATAAATGGAAATATTTTGATTTGCAAAGTTTATAAATGACTATTTATGGATATAATAAATGGGTTTAACCAAATTATTGAATATTAATTAATTTAAATTGAAATTTATATAGTTTTAAATTAAATTATTATATTTGGTATTTCAATCTATCTTCTTTTCTGGTTGTTTCTATTCTCCTACCTCCTTCCTTTTCGGGGACGAAAAGTTTTGAGTGGGGGAGAGTGTAACAACCCGTAAATTTTAATAATTTTTATAACGTATTAAATTGAATTTTTGAGAAATTTTAAATAATAATTTTAGAAATAAAAATTTAATATTTGGATTATGTATGGTTAAATATAGAAAATGTTAAATTTTCAATTTAAAATATGAAAGATTATTTTATTGTGTAATTCTATTTCAACTTAAATTAGTTGAAATTTGATTGAAAATAGATTTATTTCCAAACCTGAATATTTTTCTATAGAAAATTTCTAAATCATCTTCTGAGTGAGGCGTCATCTTTCGTTTTTCCAAATTTGGATTTCTATTGCTCCGTTTATCTTAATTCTGGCAAATTAGCAGCATTTCTGGTACTGATTATCGACTTTTGATCGGTTGATCGTACCACTGATATCTGTATACCGTTTTGATCGTCTCGTCGTGCTGATCTCCACGGTATATTCATTTCTGTATTTGAGGTCCGGTACGCGACGAAAACAATAAAACTGTGCGTCGTACCGGTACCGAAAATTTAGACTTTTAACTTACTCTGTCTTTTCAAGTTTGAAACGTACTATCCAATCAGCCCATTTATTGCTTTAATAATTTCATTTGTACCAAATTAGGGGACTCCACTGTTACAATTGCTTTATTTTTTTTTCAGCTGAATCTAGAGAGTACCGTTGCCATTCCTTTAAAATATTTATATATATATATATATATTTGCTCTGTCATTTGTTACCTTCCTGTTCATTTTCTATTCAAGCCTATATTTATGAAAAGCATGTTAACTTCCTCTACAGATCTTCTCTTCGTTTCCACTTCTTTTCTGTTACTAATTTTTCCAGTGAAGTTATAGACAAATAAAGGCAAGCACAAACTGTACACTTCCTCTACCACTTTTCGTTCCTTGCTCTTTTTCTTCCCTTTTGACCGGCCATGCCTGGAAAAAAAAACATATATATAAAAAATTTACTTTCTTCCACCATGCGTCCCATTTCCGCCCTCTCTCTCTCTCCGCTCGGCCTCAACACCCATTCCTTCCCTTGGCCAGCATTCCACTTCGTCGAACCAAGGCCTGGCCGCCACCACAGCATGCTCCTCCCTCCGTCTTAGCTGGCCACAACCCACCTTCCTCCTCCTTTTCAGTGCCGAGCACCCATCCTTTGGCCATACGTCTTTGCCGCCTGCCCTACTTCATTGCCAAGTGCACTGTTGTTTCCTCACTTCTTTTATTCTTTATATGTAAGTATTTCTTTATATATTATTCGTTTCTTATACTTGCAGCTTTATATATTCAAGCATACAAAAGGTTTGTTAAAACATAGATTTATATGTATATTTATTTTATACGAGATTTCGAGTATCTTGGTGAGTTGATTTTAGAGTGTATATTTGTAATATGCTTGGTTATTTTTAAGTTTATATTAATAATTTTGAAATAGATTTTTGTAACGCATATTTATATTCGGTCTGTTCATGTGTTAGCTTTTAGATAGTATATAGAGTAAGTCGGTATTAATATATGTATATACTCAGGTATATTTTTGTTAGTACATGATGCATAGAGTGTTTGGCAGTTTCATATATATTCGGCTCGTACGTGAGTTGTATATATTTAAAGTTTATATTAGTTTATAAGTTTTAAGTTATAGATTTTAAGTCTGTCATATATATAACTACGTTTCGGCCATATATTATTATATGTAAGTTGTTTATATAATCGGTTGTTCACTCTATAGTGTACGATGTATGTATAAAATTATAAAAATCTGTATAGTTTACCGTTTGGATCTTTATAGTTTATATGTATATAAATTATAGGTGTTTGTATAAATTTTTAAATCAGTCAGTTAGCCTATATATATGAGTAAGTATACGCGTTTTCTGTATTTGATATCATTACTGTATTTTCAGCGGTATGTTAGTTATAATAAAGGCTGATTTCGTATTTAGACAGTAATTTTTTATACAGTGTATTTATATATATTTGATTTTATAAAAATTTATGATATGATTGTAAGTATTGTTGTCTAATTGAATAATGTTGTGGTGATAATTTTGCAGTGAATAAAAGATATACATGGACTCTTTGATTTTTAAGATATATATGGATTTTTAAATTTTAATATAGATATTTTAATTTTATGTGTTTTAATAACTATTGATTTTAAAAAAATTAATATGGAAACTTACTTTAATATGTGTTTATTGGAATATTGAATTTAAGGGAATATAGTATATTTTATATTTTGTTTCAGTCTTTATCAAACGGATTCTGATTTTTCTTCATCGATCCAGTTCTGGTTTGATTCCATCTATCCCCATTTACCAGTCTCTTTGTCGATTCGAGTTGATCTTGCTTTGCTTTGAAATTCGTGCTTGGATTCGTAGCTCATTTCTTTGTCTATCCTCTAGCCTCGAAAGGTGAGAAATCAATCATGATTAACGTTTTATATTTATTAAATTTGATTTCAATTGAAACGACAATTGAAATATGCTGTTGTTAATTATTTACCTTGCTATATATATGTCATTATCTGTATCTGTTCACCTGTGACATCTGACACCATTATCTGTTATTTATACTGATGATATATGCCTGTTACTGTTGTTATATTATTATCATATCTGTTATCACTCTGCAAGTTCATTGTTAGTATAGAATTCACTATGGGTTGAAATGATACATACCCGAACGGACTTTAGAATAGGAGGAAATCGTTATGGGTTGAAATGATAGACCCAAGCGATTTTTCATTTGAATTGAATTTGGGATTGCGGGTCGAAATGATATCTACCCGTATATCCTTAAAGTACGGATTGAAATGATAAATATTTGTATCGATTGACCATAGGATAGGAAATTATATACAGACACCGTTGGTCCATATATAAATATTTTGAAAATAAATTCTATGATTTTGGAAAGAAATATATGGTTTTAATAAATGTTGATTCTTAAACTATTATATATAAATGGTAATGATATATATAGATATTTAATTTAATTAAGATTGATTTAATACATATAATATGGTTAAGTATTTAAATTTATATTTCAAAATAGATTTTGGTAATAATTTGAATAAGTTAAGGTTGGGAAGATAATTTGAATTTAGTTGAAATTGTATTCAATAAAGAATTTTATTTAATTAAACCGATTTGAAACTTATTGAAATTGAGATTTAAGATATGATTTATAACTTGGGTTTGATTCAAGTAATTTAATGAGTATTTCTTGTTTAAATAAATTTAAGGAAATATTTAGTAAAATGTAATTTAAGGCTAGTTAAATGATATTGAATTTATTAAGTGAATATTCCCTGATTAAATAATAATTAAGTTAAATCAAGAGCTATATGAAACTGTTAAATTTAACTTTGAAAATGTTGAATATTAAAGCTTTGAAATATATTGAAAATTTAAATGGTCTATTGAGAACTGAATTGAATTGATGAATTGAGCTTTGAATAAATTTGAATTGGGAATTTGAGTTGATTTGAATCGATTGGTGAGACTTGAGGAAATTTTAAATACTTTACTTTATAAATTATTTACCTATATATACTATTTTGGAAAATAGATATATTTGAAATGAAATGATATTTGGGTTTTTAAAGTATGAATTTATTTGAAATGACCACGGTGTTATAGTGTGTATTTCTATCTTATAGGCTGTTCCATGGATCCTTAGAGGATGGTTATCCCAATCATCCTCTAAGTTAATTATATTTCAGTTGATATTTCACTTGAGTTGAATTTATTGATATAAGAATGTTAATCCTGACTCGAGTGTTTTGTGTTTTGCTTTACGCTCGGGTCAGACTGAGTGATACAGCATTTGAGACTCACCCTTGGAGTTTGGAGCTTCATTTGGAGATCCAACTATCGATTCAGCTTTCAGCTTTTCCAGTTGATTTGTTTAGAGAGGTCATCTATTCGTACTGAAGACTTCACTGTATTTGAGATATTCTGTTGTATTTTATTTTTAACTCTGATGTTTATATAGTAGCTTCGTGAACTACTTTTTTATCTATTCTGCTGCGTATTATTGTATTACTCTGTGTCTGTGATGCTGTGATTGATTTATTTACTGTATATGCTGAGTTTTGCCAAATTTAAATTAACAATCTATTATTTTGAATTATTCAAGTCCGACATGTGTGGATTTATTGTCGATTTGAATGGTCCAAAATAGTGGGTCGTTACAATGATCGTGAGACATTTCATCAGATTTTTGAAGGGGATAATAACTTTGAGTTTATAAACCGAAATTTCCATCCTAAAGCTAGAATTGCAAACCTTCTTTTGCAACATACCATAACTCCAAGATCGGGAAATTTTAATCACCCGACCTTAAAAGTTTGTAAGGCTCTTTTTGCTATTTTTTGACACTATGGCGTTAATTGGGCGCAAGTGATTTTGGATGAACTTCGTCCCAAATTTTTTACTTTAGGTGAAAACACTTCATACCATGGAATTTACCTCACTCGGATTTTCAACTACTTTGGTGTTGATTATAAGAGAGAGGAGTTCATTTCTAGAAAAGTGTTTAACTATGCAAACATATCTCTCATGAGAATTCCACTTGTGTTTCAACCATATGAAACACTTGCCGAAAAGGATGAGAGATTGGCTCATGAAGAGAGGAAAGAAGAAGAGGAGGAGGAGGAAGTAGGGGAGGAGATGGAAATTGAAGAAGAAGGAGAGGAGGAGGAAGAGACTTCATTGGAAAGCATCGAATATCCTATCACTCCTACCAATCCATCCAACAAAACGCTTCTCAAGAACCAAAAGATTATCGTGAAAAACCAACGGATTCTCAAAAGATCCGTTAGTAAAAAGATGGATAAGATTTCCACTAAAATGAACAAGTTCTTTGAGAAAGTGAGTCGCAAGCTTAGATTATCATCATCTTCATCATCCTCTAACTAATACTAGTTTCATTTCATGTTGTATTAGTTTATACCTCTCTTTAGTTAATATTATGTATCGTTTTATGTAATGTTAACTAAAATTATCAATAAAAATCCTTTATTTCAGTTTATTAGCTCTAAAATATCTCTGGAATGCTTGTTATTATATTATATAAGTTTATATATATATACTTGTACATAATATAAAGAAACAAAGCAAATTGCCAAATTAACAGGGGCATATCGACATCACCCTAACCCCCATGTCGACATGTAACGGCCGGAAACTGTTTTTTGTTTTGAAATTTAAATTGACATAACTACCTTGTGTCTTTTCATTTCAAACGACTTTCTAACTCTTTAAATACTTGTTTCTTCAAAAAAATGCATACTTTCAATTCTCTTTATTTTCCATTGAATTTCTTCATATTTTATCAAAAAATGGCCTCTCCTATTCATAATCTAAGTGAGAATCTTGAAGAACTCTCAATTCCTTCAAGAACATACTTACTTTTATCCTTCGCAATCAACGACACTTAGAATTAAGCCAAATGCAGATAATAAAGGAACAAGAAATGCACTTCGATGCCATTTGATGGATGATCTCTGCCCTCAATAAAGAAGAACTTGAAGCGAATCTAGAAGGAACTCTGAACAGAGATAATGAAGAATGGGATGCTATAAAGGCAGATCCTATCTTCGGTGAAGAAGAGAAATGTTTGATTTGACATATGTGGTTTGATTTACTTGGATTTGGTTTGAATTGTTTGGTTTGATTTGATTTGGTTTAGATTAGTATGGTTTGGATTGATTTGAATATGGTGTGTAATATATGATTGAACATGGTGCGGTTTGATAAGAACATGATGTATATATTGATTGATTATGTTTAAAATTTTCATACCTCTTACATTTACCTTACTATATTATTATCTGTCTCATTTACATTCTACTATACTGTGTTATTATCATATGCAGTGCTATAGTATAAGATTTAGGGGGAGTTATGTAGTTTAGGATTAGTTTTTGTTGATGACAAAAGGGGAGAATTATAAAATAGGCTAGATAGGCTTAGATTAAGGGGGAGTTAGTAGATTAAGGGGGAGTCGGAGTAGAATCAAAATTTGTTTATAGGCTTAGATTAAGGGGAAGTTAGTAGATTAAGGGGGAGTCGGAGTAGAATCAAAATTTGTTGGAGTAGATTTTATAAACAAAGGTTGTCATCATCAAAAGGGAAAGATTGTTAGTATATGAGATGATGGTTTGGATGACAATAACCTTAGGACTTGTTATAAAATATAAATACTAATATCTTTGTCTAGATATTTATGTATATGCAGGATATATATATATATATATATATATATATATATGCAGGTACTGAGAATGAAAACTGTACAATATAGAGATTCAAGGCTGACGAATTCAAGATTGAAGAAATCAAGACTGAAGACTCATGAGTATCAAGAGTTCAAGATATCAAGATAAGTAATAGAGTCTAGATTTATGTTAAAACTTCATAATAGCACTAAAATCTTTATTCGGATTTTAATTGTGAATGGAATTCACCTTCTCGCTTTAATAGTGGGATGGAACCCACGACCTCTTTAGTGGGATGGAACCCACGACATTCTCTAGTGGAATGGAATCCACGAAATATTCAAAATAATTTATTTTAACTATTTTCCAAAAACTATCTTTTTAAAATTCATCTATATCAATTTAAATATTTTAGCCTTAATTCAAAAACTATTCTTATCATCTTTTAATAGTTTCATCTCAAAATTATCTCCTATTTTTTAAACTATCTCTTGATTCTAATATTTTAGCTTTAAATCTAAAAAAATATTTTAAAGAAGTCTATACTTAGTTTTTAATATTACTTTTATATTATAGATTATATATTTTAAAATTACTTTCTAAAACTCTTTTATAAGTTTAAACTATATTCAAAATGGTTTACAAAGTTTAGAAATTGTTTTGACAAGTTTTATAATAGAAATCATTTTAAAGCAAAATCAATTTTGAAAAATAACATAGGCATGTCGACATCCCTATACCATGTCGAGATGGTAGCCGTTGATTTCAAATTTCAAATTTTCATAAGAAGTGTCTATTCATCATAACCTTTTACGAATGGACATGACCGTTGTTCTCCTATACATACACCGGTTGTTTTCAGCGAATTTTAAGTTAGTTTTTCTTCATTTATTCACTCCTTCTTATCCACTCAAATATTCTCTTATATTTCAAATGCTTTCACAAAATTCTACCGAAATCCTAAGTGAATCAAACTCGATCGTCGCTAGTTTGATTCTCTACCACTCTCACTCAAAGATCTCAGTGCTATTCAGAGTTATAGGATCATTTGTAATCAAAGATCGAAAGATCGAAGTGTATCGAGTCTCTCTCTATCAAAGTGTGATTGGAAATGATGTGATTGTGGCCCGTAAATCAATTAGGTGTGATTGTAGCCCGTAAATCAATTAGGTGATCTTGTAGCCTGGTTAAATCAAGAGAGTTTGCCCTGGACTTGGAGACAGGGGGGTGTATCTCGTGGCCTTGAAATCGAAGTTGTAATATCGATATTATATTTGAAAAGAAATATGCATAAGAAATTGTGTGGGACTGGATGTAGGGTAACTCCGAACCAGTATAAAATTCCTATGTGTTATTTCCTTTGTGGCTTTTATTTACTATTTGCATCTGTGTCTGATTCTTTCCTTTAATCCAACCTTAAGATCCGTAATCCGCATTTCCAACAATGCACTCTAGTCTCAACATATGTATCGATATCTAGTCCCGATACATCTTGACTAGAAATATTTAAAATAGTATATCTATTTTCACTATGAAAAATTACTCACTATTACAACGCTTTGTAACTACTATCACAAAACATACCATTTATGGATTTTTTATTAGATATACTTTTAATAAAATTAATTATTTAATATAACACAATATACCAAGTACATAACGGAAAGAAAACACCTTTTATTTCAAACAAGATTAGTTATCAAGTTAGATTTATGTAACAAATTACATAATTGCCCTAGGGCATAACCTTAACCCTATCAATCTTCCACTTAGGTTCAATTATGGATTTTATTCCATCTTCTCCACTTGGTTTCATCAAAACTAATTGGGTCAGTCCCTCAGTGAAAGGGTATACTATTATGTTTAAGTTATCTACTCTACTAATCTACTCTCTTTGACGTTGATAGACTACCTTTATCATGTGGAACAATTCGAAGTATGTCTGTTGACTTCCTGTGATTTCTAAGTTTTGTTATGAACTATATCTTGACATTTTTATCGTATAACAAGGTTATGAGATTTTCAACATTTGGAATCACCGTCGGGTCAGTTATAAATTTGATCATTCATATTTATATACATTGCTTTTATTGCAGCGCAATTCAAGGCGATGGACTTAACCATTTTATTGAATCAAACAAAATCTTTCATTTGGAACATTTCCAAATTAAAGATTATTGACTTAAATTTATTATTGACATATTATACTCAATATCACTTATGGAAAGTTTGAGCCCGAACACCCCTTCATAAGGAGTTCGCTATTTCTGTAAACAATTCTCTAGTCTATCATAAATACATAAGAACACCTCACATAACCATTTAGTGATATTAATTCGAATTTTATATTTGCTTAATGTGTCAAATAAATAAACAAATCATGATATCATAGACAACATAACATGTATGATAATTCCTATAGCCAATGCATAACGAATCCATCTTACATGTTCCGTATTAGACATTTTAATAAGGTATCCTTGCATATCGTTTGGGACAATCACAATATCCTTTATACTTATAATAAAAGACATCATATGAAAAACCAACATCGAGTATTAAAACAACTAAAACTGATTTTTAACACAAGTACATCGTTAACAATTAGTAGTGTGTTGTTTACTTATGATTTACAAATATCTATGTACCTTTTAATGTCTTTCTTATGAATACACACTTCCTCTACATTTTGACTGATAATCAAACTATTTGATACACCTAGCAAAAAACTTTTTCAATTTTGATACTTTTCATAATGATACATTCGTATCCATTCTCGGGACATATCAAAAAACCCACAAACTCAATATAACTCATACTGACTTCCAGACACTTTGGTTGTTATTTGCAAACTGACTAGTCCAAATCTATATTCAGAACTTTATGTTTCATCACATATATACCAAAACATAAAGTCATACTAGGTGATAATTTTGTAAGTAAAATCCAAACCAACTTGAGCATGTCAAATGGTGAATATGTTACTTTAATTTTAACAATTGAAATTCACGGTATTATTTTCATCAATATGGCTCGCAATATACTAACTTCATTTGTTTTTCTCTTGACATATTTGCGACTAATGTATTATATCCTTTGGGTTCAACTTTCAAAATCATATTTTGATAATGCACTTGGATTCTATTTTGGACGTACACAACATACCATACCATAGAGTCAATAGTCTTAATGATTTAATTGATTGCCGAGGATTATCTATTCTTGATATTGATAAGAAACTCATAGTTTCTCTTTAATGTACAAGAATACTTATTAGACATTCTAATGTGTTGTGTTCATTTAGGTTTGGTTAATTTCATTTCATCCTTTGCAATCAGTTTTATTCTTGGACCATATCCAAATCCATTTTATACCGATAATTTCTTAAAGAAATTCCTCTGCTGCAAAGTTGGTATAATTATTACGTGCAGTCTTACGACTCGCATAACCTACCAACTCTTTGGCCTGTGATATGTAAGGGTTTCTTATTAAATCTTATCTTATATGGTATTGTAAACTATTCTTTGGATGATATTTATTTCAATCTTGTGTACTACTATTAAGCAGGCCCAGTCTCAGGGAAGGCAGCCAAGGCAGCCGCCTGGGGCAACACATCGGAGGAGGGCAACAAATTTTTGAATTTCTTTTAACTAATTTGTTTAATTTATATAAAAGAGAAACCGTCACCAAGAGATACTTCAGTGTAGTGGTATGTTGTTCCACTTCCTTGTTCAACGTGCTAAGTTCGAGTATGGCTATTGGAATTATTTTAGCCTAATATGTTTTCACTTTACTTCCATCTCATATTTGCTTTAGGCAACCAGAGTTAATGGGCCAGCCCTGCTCTTAAGTACACACCTTATAGAAAGAATTTTAACTCAACTTCCACTCATTATTAATCGTGATTTGTCCAAAAAAATTCGATTACTCAATACATCATTATGTATTGTAGGAATTAGTGACCTATGAGATCGAATCTTTATTCATACTAGATACATACAAACCCTTTCCAGTACACTCACCCATTCGATCAAATCGAATCATTTAAGTTGCATGTTTTATTATTTACTTCTGTTTTATATTTTACGAGCTTATCATATACTTATACATGTGTATCAAATACACATGTCCATGCCTGTGATGACTCATTGATGAATATGAAGAAATACGTGGAAGTGTTTTGGTATCAATAGACTTACCATTGCAAACAAATATATATATATATATATATATATATATATCAATCTGAAGAGTTGATAACCTCCTATGACGCTCTCACATAATTAGTGCATTGCCCTTAATTCTTTTAATTTAATTAAGGATTCATAATCTTATAATAAAAATTATTTCTCAAAACTATGGCTTTGTTTATATTTGCAAATAAGTGTAAATAATTTTAGATACTTCAATATTTAACAATGCATCACTTTTGTTATGAAAATAAATACTACATTATAGTTTCATTTCATCACGAATTTTCATAATATTCACATTAAAATATAAGTACGTCTATTTTTCAGTCAACACCGAAAAATAATCATTATTTCATAAATAATGTGTGGTAGGTTTTACGGAAACAATTTTCGTACTTGATGCGATTAATAAGTGTTACATGGCTATTTCCCACTATTTTCGCTATAACTATAATAGCGTACTGAATTCGAAGGTCCATTTTTCACTTAATATGGATTATTTATTTCACATACGGCAACAAGTTTACAATGGGGAGTTCTTTGATCAAATATCTTGAACTCACAGAAATTTCATAGAAAACAAATTTCTATATGAAAATACATTTTGGAATAGGAACCATATTTCTTTTTCCAATGTTAATATCAATTATTATTATTAAAAATTCTCATTTTCGATTTTTCTTTATGAAGCAGAAGTGACTATTCACTCTCTTCATCCCAACTCTACCTTAAATCACATCCACTCTTGTACATTGCTATTGTTTCTAAATGGTCGAACCATTCAAAAGAAATCCCTTACTATAATGTCATAATGAACACTTAAAAAAAATGCATTTGATTATCCTTAACATTTAAGGACATAAAAATATGATGCATCTTACGTAAACTGATTAAATTGACATTTCAACGATCTAATTCTTAAATCTATTTGTAATTTTGGTCTTACGTTCCATTTAACACAATATGATCTTTTATTGTAATCAGTCAAATTGAATACGCGATCTCATAGTACGGTTTATTTGTTTGCTTCAAATGAACTAATTTCATTGAAGTATTGTACACTACGAACTATGACCGTTCATAATATAACATTTATATGTGATTTTATATGGGTCAAATATTGATAGTCTTGTATTGCTTTTGAGTTCGGAACTCATAGAATGCAATACATTGTAACGACCCCGAAATTTAAATTTATTTAAATTAATAATTAAATGGATTTTTGAATTAAATTGAGTAATTAAATAAATTTTTGGATAAAGATAGTAAAATAAATCGATAAAATGGAGCGAGTTTTCCCGGATTCAAGTATATTCTGTATGAATCATTTCAATTTAAAATATTGTAAGTATATATATAGATATATATTTGACTTGAATTTAAATTGTAAATAAATGGTTTTAAAAATAAATAAAACAAATAAAAATAATAAAGAAAGATTTAATAAAAATTAGAAGTTCACTTGTATCTTAAAGTAATAATAACAAAACGAAAGAAAACAACCTACATTCAAATATGTAAAAATATAAGTAAATGCATTAACAAATTCTTATAACATGCAAATATGGAAACTCATGCATGTTTTAAAGTAAAATAAATATATATATATAGAGAGAGAGAGAGAGAAATACAAGACAATTATTATGAAGATGAAACAAAAATACATGAGGAAAAGGAAAAAGGGAAAGAGGTTTGCATTCAAATATAAAAGTAAGTATGCAGGCTGAGAAACAAGAAAACAAAAATATACCTAAGTATGTAAACAAGTAAAGGCTTGCAATACAAGCCAAGCAATTAATGCAAGACATCTATGTACACTTAAGCAAAACAATATCTTCATATTGTACAGCCGAGAAAGGTTATATTGTACAGCTGAAAGTGAAAAGAAAACATAAGTGGTACAACATCAATTAATGCACGCACAAGATAGATCACTTCAGCCTCCAAAAACAAATAAGAATCTCTGGTATTTGTACAAAGCAAATTATATCAACTTGTATAAAATAATATACCCTGTACAACTCATTTTCTTGTATCAAACTCCTTCTTTTATCAAGCTTTCTTCATTTCAAATTCGTTTATTTCAAAACTGAGATAGTATCACTTTATAAATAAACAAAACTTCATTTTAAAACAACTCTACAAACCAGATTTATCAAAGATTTAAAGGAGAAGCTTCAACTTGAAATGTTCAAGCAGTTTCAAAGTGGAAGCTCTGTTCTTTCCCTGTTCAATTCTTGTTTCCAGGTGAGCAACTTTGTTTTTCTAGACTTCTTTGTTTCGACCAAGTGAGTAAACTTTTATTTTCAAGTTAACTTTATCTTTAGCTTGCCAATGGTATGTGCTTTGATATCTGTTTAAACAAGTAGCCCTTAATACTCTCTGTGTGCTCTGTTTATTTTAGTCAGGTGAGTAAACAATAATTTCAAAGTTTAAGTTGTTTAAACTAGATTAAGATGCATATAAAATCTGGTTTGTTAATAGTCCAGTTTGAATATAATGATGTGCATATATATACACTGCTCTGTATATTGTTTGATCTGCCTGTAGTTACAAAGTTTAGTAGGTGATCAATTTTAAATATTACCACTCAATCATTATAGACTGTGATTTAAACAAAGTGAGTAGTTTCAACTATAAATCAAGTTCTTAAACCTGTTTCCAAATTTTGGAAGAAGCAGATCAACTGGAAAGTTGATCACAGGTTATCCAAATTTCTATGTTAAATTCAAATATTTTAATTTGCTAATTCAACAATATAATTTGAATCTACATACAAAAGTAGGATTTTTAAGATAAAAATGACGATTTTTAAGCAAGTGTGTAAGACGCTGTTCGAATATGAAGCCTAGAGGCATTTTCATCAATTCCAGTCGATTTAAACAATTTAAATTTCTGAATTTTTGTGAGAGGTAAGCTTTATAGTGTAGCAATACCAGAAAAATGATGAGAAAATTTTCGAATGCATGAATTTTGAGTTTTGATTGAATGTAGGGTTTTGGTTAGAGTTTTGAACGGGTCTGTAAAATGTCAAGTTCGTCATTTTAGTAGGATCGAGCTTCACGCGATTTTGAAGAAGGAAAGCATGTCGTGTTGTGGAGGTGTGGCCAGAAGATGAGGGTCTCTGGTGGTTGAGATGGCCGTTGACGAGGCGATTTCCAGGCGTTGGTTATTTAACGTTTTGGTCGAGGTGGTTTGTTTTTGATCGATGACGAGATTGAGTGGTCTGGAAGGTCGCGAGGCTTGTGAGGGTCCGGGTCGACTTGCAGAGGATCGCGATGATGGCCGGAGCGCCACCGCGTCAGTGTGCACGTGCACGGAGCAGTTTTCGATGATGGCGCTGCCGTTTTTTTTTTGGAATGGAGTTTTTTTTTCTCTCGAGCAGGTAGTTGTTTTGCTCGGGGAAACTCGTGTTGAACTCGAAGATCTTGTAGGGAGGGAAACTCAGGTTGTTGTCCAGATTCTTTAATCTGAGAGCATGATCCAGTTTAGATTTAAACAAATTCAAACATAGGCAAATGTTCAAAATTTAGTTTAAAACATCTGAAGTCTAAAAAATAAAGTCGAGTTCTGTTTGTAAATTTAGATTTTAAAAGTTTGCTTTTAATTCAAACTTATTTAATGAAATTAGTAGTTAAGTAAATTTAAAAGTTGTGATCAAATAGGGGTTTGAAAATTCAAAGGAGAAGTTTAAGTCAAGGTTTAGTCTGAGTTTAAGGTTAAGTTTGAATCCCAGATTTTGCGATAAAAGGAGTTTATAATTTAAAATATTTTAAATAAGTAAATACTTAAAATTAAAAAAGGAATTTGGTTTAAAATCTTTAAATTAGAATTTAATGATTTGGATTCATTAAATTATTAAGATAATTAAAAATGGATAATTGAATAATTTAATTAATTAATGATTAGGATTAATTAATTTAGTAATCAAGAGTTTAAAATTTATTAATTAAGTTTTAAGTCAATTAATTAGGGATAATTAATTAAGATGAATAATTAAAAGATAATTACTTAATACAAGGGGTAATTTATAAAAGGGTTAGTTAATAAATTTGTCATTTAAAGATTTATTAAGTGAGTAAAAGTTAATTACTTAATAATTAAAGGGTAATAAATGATTAATTAAAGAATAATTTATTAAAATGTTTGTAGTTGATTAGTTATTAATTAACCTTGAATAGAGATTATCCATGGACAAATAATCTGGTTTAGATTTATTAGATATCTTAATTGGTTTACTTATGGATGATCGTATTCTATTGGATGATTTGATTGTTTGATATTCCTGATATATGATGCTTTGTGATACGTCTTGATTTATGTCATGATCTGTGATTTCTGTTTCTGTGATATATTACTATGTGAATATGAAACCTTTGGCCCGTAAAACGGCACTTGAATTTCGATGCGACAGGGAGTCGGATTCCGATTGGTTATCTGAAACCCACATCGAATTATAATAATGAATATTTGTAACCGATAGATTTATTTTATCTATGAATCTGTGAATGAACGATAAGCGTTGTTCTTATACCGCTTATCGAATTATATTTCTGTATTCTGATATGTGATGATTCATCGTGTTGCACTATTGTGTTAAACCCTGGACTACACCTTTACACACACAAATATGGATTTCACGTGGAAATCGATTCAGTCACAGATAATTTAAATTCAATATTTTTGAAATTGGGATTTTAATTTCAATTGATTTTGAAATTGGAAATTTGGGTTTAAAAGTGAAAAGCATTTGAAATAGAATTTCAAAGATAAAAGTTATTTTGAATAACTTAATCGAGTTTTGAAAATTTAAATAATTTGATTTAAATTTGAATTCAAGTTTGGAATTGAATCCTATGATTTGAAACTAGGGATTGAAAATGTTATAAATGTGTTTATCTGAATCTAAACCATTTAAAAGTATAAAGTTTGGGAATTCGAATTTAACCCAAAGACTTTAACTCGTATGAATGAATCAGAGTTTCTGAAATGAAACTGTTTGTTTTTAAAAGATAAAAGCTTTCAGATAAGAAATGAAATTCCAGTTTAATTAAAGGAATTTCAAGATTGAAACGAAAATGGTTTTCCAAGTTATGAATGAATTGTTTTGAAAAGCTATGATTTGAATCTGTTATCTTTAACAGATTTAAAATAATGATTGGTTTAAATCATTTGAAATGGATTGTTTTGAAAGCTATAAGTTAAATCTTGATTTAAAGATTTAACGAGTTAATCAAATTGAAATGGAAATTAATTTGGAAAATCTGTGAATGAATCTTTTGTTTAAAAGATTAAAGTGTGGAAATTGTTTAAACCATTTAAGGTTATTAAGGTTGAATCTTTTTGTTTAAATATTTAAAATGGTAATTTGTTTAACCATTTGAAAAGAAAGATTTTGGGTAATAAGTTGTGACTTAATTGAAATCCCATATCCATATGTTTTTAAATATTTCGCTCACTATTCGGTTTAGCCGGGAGAGGACCTTTGGGTCGTATAACCCATTCCGAATATGTGATACGTCGATATGGATAGCATTTGAAGACCGGTGTTGAAGACCGGATATTTTTGAAAACGGAAGGATTACCGTCGAGTTACTCTGCATCGGCTGATCCCCGATATAGAGGTTTTATCATCCTTAGTGACGGGAAGTCCGGACGTGATTGGAAATTATCCGGATTTGCAAGGGCTTCGTGAGAAGTGCCTTCGGTTCTGTTCGATCCCGGAACAGACTTGTATGGATTGTATGTCTGACATTACACTATGAGATATAAAGCTGATTTCTTTCAAATACATTTCTGTTGGTGGCGGAGAATTTATTCTCTTAGCTTAACACCCTTCTCTGAGACGTACGAGCTCAGAGGTTATGTAATTGAAATTTATCAGCGATATATCCCAATTTGGTAATGTGGCATGCTGAGTGTTGCTGTGAAATGATCAGTGTTTGATCATTTGTGATATGATCATTTGTTTGATCTTATATCTTTGTGATCATAGGTTGATCATTTGTTTGACCCGAAGCGTGGCTTTTTGAAAAAGCGTAGCTTTGTGGACGAGACTTCGTCAGGGCCTCACAACCCGGAAATGGTCGAAACAGGAATGTTGCGGCAAGGTTATGAGGGCCGCGCCCTTTAGAGTATGTCATTTCCTTCTGGAAAAGGGTGGTATCATGGTATGGAGCCCAGATACTTACTCATGTGGATACACTTTATTATGTGTGATGTTGGTTTAGAGGCGCCTCGGATAAAGGTCCCAAAGGACCGGGGGGTGGCATATTCGTGAGTTACCTGTTACAGGGGTAACCCGGCCTTGTTTGGCAGAGAGCAGTTTGTCTCTCGGGACGTCCCGCCAGAGGCGATCCCATGCGGCGGAAGGAAGTTCCTTAGCCTGACCATTTGTTGGAAATCCAAAGAAACAATACGCGACGTGTACGGTTTTAGTTGTATTACCTGCTATGGAATGTGGCGGTAACCTGCTATTGAACATAGTAGCTATAGTAGGCATACGATACTGGTCGTATGTTGGCTAAGATTAATATTATACTTTCGAAATGTGTTTCTACACTATGCACTAATGATAATATCCAATGATTTGCGTAGTAAGCATGTTTGACTATCATAAGAAGAAATCTCCTCCAATTCTGCGTTTGCATTGTGTGTGTGGCGGGAGGTCTTATGGTAGTTTCATTTTCCAAAAGCATTGCGGATTTCAATGTTTAAAACCTTTTGTGTTTGTTTAAAGATAAACTGTTTTTATTGCTCACACCAGTCCCATGACTGATCCGGAGTTTATTGTTCCCTTCCTAAACTCTGGGTGCTCATAATTTTCCACACGAGCAGTCTAGAGTTGGGTTTCTTTTCAGATATTCAGGTTTAGTAGATTATCTGGAGCTATTTCATTCATCGGAGTTGCTTATCTTGGAGTTGTGGATTCATTCTTGTCTGAAGATCATTTTGGAGTTATCACTTCTATTGATATTGTTCCGCTGCTGTTGTTATCTTTTCTTTTCCGCTGCTATTTCTTGTATCATATCTCTGATGTATATTGATATTCATTGTATCACTCTGTTGTATCAGATATTGTATATCAATGTATTATTCTTTTTCTTCCGCTGTGTTATTTACTTAATTGTGTTATAGGTCCGGCGAATCGGATTTGAACGGTCGAATCTGCGGCATTCTAGTACAATGTGAAGTACGGATGTTGATTTTCGAGCGGGCAAAACCCGAGTCGTCACATGTGGTATCAGAGCTAAGGTTGAACTTTAGCTCAGGAGTATAACACGTTAAGTAGCTCATTAGAGATAGAGTGAAGTAAACTCTAGAATGAGTAATTCTTAGATATCCGTCCGAATGCCTCAGTAAATTCTCTTGCTATCCACTGATAGTAAGTATGAGTGTAAGAAGAGGATGAGATATGGGACAGGGAAATACGACTATAAATGGTCAATATCCTGTAACAATAGTGGAAACAAATTTTCTCTATCAATCTCTTTTGTTCAGCATCTTTTCTCAATTCTTCGATAATTTCTGGTAGATCCAGAAAAGAGATTCGATATATTAAAATGGGACATAAACTCCAGATAGGCCATAATTGTTTGTTTGGATGGATTGTTTGCTTTGGTTGCTATGGTTGATAAGTATGCTTTAGTCTCTAAACTGGAAGTTCTGAAATCGTATCCATGTATCTATCTATTCTTTGGGATTGCGGATATATTCTACGAATGGTTAGTTATCCTTTCGAACTAACCAATGCCACTGCATATTTCGTAGATCTGGATAACTCAAGTATTTTGTGAAGTGTTAAACAGATTCTTTCTTGTGTCTGTTATCGATATTCTAATGTGGTAAGCCAAATGCAGAACAGATGTTCAATTGATGAAATATTCTTCATCTATCTTTTTGTCTCCTTGGTAATTTCGAGGACGAAATCCTTTTAAGGGGGGAAGTTTGTAACGACCCCGAAATTTAAATTTATTTAAATTAATAATTAAATGGATTTTTGAATTAAATTGAGTAATTAAATAAATTTTTGGATAAAGATAGTAAAATAAATCGATAAAATGGAGCGAGTTTTCCCGGATTCAAGTATATTCTGTATGAATCATTTCAATTTAAAATATTGTAAGTATATATATAGATATATATTTGACTTGAATTTAAATTGTAAATAAATGGTTTTAAAAATAAATAAAACAAATAAAAATAATAAAGAAAGATTTAATAAAAATTAGAAGTTCACTTGTATCTTAAAGTAATAATAACAAAACGAAAGAAAACAACCTACATTCAAATATGTAAAAATATAAGTAAATGCATTAACAAATTCTTATAACATGCAAATATGGAAACTCATGCATGTTTTAAAGTAAAATAAATATATATATATATAGAGAGAGAGAGAAATACAAGACAATTATTATGAAGATGAAACAAAAATACATGAGGAAAAGGAAAAAGGGAAAGAGGTTTGCATTCAAATATAAAAGTAAGTATGCAGGCTGAGAAACAAGAAAACAAAAATATACCTAAGTATGTAAACAAGTAAAGGCTTGCAATACAAGCCAAGCAATTAATGCAAGACATCTATGTACACTTAAGCAAAACAATATCTTCATATTGTACAGCCGAGAAAGGTTATATTGTACAGCTGAAAGTGAAAAGAAAACATAAGTGGTACAACATCAATTAATGCACGCACAAGATAGATCACTTCAGCCTCCAAAAACAAATAAGAATCTCTGGTATTTGTACAAAGCAAATTATATCAACTTGTATAAAATAATATACCCTGTACAACTCATTTTCTTGTATCAAACTCCTTCTTTTATCAAGCTTTCTTCATTTCAAATTCGTTCATTTCAAAACTGAGATAGTATCACTTTATAAATAAACAAAACTTCATTTTAAAACAACTCTACAAACCAGATTTATCAAAGATTTAAAGGAGAAGCTTCAACTTGAAATGTTCAAGCAGTTTCAAAGTGGAAGCTCTGTTCTTTCCCTGTTCAATTCTTGTTTCCAGGTGAGCAACTTTGTTTTTCTAGACTTCTTTGTTTCGACCAAGTGAGTAAACTTTTATTTTCAAGTTAACTTGTATCTTTAGCTTGCCAATGGTATGTGCTTTGATATCTGTTTAAACAAGTAGCCCTTAATACTCTCTGTGTGCTCTGTTTATTTTAGTCAGGTGAGTAAACAATAATTTCAAAGTTTAAGTTGTTTAAACTAGATTAAGATGCATATAAAATCTGGTTTGTGAATAGTCCAGTTTGAATATAATGATGTGCATATATATACACTGCTCTGTATATTGTTTGATCTGCCTGTAGTTACAAAGTTTAGTAGGTGATCAATTTTAAATATTACCACTCAATCATTATAGAATGTGATTTAAACAAAGTGAGTAGTTTCAACTATAAATCAAGTTCTTAAACCTGTTTCCAAATTTTGGAAGAAGCAGATCAACTGGAAAGTTGATCACAGGTTATCCAAATTTCTATGTTAAATTCAAATATTTTAATTTGCTAATTCAACAATATAATTTGAATCTACATACAAAAGTAGGATTTTTAAGATAAAAATGACGATTTTTAAGCAAGTGTGTAAGACGCTGTTCGAATATGAAGCCTAGAGGCATTTTCATCAATTCCAGTCGATTTAAACAATTTAAATTTCTGAATTTCTGTGAGAGGTAAGCTTTATAGTGTAGCAATACCAGAAAAATGATGAGAAAATTTTCGAATGCATGAATTTTGAGTTTTGATTGAATGTAGGGTTTTGGTTAGAGTTTTGAACGGGTCTGTAAAATGTCAAGTTCGTCATTTTAGTAGGATCGAGCTTCACGCGATTTTGAAGAAGGAAAGCATGTCGTGTTGTGGAGGTGTGGCCAGAAGATGAGGGTCTCTGGTGGTTGAGATGGCCGTTGACGAGGCGATTTCCAGGCGTTGGTTATTTAACGTTTTGGTCGAGGTGGTTTGTTTTTTATCGATGACGAGATTGAGTGGTCTGGAAGGTCGCGAGGCTTGTGAGGGTCCGGGTCGACTTGCAGAGGATCGCGATGATGGCCGGAGCGCCGCCGCGTCAGTGTGCACGTGCACGGAGAAGTTTTCGATGATGGCGCTGCCGTTTTTTTTTTGGAATGGAGTTTTTTTTTCTCTCGAGCAGGTAGTTGTTTTGCTCGGGGAAACTCGTGTTGAACTCGAAGATCTTGTAGGGAGGGAAACTCAGGTTGTTGTCCAGATTCTTTAATCTGAGAGCATGATCCAGTTTAGATTTAAACAAATTCAAACATAGGCAAATGTTCAAAATTTAGTTTAAAACATCTGAAGTCTAAAAAATAAAGTCGAGTTCTGTTTGTAAATTTAGATTTTAAAAGTTTGCTTTTAATTCAAACTTATTTAATGAAATTAGTAGTTAAGTAAATTTAAAAGTTGTGATCAAATAGGGGTTTGAAAATTCAAAGGAGAAGTTTAAGTCAAGGTTTAGTCTGAGTTTAAGGTTAAGTTTGAATCCCAGATTTTGCGATAAAAGGAGTTTATAATTTAAAATATTTTAAATAAGTAAATACTTAAAATTAAAAAAGGAATTTTGTTTAAAATCTTTAAATTAGAATTTAATGATTTGGATTCATTAAATTATTAAGATAATTAAAAATGGATAATTGAATAATTTAATTAATTAATGATTAGGATTAATTAATTTAGTAATCAAGAGTTTAAAATTTATTAATTAAGTTTTAAGTCAATTAATTAGGGATAATTAATTAAGATGAATAATTAAAAGATAATTACTTAATACAAGGGGTAATTTATAAAAGGGTTAGTTAATAAATTTGTCATTTAAAGATTTATTAAGTGAGTAAAAGTTAATTACTTAATAATTAAAGGGTAATAAATGATTAATTAAAGAATAATTTATTAAAATGTTTGTAGTTGATTAGTTATTAATTAACCTTGAATAGAGATTATCCATGGACAAATAATCTGGTTTAGATTTATTAGATATCTTAATTGGTTTACTTATGGATGATCGTATTCTATTGGATGATTTGATTGTTTGATATTCCTGATATATGATGCTTTGTGATACGTCTTGATTTATGTCATGATCTGTGATTTCTGTTTCTGTGATATATTACTATGTGAATATGAAACCTTTGGCCCGTAAAACGGCACTTGAATTTCGATGCGACAGGGAGTCGGATTCCGATTGGTTATCTGAAACCCACTTCGAATTATAATAATGAATATTTGTAACCGATAGATTTATTTTATCTATGAATCTGTGAATGAACGATAAGCGTTGTTCTTATACCGCTTATCGAATTATATTTCTGTATTCTGATATGTGATGATTCATCGTGTTGCACTATTGTGTTAAACCCTGGACTACACCTTTACACACACAAATATGGATTTCACGTGGAAATCGATTCAGTCACAGATAATTTAAATTCGATATTTTTGAAATTGGGATTTTAATTTCAATTGATTTTGAAATTGGAAATTTGGGTTTAAAAGTGAAAAGCATTTGAAATAGAATTTCAAAGATAAAAGTTATTTTGAATAACTTAATCGAGTTTTGAAAATTTAAATAATTGATTTAAATTTGAATTCAAGTTTGGAATTGAATCCTATGATTTGAAACTAGGGATTGAAAATGTTATAAATGTGTTTATCTGAATCTAAACCATTTAAAAGTATAAAGTTTGGGAATTTGAATTTAACCCAAAGACTTTAACTCGTATGAATGAATCAGATTTTCTGAAATGAAACTGTTTGTTTTTAAAAGATAAAAGCTTTCAGATAAGAAATGAAATTCCAGTTTAATTAAAGGAATTTCAAGATTGAAACGAAAATGGTTTTCCAAGTTATGAATGAATTGTTTTGAAAAGCTATGATTTGAATCTGTTATCTTTAACAGATTTAAAATAATGATTGGTTTAAATCATTTGAAATGGATTGTTTTGAAAGCTATAAGTTAAATCTTGATTTAAAGATTTAACGAGTTAATCAAATTGAAATGGAAATTAATTTGGAAAATCTGTGAATGAATCTTTTGTTTAAAAGATTAAAGTGTGGAAATTGTTTAAACCATTTAAGGTTATTAAGGTTGAATCTTTTTGTTTAAAAATTTAAAATGGTAATTTGTTTAACCATTTGAAAAGAAAGATTTTGGGTAATAAGTTGTGACTTAATTGAAATCCCATATCCATATGTTTTTAAATATTTCGCTCACTATTCGGTTTAGCCGGGAGAGGACCTTTGGGTCGTATAACCCATTCCGAATATGTGATACGTCGATATGGATAGCATTTGAAGACCGGTGTTGAAGACCGGATATTTTTGAAAACGGAAGGATTACCGTCGAGTTACTCTGCATCGGCTGATCCCCGATATAGAGGTTTTATCATCCTTAGTGACGGGAAGTCCGGACGTGATTGGAAATTATCCGGATTTGCAAGGGCTTTGTGAGAAGTGCCTTCGGTTCTGTTCGATCCCGGAACAGACTTGTATGGATTGTATGTCTGACATTACACTATGAGATATAAAGCTGATTTCTTTCAAATACATTTCTGTTGGTGGCGGAGAATTTATTCTCTTAGCTTAACACCCTTCTCTGATACGTACGAGCTCAGAGGTTATGTAATTGAAATTTATCAGCGATATATCCCAATTTGGTAATGTGGCATGCTGAGTGTTGCTGTGAAATGATCAGTGTTTGATCATTTGTGATATGATCATTTGTTTGATCTTATATCTTTGTGATCATAGGTTGATCATTTGTTTGACCCGAAGCGTGGCTTTTTGAAAAAGCGTAGCTTTATGGACGAGACTTCGTCAGGGCCTCACAACCCGGAAATGGTCGAAACAGGAATGTTGCGGCAAGGTTATGAGGGCCGCGCCCTTTAGGGTATGTCATTTCCTTCTGGAAAAGGGTGGTATCATGGTATGGAGCCCAGATACTTACTCATGTGGATACACTTTATTATGTGTGATGTTGGTTTAGAGGCGCCTCGGATAAAGGTCCCAAAGGACCGGGGGGTGGCATATTCGTGAGTTACCTGTTACAGGGGTAACCCGGCCTTGTTTGGCAGAGAGCAGTTTGTCTCTCGGGACGTCCCGCCAGAGGCGATCCCATGCGGCGGAAGGAAGTTCCTTAGCCTGACCATTTGTTGGAAATCCAAAGAAACAATACGCGACGTGTACGGTTTTAGTTGTATTACCTGCTATGGAATGTGGCGGTAACCTGCTATTGAACATAGTAGCTATAGTAGGCATACGATACTGGTCGTATGTTGGCTAAGATTAATATTATACTTTCGAAATGTGTTTCTACACTATGCACTAATGATAATATCCAATGATTTGCGTAGTAAGCATGTTTGACTATCATAAGAAGAAATCTCCTCCAATTCTGCGTTTGCATTGTGTGTGTGGCGGGAGGTCTTATGGTAGTTTCATTTTCCAAAAGCATTGCGGATTTCAATGTTTAAAACCTTTTGTGTTTGTTTAAAGATAAACTGTTTTTATTGCTCACACCAGTCCCATGACTGATCCGGAGTTTATTGTTCCCTTCCTAAACTCTGGGTGCTCATAATTTTCCACACGAGCAGTCTAGAGTTGGGTTTCTTTTCAGATATTCAGGTTTAGTAGATTATCTGGAGCTATTTCATTCATCGGAGTTGCTTATCTTGGAGTTGTGGATTCATTCTTGTCTGAAGATCATTTTGGAGTTATCACTTCTATTGATATTGTTCCGCTGCTGTTGTTATCTTTTCTTTTCCGCTGCTATTTCTTGTATCATATCTCTGATGTATATTGATATTCATTGTATCACTCTGTTGTATCAGATATTGTATATCAATGTATTATTCTTTTTCTTCCGCTGTGTTATTTACTTAATTGTGTTATAGGTCCGGCGAATCGGATTTGAACGGTCGAATCTGCGGCATTCTAGTACAATGTGAAGTACGGATGTTGATTTTCGAGCGGGCAAAACCCGAGTCGTCACATGTGGTATCAGAGCTAAGGTTGAACTTTAGCTCAGGAGTATAACACGTTAAGTAGCTCATTAGAGATAGAGTGAAGTAAACTCTAGAATGAGTAATTCTTAGATATCCGTCCGAATGCCTCAGTAAATTCTCTTGCTATCCACTGATAGTAAGTATGAGTGTAAGAGAGGATGAGATATGGGACAGGGAAATACGACTATAAATGGTCAATATCCTGTAACAATAGTGGAAACAAATTTTCTCTATCAATCTCTTTTGTTCAGCATCTTTTCTCAATTCTTCGATAATTTCTGGTAGATCCAGAAAAGAGATTCGATATATTAAAATGGGACATAAACTCCAGATAGGCCATAATTGTTTGTTTGGATGGATTGTTTGCTTTGGTTGCTATGGTTGATAAGTATGCTTTAGTCTCTAAACTGGAAGTTCTGAAATCGTATCCATGTATCTATCTATTCTTTGGGATTGCGGATATATTCTACGAATGGTTAGTTATCCTTTCGAACTAACCAATGCCACTGCATATTTCGTAGATCTGGATAACTCAAGTATTTTGTGAAGTGTTAAACAGATTCTTTCTTGTGTCTGTTATCGATATTCTAATGTGGTAAGCCAAATGCAGAACAGATGTTCAATTGATGAAATATTCTTCATCTATCTTTTTGTCTCCTTGGTAATTTCGAGGACGAAATCCTTTTAAGGGGGAAGTTTGTAACGACCCCGAAATTTAAATTTATTTAAATTAATAATTAAATGGATTTTTGAATTAAATTGAGTAATTAAATAAATTTTTGGATAAAGATAGTAAAATAAATCGATAAAATGGAGCGAGTTTTCCCGGATTCAAGTATATTCTGTATGAATCATTTCAATTTAAAATATTGTAAGTATATATATAGATATATATTTGACTTGAATTTAAATTGTAAATAAATGGTTTTAAAAATAAATAAAACAAATAAAAATAATAAAGAAAGATTTAATAAAAATTAGAAGTTCACTTGTATCTTAAAGTAATAATAACAAAACGAAAGAAAACAACCTACATTCAAATATGTAAAAATATAAGTAAATGCATTAACAAATTCTTATAACATGCAAATATGGAAACTCATGCATGTTTTAAAGTAAAATAAATATATATATATAGGGAGAGAGAGAGAAATACAAGACAATTATTATGAAGATGAAACAAAAATACATGAGGAAAAGGAAAAAGGGAAAGAGGTTTGCATTCAAATATAAAAGTAAGTATGCAGGCTGAGAAACAAGAAAACAAAAATATACCTAAGTATGTAAACAAGTAAAGGCTTGCAATACAAGCCAAGCAATTAATGCAAGACATCTATGTACACTTAAGCAAAACAATATCTTCATATTGTACAGCCGAGAAAGGTTATATTGTACAGCTGAAAGTGAAAAGAAAACATAAGTGGTACAACATCAATTAATGCACGCACAAGATAGATCACTTCAGCCTCCAAAAACAAATAAGAATCTCTGGTATTTGTACAAAGCAAATTATATCAACTTGTATAAAATAATATACCCTGTACAACTCATTTTCTTGTATCAAACTCCTTCTTTTATCAAGCTTTCTTCATTTCAAATTCGTTCATTTCAAAACTGAGATAGTATCACTTTATAAATAAACAAAACTTCATTTTAAAACAACTCTACAAACCAGATTTATCAAAGATTTAAAGGAGAAGCTTCAACTTGAAATGTTCAAGCAGTTTCAAAGTGGAAGCTCTGTTCTTTCCCTGTTCAATTCTTGTTTCCAGGTGAGCAACTTTGTTTTTCTAGACTTCTTTGTTTCGACCAAGTGAGTAAACTTTTATTTTCAAGTTAACTTGTATCTTTAGCTTGCCAATGGTATGTGCTTTGATATCTGTTTAAACAAGTAGCCCTTAATACTCTCTGTGTGCTCTGTTTATTTTAGTCAGGTGAGTAAACAATAATTTCAAAGTTTAAGTTGTTTAAACTAGATTAAGATGCATATAAAATCTGGTTTGTGAATAGTCCAGTTTGAATATAATGATGTGCATATATATACACTGCTCTGTATATTGTTTGATCTGCCTGTAGTTACAAAGTTTAGTAGGTGATCAATTTTAAATATTACCACTCAATCATTATAGACTGTGATTTAAACAAAGTGAGTAGTTTCAACTATAAATCAAGTTCTTAAACCTGTTTCCAAATTTTGGAAGAAGCAGATCAACTGGAAAGTTGATCACAGGTTATCCAAATTTCTATGTTAAATTCAAATATTTTAATTTGCTAATTCAACAATATAATTTGAATCTACATACAAAAGTAGGATTTTTAAGATAAAAATGACGATTTTTAAGCAAGTGTGTAAGACGCTGTTCGAATATGAAGCCTAGAGGCATTTTCATCAATTCCAGTCGATTTAAACAATTTAAATTTCTGAATTTCTGTGAGAGGTAAGCTTTATAGTGTAGCAATACCAGAAAAATGATGAGAAAATTTTCGAATGCATGAATTTTGAGTTTTGATTGAATGTAGGGTTTTGGTTAGAGTTTTGAACGGGTCTGTAAAATGTCAAGTTCGTCATTTTAGTAGGATCGAGCTTCACGCGATTTTGAAGAAGGAAAGCATGTCGTGTTGTGGAGGTGTGGCCAGAAGATGAGGGTCTCTGGTGGTTGAGATGGCCGTTGACGAGGCGATTTCCAGGCGTTGGTTATTTAACGTTTTGGTCGAGGTGGTTTGTTTTTTATCGATGACGAGATTGAGTGGTCTGGAAGGTCGCGAGGCTTGTGAGGGTCCGGGTCGACTTGCAGAGGATCGCGATGATGGCCGGAGCGCCGCCGCGTCAGTGTGCACGTGCACGGAGAAGTTTTCGATGATGGCGCTGCCGTTTTTTTTTTGGAATGGAGTTTTTTTTTCTCTCGAGCAGGTAGTTGTTTTGCTCGGGGAAACTCGTGTTGAACTCGAAGATCTTGTAGGGAGGGAAACTCAGGTTGTTGTCCAGATTCTTTAATCTGAGAGCATGATCCAGTTTAGATTTAAACAAATTCAAACATAGGCAAATGTTCAAAATTTAGTTTAAAACATCTGAAGTCTAAAAAATAAAGTCGAGTTCTGTTTGTAAATTTAGATTTTAAAAGTTTGCTTTTAATTCAAACTTATTTAATGAAATTAGTAGTTAAGTAAATTTAAAAGTTGTGATCAAATAGGGGTTTGAAAATTCAAAGGAGAAGTTTAAGTCAAGGTTTAGTCTGAGTTTAAGGTTAAGTTTGAATCCCAGATTTTGCGATAAAAGGAGTTTATAATTTAAAATATTTTAAATAAGTAAATACTTAAAATTAAAAAAGGAATTTGGTTTAAAATCTTTAAATTAGAATTTAATGATTTGGATTCATTAAATTATTAAGATAATTAAAAATGGATAATTGAATAATTTAATTAATTAATGATTAGGATTAATTAATTTAGTAATCAAGAGTTTAAAATTTATTAATTAAGTTTTAAGTCAATTAATTAGGGATAATTAATTAAGATGAATAATTAAAAGATAATTACTTAATACAAGGGGTAATTTATAAAAGGGTTAGTTAATAAATTTGTCATTTAAAGATTTATTAAGTGAGTAAAAGTTAATTACTTAATAATTAAAGGGTAATAAATGATTAATTAAAGAATAATTTATTAAAATGTTTGTAGTTGATTAGTTATTAATTAACCTTGAATAGAGATTATCCATGGACAAATAATCTGGTTTAGATTTATTAGATATCTTAATTGGTTTACTTATGGATGATCGTATTCTATTGGATGATTTGATTGTTTGATATTCCTGATATATGATGCTTTGTGATACGTCTTGATTTATGTCATGATCTGTGATTTCTGTTTCTGTGATATATTACTATGTGAATATGAAACCTTTGGCCCGTAAAACGGCACTTGAATTTCGATGCGACAGGGAGTCGGATTCCGATTGGTTATCTGAAACCCACATCGAATTATAATAATGAATATTTGTAACCGATAAATTTATTTTATCTATGAATCTGTGAATGAACGATAAGCGTTGTTCTTATACCGCTTATCGAATTATATTTCTGTATTCTGATATGTGATGATTCATCGTGTTGCACTATTGTGTTAAACCCTGGACTACACCTTTACACACACAAATATGGATTTCACGTGGAAATCGATTCAGTCACAGATAATTTAAATTCGATATTTTTGAAATTGGGATTTTAATTTCAATTGATTTTGAAATTGGAAATTTGGGTTTAAAAGTGAAAAGCATTTGAAATAGAATTTCAAAGATAAAAGTTATTTTGAATAACTTAATCGAGTTTTGAAAATTTAAATAATTGATTTAAATTTGAATTCAAGTTTGGAATTGAATCCTATGATTTGAAACTAGGGATTGAAAATGTTATAAATGTGTTTATCTGAATCTAAACCATTTAAAAGTATAAAGTTTGGGAATTTGAATTTAACCCAAAGACTTTAACTCGTATGAATGAATCAGATTTTCTGAAATGAAACTGTTTGTTTTTAAAAGATAAAAGCTTTCAGATAAGAAATGAAATTCCAGTTTAATTAAAGGAATTTCAAGATTGAAACGAAAATGGTTTTCCAAGTTATGAATGAATTGTTTTGAAAAGCTATGATTTGAATCTGTTATCTTTAACAGATTTAAAATAATGATTGGTTTAAATCATTTGAAATGGATTGTTTTGAAAGCTATAAGTTAAATCTTGATTTAAAGATTTAACGAGTTAATCAAATTGAAATGGAAATTAATTTGGAAAATCTGTGAATGAATCTTTTGTTTAAAAGATTAAAGTGTGGAAATTGTTTAAACCATTTAAGGTTATTAAGGTTGAATCTTTTTGTTTAAAAATTTAAAATGGTAATTTGTTTAACCATTTGAAAAGAAAGATTTTGGGTAATAAGTTGTGACTTAATTGAAATCCCATATCCATATGTTTTTAAATATTTCGCTCACTATTCGGTTTAGCCGGGAGAGGACCTTTGGGTCGTATAACCCATTCCGAATATGTGATACGTCGATATGGATAGCATTTGAAGACCGGTGTTGAAGACCGGATATTTTTGAAAACGGAAGGATTACCGTCGAGTTACTCTGCATCGGCTGATCCCCGATATAGAGGTTTTATCATCCTTAGTGACGGGAAGTCCGGACGTGATTGGAAATTATCCGGATTTGCAAGGGCTTCGTGAGAAGTGCCTTCGGTTCTGTTCGATCCCGGAACAGACTTGTATGGATTGTATGTCTGACATTACACTATGAGATATAAAGCTGATTTCTTTCAAATACATTTCTGTTGGTGGCGGAGAATTTATTCTCTTAGCTTAACACCCTTCTCTGAGACGTACGAGCTCAGAGGTTATGTAATTGAAATTTATCAGCGATATATCCCAATTTGGTAATGTGGCATGCTGAGTGTTGCTGTGAAATGATCAGTGTTTGATCATTTGTGATATGATCATTTGTTTGATCTTATATCTTTGTGATCATAGGTTGATCATTTGTTTGACCCGAAGCGTGGCTTTTTGAAAAAGCGTAGCTTTGTGGACGAGACTTCGTCAGGGCCTCACAACCCGGAAATGGTCGAAACAGGAATGTTGCGGCAAGGTTATGAGGGCCGCGCCCTTTAGGGTATGTCATTTCCTTCTGGAAAAGGGTGGTATCATGGTATGGAGCCCAGATACTTACTCATGTGGATACACTTTATTATGTGTGATGTTGGTTTAGAGGCGCCTCGGATAAAGGTCCCAAAGGACCGGGGGGTGGCATATTCGTGAGTTACCTGTTACAGGGGTAACCCGGCCTTGTTTGGCAGAGAGCAGTTTGTCTCTCGGGACGTCCCGCCAGAGGCGATCCCATGCGGCGGAAGGAAGTTCCTTAGCCTGACCATTTGTTGGAAATCCAAAGAAACAATACGCGACGTGTACGGTTTTAGTTGTATTACCTGCTATGGAATGTGGCGGTAACCTGCTATTGAACATAGTAGCTATAGTAGGCATACGATACTGGTCGTATGTTGGCTAAGATTAATATTATACTTTCGAAATGTGTTTCTACACTATGCACTAATGATAATATCCAATGATTTGCGTAGTAAGCATGTTTGACTATCATAAGAAGAAATCTCCTCCAATTCTGTGTTTGCATTGTGTGTGTGGCGGGAGGTCTTATGGTAGTTTCATTTTCCAAAAGCATTGCGGATTTCAATGTTTAAAACCTTTTGTGTTTGTTTAAAGATAAACTGTTTTTGTTGCTCACACCAGTCCCATGACTGATCCGGAGTTTATTGTTCCCTTCCTAAACTCTGGGTGCTCATAATTTTCCACACGAGCAGTCTAGAGTTGGGTTTCTTTTCAGATATTCAGGTTTAGTAGATTATCTGGAGCTATTTCATTCATCGGAGTTGCTTATCTTGGAGTTGTGGATTCATTCTTGTCTGAAGATCATTTTGGAGTTATCACTTCTATTGATATTGTTCCGCTGCTGTTGTTATCTTTTCTTTTCCGCTGCTATTTCTTGTATCATATCTCTGATGTATATTGATATTCATTGTATCACTCTGTTGTATCAGATATTGTATATCAATGTATTATTCTTTTTCTTCCGCTGTGTTATTTACTTAATTGTGTTATAGGTCCGGCGAATCGGATTTGAACGGTCGAATCTGCGGCATTCTAGTACAATGTGAAGTACGGATGTTGATTTTCGAGCGGGCAAAACCCGAGTCGTCACAACATGGTCTCGACTAAATAAACACGTAAAGGACCAAATTACGATCATATTTAGTAGTTGTAAAATCAAGCGCTTACATGGGAGTTGAAACGGTAACATGCGATAAGCATTTATTAGTAAGTATATGTTATATTTTTATTTGAAAATCTTTAATTTAATTCAATTGTATATCATAATTGATAGACATTTTATTAATGATATTAAATGCACAAATTTATCAATGTAGACTATTATGACATTATATAGCATATGTTCTGTAACGACCCGATATTTTGGACCATTCGCATCCATTATAAGTGTATAGGTAGACACTCATGCCGTAGTTGAATTTCTCAAAATACCACGTTGTTAATTTAAATTTGGCAAAACTGAACATATACAGTAAATAAATGAATAATCACAGATCACAGACACAGAGTAATAAATGCAGCGGAAATAAAAGAGATAGTAGTTCATGAGGCTACTATATGTGTAACGACCCGAAATTTTGAACGAATTAAATTGAGAATATTTAATTAATTTTAAATATTTGAACGATGATTTAATTTGAATCCCCGATTTCAATTTAAATCTGGCGATTAAATTATAAAATTTAATCGATTGAGAGTTGGATAAAAATTTATATCTTCAATTTACAGTTGAAGAAAAGTATTTCGAAAGCTTTTAAAATTTATATTGATTATACTGAAGATAATTAAAACTTCAGAATCGAATCTGAAATCGATTTATTCAGTTTTGAATTTAATTGTTCAAATCGATATTTAAAAATAGTCATTTTTCAAACAGTCTCGGAATTCGACGAAACCAGTTCCATTGGGTCCGTAACTTTGAATAATTGTCGGATTTCAATTTTCGTATTTTTCGGAGTCAATACGTGATCGTACGGCGTGTAAACGCATTAAAAATCTTTATCGAATTTAAATTTGAATTTAAATTTAAAATGGTCAACATCACCACACGTTCTCTCCTTCATCCACGCCTAAATTCACGCTACCTTTTCTTTTCTTAGTCTCGTCTGTTCCCTCTCCTCCATTCCTCAGTTTAAACGAAGAAACAAAAGAAAGAAATTAATGCCGAGCTCCTCCCTCCTTCACAAATACATCGAGTTCCTCCTTTTCAAAATTTAGTCTTCATAGATAAAACGAACGGAAAAAAAAAACAAACAACTCGAGATTTCTGGGAATCGCGATGGTCTCGCGTGAGGCTAAAGTCGAAGGGGGAGTGACGTATTCCTCTGGAGAAATCGCGAATGGCTCGCGATGTTGGCAAGCGGAGATGGAGTCGTTAGGCGCGAGGTTGGGTTCTCGAGCGTAGGGCGGCGGTCGACTGGATGTCAAAAATTTGGGGCTCGCGATTTAGGGGAAAGCAGCAATCGCGCGAGGCACATGAACTCGAACTCTAACATCTTCGTCGATTCAGCTAGTAGCTCGTGCTCGCGGCCCAGGTTTCTGTGGCGTGTTCAGGCATGGATGGGGAAGATGAGGCTTCTGTAGCAGGCCGGGTCTTGGAATGTCAAAGGAAGCGACGTTCGCAAGGGGAGATGGCTCGAAAATCGTGGTAGTCTCGTGTAGTTTGAATGGAGAGATCGATGATTTTGGGTTCAAGCAGATATAGGTGATTTTATTTCAAAACGTTTTAGATTTAATATTAGTCAAGTTTAAACTTGTAAATAAACTGTTGTTTATTTTTCACTTATCGGAATTTAACAGCGAAGTATAAAACAGTTTCGTTTAAATTAAATCAGATATACCCATATATATATATACAAGGTTGGAAATATAGGAATTTTGAATTTATGGAAGTTCATATAAAAATTTGATTTTTGGAATCTATGAATTGATTTAAAAATACAAATTATTAGTTAGTTAAATTAATTTAAAAGCGAATTTAATTATTCGTTGGTTCGAATGTTAACCAACTATCAAATGTTATACAAGGTTAAAAAAATCGAGAAAAACAAACTGGATTGGAAAAGAAAACGGATGGCAAAATAAAAAGCTAAGGTGAGATTTTCTCACTCGATTTAAAAGTGGAATTTTTGCAGTTATTGATTGATTTGTTTGAATGTGCTATTAGATATGATAGGATATATCTATATATATAGCAGTATATACATATTGGCATATGTATATACTGGATTGATTGATTTCCCGCCTCGTATAGCGGATGAGACCCTATTGTGCCGTTAGTAAGCGGATTTATAAAAACCTATATACCGCGATAATTCCATACTGGAGCGGAATTGGTATTGTGCTAACGTCTTTGGATGCAGGGAAACAGGTTGGAGGGATCCAACTGGACCCCTCAATATTGTTGTGAATTTATTTTATTGTGATATGATAATTCTGTGAATGATTATATTGATACGATCGATGATATTGATGATTGGGAATTGTTTGAAAATAAAAATTGGCCGAATGGATGTTTGATATCATTGGATTCCAAAAATATACGAAATTGGATTTTTGAAATCAAAAATAGGAATTTCTAAATGAATCAATTTTAGAAATTTAATAATTTTGAAGAAAGGAATTTTTAAAGTATAAAAAGTAAATTTTTATAACCTTATGGAATAAATTCCAGAATAAAGTGAAATTGCTAAATATAAGAATTTCATAAAACAGTGATTATAAATTTAAGAATTTAATTTAAATTTGGATTTTTAAATAGATTGAAAGAGACAAAGAAATTTATTCTCTTCAAAAGGAATTTATTTAAAATGAAATAAGTTGGAAGTCCAATTAGAAATTAAATATATGAATTGAAATAACTTGGGAAATCAATGTAAAAATGATTTCAAATTGAAGAATTCTTTTGAAAATAGAATATTGAATAAATTGGAAAGAATAAGGAAAATTATTTAGAAATGATAAGATTTTGGAAATCAATCTGTAATTGATGTAGTATTTGGAAATGACGTTAAAATGGGTTTATAAAAGGGTAAACTTTACAGTTGTAAAGTTTTAAAAGAATGATCTTTGTAAATAAATGAAATTATAAGTATTTAACTTATAATCTGGATTGTGGTATATAAATTGAATTGTGAATTGAATTGGTAAATAAAGAAGATTTATAAACTGAAGTTTTTATAAATAGAAATAGAATTTATAACCGTGTTTATAAATTCGAAATCAATTGAATTTGATAAATTTAATATAGAAGATTATCAAAGAAGATATATTCGCGATTTTGGATAGCGAATTTTTATTGAAATAAAAATGTGTGGAAAAGATTGAAATTGGGTTAAGTAAATTATATTCACGATTTTGGACAGTGAATATATTGTTAAGTAAAATAGATATGGTTTTGGGAAAGTGATATTTGAAATGAAGTTAAACATTTTAAAGATGTTTTAAATGTATTATGAATCGAAAGCATAGATTTCCGCAGTTCTTGTTGAAATAGACGTTTTCGAGAAATTTAAGGAAATGGTGGACTATAACACTATTGTTATAGTAAATGATTTCCGAAAGGAAATGTTTTGATGTAGTATTGGGATTTATGTATCTATCTAAATCCGAATCCCTATACTAGTGATTTCGAGTCGTCGTAACGATGTTTTACGCAACATTCGTTTTGACTCAAATAGATGTTGAAATTTATGATTTCCTTAAAGAATGAATATATACTTAATTTGATTTAAGTATATCGAATATTTTCTAAGTGTTGAAAATAAATGATTTGTGAATTACTTATTTTTAAATAAGTATGGAATGTTTTCCAATATGAAATGAACGTTTTTGAGATTTATCTTCTTAAAGATAAATCGAAATCGAATATTGAAAACGATTTGAAAATCGTATATCAGTAGATATTTTGAAAGATATAAATTCTCTATGGAATTTATAAAGGAAAGGGAAACTGTTTAGAAAAATAAACATTGATTTATTTTTAAGTGTGGAAATTTTATATCTAGTAAAGATATTTTTGAAGATAAATAATTTGGGAAAATTATTTGGAATCTGATGATGTTGCGCATCTTTATTGATAGTTAAATAACCGACTATCAATAATTACCTTTAGATAGGTATTTGTTGTGAATTGGATGAATTTGAATGCCACACTTATTTTTAAATAAGCGCTCACTATTCGGGTTAGCCGGGAAAGGACCATGGGGTCGTATAACCCATTCCGAATATGTGATACGTCGTTATGAATCGCATTTGAAGACCGGTGTTGAAGACCGGATATTTTTGAAAACGGAAGGATTACCGTCGAGTTACTCTACATCGACTGATCTTCGATTTAGAGGTTTTATCACCCTTAGTGACGGGAAGTCCTGACGTGATTAGAAAATTATCCGGAAATGCAAGGGCTTCGTGAGAAGTGCCTTCGGTTCTGTTCGATCCCGGAACAGACTTATATGGATTGTGTGTCTGACGTTACAATTTGAGATATAAAGCTGATTTCTTTCAAATACATTTCTGTTGGTGGCGGAGAATTTATTCTCTTAGCTTAACACCCTTCTCTGAGACGTACGAGCTCAGAGGTTATGTAGTTGAAATTTATCAGCAATATATCCCAATTTGGTAACGTGGCATGCTGAGTGTTGCTGTGAAATGATCAGTGTTTGATCATTTGTGATATGATCATTTGTTTGATCTTATATCTTTGTGATCATAGGTTGATCATTTTGTTTGACCCGAAGCAGGGCTTTTTATAGAAAGCGTAGCTTTGTGGACGAGACTTCGTCGAGCCTCACACCCCGGAAATGGTCGAAACAGGAAGGATGCAGCAAGGTTCTAGGGAGTAGCGCCCCTTAGTGTATGTCATTCCTTCTGGATAAAGGTGGTATCATGGTATGGAGCCCAGATACTTAACCTCTGTGGTTGCTGCACAGTTATTATTACTTTGTGGTTTGTTGGAAATCGGGGATCCTCGGGAAGATCGGTGACGATCGGGGGATGGCATACGCGTGTCAGTAGTTACCTATTTTTGCAGAGGTAACCCGGCCTTGTGTTGGCAGAGATCTAACCGTAACGTTAGATTCTCGGGTCGTCTATTCCAGGGACGTACCCATCGTGGATAGGAAGTTCCTTAGCCTGACCATTTGTTGGAAATCCAAAGAAACAATACGATCTTGTACGGTTTTAGTTGTAGAACCTATCATTCACTTATGGTGGTCACCACTGTTTGGATGGTAGCTATAGTAGGCATAAGTGCGGAATGCCTATGTTGGCTAAGATTAATATTATACTTTCGAAATGATTTCTACACTATGCACTAATAATAATATCAAAAAGAATTTGATTTTTTCGTAGTAAGCATCTTTGACTATCATAAGAAGAAATCTCCTCCAAGTCTGCGTTTGCATTGTGTGTGTGGCGGGAGGTCTTATGGTAGTTTCATTTTCCAAAAGCATTTCGAATTGACTTTAAAATTATACTGTTGTTTATTTTAAAGAATAACTGTTTTACGATCTCACACCAGTCACCATGACTGACTCGGAGTTTATTGTTCCCTTCTAAACTCTGGGTGCCCACCAATTTCCACACGGGCAGCCTAGAGTTATATTACCAGGTTATTCTGGATATTCTGGAGTTTGGAGATATTCTGGATGACGAGACGTAGTATTTGTATCTGATAGTATTTATTCCGCTGTGTATTCTGTATAAGGACAAGTTTATATAACTGTCCATTGTTGTACTGAGTTGTATAGTGACTCTGATGATTGATGTATGTTATAAAATGATATAGTTCTTTGTTTAAAGATTATTCATTTATCTATTATATATTGTTCCGCTGCGATGTGTAAGATTCTGATATTGTCTCTGTTCTGTATCTGTTGTTGTTTCTTTCTTCTCTTTTTCTTCTATCTTCTTCTTCTTCTACCTTTTCTTTTTCTTAAAACCCTCACTATTGGGGTTTCCGGCACTCGATTGTTCGGCAGTCGATAAAGTGAGTATCGATGTCGAATTTTCGAAAGTCGAAAATTTCGGTATGTGACAAAGTGGTATCAGAGCATATGGTTAAGCGACAACCCTGCTCTGTTGGGTATTACTCATTAGAGATAGAGTCAGTAGTACTCTAGAATGAGTTGAGTGTAATAATAGATACGAGCGCGTATTTGTTAGTGAATATAAAAATGTTTTATATTGTGTTTGCTTATCCGTTGAGATGTTTATGAGTTTTGGTCGGTATGTGGGACGCCATATTATCGATAGGGATTTCTAAACACTTAAACGAGGCAAGACGACATAGTATTGTTTTAAAATAGGGTAAATGAAATAATTTTGCCCAAAACTATTTTTGTATAGAAAAGAAATGTTTCTATGAATTATTACAGTATATGGTTGCATGGATGTTAGGAAAGTGATAATATTGAAAGTTATCATTTTTATATGAAATCGAATAAGAAATTGAAATCGTAACTCCAAAGTTAAAGAAATAAATTCACTTGCAAATGAAATTTGAGAATGTAAATTATAAATGTAATTTGTAATTTAAAATGAGATTCCAGAGAAGTTTTTGGAAATGTTTTGAAAAGAATTTGAAAATTTTGGAGATTTGGAAAGTTTAAATTTCTTTTTGATTTGAAAATGAATTTCAAAGGCTTTGAAAAGTATTTTAGAAAGATGAAAAGCTCTAAACTCTTTTCGGTCGCTGGAAAATAACTTCGATGATGACCGCGGCATCATTGGTGTTCATTTTCGGGTTTCCAGAAGAGAAATTGCTGCCAAATTGTTTTAAATAGAAGTTGTTTGAAAAATTTGGGTTTTGTTTTGGAAATTCAAAGGATAATTTGAATTGTTTTCAAAAATGGTTTTGAAAAGGTTGAAAAAACTCTGGAATGCTATATAAAAATATTTATGAAATATTGTAAGTTGATAACCTATACAAATTGAATTTTGATAAAATAAATTTAACTTAAAGATGAAGTTAAATAAATGTAAGTACAAGTGAATTGATTGTGATTTAATGAAAGCGAAATTGAAAGTTAAATTAGTGAAATTAAACCTTGAATTGTGAACTAAATGAAAGAATGGTTCGAAATTGCAAATAAATTCAAGTAAGTAGAAATAAATTTTAAATGAATGGAATTCACAATTGTAAGTGAATAAAATTGAAACTGAATGTTAACAACAAATTTGAATTTGTCCGTGGATTAGAATTTGTAATAAATTAGTAAATGAAACTAATTTGAAACAGTGCAGTTGTAAAAGAAAGCCGATGAAATTCAATATTTCAGAATTGAAAGTAAATTGAATCCAAATTTAGTGAGATGGTAAACTAAATTCAAATGAATGTGAAATGAAAAATTGAACGAAATTGAATATGTAATTTCAATAGTGAACTAAAGATGATATAAGTAGTTTATATTGAAAATTTTGTAATCGAATTTGCAAAATGATTTAAATGCTGTAACTAGATATAATGGCTAGTAGGATATACAGGTGTCATTAAGGAATTGGATTTGATTTCACAGATAATTTGAATTGCTCGACAAAAGGTACGTATTTGAATTTTTATATGAGTTTTTGATGATTTCTCTCTAGCCGCTTGGCTTTTTCTTTTTCTTTTTGAAATCTGAGAGTCCGTAGGGACGTTTTGTAGTCGTGCCGTATTAGCCGCGCAAAGGAGACGCTGGCGAAATTTTTCGAAAATTTAGGGCGTTAGAAAATTTTTGAGAAAATTTGAAAGTTTAAATTTGAATTTAAACTTAAAGTTGAATTTTTAAGAAAACAATGTTGTTTGAAACTTAGAATTGAAGTTAGAAATTTAGTTGAATGATAACGAATCTCTAGTAGAGAGATTTGTTTTGAAAATTTGATAAAACTATTAGATGTTGGAAAAATAGTAGACGAGTTAAGGACCATTTTTCCTAACTTGTAATTTCGAGGACGAAATTCTTTTAAGGAGGGAAGTCTGTAACGACCCAAAATTTTGAACGAATTAAATTGAGAATATTTAATTAATTTTAAATTTTTGAATGATGATTTAATTTGAATCCCCGATTTCAATTTAAATCTGGCGATTAAATTATAAAATTTAATCGATTGAGAGTTGGATAAAAATTTATATCTTCAATTTACAGTTGAAGAAAAGTATTTCGAAAGCTTTTAAAATTTATATTGATTATACTGAAGATAATTAAAACTTCAGAATCGAATCTGAAATCGATTTATTCAGTTTTGAATTTAATTGTTCAAATCGATATTTAAAAATAGTCATTTTTCAAACAGTCTCGGAATTCGACGAAACCAGTTCCATTGGGTCCGTAACTTTGAATAATTGTCGGATTTCAATTTTCGTATTTTTCGGAGTCAATACGTGATCGTACGGCGTGTAAACGCATTAAAAATCTTTATCGAATTTAAATTTGAATTTAAATTTAAAATGGTCAACATCACCACACGTTCTCTCCTTCATCCACGCCTAAATTCACGCTACCTTTTCTTTTCTTAGTCTCGTCTGTTCCCTCTCCTCCATTCCTCAGTTTAAACGAAGAAACAAAAGAAAGAAATTAATGCCGAGCTCCTCCCTCCTTCACAAATACATCGAGTTCCTCCTTTTCAAAATTTAGTCTTCATAGATAAAACGAACGGAAAAAAAAAACAAACAACTCGAGATTTCTGGGAATCGCGATGGTCTCGCGTGAGGCTAAAGTCGAAGGGGGAGTGACGTATTCCTCTGGAGAAATCGCGAATGGCTCGCGATGTTGGCAAGCGGAGATGGAGTCGTTAGGCGCGAGGTTGGGTTCTCGAGCGTAGGGCGGCGGTCGACTGGATGTCAAAAATTTGGGGCTCGCGATTTAGGGGAAAGCAGCAATCGCGCGAGGCACATGAACTCGAACTCTAACATCTTCGTCGATTCAGCTAGTAGCTCGTGCTCGCGGCCCAGGTTTCTGTGGCGTGTTCAGGCATGGATGGGGAAGATGAGGCTTCTGTAGCAGGCCGGGTCTTGGAATGTCAAAGGAAGCGACGTTCGCAAGGGGAGATGGCTCGAAAATCGTGGTAGTCTCGTGTAGTTTGAATGGAGAGATCGATGATTTTGGGTTCAAGCAGATATAGGTGATTTTATTTCAAAACGTTTTAGATTTAATATTAGTCAAGTTTAAACTTGTAAATAAACTGTTGTTTATTTTTCACTTATCGGAATTTAACAGCGAAGTATAAAACAGTTTCGTTTAAATTAAATCAGATATACCCATATATATATATACAAGGTTGGAAATATAGGAATTTTGAATTTATGGAAGTTCATATAAAAATTTGATTTTTGGAATCTATGAATTGATTTAAAAATACAAATTATTAGTTAGTTAAATTAATTTAAAAGCGAATTTAATTATTCGTTGGTTCGAATGTTAACCAACTATCAAATGTTATACAAGGTTAAAAAAATCGAGAAAAACAAACTGGATTGGAAAAGAAAACGGATGGCAAAATAAAAAGCTAAGGTGAGATTTTCTCACTCGATTTAAAAGTGGAATTTTTGCAGTTATTGATTGATTTGTTTGAATGTGCTATTAGATATGATAGGATATATCTATATATATAGCAGTATATACATATTGGCATATGTATATACTGGATTGATTGATTTCCCGCCTCGTATAGCGGATGAGACCCTATTGCGCCGTTAGTAAGCGGATTTATAAAAACCTATATACCGCGTTAATTCCGTACTGGAGCGGAATTGGTATTGTGCTAACGTCTTTGGATGCAGGGAAACAGGTTGGAGGGATCCAACTGGACCCCTCAATATTGTTGTGAATTTATTTTATTGTGATATGATAATTCTGTGAATGATTATATTGATACGATCGATGATATTGATGATTGGGAATTGTTTGAAAATAAAAATTGGCCGAATGGATGTTTGATATCATTGGATTCCAAAAATATACGAAATTGGATTTTTGAAATCAAAAATAGGAATTTCTAAATGAATCAATTTTAGAAATTTAATAATTTTGAAGAAAGGAATTTTTAAAGTATAAAAAGTAAATTTTTATAACCTTATGGAATAAATTCCAGAATAAAGTGAAATTGCTAAATATAAGAATTTCATAAAACAGTGATTATAAATTTAAGAATTTAATTTAAATTTGGATTTTTAAATAGATTGAAAGAGACAAAGAAATTTATTCTCTTCAAAAGGAATTTATTTAAAATGAAATAAGTTGGAAGTCCAATTAGAAATTAAATATATGAATTGAAATAACTTGGGAAATCAATGTAAAAATGATTTCAAATTGAAGAATTCTTTTGAAAATAGAATATTGAATAAATTGGAAAGAATAAGGAAAATTATTTAGAAATGATAAGATTTTGGAAATCAATCTGTAATTGATGTAGTATTTGGAAATGACGTTAAAATGGGTTTATAAAAGGGTAAACTTTACAGTTGTAAAGTTTTAAAAGAATGATCTTTGTAAATAAATGAAATTATAAGTATTTAACTTATAATCTGGATTGTGGTATATAAATTGAATTGTGAATTGAATTGGTAAATAAAGAAGATTTATAAACTGAAGTTTTTATAAATAGAAATAGAATTTATAACCGTGTTTATAAATTCGAAATCAATTGAATTTGATAAATTTAATATAGAAGATTATCAAAGAAGATATATTCGCGATTTTGGATAGCGAATTTTTATTGAAATAAAAATGTGTGGAAAAGATTGAAATTGGGTTAAGTAAATTATATTCACGATTTTGGACAGTGAATATATTGTTAAGTAAAATAGATATGGTTTTGGGAAAGTGATATTTGAAATGAAGTTAAACATTTTAAAGATGTTTTAAATGTATTATGAATCGAAAGCATAGATTTCCGCAGTTCTTGTTGAAATAGACGTTTTCGAGAAATTTAAGGAAATGGTGGACTATAACACTATTGTTATAGTAAATGATTTCCGAAAGGAAATGTTTTGATGTAGTATTGGGATTTATGTATCTATCTAAATCCGAATCCCTATACTAGTGATTTCGAGTCGTCGTAACGATGTTTTACGCAACATTCGTTTTGACTCAAATAGATGTTGAAATTTATGATTTCCTTAAAGAATGAATATATACTTAATTTGATTTAAGTATATCGAATATTTTCTAAGTGTTGAAAATAAATGATTTGTGAATTACTTATTTTTAAATAAGTATGGAATGTTTTCCAATATGAAATGAACGTTTTTGAGATTTATCTTCTTAAAGATAAATCGAAATCGAATATTGAAAACGATTTGAAAATCGTATATCAGTAGATATTTTGAAAGATATAAATTCTCTATGGAATTTATAAAGGAAAGGGAAACTGTTTAGAAAAATAAACATTGATTTATTTTTAAGTGTGGAAATTTTATATCTAGTAAAGATATTTTTGAAGATAAATAATTTGGGAAAATTATTTGGAATCTGATGATGTTGCGCATCTTTATTGATAGTTAAATAACCGACTATCAATAATTACCTTTAGATAGGTATTTGTTGTGAATTGGATGAATTTGAATGCCACACTTATTTTTAAATAAGCGCTCACTATTCGGGTTAGCCGGGAAAGGACCATGGGGTCGTATAACCCATTCCGAATATGTGATACGTCGTTATGAATCGCATTTGAAGACCGGTGTTGAAGACCGGATATTTTTGAAAACGGAAGGATTACCGTCGAGTTACTCTACATCGACTGATCTTCGATTTAGAGGTTTTATCACCCTTAGTGACGGGAAGTCCTGACGTGATTAGAAAATTATCCGGAAATGCAAGGGCTTCGTGAGAAGTGCCTTCGGTTCTGTTCGATCCCGGAACAGACTTATATGGATTGTGTGTCTGACGTTACAATTTGAGATATAAAGCTGATTTCTTTCAAATACATTTCTGTTGGTGGCGGAGAATTTATTCTCTTAGCTTAACACCCTTCTCTGAGACGTACGAGCTCAGAGGTTATGTAGTTGAAATTTATCAGCAATATATCCCAATTTGGTAACGTGGCATGCTGAGTGTTGCTGTGAAATGATCAGTGTTTGATCATTTGTGATATGATCATTTGTTTGATCTTATATCTTTGTGATCATAGGTTGATCATTTTGTTTGACCCGAAGCAGGGCTTTTTATAGAAAGCGTAGCTTTGTGGACGAGACTTCGTCGAGCCTCACACCCCGGAAATGGTCGAAACAGGAAGGATGCAGCAAGGTTCTAGGGAGTAGCGCCCCTTAGTGTATGTCATTCCTTCTGGATAAAGGTGGTATCATGGTATGGAGCCCAGATACTTAACCTCTGTGGTTGCTGCACAGTTATTATTACTTTGTGGTTTGTTGGAAATCGGGGATCCTCGGGAAGATCGGTGACGATCGGGGGATGGCATACGCGTGTCAGTAGTTACCTATTTTTGCAGAGGTAACCCGACCTTGTGTTGGCAGAGATCTAACCGTAACGTTAGATTCTCGGGTCGTCTATTCCAGGGACATACCCATCGTGGATAGGAAGTTCCTTAGCCTGACCATTTGTTGGAAATCCAAAGAAACAATACGATCTTGTACGGTTTTAGTTGTAGAACCTATCATTCACTTATGGTGGTCACCACTGTTTGGATGGTAGCTATAGTAGGCATAAGTGCGGAATGCCTATGTTGGCTAAGATTAATATTATACTTTCGAAATGATTTCTACACTATGCACTAATAATAATATCAAAAAGAATTTGATTTTTTCGTAGTAAGCATCTTTGACTATCATAAGAAGAAATCTCCTCCAAGTCTGCGTTTGCATTGTGTGTGTGGCGGGAGGTCTTATGGTAGTTTCATTTTCCAAAAGCATTTCGAATTGACTTTAAAATTATACTGTTGTTTATTTTAAAGAATAACTGTTTTACGATCTCACACCAGTCACCATGACTGACTCGGAGTTTATTGTTCCCTTCTAAACTCTGGGTGCCCACCAATTTCCACACGGGCAGCCTAGAGTTATATTACCAGGTTATTCTGGATATTCTGGAGTTTGGAGATATTCTGGATGACGAGACGTAGTATTTGTATCTGATAGTATTTATTCCGCTGTGTATTCTGTATAAGGACAAGTTTATATAACTGTCCATTGTTGTACTGAGTTGTATAGTGACTCCGATGATTGATGTATGTTATAAAATGATATAGTTCTTTGTTTAAAGATTATTCATTTATCTATTATATATTGTTCCGCTGCGATGTGTAAGATTCTGATATTGTCTCTGTTCTGTATCTGTTGTTGTTTCTTTCTTCTCTTTTTCTTCTATCTTCTTCTTCTTCTACCTTTTCTTTTTCTTAAAACCCTCACTATTGGGGTTTCCGGCACTCGATTGTTCGGCAGTCGATAAAGTGAGTATCGATGTCGAATTTTCAAAAGTCGAAAATTTCGGTATGTGACAATATGAATATATAAAATACATCAGAGTTTACAACAGAAGAGAAATACGATACATCCGAGTTAAACCAGATACAACAGAAGAGTAACACGATACATCAGATACAAATCAGAATACATCACTGGAATCATCGAATATCTGAAAGCTGGATAAATAGCTGGATCTCCAAGCGAAGCTCCAACTCCAAAGGTGAGTCTCGAAAGCTGAACCACTCAGTCTGACCCTAGCGTAAAGCAAAAACACAAGACACTCGAGTCAGGATTAACATTCTTATATTAATAAATCCAACTCAAGTGAAATAGCAATTGAAATACAAGTAACTTAAAGGATGTGTAACGACCCGGTATTTTGGACCATTCAAATCGACAATAATCCACACATGTCTGGCTTGAATAATTCAAAATAACAGATTGTAAATAAATTTGGAGCAAATGAAATCAAATACACAGAATCACAGACACAGAACATATCAGAATAACTCGCAGCGGAATATAAAAAAACCATAGTAGTTCATGAAGCTACTATAGCAAACTCTCAAAACATAATACATAATATCTACTTGAAAACATATACAATAGACATCTCAAATAAATAGAAGTTTATGAATACCAGAACTGAAATAGAACAACTGAACTGAAAGGAACAGATAACTAGACAAGCAGAATCTCCAGCGATTCCTAGCTCCAGAAAGAAATCCAAAGCTAAGCTGTAAATACTCAGGCTGACCCGAGCGTAAAGTAAAACACAAAACACTCGAGTCAGGACAATATATACTTATATAATGTAAACCAACTCAAGTGAACTGTAGTAGAAATGCACAATAACTCAAAGGATGCTTGGGATCGCCCATCCTTTAAGGATCAGTTAAACTATAAATTAAATACATCCCGTGGTTAAAATTTCAAAATGGTATTTTATACTTCGAAATCAAATATCATTTCAAAATTCAATATCCTTATAAAATCCATTTCAAAATATCAAAATATCATATTTCAAAATAATTTATATTTCGAAACAAATTACTTCATTTTAAATCATAAAAATGAAGTTAGTATATTTAATAATTAAAATTTTAAATTTCCAAAAATTTAACTTTTCAAAGTTCATTCGTTCACTTAAATTAATTAAAACAATGAAATTTCAACTTTCGCAGCATTTAGAAAATGCTACGGAAAGTCACATTTAAAATAGTTCAATTTAACAAAAGACAGCATTTAAAATTCTATAATATGGTTACATTAGTTTCAAATAAACTTAGTTAAATTCAACCATTATAACATTTACAAAAATGCTATAATAGCCTTTAATTAAATTTAGTCATTTGGTTCATTATTATCAACTACATCATTTACACATGTTGTATTATCATTTACATTAGAATTTAATAGCGTTTCAGAAATGCAGTTAACTAACTTCAAATATTCAGTATAATTTCTATATTTTTATATAAATCATTTTTTTTACTTATAAAATCATATAATTTCACTTTTAAAACAATTATTCAAATACCCTTATATTCATGATTTTATAAAGTTAAAACTCCATTCAAAAATCAAAATTTAATAATAATTCACTTATTAAATTCCAATTTTAAATTATAAATTCATTAAATTAAATTAACTTAACACTTAATTTTAAAATTTCAAAATAACTTAATTCCATTTTTATTTACTTAACTTAAAGTTCACTCTTAAGCCAAATTCACAAATTTCCAATTTTAGTTATATTTCAAAATTTCAACTTAAATATTCATTCATTTCACATTTTAACTTTATTCAAAATCATTAATATAATATAAAAATCATTTAAATTCACTTTAATCCAAATTATCATGAAGTTATCACATTTCATATTTAATTTAAATTCCAATTATCACCCAATTAAAATTTCCCAAAATAACTTACATTTCAAATTTTCTAGTTTTACCAATAATTTATTTCACTTATAAATTTTCAAAAAATCAATAATTCTTACATAAATCATTTTTTTATTTAGTTTAAATCAAATATTATAATATTTACATTTCAAAAATATTTTTAAGATTTTTATAAAAACATATTTTAACAACGGGTCTGTATTTCATTTCTAGTCTAAGTAAAGTGATACGTCATTTCAACCCGTAATTTACAAAGAAAACCCGGGTTTGATCATTTCAAACCCGCAATCCCAAGGAAATGAAAAATAATTGAAAATCATTCAGGCCTATCATTTCAGCCCATAATGATTTTCTCCTATTCTAAAGTCCGTTCGGGTATGTATCATTTCAACCCATAGTGATTCTAATCTAAAGGGAACTTGCAGTGTGATAAACTGATAAAAATAATAGAACAGCATAATATAACAGTAACATATAATATAATAGGTGTTTAAGCATTGGTGAACATCATAAATCATAACATAACAAGTGTAACATGATAATGCATTTTACAGATTCAAAAGGGGTCAATTCACTAGTTATATATGTACATATTGTCTGGTGAGAATAACTCACCTGTTAAGCTGGAGATTTGCCAACAAAGCTCATAACACAAAGATTATGAAGGCACAACAACTCTAATACAATTTGAGTGTGGAGAGCAAATCCAATGATATAGATCTTGTGTTACAACCCAAACAAAAATCAAAGCAAACCATAAATTTCAATACACTAGAAATGACATAACTTTTAAATAAAAAGAGATACGAATGCCAAATCTTTTGCCTTGCTTTCTCTATTCTTTTGTCATGGCCTAGGGATGTTTTTGGCTCTGGTTTGAACAAGTTTGGCTCAGGTTTGGTCATGTGTATGCATGGCCTAGGTAGTAGAATATGAGGAGAAAGTTTATACAAAGGAATATGAAGAGTTTAAGGCAAAATTGGTGGGTTTTGTTCACAAAAATGGCTTGGCCATGGGCTTGTGTGTTCAGGTCAGAGAGGTATGGATTAGGTCAGTGGAAGGAAAGGTGTGTGGTGGTCTGGCCAGAGGTGGTGGAGGCGGCCTAAGGTGGTGGTGGTGGTGGAAAATGAAGTGGTGAACAAATAGTGGTCAAACAACATGTTTTTATGGCTTGTGTTGCAATTTTTGTGGAGTTTTGGCATCATGGTGGCTCGGCCTTGGTCAAGACTAGAGGAGTAGCTGGTGGTGATGGCAGGGAAGAGATGTAGGGGGTGGTGGCCGTGGATATGGAGTGGACGCCATTCAAAGAAGCAAAGAAAACAAGGCAAAATACATGAAAAATGAGAAGAAAAGTGTAAAAAGTAGCCATTACCCATAGATTTTTCTTGAAGCCATGAATGAATGAGAAGGTAAAATGTTTTTGGGTGAATGGAGGCTGAAAACTCACGGCTACAAACCAAAAATGCACAGCCAAGATAGTAATTGAGGAGTTAGGGCAAATGAAAGGACAAAGGAGATGAAAGGACTTAAGGTAAATAAGCTTTTAAAACTCTTCATATTTCTTTTTCTTTATATTCAAATAAAACAAAAAAAAAATCAGTAAATTGACTTTAAAACCGAAACAAAGTAATATAAAATAAAAATAATTAATTAATTTTAAAGAAAATGGAAAAAGAATATAAGAAATTGCTTAAAAATTGAAAACAGGGTCCAGAAATTACAAATAAATCACTATTGACTTTGGAAAATTAACAACTTCATTTTAAAAATATTTTAAAACAAAAATGTGAAGTAAAATAATTCATTTATATTTTCAAAATTAAATAAATAATTAAATTTAGAGAAATTAGAAAAAGAACTAAAGAAATTGCTTAAAAATTCAAAATAGGACTTAAAATTTACAAATAGAATATCACTAGTTTTAGAAAATTTCTATTTCACTTTAAAACAAATAAAAGGTCAAATAAATAAAATAAATGAGGAACAAAATAAAGTGGGAATGAGAATCAAATAAGATTTTAAGAAAAAAATAGAAAAATAAATAAAGAATTACTTTAATTAATTGAAACTGGAAATTAGAAATTGTAAGCAAAATACAACTGACACCGGAAAATGTCAATTATACTTTTAAAAAATGTTTTAAAACCAAAATATATGCACAACATGTTATTTTACCCATATAAATATAAATTAGAACATTACATGACCAAATAAAATATTATTTATACAATTTAAAATAAACAATTTGTTAAATACAGCAAATTACACACAATATTGAAAAAGGCATAACTTTCACATTATAAATCAGATTTCAACGAAACGAAAAGCATTATTCTTAAAATTTTATTTACTTTCATAATAAAAGATAAAATTAAAATTTTCAAACTTTCAAATTTCTAAATTAAAAGTCAAAGTTTGACCATATTGACCAAAATTCACTTTTCTGGAAAATATTATTTTAGTCATGTTTGGAATTCTAATTCACATCAAAATCAAAATTTATATTTAAAATAACAAAATTTATTCATTTTAATAAATAAAATAAATTATTTAAATCAGGAAATTAATTAAAATAACCAAAATATACAATTAAAATAATCACAAAATACAGGGTTGTTACACTCTCCCCCACTCAAATCTTTTCGTCCTCGAAAAGGAATAAGGTACGGAAAACACAGAAAAGATAAAATGGAATAGGATTAAGACAAGATGACAAGAAGATTAAAATTATACCTGATAATTGTTGTTATGGGTAAGTTTAATAAGGTGGAGAATAGGAATAGCTAGAAGGGAAAATAGGACGAAAGACAAGGATGAGCCATTAATTTAAAATTGTTGGTTGAAGAGGTAAACAATATTTAAAACACTTTAAAATCTTTTAGAAAGGAAATAACTGATCAAAATATCCTTTATAATATTTTATCAAAATACTTTTTAACTCGATGTATTAACAAGTTTACTTTCGTTCCTGCAGACTCTAGCCATGCGTTGATCAAGCGCAAAGCTAGAATTCTCCAGGTACTTAGTAGACTTGTTTCAACACCCAGTGAAAATACTTGAAAAACCTTTAAAACAGATATGGAAAGTACAATCCAAACAAAAACAAACAAAACCTTTGTCTAACCATGGTTCGCAGATACACAATGGTTACGCCTGGATCCCCCAGGAAACAATCCATATCCGTAAGCTTTCTCAGCCCTGCGAGTTACGCCATGATGACTAGTAGAATGCAGGATACACAATGGTTACGCCTGGATCCCCCAGGAAACAATCCGTACCCCCAGGCAAGACTCAGCCAAGCATTTGCGCTACTATTCGCGACCTACACAGATTGCAGGATACACAATGGTTACGCCTGGATCCCCCAGGAAACAATCCGTACCCATAGGCAAGACTCAGCCAGGAAGTTGCGCTATGCAGTCACGATCGTAAGACCATGGGTAACGCCATGGAATTCGAAGGACACTCGAGTATCATATCCGGAAAACCAAAAATCAGAGAGAATAATATCGATAGAATGAATCCAAGATGTGGCCACAAATCGGATATCAAGCAGAAGGCACTTTCCATATCTTTACTTCGAAAATATGTATCATATAGTACCTTTTCAAATCACTTTCAAATATCGTACTTATATAAAATCCATTATATATAAGATTTAATTTTCAAATCAAATACTTTCCAAAATCAATAGTATATCAGATTGTCACATACCGGAATTTTCGACTTTCGAAAATTCGACATCGATACTCACTTTATCGACTGTCGAGCAATCGAGTGCCGGAAACTCCAATAGTGAGGGTTTTTTTTAGAAAAAGAAATAGAAGAAAAGATAGAAGAAGAAGAAGAAAGAACAACAGAACAACATCAGAACAGAAAACAATATCAGAATCTCACATATCGCAGCGGAATAACATATAATAGATAATCAATAGTCTTTTAAAACAAAGAACTATATCAGTTTATACATACATCAATCAGAGTCAATATACAACAGTGGACAGTTATATAAACTTGTCCTCATACAGAATACACAGCGGAATAAATACTATCAGATACAAATACTACGTCTCGCCATCCAGCTTGCTTCCAAAGCTCCAGAATATCCTGATAACTAAACTCTAGACTGCCCGTGTGGAAATTTGTGGGCACCCAAAGTTTAGAAGGGAACAATAAACTCCAGGTCAGTCATGGTGACTGGTGTGAGATCGTAAAACAGTTATTCTTTCACAAAGAAAATAAAACAAATTCGCAATGCTTTTGGAAAATGAAACTACTATAAGACCTCCCGCCACACACACAATGCAAACGCAGAATTAGAGGAGATTTCTTCTTATGATAGTCAAAGATGCTTACTACGCAAAAATCATATTCTTTTGATATTATTATTAGTGCATAGTGTAGAAAACATTTCGAAAGTATAATATTAATCTTAGCCAGCATAGGCATTCCGCACTTATGCCTACTATAGCTACCATCCAAACAGTGGTGACCACCATAAGTGAATGATAGGTTCTACAACTAAAACCGTACAAGTCACGTATTGTTTCTTTGGATTTCCAACAAATGTTCAGGCTAAGGAACTTCCTTCTCCACGATGGGTACGTCCCTGGAATAGACGACCCGAGAACCTAACCGGATCTCTGCCAACACAAGGCCGGGTTACCTCTGCAAAAGTAGGTAACTACTGACACGCGTATGTCATCCCCCGATCGTAACCGATCTTCCCGAGGATCCCCGATTTCCAACAAACCACATAGATAATAATGCAGCAACCACATAGGTTAAGTATCTGGGCTCCATACCATGATACCACCTCTATCCAGAAGGAATGACATACACTAAGGGGCGTTACTCCCTAGAACCTTGCCGCATTCTTCCTGTTTCGACCATTTCCGGGGTGTGAGGCTCGACGAAGTCTCGTCCACAAAGCTACGCTTTCTACAAAGCCCTGCTTCGGGTCAAACAAATGATCAACCTATGATCACAAAGATATAAGATCAAACAAATGATCATATCACAAATGATCAAACACTGATCATTTCACAGCAACACTCAGTATGCCACGTTACCAAATTGGGATACATCGCTGATAAATTTCAACTACATAACCTCTGAGCTCGTACGTCTCAGAGAAGGGTGTTAAGCTAAGAGAATAAATTCTCCGCCACCAACAGAAATGTATTTGAAAGAAATCAGCTTTATATCTCAAATTGTAACGTCAGACACACAATCCATACAAGTCTGTTCCGGGATCGAACAGAACCGAAGGCACTTCTCACGAAGCCCTTGCAAATCCGGATAATTTTCAATCACGTCAGGACTTTCCGTCACTAAGGGTGATAAAACCTCTAAACCGGAGATCAGCCGATGTAGAGTAACTCGACGGTAATCCTTCCGTTTTCAAAAATATCCGGTCTTCAACACCGGTCTTCGAATGCAATTCATAACGACATATCACATATTCGGAATGGGTTATACGACCCCATGGTCCTTTCCCGGTTAACCCGAATAGTGAGCGATTATTCAAAAATAAGTGTGGCATTCAAATTTATCCAATTCACAACAAATACCATTCAAGGTAATTATTGATAGTCGGTTATTTAACTATCAATAAAGATGCGCAACATCATCAGATTCCAAAGAATTTTCCAAATTATTTATTTTCCAAAAATATCTTTACTAGATATAAAATTTCCACACTTCAAAAATAAATCAACGTTTATTTTTAAAACAAATTCCCATTTCTTTTATAAATTCCGTAGTGAATTTATATTTTCAAAATATCTACTGATATACGATTTTCAAATCGATTTCAATATTCAATTTCAATTTATCTTTAGGAAGATAAATTCTCAAAAACATTTCATTTCGTTTTGGAAAACATTTCCATACTTATTTAATAATAAGTGGTTCACAAATCTATTTATTTTCCACATTTGAAAATATTCAATATACTTAAATCAAATTTAAGTATAAATTCATTCTTTAAGGAAAAGATTCTTTTAACACCTTTATTTGAGTCAAAACGAATGTTACGTAAAACATCGTTACGACGACTCAAAATCACTAGTATAGGGATTCAGATTTTAGATAGATATATAAATCCCAATACTACATAAAACATTTCCTTTCGGAAATCATTTACTATAACAACAGTGTTATAGTCCACCATTTCCTTATTTTCCTCGAAAACGTCTATTTCAACAATGAATGTTGAAATCTATGCTTTCGATTCATAATACATTTTAAAACATCTTTAAAATGTTTAACTTCATTTTTAATATCACTTCTACAAAATAAATCCATTTTACTTAACAATATATTCACTGTCCAAAATCGTGAATATAATTCACTTAACCCAATTCCAATCATTTCTACACAATTTATTCAATAAAAATTCGCTATCCAAAAACGCGAATATATCTTCTTTGATAATCTCCTATATATAATTTATCAAATTCAATAGATTTCGAATTTATAAAACGAAGTTTATAAATTCTAGTTCTGTTTTAATAACAACTTCAACTTATAAATCTTCTTTTTATTAACTTCTATATTTTACTTATCAAAATAAGTGATTTCGGATTTATAAACAACTTTTATAAATTTCAATTCTATTTGTAAAAACTTCAATACCAAATCAATTTCAATATTGATTTCTAAATTTATTTTCAACCTTAAATAAAATTTCCATACTGATTTCTCAAAAATTCATTTCCAAATATTTAATTCAATTACAGATTGATTTCTAATTTTATTTATCACTACTAAATAAATTCCTTATTTTTCTCAAATTATTCAATATTCTGTTTTTAAATGGATTCTTCAAATTGAAATCATTTTACATTGATTTCCCAAATTATTTCAATTTACCAATTGAATTCCTAAAGGGATTTCCAACTTATCTCCTTTTAAATAAATTCCTCTTTAAGAAAATAAATTCCTTTATCTTTTTCAAACTATTTAGAAATCCAATTCTTAATTAAATTCTTAAATTTAAAAATCACTATTATACGAAATTCATTTATTTAACATCTTCACTTGATTCTGGAACTAATTCAATAAGATTTTAAAAATCAGTCTTTATTCTTTTAAATTCTTTTCTTCAAATTTATTAAATTTCTAAAGTTAATTCACTTAAAAATTCCTACTTGAATTTCAAAAATTCAATTTCGTTTATTTTTTGGAATCCAATGATATCAAACATCCATTCAGCTAAATTTTAGCTTTCAAACAATTTCCAGGCATCAATATGATTAATAACATCAATATAATCATTTACAGATTCATATCACAGTATAAATAAATTCAATCAATGTGAGGGGTCCAGTTGGATCCCTCCAACCTATTTTCCCTGCATCCACAGACGTTAGCACAATACCAATTCCACTTCGAGGTGGAATATCGCGGTATATAGGTTTTATAAAAATCCGCTTACTAACGGCGCAATAGGGTCTCATCCGCTATACGAGGCGGGAAATCATCAATCCAATATATACATATGCCAATATGTATATATTGCTATATATATAATAGATATATCCTATCATATCTAATATCACAATCAATAGCAATCAATAACTGCAAAAAATTCCACATTCAATTTTGAGTGAGAAAAATCTCACCTTTGCTTTTAATTTGCCATCCATTTCCATTTTTACTCGATTTCTTGATTTATACCTTGTATAAACAATTTTATAAAATCGATTAATATTCGAAATAAATCGAATCAACAATTTTCGTTTTGATAGTTTTTGATTAGCTGATAATTCTTTTTAAACCAATTTTCTCTTTTAATAAATTTATTTAACTAACAATTTTCCTTTACCGTACAACTGTTCATATATCCTAATCTTCTATTTTCTTATAATCGTTCAAAAGCAGTATACTAAAATCTTAAACTGCTTAAACTTTATCATTTTATATATACACATATACCAATTGCTATTTATATTTTTATATTTCATTTTCTGCAAATCCTAAATTGGTTAAATACATTGATTAAGCAAATTGAACATCTCGATATTAATTAAAACTTTACAGACAGTTAAATATCGATATACATTAAATTAAGTTAAGAGCAAAACTGTTCGCTCATTACAGAAATATTTTCTAAATTCCATATACATATATATATATACTGTATTAAACAAAAATTGGTTTATACTTTACTGATATACTTTTACATATGTGTTTATCGCATGAACTTTAAATTTTTGAAAGAAACAAAATTCGATACCTTACTGACAGTGCTCGAAGCCAACGTCGAACAACCCACGCCACTGCCTCGACTTCGCCAATCGCTCACGAAATCCACCAACTCGAACGCGCGCCACCGAGCTTCCTCGAACCAAAACTCCATTCGATCTTGCGACTCTCCTCCGCGTGCGCAGCCTATCCAGCCTCAATCAACAACGGCGACCCCTCTATCGCGAACCCTAGCTGCTGCGATGCCTCACCACCCACGCGCACACTCGCTTCACCCAGCTCGCGACTTCTGTCTCTGCCTCGCGTCGAAGTCGAACTGTGGGAAACCCAAATCGAACGTGAAACATCACTGTAGCCCTAGCCGAGCTCGAACGCGAGACTCGCGAACGCGTCCCCCTTCCCTCCCCGCTTGCCGCGCCATCCGTCTTCGAATCGCCTTCGGCCACGCAATTCGATTGCTTAGTCGCCATGGAATTTGAATGGGAAGGAGCCATTTTTATTTGTCGATTTTGAATTGAAACTGAAGTGTATGGGTGTTGATTTTTAAAGAAAAGGAACAGGCGCCTTTATTTTCTTCGAACGAATTTTTTCTTCTTAACAGGGAATGAGGGTATGGGTTGCACGATCTCTGGCGTGAATTTAGGCATGATTTTAGGGACGTAGTCGTTGTTTTTAATTTTAAATTTAAAATTTTAACTTAGTTTGTTTCGATACAACTTTCAACGCGTTTACGTGTCGTATTCGCACATAACAACTCCAAATGCCACGAAATTTGAAATCCGGTAATAATTCAATATTACGGACCCAATGGAACTGGTTTCGTCAAATTCCGAGACTGCGCCTCGGACAGCTATTTTTAAATATCGATTCGAACAATAAATTTCAAAACCGAACAAAACAGTTTCAGATTTGATTCTGAAGCTTCGATTATCTTCTGTATTATCAATACGAAATTTTAAAAGCTTTCGAAATATTTTTCTTCAACTTAAAATTGAAGATATAAATTTTTATTCAACATTCACTAGATTAAATTATAATTTAAAGTTTAATCGCAAATTTCAAAATTATATTCGGGGATTCAAATTAAATCATCGTTCGAATATTTAAAATTAATTAAATATTCTCAATTTAATTTGTTCAAAATTCTGGGTCGTTACAGACTTCCCTCCTTAAAAGAATTTCGTCCTCGAAATTACAAGTCAGGAAGAAAGGTCCTTAACTCGTCTACTATTTTTCACAATTCAATTGTTTTATCAATTTATCAAAACAAATCTTTCTACTAAAGATTCGTTATTTATTCCACTAACTTTCTAAACATTTTCATAATCTTCAAACAACATTGTTTAACTTCTAAATTCAAATTCGAGTTTAAATTCAAATTTTAGCTTCAAAATTTCTCAAAAATTTTCTAACGCCCTAAATTTTCGAAAAATTTCGCCAGCGTCTCCTTTGCACGGCTAATACGGCACGACTACAAAACGTCCCTACGGACTCTCAGATTTCAAAAAGAAAAAGAAAAAGCCAAGCGGCTAGACAAGAAATCATCAAATCTCATATTAAAATTTAAATACATACCTTTTTCGAGCAATTCAAATTATATCTTCAAATTTAAAATCCAATTCCTTTACACCTGTATTCCTACTAGCCATTATATCTAGTTACAGCATTCAAACTATTTTTCACATTCAATTATAAAATTTTCAATATAACTGCTTATATATTTTTACTTCACTATTGAAGTTATATATCTATTCTCATTCAATTTTACATTTCCCATTCATTTGTATTTAGTTTGCCATTTCAACTAAATTTGGATTCAATTTACTTTCAATACTGAAATATTGAATTTTATCAATTATCTGTCATTTACAACTGCACTATCTTAAATTAGTTCCAATTACTAATTCATTACAAATTCCAATTTCAAATATTCAGCTTGAATTACATTTGCTAACAAATTCAAAACAAAGTTTCACATTCATCTTCAATTTCAGTTTTACTTACTTACAACTTCAAATTTATTCATTCATTCTGAAACTCATTCACTAATTCTTTCATTTCCAAATCGAATCTGATTTCCAAATCAAATTTCAAATATTCTATAAGTCTTCGACTTACTTACATTTCGATTTATAAGATCATTGATACATTCACCTTACTAATTTCATTCCATTAGAATTCTATCTTCAATTATAAATTCATATTCACAATTTCAGTCCATTATTGAATTTTAAATTTTCAATTACCTTCTTGAATTCTATTCCAGAGTCTTACTAACATTTTCAAAACTATTTTTTTGAAAATAATTCAAATTATCCTTTGAATTTCTAAAACAAAACCCAAATTTTCAAACAACTTCCATTTAAAACAAATTTGGCAGCAATTTCTCTTTTGGAAACCCGAAAATGAATTCTAATGATGTGGCCACCATCATCAGGATTATTTTCCAGCGACCTAAAAGAGTTTAGAGCTTTTCATTTCTTCAAAACATTTTTCCAAAATCCTTTGAATTTCATTTTCAAATCAAAAATGATTTAACTTTCCAAATCTCCAAAATTTTCAAATTCTTTTCAAAACATTTCCAAAAACTTCTCTGGAATCCCGTTTTAAATTACAATTCACATTTATAATTTACATTCTTTAAATTTCATTTGTATATGTGAATTTTATTTCTTAACTTTGGAGTTTATAATTCCAATTTCTTATTCAATTTCAGTGATGATAATTCACTATTATTACTTCCTAACACCCAAACATCCATATACTATAGTACTTTATAGAAAATTATTTCCTTTCTATACAAAAATAGTTTTGGGCAAAATTATTTCATTCACCCTATTTAAAACAATACTGTGCCGAATTGTTCTATTCAAGTGTTTAGAAACCCCTTCGATCCAGTTGCGCAGACTGTGCCGACGAAGGTTCATATGCCACTCAATAAACCAATCATCACAATACAAAATTTTTTTTTTTATTCAATAACAAATACGCGCTCATATCTATTATTACACTCAACTCATTCTAGAGTACTACTGACTCTATCTCTAATGAGTAACACCCAACAGAGCAGGGTTGTCGCTTAACCATATGCTTTGATACCACTTGTCAAGGTTCGCAAACAGCGGCCACCGGTAGGCTTTGCAACCATCCCAGTCCCACCGTGGCTGACAATGATACCCCAAACTTGCTTTTACGGCCAGCCTCTCGACTGTCACGGCATCTGCCTAACCAACCCATCCCTCTCAGGGACATGTAGGGGTAAGAGTCTCCCGTTCGCCACCTAACCGCGAAGCGAGAACCCCATATCATGCTGTAATATAGCAAGACTGGTGTGAGATCGTAAAACAGTTATTCTTTCACAAAGAAAATAAAACAAATTCGCAATGCTTTTGGAAAATGAAACTACCATAAGACCTCCCGCCACACACACAATGCAAACGCAGAATTAGAGGAGATTTCTTCTTATGATAGTCAAAGATGCTTACTACGCAAAAATCAAATTCTTTTGATATTATTATTAGTGCATAGTGTAGAAAACATTTCGAAAGTATAATATTAATCTTAGCCAGCATAGGCATTCCGCACTTATGCCTACTATAGCTACCATCCAAACAGTGGTGACCACCATAAGTGAATGATAGGTTCTACAACTAAAACCGTACAAGTCACGTATTGTTTCTTTGGATTTCCAACAAATGTTCAGGCTAAGGAACTTCCTTCTCCACGATGGGTACGTCCCTGGAATAGACGACCCGAGAACCTAACCGGATCTCTGCCAACACAAGGCCGGGTTACCTCTGCAAAAGTAGGTAACTACTGACACGCGTATGTCATCCCCCGATCGTAATCGATCTTCCCGAGGATCCCTGATTTCCAACAAACCACATAGATAATAATGCAGCAACCACATAGGTTAAGTATCTGGGCTCCATACCATGATACCACCTCTATCCAGAAGGAATGACATACACTAAGGGGCGCTACTCCCTAGAACCTTGCCGCATTCTTCCTGTTTCGACCATTTCCGGGGTGTGAGGCTCGACGAAGTCTCGTCCACAAAGCTACGCTTTCTACAAAGCCCTGCTTCGGGTCAAACAAATGATCAACCTATGATCACAAAGATATAAGATCAAACAAATGATCATATCACAAATGATCAAACACTGATCATTTCACAGCAACACTCAGTATGCCACGTTACCAAATTGGGATATATCGCTGATAAATTTCAACTACATAACCTCTGAGCTCGTATGTCTCAGAGAAGGGTGTTAAGCTAAGAGAATAAATTCTCCGCCACCAACAGAAATGTATTTGAAAGAAATCAGCTTTATATCTCAAATTGTAACGTCAGACACACAATCCATACAAGTCTGTTCCGGGATCGAACAGAACCGAAGGCACTTCTCACGAAGCCCTTGCAAATCCGGATAATTTTCAATCACGTCAGGACTTTCCGTCACTAAGGGTGATAAAACCTCTAAACCGGAGATCAGCCGATGTAGAGTAACTCGACGGTAATCCTTCCGTTTTCAAAAATATCCGGTCTTCAACACCGGTCTTCGAATGCAATTCATAACGACGTATCACATATTCGGAATGGGTTATACGACCCCATGGTCCTTTCCCGGTTAACCCGAATAGTGAGCGATTATTCAAAAATAAGTGTGGCATTCAAATTTATCCAATTCACAACAAATACCATTCAAGGTAATTATTGATAGTCGGTTATTTAACTATCAATAAAGATGCGCAACATCATCAGATTCCAAAGAATTTTCCAAATTATTTATTTTCCAAAAATATCTTTACTAGATATAAAATTTCCACACTTCAAAAATAAATCAACGTTTATTTTTAAAACAAATTCCCATTTCTTTTATAAATTCCGTAGTGAATTTATATTTTCAAAATATCTACTGATATACGATTTTCAAATCGATTTCAATATTCAATTTCAATTTATCTTTAGGAAGATAAATTCTCAAAAACATTTCATTTCGTTTTGGAAAACATTTCCATACTTATTTAATAATAAGTGGTTCACAAATCTATTTATTTTCCACATTTGAAAATATTCAATATACTTAAATCAAATTTAAGTATAAATTCATTCTTTAAGGAAAAGATTCTTTTAACACCTTTATTTGAGTCAAAACGAATGTTACGTAAAACATCGTTACGACGACTCAAAATCACTAGTATAGGGATTCAGATTTTAGATAGATATATAAATCCCAATACTACATAAAACATTTCCTTTCGGAAATCATTTACTATAACAACAGTGTTATAGTCCACCATTTCCTTATTTTCCTCGAAAACGTCTATTTCAACAATGAATGTTGAAATCTATGCTTTCGATTCATAATACATTTTAAAACATCTTTAAAATGTTTAACTTCATTTTTAATATCACTTCTACAAAATATATCCATTTTACTTAACAATATATTCACTGTCCAAAATCGTGAATATAATTCACTTAACCCAATTCCAATCATTTCTACACAATTTATTCAATAAAAATTCGCTATCCAAAAACGCGAATATATCTTCTTTGATAATCTCCTATATATAATTTATCAAATTCAATAGATTTCGAATTTATAAAACGAAGTTTATAAATTCTATTTCTGTTTTAATAACAACTTCAACTTATAAATCTTCTTTTTATTAACTTCTATATTTTACTTATCAAAATAAGTGATTTCGGATTTATAAACAACTTTTATAAATTTCAATTCTATTTGTAAAAACTTCAATACCAAATCAATTTCAATATTGATTTCTAAATTTATTTTCAACCTTAAATAAAATTTCCATACTGATTTCTCAAAAATTCATTTCCAAATATTTAATTCAATTACAGATTGATTTCTAATTTTATTTATCACTACTAAATAAATTCCTTATTTTTCTCAAATTATTCAATATTCTGTTTTTAAATGGATTCTTCAAATTGAAATCATTTTACATTGATTTCCCAAATTATTTCAATTTACCAATTGAATTCCTAAAGGGATTTCCAACTTATCTCCTTTTAAATAAATTCCTCTTTAAGAAAATAAATTCCTTTATCTTTTTCAAACTATTTAGAAATCCAATTCTTAATTAAATTCTTAAATTTAAAAATCACTATTATACGAAATTCATTTATTTAACATCTTCACTTGATTCTGGAACTAATTCAATAAGATTTTAAAAATCAGTCTTTATTCTTTTAAATTCTTTTCTTCAAATTTATTAAATTTCTAAAGTTAATTCACTTAAAAATTCCTACTTGAATTTCAAAAATTCAATTTCGTTTATTTTTTGGAATCCAATGATATCAAACATCCATTCAGCTAAATTTTAGCTTTCAAACAATTTCCAGGCATCAATATGATTAATAACATCAATATAATCATTCACAGATTCATATCACAGTATAAATAAATTCAATCAATGTGAGGGGTCCAGTTGGATCCCTCCAACCTGTTTTCCCTGCATCCACAGACGTTAGCACAATACCAATTCCACTTCGAGGTGGAATATCGCGGTATATAGGTTTTATAAAAATCCGCTTACTAACGGCGCAATAGGGTCTCATCCGCTATACGAGGCGGGAAATCATCAATCCAATATATACATATGCCAATATGTATATATTGCTATATATATAATAGATATATCCTATCATATCTAATATCACAATCAATAGCAATCAATAACTGCAAAAATTCCACATTCAATTTTGAGTGAGAAAAATCTCACCTTTGCTTTTAATTTGCCATCCATTTCCATTTTTACTCGATTTCTTGATTTATACCTTGTATAAACAATTTTATAAAATCGATTAATATTCGAAATAAATCGAATCAACAATTTTCGTTTTGATAGTTTTTGATTAGCTGATAATTCTTTTTAAACCAATTTTCTCTTTTAATAAATTTATTTAACTAACAATTTTCCTTTACCGTACAACTGTTCATATATCCTAATCTTCTATTTTCTTATAATCGTTCAAAAGCAGTATACTAAAATCTTAAACTGCTTAAACTTTATCATTTTATATATACACATATACCAATTGCTATTTATATTTTTATATTTCATTTTCTGCAAATCCTAAAATGGTTAAATACATTGATTAAGCAAATTGAACATCTCGATATTAATTAAAACTTTACAGACAGTTAAATATCGATATACATTAAATTAAGTTAAGAGCAAAACTGTTCGCTCATTACAGAAATATTTTCTAAATTCCATATACATATATATATATACTGTATTAAACAAAAATTGGTTTATACTTTACTGATATACTTTTACATATGTGTTTATCGCATGAACTTTAAATTTTTGAAAGAAACAAAATTCGATACCTTACTGACAGTGCTCGAAGCCAACGTCGAACAACCCACGCCACTGCCTCGACTTTGCCAATCGCTCACGAAAGCCACCAACTCGAACGCGCGCCACCGAGCTTCCTCGAACCAAAACTCCATTCGATCTTGCGACTCTCCTCCGCGTGCGCAGCCTATCCAGCCTCAATCAACAACGGCGACCCCTCTATCGCGAACCCTAGCTGCTGCGATGCCTCACCACCCACGCGCACACTCGCTTCACCCAGCTCGCGACTTCTGTCTCTGCCTCGCGTCGAAGTCGAACTGTGGGAAACCCAAATCGAACGTGAAACATCACTGTAGCCCTAGCCGAGCTCGAACGCGAGACTCGCGAACGCGTCCCCCTTCCCTCCCCGCTTGCCACGCCATCCGTCTTCGAATCGCCTTCGGCCACGCAATTCGATTGCTTAGTCGCCATGGAATTTGAATGGGAAGGAGCCATTTTTATTTGTCGATTTTGAATTGAAACTGAAGTGTATGGGTGTTGATTTTTAAAGAAAAGGAACAGGCGCCTTTATTTTCTTCGAACGAATTTTTTCTTCTTAACAGGGAATGAGGGTATGGGTTGCACGATCTCTGGCGTGAATTTAGGCATGATTTTAGGGACGTAGTCGTTGTTTTTAATTTTAAATTTAAATTTTTAACTTAGTTTGTTTCGATACAACTTTCAACGCGTTTACGTGTCGTATTCGCACATAACAACTCCAAATGCCACGAAATTTGAAATCCGGTAATAATTCAATATTACGGACCCAATGGAACTGGTTTCGTCAAATTCCGAGACTGCGCCTCGGACAGCTATTTTTAAATATCGATTCGAATGATAAATTTCAAAACCGAACAAAACAGTTTCAGATTTGATTCTGAAGCTTCGATTATCTTCTGTATTATCAATACGAAATTTTAAAAGCTTTCGAAATATTTTTCTTCAACTTAAAATTGAAGATATAAATTTTTATTCAACATTCACTAGATTAAATTATAATTTAAAGTTTAATCGCAAATTTCAAAATTATATTCGGGGATTCAAATTAAATCATCGTTCGAATATTTAAAATTAATTAAATATTCTCAATTTAATTTGTTCAAAATTCTGGGTCGTTACACAAATCATACTTATATAGACTTCAATTATATAAGATTTCACTTTCAAATTGAGTACCTTTTCAAATCTATAGTTTTCGAATCAATTTCATACTCATACAAATCAATTTTATATAAGTTCGACAACTCCCAAATCAAGTGTTTAGTAACATAAGGTTCTCAAATTTCAATTTGTTTCAATATCAGTTCAATTTCAAAATCATATACAATTTCACCAAATTATTTCTTCTCAAATTAATTATCTTTAGTTTCAAAGTTTCCAAAATAATAGATTTAGAAAATAAATCCAAATTTCCAAATCAATATAATTTAAGTCAACCAATTCATTTCCAAAATCAAATGTTTTCAAAATCATCTTATACTTACGTAATGTCTATCTTACATAAGGATCAAATTTTCAAAATAATTTCGTTGTATGAAGAACCATATGAGATTGAATATCTTTGCTTTTATGGGTTATATATCTTTGTAATTTAAATTGGAAATTTTCTTTTAGTAAGCAAAGATATTCTAACTCGACGGCTTTCAATTTCAGCGTCAAAATATATCAAAGATATTAGAATATAAGATGTACATATGTCATCATTTCGCAAAGTCACATTCGATCGCTCGCTCGATCACACAAGTTCGCTTTCGAACTAGTATTGTCCATTCACTTCCCTAATGCGGATTTCGATATGGTTTCTCGACTAGAAGCCATCATTCTCCTTGCATAGCCATATACTATGATAGAGAATTCTAGAATCGAGCCCAAAATCCATATCAAATATTCGTCATCAAGAATCGAATGAAAAATCCTAACACGAAATGGTGTAATTCACCTCGAACTTGTGTACTCAAACTTGGATCAAATTAATTATGCGAATAAAACATCATACGTACAACTTATATATTTATTCCAACTTGTTACCTATATAGTTTCATAAAGATGTTACTAAGTTAAACATTTAAACTAAATTTTATTCAAAATATTTTGAAGACCAAATTCTTCTCAAAACATTTCAATCTAAATTTCATATTAGAAAAAATTCAAAATAGCCTTATTCATTTACTTAACAAAACAGTTTCAACCTATTTAAATCATATTACTACATACTTTAAACATACATACCATACTTATATACTTTATACTTTTCAAAATTACAGCTTTGAAAAGTTAATCTTGATTTGGAAGTGCTTGAACCTTCAAAATAGTCGAAGAAATCATATTTCAATCCAAGAGTTGGAAATCACAATTAAATCAGTAAATCCATTCCAAAAATAGGGTTATATCAAATAAAATCCAAAACTCAAGGACTGAACACCGGTTCATTTCAAATCGTTTCAAATATATTTACATATATCTTTCGAATATCAAATCATACTTCGGAATTTGAAATCAAAAATGGTTTCACAAAATCACTCGCATAGCAAAGCTATTAAAGTGGCCTCTCCCTCACTCAGAAACTCGAAAATCAATGTCGATGATGCGTGCACTCATCACCGAAATTATTTTCCAGTGACACAAGTGAGTTCTGGACTTCCATTTACTTTGAAAACTTCTTTGAAATTCCTTCAAAATCATTAAAACCCATTAAATCATTGAAACATTACTTATTCGGAAAAATAATTTCAATCATATTATTTATTATTTCAAAATCTTAAAACCAGTTCCAAAATGCCGGAGTTCAATCACTTAAATTCAGATTCAAAACTTCAGTTATAAATCATTTTATATGAAACCATTTCTTATAAAATTTTCACAATTTCAAATCCTTTCAAAACTTCAAATTCTCAAAAAAAATTTAAAAGGTATATAATCCTTATCAAAAACATTTCATCTTTATATAAAAATATGGTCATCCTTATCAAAATAAAACTACGATGAATACAAAATTTTTAAAAGACAATCAACCACAAACTTTCCAAGGGACGATTCAAGGATGGATTTCAAAGCAAAACAGAGATTCAAATTTAGAAGGACTCTAATCAAATAGAATTCTAATTCAAAGATAGGCTCAAACGAAGATAAGAAAATTAAATTACCAAATAGAAGATGGATAAGCCTATATGAATCGCGGGCGACCTTAACCGGTCAACCGTGACTTCAGGAATATAATCGATGCGAAAATCTAAGGCAAATCGACCTTCGATTGCCAGAGATAGAATCTAAATATAGCAGAAGATAGAAAACATCGTAAACCGAGGATACAGAAATATCCGATGAATCAATGCCAATTATAATCATTCAAAGATTGGCGGAATCGCCACCCTATAAAGGTCATACAAAGTGGAGTGATGCAATGCTCCAAAATCAAAAGAATACAATTATGGGAGACAGGAATGGATTTCAGAACAAGTGGGAGCGTTCCAAAATTCAAAGGAATCCTATTCGATAAGAATCCAAACGAAGATTAGAGATATATAACCTATATCGATACAGAAAAATTCCCATTCAAAATTTGGAATGACTCGAATTCATAACATACGAAAACAGAAGCATAAATATCTTTAGTTGGACAACTTTAGCTAAGCAAAAGATACAACAGAGTTTACTCAAAACAACCTAACAAACTACAGATTTTGCCATACTCAAAATAGATTCCTATCAACAATGGATCTAGATCAATCAAGAGAGAAGTTCAAAATTTTAGAGGATCCTAATCAAAGAAATTACTAACAAGGTGGATACAAAAGGAACGAAGTTTAAGAAATATTTTACTTTCAAAGCAAGGAAATTTATATCAAAATAATCTTTGAAAATTCTTTAAAAATCATTTGAAAATCATTTTATACTTCGAAAATACGTTCTCTCACAAAGAAATGATTCTGAGATAGATTTCACTCATTCTAGGGTATTTCTACCCTATCTCTAATGAGTTTTTGCTCCGCAGGCTAAGGTTTGCCTAAAACCAAAGCTCTGATACCAACTGTAACGACCCGGTATTTTGGACCATTCAAATCGACAATAATCCACACATGTCTGACTTGAATAATTTAAAATAACAGATTGTAAATAAATTTGGAGCAAATGAAATCAAATACACAGAATCACAGACACAGAACATATCAGAATAACTCGCAGCGGAATATAAAAAAACCATAGTAGTTCATGAAGCTACTATAACAAACTCTCAAAACATAATACATAATATCTACTTGAAAACATATACAATAGACATCTCAAATAAATAGAAGTTTATGAATACCAGAACTGAAATAGAACAACTGAACTGAAAGGAACAGATAACTAGACAAGCAGAATCTCCAGCGATTCCTAGCTCCAGAAAGAAATCCAAAGCTAAGCTGTAAATACTCAGGCTGACCCGAGCGTAAAGTAAAACACAAAACACTCGAGTCAGGACAATATATACTTATATAATGTAAACCAACTCAAGTGAACTGTAGTAGAAATGCACAATAACTCAAAGGATGCTTGGGATCGCCCATCCTTTAAGGATCAGTTAAACTATAAATTAAATACATCCCGTGGTTAAAATTTCAAAATGGTATTTTATACTTCGAAATCAAATATCATTTCAAAATTCAATATCCTTATAAAATCCATTTCAAAATATCAAAATATCATATTTCAAAATAATTTATATTTCGAAACAAATTACTTCATTTTAAATCATAAAAATGAAGTTAGTATATTTAATAATTAAAATTTTAAATTTCCAAAAATTTAACTTTTCAAAGTTCATTCGTTCACTTAAATTAATTAAAACAATGAAATTTCAACTTTCGCAGCATTTAGAAAATGCTACGGAAAGTCACATTTAAAATAGTTCAATTTAACAAAAGACAGCATTTAAAATTCTGTAATATGGTTACATTAGTTTCAAATAAACTTAGTTAAATTCAACCATTATAACATTTACAAAAATGCTATAATAGCCTTTAATTAAATTTAGCCATTTGGTTCATTATTATCAACTACATCATTTACAAATGTTGTATTATCATTTACATTAGAATTTAATAGCGTTTCAGAAATGCAGTTAACTAACTTCAAATATTCAGTATAATTTCATAAACAATTATATTTTTATATAAATCATTTTTTTTACTTATAAAATCATATAATTTCACTTTTAAAACAATTATTCAAATACCCTTATATTCATGATTTTATAAAGTTAAAACTCCATTCAAAAATAAAAATTTAATAATAATTCACTTATTAAATTCCAATTTTAAATTATAAATTCATTAAATTAAATTAACTTAACACTTAATTTTAAAATTTCAAAATAACTTAATTCCATTTTTATTTACTTAACTTAAAGTTCACTCTTAAGCCAAATTCACAAATTTCCAATTTTAGTTATATTTCAAAATTTCAACTTAAATATTCATTCATTTCACATTTTAACTTTATTCAAAATCATTAATATAATATAAAAATCATTTAAATTCACTTTAATCCAAATTATCATGAAGTTATCACATTTCATATTTAATTTAAATTCCAATTATCACCCAATTAAAATTTCCCAAAATAACTTACATTTCAAATTTTCTAGTTTTACCAATAATTTATTTCACTTATAAATTTTCAAAAAATCAATAATGCTTACATAAATCATTTTTTTATTTAGTTTAAATCAAATATTATAATATTTACATTTCAAAAATATTTTTAAGATTTTTATAAAAACATATTTTAACAACGGGTCTGTATTTCATTTCTAGTCTAAGTAAAGTGATACGGGTAATGTTTGCACAAAAAATGGACAAACACCTCAAAGTTGTATGATTTAGCAGATCTGATGTTATTCTTAGTGATTTGAGCGATTTATGCAAATATATAAAAAACAGGGGCTAAACTGTAAAAAGACACGTAGATTTATAGTGGTTCAGCCAGAATGTGCCTACGTCCACTTTATATGTTATTTCTCTTCTCTTATTCTGATTACAGGTACAAAACTTTGATATCAGTAATAGAAAGTTGTTTGAAAGTTCCTTCCGTGCTTGAGCTCTCAAAAACTTGTCCCCATTGCTGTACCCCTGCCCCTCTATTTATAGAGTGAGGCTAGGGGTAGGGGTCCAGGATATGTAGAGTCGCTGATGGGCCTGGGCTGGTGCGATCTGGCCTGGTATATCTTGGTTCGGCATTGCTTGGTTCGGAGGTGGTTGGAGTGTAGAGTGGACCGGTAGCTGTTTGGAAGTAGGTTGGACCGGTTGTTGTTGGTTCGGTGGGATGGAAGGAGACTGGTTCGGTGTTGGCTGGTTCGGTGGGAGGGAAGGAGACTGGTTCGGTGTTGGCTGGTTCGGTGGGAGGGAAGGAGACTGGTTCGGTGTTGGCTTAAGACTGCCGAACGAATCACTGCCGAATGGATTACTGCCGAACGAATCACTGCCGAATGGGCCTTTGAGGACGAGAATACCGGATGGGCTTAGGCGAGCCTGGATGGATGAGTCACGCTCCTTGGTCGCAAGGTCTTCTGGGTGAGAATGCGCCCAACATTTGCCCCCCAAAGTGGGGCATATGCCGGAATGTGCCGCGCTTTGTTTAGAAGATGACGACGCAGTCTTGGATGCGTTCGCCGAATCAAACGGTCCGGTCGCCTACAGTTGCCTATAAGTAAGGGCTCAGGGTCTCTATTACCTTCTACCGAACGAACAGCCAAGCCAAGATAATCACATAGCCGAATCAAACTCTGATCCTTTGCCGAATCATCCCAGCTTGCCGAACCATTTCAGTTGCCGAATCAGGTACCCAATTCCCTTAGCCGAATGATATTTTTAGGTTGAATGCCGAATGAACTTTTAAGTGGAGTGCCGAACGAACTTTCACGTTGAATGCCGAATGAACTTTTAAGTGGAGTGCCGAATGAACTTTCACGTTGAATGCCGAATGAACTTTTAAGTGGAGTGCCGAACGAACTTTCACGTTGAATGCCGAATGAACTGTTGTGTCGAGTGCCGAATGAACCTACGAGCTGAATGCCGAATGAACTGTTGTGTCGAGGGAACACGTGTTTCATACTTCGAATTTCTAAGCGAAATTCCAGATTACGCTGCTTGTATATTCTAACGATATACTTTTCCCATTTTTGCAGATAAATGTCTCGAAAAGTTGAAACTCGATCAGATACGAGGAGATCCGGGGGTGAAGGAGAGTCCTCGGCCGTGCCCCCAGCTCAATCAGGATCGGAGCATCATGGGCCTGCCCCGAGGTCATTAGTGGATGGATATGGTCCCCAAGAGCTGCTGGACTCCCCGCCTGACTGCTTTCCTAGCTCTCTCAAAGAGGAGCAACTCGACGTTATATCTCGTTCCTTTGGGATCGATAGAGCCCTCATGCTGCTGCCGGGCCCAGGAGTCATGCCATACAGTCCTCCCGAAGGATACTTTGCTTATAGTAGGTACCATTGCATGTGTGGTGCTATCCCGCCACTCAATGCTTGGGTAGTTAGCTTCCTCACGTACCTGAAGGTGGCCCCATTCCAGCTTCATCCCAACTCTTATGCCATATTGGTGAGCCTCTTTGTTATTTTTCGGAGGAAGTATGGTCGCGCCCCCTCCAACCGGGAGATCCGGTACTTGTATAATTTAAGGGGCTATAAGAAGGGGTCCCCATATGTTAGCTTGGAGTCTGCTGTGACCTTCAAGCCGGTCTTGGACCTGTACTCTAAATTCAGCATGTTCAAGAAAGAGTGGTTCTTTGTTAGGGACGATTCCGTCTCCATCCGGCGCTTTACCTCTGGATGTGAGTTGATGCTTTTACTTATAATTCTTATTCCGATTGCGACGCTTCTTCTCATACTTTCTCATTTTTGCTAGCGACAGGTGGCTTTCCGGTTGTGGAGACTGACCGCCTGGTTCAGACGGCGGCGGAGATAGAAGCCATTCTTGGGAAATACAGATCATCTGCCTACTTGATTAGAAATGCGATTCTTCTGGAATATAACTTGATCCTTCCGCAGCAGTCTGTATTTAAGTTGAGGGAAACGGCGGAAGAGAGGGCGGCTGCTCAGGCTAAGGGAGGCGTTGCGGCAGAGGGCGGAAAGAGAAAACCATTCACGAAACCTCCAGCCGTCGGAGGTAAGAAGCTTAAGAGGTCGGACGGTCCTTCTCCCAGCAATTGTCCACTTACTCAGGGGGAGATAGATGCGGAGGAAGAAAGAGGTGAGGCGGAGGAAGAAAGAGGTGAGGCGGAGGGCGGAAGAGACGTTGAGCATCTTGGTGATGATGGTGGCGATGGACGGAGTGGTGATGGTTCCAGGGCTCTATCTTCTGGGCAAGTAGGCGAAATGCAAGAGTGGACGGATGATGCTCTCCACCAAGCTTTTGAGGGGTTGGATGATGATCCGGCTTTGGTAGTGAAGACCGGGAAGGCGGACAAAGCCGGGACCGGTGCAAGTGAGTCTTCTCCGGCTATCCCGGCCAAGATGGCTCTGACAACTCAAGGTGAACTCTTGACCCCTGCATGCTTCACTAATGATAGGGACTTAGGAATATTTTATGACCCGCTCCCGTCCTGGAATGAGATCCAGGACTTATTGCAGTATCCCACTCCTCCCCAGGGTTTGTATAACCACAACTGTGTTTCTTTTCCTTTTCTAACTTGTAATCTACCGTGTTTCTTAATCATATAGTAATGTAAGATCGTGACACTTGTTCTTTATATCAGGAGCAGGCAAGACGCCCAAAGCTTCAGACCTTCGACACAGGCTCGAGCAATATAAACTTTCCAAAATTTCTGCTAAGCCGAAGCCCTCAACCCAACGCTCCGGGGATGTAGTCGGATACCGTCCTCTTCTGGGGGTCATCGAAGAGGGCATTCAGCAGAGGAAGAGGAGCCATCCTTTATCCGAAACTTCGCTCGGTCCTCAGCCTCCGGCTCAGCCTATTCATGATATCACTGAGGAGGGTAGCGAGTTTGTACCTTCTCCACACCCGTCCGGAAACCCTTCTGTTATTCATATCGACCGTCCCGACTTGGCCCGTAATCCATTCGCGGGTCATCCTGATCTGGATCCAGGTTCTCATGATATTACTTTTGATGAAGTCACTGATGAACACCTTCTCCCCCGTAACCCTATGGTACGAGTACTTGATGAAGCCAAATCCTTAGATCTCGATCTACTCACCACTCGTATAGTCACTATGGGAGACGAGGCCAAAGCTAATATTGATCGGGTGGTAGAGGAGACCAAGAAGTTGATGGGGCATCATGCTCGGCTGGTTAAGGCCGGAGAGGAGATTGGGAGCGCCAATATCCGACTTCGATTGGTGGTTTCGGATCAGGCCAAGCAGCTTGCGGATCAGGCTATCCAGATTTCTCAGCATGAGGCTGCTACTGGGCGATTAAGGAAAACCATGGAGGAGGTCAGTCGGGCCGAATTGCGGAAAAAGGAAGCTGCGTGCAAAGAGCAGATTGACATGGCCATTGCTACGGTGGATGAGGTTCGGAGAGCGGATCTCGAGCAGGTGGAGGAATTGTTCGAGAAACTTGAGGCTGCAGAGCTTGCCCAAGCTAAGTTGAGGGAAGAGATGGAGGTGATGCGGAGGTCCCTTCAGGCTGATTGCTCGAGATACAGACTGGAGAGAGATGCTGCCGCCGAAAGGTTGTCGGCCTCCGATGCCCGGATGAGGGAGTTTGAGGAGAACGAGGGAATGATGGATGACATGCTCCAGGACATGTACTTCCGGACTTGGAAGCAGGGCAATCTCTCTTGGATGGATGATTATCCCAGGGTCATGGCCAAGACCTATCTTCGGGCTTTGGAGGAGGCTAAGGCTGATGCAGATAAAGAAGGTGGAACGGTCTTCAGTATGGATGTGGTCACTGCCCAGTTCACTAAGGAGGAGAAAATGGCGGTAAAGGAGGGTATGCGGCTGCTTGCTACTGAAGAGGCGGGTGTGCAGGTAGAGGATGACGACCAGGATGGTCAAGAAGCAGGTGCTGGTAAGTTTTCCTTTCTAGTCTTTCCGTTAACTTGGTTACTCATCACTAATGAATCCTTTTTATGACCGGACAGGCGGGCAAAAGAGCAGAGACAAGACTTCGACGCAACCAGCTCCCTGATTTGACCTGGAAAATTCTTTTTGTAGGCTTGACAATGTTGAATCTGTTAGTCTTAAGACAGTAGAGGAACTTCTAAGTTGTAATTCTTGCTACTTGTAATAATATTATTCTTGACGTGTAATTTTTTAGCTTAAGCTGATTCTGTCGTTTCTTGAATATTTGTTGCTATTTCGACATATCGTATGAGAAATGTAGCTATGTATATTCTTGTAATTAAATTGTGTTTGATGTCAGATTCTGGTTTTAAATCATAATCTCATGACTTGCAATGTTAGCGTGTGGTGTGAAAAAATTAAATTATAGTCGTGCATTTGTACATAAAGGAAGAAAATACCGCCTTTCATGTTCTGTTTGTAAATGGTAGTTTCGAATATCTTGTATGACCAAGCATGGAAAGCAGTTGACTGCCCTGCCATCTGTTTGCGAATTTCTGCATCCATTGGCGGGTATCTCTTACCCTGCATCCTGTACTTTATGGTTTGTTATAGAGGATAGGAGGAAAGTTTTTTAAGTAAAATTGAAATATGTGAAACAGTAAAACTTCCAGTCACGGAAGGCCTTCGATGTGCTTAAGTTCGTGGCAAACGGGTTTTGTAGTCACTTTCCCTAGCTGTGGGTCTTGGAGACATTTGTCACCCATCTTACGCCTCTACGGGGAGTTAATTCTTTTTTACCACAGCCGCACTTAAGACACACCAGAGCCGAGATCGCGCACAGTAACTACCCGGGCCATTATGGCCCGTACTCATGGGTATTATTCGACTTACTGTGGCCGGCTAGCGTGGGTGCCGATCGTCAACTGTGAACTGCCCCTGGCTGGCCACACCTTATGTTGGGGCTTATAATCGGTTCACAGTTGCCGGCGAGCCTAACGCCGTAATGAGCTGCCTCGGCTATAGTCGGCCTTCTCGGTGGCTTATAATCGGCTCATTACAGTTGGCTTTAAGGGCCGTCGCGAGCAATGAGTTAACCCGCAGCAGAGGGATGCTGGAGCAAAAGTGTCTCATTGACGAGGGCATAGATTCGCATAGTACCTGTTGTGTCTTGTCCACGCGAAGTTGCATTGTGGAGTGCTTTGAATAGAAATGCTATATGCTCAGGATTTTGTTCAACAGAAAAGGATAAAGTTAACAAGCAGCCAAGATACAAAGGAACAAGTTAAAAAGGAGACAAGGCTTTTTTAAAGTGGTTCGGCACGAAAAAGTGCCTACGTCCACTGATTCTCTTTGTTAATTCACTTCATATGGGCAATACAAGTTAAGAAAAGTATCGACGGAGGTGTTGGATGTTCCATGCCCTCTGGAACACCTCTCCGTCCACTGTTGACAAAATATAGGCTCCGTTGTGGAGATCTTTATGAATTACATATGGTCCATCCCAGATTGGGTCTAGTGCTCCGGGGCGAGGGAAGATTCGCTTGAGGACAAGATCCCCTTCTCGTAAGGTACGATGCTTAACTTTGGAGTTGTATTGTGCTGCCACCTTTTGCTTGTGGGCTGCTGTTTTTAGGACTGCATCATTCCTTCTCTCCTCGACTAGATCCAAAGACATGTTGAGGAGCTCTTCGTTCTCTTCTGGGTTATAGTGGATCCTACGGTGGGAAGGCACAATGGTTTCAACTGGGAGCATAGCCTCCGATCCGTATGCCAAAGAGAAAGGAGTGTGCCCTGTCGACGTTCTGAAAGATGTGCGATAGGCCCATAGTGCCGTAGGGAGTTCATCCACCCACGCGCCCTTTGATTTTTCGAGCTTCTTTTTGATCAGAGTTTTCAGAATTTTGTTGACTGCTTCGACTTGTCCGTTTGCTTGGGGATATGCTACGGATGAGAAGCTTTTGTGAATTCCGTGTTCTTGGCACCAGTTGGCGAATTCCTCGCTGTCAAACTGAAGTCCATTGTCTGATATGATTTTTAGGGGGACTCCGTACCTGCACAGAACATTTTTGATTAAGAAGTTGATAACCTTTGCTGAAGATACTTTATTTAGCGGTTCTGCTTCCACCCATTTGGTGAAATAGTCGACTGCTACTATAGCATATTTGGCGCCGCCTCGACCCATTGGCAGTTCACCGATTAAGTCAATTCCCCACACTGCAAAGGGCCAAGGGCTGGTCATCTGAGTAATATCGGTTGTTGGTAGCCGAGGGATCTTAGCAAATTTCTGGCATCTGTCACACTTCTTGACGAAATCTAAGGCGTCCTTGCTCAAGGTGGGCCAGAAATATCCGTATCGGAGTATCTTTTTTGCTAACGTTTGCCCTCCGGTGTGATCTCCGCAGCTTCCTTGATGAATGTTGGATAAGATTTCCTTGGCTTCCCTTCCGGCGACACACCTTAACAATGGGTTAGAGAACCCGCGCCGATAGAGGACGTCTCCTTGTATCGTGTAGCGGGACGCTTTCCTCAAGATTTTCTTGACTTCGTTACGCCTGTCGGGTAGTGTGCCATTTTTTAGGTAGTCTCGGATGGGAGTCATCCAAGTTGCTTCTTCGGTTGCAGCTATCAGATTCACTTGCTCAAAACTTGGGATCGTTTGCTTTGAGACAGTTACTGCCCCGAAGATGGCGACGTCCCTCATACTCGCTTGCTTTGCCAATTCGTCGGCCTCTTGGTTCTCTTCCCGAGGGATGTGTTTGACTAAGTAGTGGTCCAATCGGCTGAGAAGTAACTTGGCCTTCTTTAGATATGCGATGAGTCGCTCTTCTCGAGCTTGGAATTCCCCTAGTATTTGATTAACAATAAGCTGAGAATCGCTGTGAAGACACAAAGAATTGGCTCCGATCTCGATAGCAATTTCCAATCCGGCTATTACTGCTTCATATTCCGCATCGTTGTTGGTGGCAGCGAACTCCAACCTTATAGCATAGTGCAGTTTATTTCCCCTAGGAGTGATTATTACCACACCTGCCCCCGAGCCTTGTTCGTTAGATGCACCGTCCACAAAGAGATTCCACTTGATATCTTCTGTTATTTCCAGTTGCTCCTTATCCTCGTTGGTGAATTCTGCAATGAAATCAGCCATGGCTTGTCCCTTGATGGCGGTGCGAGGGTGATAGGTGATATCATATTGACTCAGCTCAATACACCATTTAAGTAGTCGCCCGGAAGTGTCAGGACGATGGAGTACCTGCCTCAGTGGTTGATCGGTCAGAACTTTGATGGAATGGGATTGGAAGTAGTGACGTAGCTTTCGTGAAGTGATTAGTAAACAGTACGCTAACTTTTCAAGCTTAGGATATCTGACTTCTGCCCCAGTAAACCTTTTACTGACGAAGTAAACTGGTCGTTGCGTGCGGTTATCTTCCCTTACCAAGGCAGCGCTTAGAGCGTGAGATGACACAGCAAGGTATAGGTATAATTCCTCGCCTTCGCTTGGGGTCGAGAGTACCGGTGGTTTCTGGAGATGTTCGATTAGGTTAAGGAAAGCGGTCAAGCATTCGTCCGTCTATTCGAATTTTCCTTTATCCTTCTTTAGAGCTTCGAAAAAGGGGACGCACTTGTCTGTTGCTTTGGAGATGAATCGGCTTAGGGCAGCCACTTTTCCATTTAGGCTTTGCATTTCCTTTCGGGTGGAAGGTATCTTGATGTCCCTTAATGCTCGGACTTGTTCAGGGTTTGCTTCTATCCCCCGGGCATGGACGATGAATCCTAAGAATTTTCCCGACGACACTCCGAAGGAGCACTTTAGTGGATTCAACTTCATTCCATACTGCCGAAGTACCTGGAACATTTCGCCTAGGTGGCTCACGTGATCTTTGGCTTTCCGTGATTTTACCAGCATGTCGTCTACATATACTTCCATTGTTCGTCCTATTAGTCCTGCGAACATCTTGTTGACGAGGCGCTGGTAGGTGGCCCCTGCATTTTTAAGTCCGAAGGGCATTACTTTGTAGCAGTACAATCCCCGGTCGGTGATGAAACTAGTGTGGTCTTGGTCGGGAGCATGCATAGGAATTTGATTATATCCTGAGTATGCATCCATAAAAGATAGGAGCTCGTGCCCGGCTGTGCTGTCTACAAGTTGATCGATTCTGGGAAGTGGGAAGCAATCCTTTGGGCAGGCGTCGTTTAGGTTGGAGAAGTCAATGCATGTCCGCCACTTCCCATTAGCCTTTTTTACTAGTACCGGGTTGGCGATCCATTCTGGGTAAATAGCTTCTCATATGAAGTCATTGGCGAGTAGATTCTTTACTTCTTCATCGAGGGCTGCTGATCGCTCTGCCCCCATACTTCTCTTTTTTTGTATTACGGGCGCCTTGGTAGGATCAATTTTTAATACGTGGCATGCTATGTTGGGGGAGATTCCGGTCATGTCAGCGTGTGACCAAGCGAACACATCCAAGTTGTGGCGGAGAAAATCAATGAGTTGTTCCTTCAATTCAGTTTTCAGCTGCGACCCAATTTTCAGTAGCCTACTTGAGTCGTGCTTGTCTACAGATATAAACTCCATAGCCTCTGCAGGCTCGGCGGTGGCCTCCTCCTCTTTGTCCCTAGGGTCTAATTCATTGAAAGGGTCGCTGGTGTATCGAAGAGGAGGGGCTTTCTTTAGTTGCTATGCTTCAAGGCTTTTTGTGCAGAGGGCAATCTCTACACCTTTCCCTTTATCTCTCCTGTGGTTGTTGCGAAGTTCAGTTACATAGCAGTCTCGTGCAATATCTTGGTCTCCTTCCACTTCCCCTACCCCATTGTCTGTTGGAAATTTCATTTTCAGGCACCACGGGGCTAGGACAATCTGGAAGTCAGATAGGGCTGGTCTTCCTAGGAAGGCGTTGTAGGCCGAATGGTTTTCTATCAGCACAAACGTTTGTTTCCTTACAACGGAGCGGGGATGGCTTCCAATTTCAACGAAGAGGTCCAGCTGCCCGATGGGCATTTTCGCATCTCCAGTGAAACCGTGTAGCGGTTTATCGCATGGAGATACATCCTTCATTGATAGCCTCATTTTGTCGAATGCATGTTTGAACAGGATATTTACAGAGCTTCCAGTGTCTATCAGTATTCGGTAAACTTCGGCGGGACCGAGTCGGGCAGAGATAACCATGGGATCCATGTGCGGGTACTGTCTTCCTTCTAGGTCGCGTTTACTGAAAGTGATGTCATTACTCTCTTTCCGCTTTGGGTGGCGCTCTTCTATAACCGTATTGACACAGTCTCTATTGTCTCTGAGCGACTTCCCATATCTTTCCATCTCTTTCCAACTTCTGTCTGCGATATGCGGACCTCCTGAGATGGTGTGGACCACTATCTTCTCTTGACTAGAGCTGCTAGCGTTGCGGTCGCCTCTGCCGGTCCCTGGCGAGGGTAGCCTTGGGTTTTCATTGGCAGGAGCTGGAGTCCTGTCTTGACTCTTTACATAGCGCTCCAGTTTCTTTCTTCTGATGTGTTCCTCAATCAGATCTCGGAGATGATGGCATTCGTTGGTATCATGTCCGTGGGATTCGTGGAAGCGGCAGAATTTTCCGGATTTCTGTGCGCTATCTGATTCCTTCTTGTATGGTGGGCGTTTGTATCTAACTTCGCCTTGGGTGGCAAGGAAGATATTTTCGACGGTCTCGTTCAGAGGGGTGTAAGAGTCGAATCTTGGTCCTGGCCGATATAGGCGTTTTTCTACTTTCTTGCCCCCAGCATTGTCTCTGGAATCATTTCTTCGAACGTCCCTTGCCACAGCAGGGGCGTTGCCATGGGTCGTCTTACTTTGCTGTCCTGACTGCCCCTCAATGGCAGCATCCTCAAGCCTCATATATTTCCCGGCTTCATGGAAGAAATCGGGTAAAGTAGCTGGTTTTTCTTTTGTCAATCTCCTAGCAAATTTAGTGTCCGGATGCACCCCACTGCAGAGGGCCATTAGGATAAGTTTCTCGTCGGCATCTTGAACTGCGACTGCTGCGGCGTTGAATCTGGTTAGGTATTGCTGCAGCTTTTCTCCAGGTTTCTGTTTGACGCTGGATAAGGAATAAGCGTCCTTAGGTTGCTCCACATGAATGCGGAACTGACTGATGAATTTTTCTTTCAACATTTCCCATGAGCTGATGGATCCTTGGGGTAGATGACAGAACCAGGAGGTAGCAAGATCTGCTAAGAAGAGCGGGAAGCATTTGCACAGCACTCCCTCGGTTGCTCCACTCATGAGCATATGCTGCGTGTACCTCTGTAAGTGTACAACGGGATCGGAGGTTCCTTTGTAGGGTTCCATTGTTGGCATCTTCCATTCTCGGGGGGTGATAGCAATTTTGATATTGCGGGCGAAAGGGCTGGTTACCCTAGCGCCTATCCCTCGATCTCTTTGCTCCCGTTGGACACACTCTCTGAATAAGCATGCCATCCTTTCATCAGAATTTGGAGCGGACAGAAATGAGTTTGGTTCCGTTCTGTGGGGTTGATTCCGACCAGACAACCTGTAGGGATGGTATCGTCTATCATTCCTCATATTTTCCAGTGGCTGCCTTTGATCTTCTGGGAGCATGCTTGGGTCAGCTACAGTTGGCCCTTGCCTTGATCTTCCCCTGTTGGGTTCTGATCTAAGCACTTCCTCGGGTCCAACTTCGGGCTGAACTCTAGCTCGGCCCCGTTCACTGGTGTTTCTGTGGTTAGGCAGCATGACAGGCTCAGCTGCAGTTGACCTCCGCCCGGTACCTTCCCCGTTGGGTTCGGCACCAAACGTTTCCTCAGGCCTAACTTCGGGCTGAGCTCGGTCTCGGCTCCTACCACGGCTACTTCTGCCGTTAGCTCCTTCGAAGAAGGAAGATCTTTGCTGTCTCTGAGATCCTCCAGACTGGGACTCGCCCCATGATTCAGTGTTGCGGTTGGATTCTTCAGCGTCCCTCAAGCGTGACATGAGATGGTCCACCAAGGCTTCCTGCTGGGACGTGAAGCGGTTAGTTACTTCAACAACAACTCTGTCCAAATCTGCCCTAGTAATTGCTGCAGGCTGTTCTGTGGCAGGAGTGGCTGGGTTAGCCTGTCCTTCATTTGTTGCCGTTGCTGGAGGAGGACGATTTACTTGATTCGCGGCAGCTGGATCAGGAAGGCTGCTGGATGCGATGTTTTTTCCTTTGTTAACATCTTTTCTCTGTTTGGGAGGCATGTTTTCCAAGTGGCGGACGATGCTGTTAGGAAAACTTGATAAGCGGATGAAGCTGAAGCTTCGAGCTTCTAGCTCTCAATGAAAGCACCAAAAATGTTTGCACAAAAAATGGACAAACACCTCAAAGTTGTATGATTTAGCAGATCTGATGTTATTCTTAGTGATTTGAGCGATTTATGCAAATATATAAAAAACAGGGGCTAAACTGTAAAAAGACACGCAGATTTATAGTGGTTCAGCCAGAATGTGCCTACGTCCACTTTATATGTTATTTCTCTTCTCTTATTCTGATTACAGGTACAAAACTTTGATATCAGTAATAGAAAGTTGTTTGAAAGTTCCTTCCGTGCTTGAGCTCTCAAAAACTTGTCCCCATTGCTGTACCCCTGCCCCTCTATTTATAGAGTGAGGCTAGGGGTAGGGGTCCAGGATATGTAGAGTCGCTGATGGGCCTGGGCTGGTGCGATCTGGCCTGGTATATCTTGGTTCGGCATTGCTTGGTTCGGAGGTGGTTGGAGTGTAGAGTGGACCGGTAGCTGTTTGGAAGTAGGTTGGACCGGTTGTTGTTGGTTCGGTGGGATGGAAGGAGACTGGTTCGGTGTTGGATGGTTCGGTGGGAGGGAAGGAGACTGGTTCGGTGTTGGCTGGTTCGGTGGGAGGGAAGGAGACTGGTTCGGTGTTGGCTTAAGACTGCCGAACGAATCACTGCCGAATGGATTACTGCCGAACGAATCACTGCCGAATGGGCCTTTGAGGACGAGAATACCGGATGGGCTTAGGCGAGCCTGGATGGATGAGTCACGCTCCTTGGTCGCAAGGTCTTCTGGGTGAGAATGCGCCCAACAGGTAATATATCATTTCAACCCGTAATTTACAAAGAAAACCCGGGTTTGATCATTTCAAACCCGCAATCCCAAGGAAATGAAAAATAATTGAAAATCATTCAGGCCTATCATTTCAGCCCATAATGATTTTCTCCTATTCTAAAGTCCGTTCGAGTATGTATCATTTCAACCCATAGTGATTCTAATCTAAAGGGAACTTGCAGTGTGATAAACTGATAAAAATAATAGAACAGCATAATATAACAGTAACATATAATATAATAGGTGTTTAAGCATTGGTGAACATCATAAATCATAACATAGCAAGTGTAACATGATAATGCATTTTACTGATTCAAAAGGGGTCAATTCACTAGTTATATATGTACATATTGTCTGGTGAGAATAACTCACCTGTTAAGCTGGAGATTTGCCAACAAAGATCATAACACAAAGATTATGAAGGCACGACAACTCTAATACAATTTGAGTGTGGAGAGCAAATCCAATGATATAGATCTTGTGTTACAACCCAATCAAAAATCAAAGCAAACCATAAATTTCAATACACTAGAAATGACATAACTTTTAAATAAAAAGAGATACGAATGCCAAATCTTTTGCCTTGCTTTCTCTATTCTTTTGTCATGGCCTAGGGATGTTTTTGGCTCTGGTTTGAACAAGTTTGGCTCAGGTTTGGTCATGTGTATGCATGGCCTAGGTAGTAGAATATGAGGAGAAAGTTTATACAAAGGAATATGAAGAGTTTAAGGCAAAATTGGTGGGTTTTGTTCACAAAAATGGCTTGGCCATGGGCTTGTGTGTTCAGGTCAGAGAGGTATGGATCAGGTCAGTGGAAGGAAAGGTGTGTGGTGGTCTGGCCAGAGGTGGTGGAGGCGGCCTAAGGTGGTGGTGGTGGTGGAAAATGAAGTGGTGAACAAATAGTGGTCAAACAACATGTTTTTATGGCTTGTGTTGCAATTTTTGTGGAGTTTTGGCATCATGGTGGCTCGGCCTTGGTCAAGACTAGAGGAGTAGCTGGTGGTGATGGCAGGGAAGAGATGTAGGGGGTGGTGGCCGTGGATATGGAGTGGACGCCATTCAAAGAAGCAAAGAAAACAAGGCAAAATACATGAAAAATGAGAAGAAAAGTGTAAAAAGTAGCCATTACCCATAGATTTTTCTTGAAGCCATGAATGAATGAGAAGGTAAAATGTTTTTGGGTGAATGGAGGCTGAAAACTCATGGCTACAAACCAAAAATGCACAGCCAAGATAGTAATTGAGGAGTTAGGGCAAATGAAAGGACAAAGGAGATGAAAGGACTTAAGGTAAATAAGCTTTTAAAACTCTTCATATTTCTTTTTCTTTATATTAAAATAAAAAAAAATCAGTAAATTGACTTTAAAACCGAAACAAAGTAATATAAAATAAAAATAATTAATTAATTTTAAAGAAAATGGAAAAAGAATATAAGAAATTGCTTAAAAATTGAAAACAGGGTCCAGAAATTACAAATAAATCACTATTGACTTTGGAAAATTAACAACTTCATTTTAAAAATATTTTAAAACAAAAATGTGAAGTAAAATAATTCATTTATATTTTCAAAATTAAATAAATAATTAAATTTAGAGAAATTAGAAAAAGAACTAAAGAAATTGCTTAAAAATTCAAAATAGGACTTAAAATTTACAAATAGAATATCACTAGTTTTAGAAAATTTCTATTTCACTTTAAAACAAATAAAAGGTCAAATAAATAAAATAAATGAGGAACAAAATAAAGTGGGAATGAAAATCAAATAAGATTTTAAGAAAAAAATAGAAAAATAAATAAAGAATTACTTTAATTAATTGAAACTGGAAATTAGAAATTGTAAGCAAAATACAACTGACACCGGAAAATGTCAATTATACTTTTAAAAAATGTTTTAAAACCAAAATATATGCACAACATGTTATTTTACCCATATAAATATAAATTAGAACATTACATGACCAAATAAAATATTATTTATACAATTTAAAATAAACAATTTGTTAAATACAGCAAATTACACACAATATTGAAAAAGGCATAACTTTCACATTATAAATTAGATTTCAACGAAATGAAAAGCATTATTCTTAAAATTTTATTTACTTTCATAATAAAAGATAAAATTCAAATTTTCAAACTTTCAAATTTCTAAATTAAAAGTCAAAGTTTGACCATATTGACCAAAATTCACTTTTCTGGAAAATATTATTTTAGTCATGTTTGGAATTCTAATTCACATCAAAATCAAAATTTATATTTAAAATAACAAAATTTATTCATTTTAATAAATAAAATAAATTATTTAAATCAGGAAATTAATTAAAATAACCAATATATACAATTAAAATAATCACAAAATACAGGGTTGTTACAGGATGTTTGGAATAACCATCCTTTAAGGATCCGTTAAACTATCTACTATGTAGTAATATACGATAAGTAGATAATGTCTATCAGTAATATAAAAAGATATCAAAATAGCGTTAAGTCATGGCCCATTCCACCCTTAACACATTTTTATTCCCAAAAGCATATACAAGACCGTAGTTTCCCCAAAACCGGAAGTTACCAGAGGGCAATCCATATACTAAAGGTACAAATCAAAATCGTAGTGGTCGCGCATAAATGGAATACAAGTATGACAAGGCACATGAGGCTATACCCAAGGTAGTGATACTACCGTTCGCCTGATCCGGACTGGTGAGAACGCAACGCCGCAGCGCCCGCAACACCGTGAAACAACACTCCCAAAATCAAGGGTGCGCACCAATCAATCACAAGTATAAGTAGTTCGAAGAAGTGCGTCCACTTGAGGTAGCTAATCCTCCATTGGCCCGACACACCTCCTGTTTTAGTCATTTCCAATTTGACACAAGTGTCAAGGCTATCCATCATCGTTCTCTTTCTTCAATCAACACGAACATCATTCCAACCACTTCATTCTGGATCATCACTCCGCGTATAGTTATTAAAGTGGTTTTCGGTTTAGATAGAGAGTATATCCATAACCGAATTCCGGTCTCTTTAATAATTTTCGTAATTATTACACCGATTGGTCATTTATTTATTTCAAAACCAAATCAAATTCAATTTCAATTAGAATTCATAAATCAACATTCGTTTGTCTATCAAAACAGTTTCCATACTTTACGTTTCAAAACTTCCAAATTACCATTTCAAAATCTTATAATTCAATTTCAATCTTTATTTAAAACAATTCAAATATTTGATTCAAATTCGTATATAAGTTTCATCCCGAAATCATTTAATTCAATTTATTTTAACATTCAAATCAATCTAAATTCATTTACCGATTTCATTCAATATTCGTTAAGTTACTTTATCATTCAAAACAATTTCTATCAAATTTTCAATTCATTAAATCAATTATTTAAAATTCAACTTCCTTATTTCAAAACTTACAATTTGAATTAACTAAATTTGTCAAATCAATTCTTTCAATTACAAGTCTTACATTAATTCCAAAAATATCACATTTCACTTCTTGTTAAAGAAATTCAATTTCACTTATTTACTTACTTAAATAATTTTCCAAAACTTAATTAATAAAGAAAACTCAATTTCAATTATTTACGAAGTAAAATTCAATTATTCAAAAGTTCAATGTTACTTATTAAAGAGTTCAATTCAATTTAATCATTAAATAATCCAATCTTATTTAATTATTAAATAATTCAAAACTTAATTATTAAATAATTTTCAAAGTTTAATAATTTCAACTTAATTATAATTTCAAACTTAATTATTAAATCATTTCAAACTTAATCAAATCATTTCTCAAATTAAACATCGTTCTTTCATCAATTTCATTTTTAATATTTTGTTTCAGATTTTTAAATACTAACATTTTCCTTTCGTTAAAAATTCAAATTTCAACTTCATTTCAAAACCATATTATTTATTCAAATAAAATCTTCGTTTTATTTTTAAATCAAATTATTGACCAATCGAGTTTTATTTAATTCTCTATCCTAGGTCAAAGTTTAATTTGGGTATTTATCATTTCAACCCGATTCCAATTCAATTCAAAATCAAAACATAGCAAAGGGAACTTGCAGTGTGATAACTGGGATGGTGTCAAAGTAAATAAACAAGCAATAACAACAATCAATATCAATCCAATAATCAATTTAAATAATCTTGAAATAACCGTATTAATTCGCATTGTTATTTGTACGAATTAATATAATTATTTCTAGAATCTACACTATCATTTCATGTAGATTAAAGATTATTACATTACGGTTTTCACTTGTCATTCAATTTCAAATTTTTACACTACAACACTTTTTCCAATATACGTCGATGGTTCAAAGTGTAATTATCACTATTCTACATGTCAATTAATTTAACAATTAGAAGGGGTCATATTCAACTAATCAAATTTAACATATAAATCAGTTTTAAAATTTTTAACTATCTTATATCAATTTCAATTTTGCATACTATTTATCACTTAACACTATCAAATTAACGTCCAATATAAATATCGAACAATCAATCAATTATCAACCAAACTGTATTATCATCGCATAAATAATTAACAGATAATGGTGTCAGATGTCACAGGTGAACTAATACAGATAATAGCATATATAACAGTGTAATTCTAACAGCAGCATATTTCAATTGTCGTTTCAATTGAAATCAAATTTAATAAATAAAAGAACGTTAATCATGAGTGAGTGCTCACCTTTCGAGGCTAGAGAACACAAGAAGATAGACAACACAACAGGCTACGCTTTGAATTTGCGAAATTGACCAAATCCAAATGACGATTTACAAAGCAAGGACAGGATTTGCACGAGTTCGACAGATAGAGCTAATAACCAACAATAAACGAAATCAAATCAGAATTGGGTCGATGAAGATAAATGGGTACAAGTGAACTTATTTATATACATAACTATAAATAACTATATATATATATATAAATCATACTCTAAATTCAGATACATTTTTAAATTTAGATATATATAATATTTAAAATACTCTCTATATATTTTAACGATCAAAATATCAACAAATATATGGTTTATACATAAATAGATATGTCGGGATTTCAAATATTATAGTTAACTCAATGAGGCCTTTGTAAAATTCAAAATCGATAGACAAATCAACATATACACAACTTTATAGATACATATACATATTACATAAAACAATATTATAAAGCCAATGTACTTGTATAAACTACTTTTTATATACCTATAAAATATTACCAGAGAAGGAAAAACAAAGATATATGCTCGGCTTGACAATATAAAATACGTACTAACATATATAATTAATAGGTTATAAACACTATAGGTATGAAATATTATAAAGTTGGACTTTGAAACTCAACAGATTGATATATACATAAAACTTATACACAGTATTGTTCACAATGCCAACATATATATTAATATAACTATACGAATCAAAATATATACAACATATATAGACCATATGTTAGAAATATACAAATGCAAGCTTGGCTTTATCATCTAATATATGTATAAGTATATGACCGACACAGCTTGTATAACTATAACATAGTACCTATATACGCAAGCCAACAGGAATAAAATAAAAAGAAAAGTAACTATACATATAATAGCTTTGTAACCAGTATTTAACTTAAAGGATTACTTACAAAACTTAAACAAATATATATATATATATAATAATATACAACAGCAGCCAAAGTAACCTTATACTTGACTCTCTCTTCTCTTTTTTTTTCAAACTAACATTTATGCAGTTCGATATAAACTGATATACTATAAGATATCACAATATGTATATATACATTAAACAGCTATAAGTACATGTAAACACTCATTTTTTTATTTTTATTTTTAAACTTGTACAAACCTTTACAGTAACTATTCAATAGTTTATATATACATTATGCATGCACTCGGCAGACTATCTATATATGACTAACGCCCGTGTAACAGGTCAAATCCAATTTGTGTATTTACATATTATAAAGAGTTTTGCAAACTTTATTTCGTAAATATAGACCACAATCTACTGGTACTATGATATAAAATACTCTACATAAACTAAAACAGATTTGAACAATAACCCACTTGCAAAACATATAAACTATAAAATATATATACAAGCATTATAAACATTTAAATATGATAACTAAATATATAATTTAGCGGGACTGTTAGATGTACGTATATATATATATATACTTAAACTAAAACAAGTTGTTACAAATACTTACAAACGAACCAACCTATAAGGCGAGAAGAAAACTCGGATGAAGATCCAGGTGGCCGGGAAGTACGACACGCAAGGATGGGTAGTGGGAAGGATGAAGTTGAGGGGTTTGAAATGGCGTCGGGTTGGCGTGGGCAGATGCTAATGGTTTCCGGAGGCGGAGGAGGCTTGTGGTGGAGGAACTTGCGGAGGTGGCTGCTGCCAAAATGAAGAGAAGGGAAGGTGGCGTTGGTGGGGAGCCGGGCAGCGGTGGTCTAGGCATGGGCGGGGCTTGGCTGAAACCTAGGGTGGTGGCGGTTGGACTTCGGGAGGAGGTGCATGGACGGGTGGTTGCAGTGGTTGATGAGCATGGAGGCTGCGTGAACACGGGTGGGAGGAAGATGAGTTGGTGTTCGATGACGTGGAGGGTACCTTCAGGGCGAAGGAAGCTTGCTGGGTCGAAGGTCGAGGATGTTTGTTAGCCTCTGGTGGAAGGCTCGGTTGCATGCTTGAGAGCGAGGGGAGGGAGACAGGCGAGAGGAAAACATTGTTACGTCTGGTGATGATTTCGAACGAACAAAAGTTTGTTGAGGAAGTGAACAGCCTGTTTATAAATATAGGCTTAAATTATTATGTCTCCAATTGAAAGTAGAAAGTGAAACGGAATGGAAAGGTCAGAATTTAATTTGAATTTATTAAAGTGGCTATTGGTTTCACGATGGGTAACGAATAGTCACGAGAAGTCCAAAAACTCGGTTGCGGAACCGATACGTTGAGCATTTCGCAGCTTGTACCGCACACCGGACTCCGAAGTACAAAATCGAATACACCATTGAGATCAGCACAGCGAGACGGTCAAAATGATATACAGATATCAGTGGTACAATCGAATTGTAAAAATTCTGTAATATCTCGGAAATTTTAACAATATCAATTTAATAATCTGTTAAATAATTAAATTGATATTGATGATCTTTGATAATAAGATTTGAATTTAATTTAATAATCTGATTAAATTAGTATTAATTGGTGATTTTATCTTTTAAAAGTTAATAAGATATTTTCTATTTGAATATATATTTATTTATATATATTGTAAATAGAAGCTTTGGGTAAATTGGGAATTTAGATTTAATTTAATATGACTTTTCAAAGTTATTTAAATTAGTAAATTTATAGTTTTAAAATACTTTAATTGCTTAAGATATTTTTACTTAAGTTTAAAATTATATAAGAGTTAACAAAAAGGCTTGTTTTGTTTCTTTTTAAAATATCACTTGATAATATAATCTCTTATATAAATTATTTAAATATCAAATATGTTAATTTCAGATAATAAGTATAATGTATTATTTTTATTAATATGAATGGATTTTAAAGAATATGAAATTGTTATTTAATTGAATAAATAGTTATATATGTATATATATATATAACTTGACTTTTTAAATTGAATCTTAGGATTTAATTTAATTGAATTTGAATTTAAGCTTTGAAATTCAAGAGAATAAATATTTAAATTGTTTTGGATTTCAGAATATTTGTATAAGCTTTTATTTATAAATGTAATTAGTTTTGTTTCTTTAAAAAGTAATTATATATATAGATAAGTATTTAATAAATAAGAAAAAGGCATTTATTTACTTTTAAAATAAATAAAAATATGAATAATTACTTAAGAGACATATGTCATTTTTCTAAGGCTCCATTTTAACATGTGTAATGTAAGTAATCAATGTAATGACAAGTGTCTTAATTAATTTCATCTTCTTTTATTTTATAAAATCACAATTTACTTACATATAAACATTAGCCTATCTTCATTTCATTTCTTTCCATTTCCTTTTAAAAACCCAAGATAAAAACAAGTCAGTAAACCTTCTCTAATACAAATCTGAAATATTCAGTAACCCTTCTCAAACTCTTTCTCTAAATTGCAAAACTGAAATCCGAGAATCAAATGCTTCAAACCAAATCAAAGAAACCAGTCTGCAATTTTCTAATTCAAGGGAAATCAAATCCCTGTAACCAAGTTGCAATCTGAAATCAAAACCCTGATGCATTCTTTTCAAATCTGCATCATCTTCAAAAAGCCTGTCTTCATTTTCAATTTGGAAACAACTCAAAGCCAGCCTGCAATTCTTTTCAACATCAAAGTCTGTCTGCCTTCATTTTTCTTCAACCTGGAAACATGCATGTAGTTTAAATCAGTAAAGCTTCAACAACTAAAGTTAAAAATCAAATTCAAGAAGCATTCAAGTTAAAGTCTTCAAGAGATAAAAACTACCTCTGTTTCATCTTTGTTTAAGGTGAGTAACAGTTTTTATTTAAAACTAACTTAAGTAAATATAGTTGCTTGATTTCTTCCTGTGATAATCATGTTTGAAGTGAATAAATGTGATGTAATTCTCTGTATTATGTTTGGTTTCGAATGCATGTTGGGTTTTGGTATGTTCTTGCCTGTTATAAGATGCCAGTTTTAAATACTGATCAAAATCAATGATTTCATGTTAAGTTCTGAAAGAAAGATGATTGCATGTGAATGTTTATAGGTAGTTCTGCATATATATGAATTGATGTATGAATATACAAGTAAAAAATTTCCTGTATGTATATATATGGATGTATGGTGTGCATGTATGACAATATACTCTGTTATTATTTTTGTTTGCCCAGGCTCAGAATTCTATTTGAAATTCCTTACCACTTGATTTAGTTTTTATTAGGACTTAATTTACAAACAAGAATTGTTTGATTTATCATATACTAATGTTTAAAAATTTTAGTTAAGACAAATTTAAAGTCTGAGTGTCTCTGTAACCAAAAACAACAAATGCATGTATATAAAAGTGATAGCTCAAACCTTGTAATTCATAAATCCAGGATTATAAATTGGATAACTAAACTATAACATGATTTTTAGCATTTAAATCATAATTTTTAGTTTATTAATGAAGGTGCAGTTCTGGTTTAAGCTAAATATGAGTTTTAAGTAGTATCTGATGATCACAGTGGTCTGCGAAGTTACGATCGTCACTGGTGGTAGAGGGATGATCAGTGATGATGTGAAAAATGTCAGGAAGATGTTCTAGGCATTGTAGAAGTGGCGGTGATCAGAATTGGGTTGTAGCCCTAGTTTTTGTGATGATAGGAAATTGGGTTCCCACGACGTCTAGGATGGATCGAGTTCAACTGAACTCTGGGAAATGGTAGCTATGACGTGGACGAAGTCGTCGCTGGAGTCGTTGGCGTTCTAGTGATCAAAAATGGGAGGACGAGGGATTGTTGACAGGGTTTGGGAGTAGTCTGTGTTCCAGTTTTGATGCTCAAGTCTCGATTTCGATTTCGCGAATTGATCGAAGATTGGATGGTCGTGTTCTGGTAGGTGGATGATCGCCGACTTGTGGGGATACTCGGTGATGGTCGGAGGCGACTGCATCTCCGGTGCACGTGCACACGGTCGTGAGTATGTTTGGGAAAGTCTGGGTTTGACAGAGAGGATGGGTCTCGAGATTTTTGAGTGTTTTTGCGGGGGAGACTCGGGTAATTTTGGGTTACGACTCGAAGTAAATAGGCTGGGTTCGAGAGTTTTAGTGTTGACAGGTTTTATACCTATCAGTTTGAAATTTAAATCTAATTTAAATTTTGAAGTAATATTAAATCAGTAAATCAAAGTATGATTTATGAAGACAAGTTTAGTTTTAAACTTTAATATTAGATAATTAGTTTATGAATTTAAATGTTTAAATAGGTTAAGTGTAGATATGTTTAAATGTTAAATCTAAGAAGAAATTTGATTTAAGTTCTTTTAAAAACTTCTTAGAAAATATAAGATCTTTAATAAGTAAAAGTTTTTAAATTGGTTAAAAACTTAGTTAAAAATAAATTGGTATTCATTTTAAATACAACATTTAAAATGAAATTTAAAAGTAGATTTGAAATGAATATTTCAAATATAAATTATAAATGATAACTTGTTTATCAATAAAAATAAAGTTTTATCTTAAAGTAATTAAAGATTTGTGTTCATTAAATTAATTAGGAAATTTAATGGATAATTAATTTATTTTATTAATTAATCATTTGGATTAATTAAATAGGAAATTAAAGGATTAAACTAATTTATTTATGATTAAGATAAATTAATTAGGGATGATTAATTTGTAATTAAGGATTATAAATTAGAATATTAATTAATGGTTAAAAATTAATTAATAGAGTAATTAAATATTAATTAAGTTATGGTTAACACTTAATTAATTAAATAATTAGAGATTAATTAATTGGTTATTAAGATTTATTAATTTGAAATTAATAATAATTAATATAAGTTAATTATTTAAGAAAAGTAATTAAATAATTGTTAATGAAGGTCATTAACTATGGATTATTAAATAATTAATTAATGTGATTAATATTAATAATTAATTAGATTAATTAATTTAAAGATAATCAATTATAGAATTTGTTTTAAATGAAATTACTTATTGGAAGTAATTAAGAATTAATTACTTATTGTAATTAATTGAAGTTAATTTGATTTAGTTTAAGTTAATTAATTAAGTTTAATTAATTTAGAATAATCAAGAGATGATTTGATAATAATTACTTAATGTAATTATTAAGGTGTGATTATTTAGGAAGTAAATAATAAGATAATTACTTGAAGTAATAAATTGATTGGTTATGTATTAAGGAAAGTAATTTGAGTTTAATTACTTGTGAATTAATCAAGGGATTAATTAAGAAATTAATTAAGGAAGTAATTAATTTAGTTAATGAAAGTAATTGAGGGTAATTAATTACTGATTGAAGATTAATCAAGGTGATTAATAAATGTTGTTTAATTAAAGGTTAATTACTTAATGTAATTAATTTAATTAAGTAATTAATAATTAATTTGTAATTAAGGATCATTAATTAATATAATTAATGATGTAATTAAGATTTATTAATTAAGTAATAATAAATAAATGAAGTGATTAATTAATGTAATTAATTAAGGATTAATATAATTAATTTTAGTTGATTAAGTTAATTAATTATAGTTAATTAATTAATGAAGTAATTAAAGGTTAATTACTAAAAATGATTAAGGATAAATTACTTGAAGGTAATTAAAAGATAATTAATCAAAGATGATTAATTGAAAAAGGTAATTAGAGAATAATTAATTAATTGATTATAATTAATTAATGGTTAAGTAAGAAGGATTTATAAAATGAAGTAATTAATTTAATTCACTTTAAATTAATTAGAGATGATATAAATCATTACTTATGAATGGGTGTTAGTATTTGATACTTTGCATTGATTGATATCTCTGATGAGATATATGCTGTGTGATATGGATGTTAGTTGAATTGTGATGATAATATGGATTATCTGTTATATTGATAATGTTGATTATCTATTGTAATGTTGTGAATTATCTTTCTATGTGTATAAAGATAATTGAATTGAATTGTTTTAACCTTTAAAACAACTTGGCCTTAAAAGATACGTTTTGGATTTCGATGAGACCGGGATCGGATTTGCTACAGTACAGCATGATAGGGGGTTCTCGCTTCGCGGTTTGGTGGCGAACGGGAGACTCTTACCCCTACATGTCCCTGAGAGGTAAAGGCCTTGTGAGGGTTGGTTGCGAGTCGAGAGGCTGGCCGTAAAAGCAAATTCGAGGTATCACTGTATGCCACGGTGGGTCTGGGATGGTTGCAAAGCCTACCAGTCGCCACTGGCTCGTCCCGTTACAGTGGTATCAGAGCATTAGGTTGAGTGAATACCTAGGCTCTGAAGTGGTGTCTATCTTGAGAGCGCGTAATTGTTAGTTATATAAAAATGATTTTATATTGTGTTAATTGATCGGTTGAGTGGTATATGGATTCTGGTCAATACGAGTAGCTAACGTTATTGATAGGGATCTCTAAACACTTGAACCAGGCCAACGGACACAATATTGTTTTAAAGAGGTAAATGAAATAATTTTACCCAGAAATAATTTCTATATAAAAAGTATCATTTTAAATATATATATATTTCTACCTATTTGTTGGGTTACCTGTTCGGGTTTTCCAATATAGGATATAAAGGTAGATAGGGTAGTGGTGTGTGTAACACGACTACAAATAGTTAGAATTTGAGTGTTGAGGTTGGAAGTATATCTGACAAGACTGTAGACCTAATACTGTCTCGAGTGAACTTTGCTGTGGTGAAGGATTTCATCGATCTCCGAAGGAAACTGTAATGGTTCGGAGTTTATCTTTGAAGTGTGGATGAGTAGAGTTGGATCTGTTGGTTGAACAGAAGCGAGTGATGGTACCTTGATACCTTAGGTAATAGTAGCTGTATGATGAGATACAGTGACGATGGATGTTCCCGAAGATGTTTTCTTTGGAACAAGATTAAGGAAGTGTGAATGTTTCGGTGTTGTGGCTGAGTTCAGCACGGTGTTTCTGTTTGGTTTGGAGTTCGAGTTTCTCGAAGATCTTTGGAATAGGAAGTCCTTGGCATCAGTGTCAGCAGTGCAGCTCGGAGTGTTCTGTGATGGCAAGAAGTTTTCTAGCTGAGCAGTTTTTCTGGAAGTGAAGTTCAGAAGCAGCAGAGTGGATCCATTTCTTCGATAAATTGGATAAATAAGTGTAAGCTGTTCTGATTGGTAAAGAGAGAACAGTCTGTTTGGAATTAGGATGGGTTGATCGCAAAAGCGACTTGCGATTGTCTGAGTGTTCTCTTGGGTTGTCAGAGTTTTTCTGGATGTCTTCAGAGAAGTCAGGAGTTGTCCGCATCTGAAGGTTGAGTTTTCTTATCGACTGGATTCCAGGAGTAGTACCGGTAGTTCAGTCTAGTTGAAGGATGTTTCCTAGAGATGGAGTTGGTGCAGCAACTCAAGTTTTGATGAAGTATCTGAGTTTTATTTATGGATCAGTGAACCTTATTTCTGGAATGAGTTGTCCAGTCTGTGCTTGTGTTCTACCTCAGATCAGAATTGAGCAGCGAAAGCAGTTTGGAGTATATCTCTGGATAGGAGAAGTAAATTTGGAATCTACTGATGTTGTGAAGTAAAGTTTTGTTTGGATCTCTTCTGTGTTCTGATTTGGATAAGTATTGGGTTTTCAGGATTGAATTGTCAGTTTGGACAATTGGAATTCATTGAGTTTTATGTATCTCTGAGAGGTACGTGTAAGATCTATCTCTGGTTTTAGAATCAGCAGTTCTGGAAGGTTTAGTTGTTGAGTCAGACTCGTCTGTAGTCTGATATTCTGTTTAGTTATGTAGATCTAGATGAGTAGGAGATCTATAGCTTAGTAGTTTAGATTGTTGTAGAGCGAGTATCCCGGTATATATATACTTGGGGAAACTCGAGGAATTCTATCTAGAATTTTGTCTGGATAGTTAGATTTGATTGATTGGATGAATTGGTTGCTATGGTTGTTAGCATATGGATGATAGTATATGCTTGTGTTTTAAAATTTAAAATCTTTAATAAGATTATTAAATTACCTTTGTTTAAATTTCGGGGACGAAATTATTTTAAGGGGGAAGGAATGTAATATCCCGGAAATTTTAACAATATCAATTTAATAATCTGTTAAATAATTAAATTGATATTGATGATCTTTGATAATAAGATTTGAATTTAATTTAATAATCTGATTAAATTAGTATTAATTGGTGATTTTATCTTTTAAAAGTTAATAAGATATTTTCTATTTGAATATATATATTTATTTATATATATTGTAAATAGAAGCTTTGGGTAAATTGGGAATTTAGATTTAATTTAATATGACTTTTCAAAGTTATTTAAATTAGTAAATTTATAGTTTTAAAATACTTTAATTGCTTAAGATATTTTTACTTAAGTTTAAAATTATATAAGAGTTAATAAAAAGGCTTGTTTTGTTTCTTTTTAAAATATCACTTGATAATATAATCTCTTATATAAATTATTTAAATATCAAATATGTTAATTTCAGATAATAAGTATAATGTATTATTTTTATTAATATGAATGGATTTTAAAGAATATGAAATTGTTATTTAATTGAATAAATAGTTATATATGTATATATATATAACTTGACTTTTTAAATTGAATCTTAGGATTTAATTTAATTGAATTTGAATTTAAGCTTTGAAATTCAAGAGAATAAATATTTAAATTGTTTTGGATTTCAGAATATTTGTATAAGCTTTTATTTATAAATGTAATTAGTTTTGTTTCTTTAAAAAGTAATTATATATATAGATAAGTATTTAAAAATAAGAAAAAGGCATTTATTTACTTTTAAAATAAATAAAAATATGAATAATTACTTAAGAGACATATGTCATTTTTCTAAGGCTCCATTTTAACATGTGTAATGTAAGTAATCAATGTAATGACAAGTGTCTTAATTAATTTCATCTTCTTTTATTTTATAAAATCACAATTTACTTACATATAAACATTAGCCTATCTTCATTTCATTTCTTTCCATTTCCTTTTAAAAACCCAAGATAAAAACAAGTCAGTAAACCTTCTCTAATACAAATCTGAAATATTCAGTAACCCTTCTCAAACTCTTTCTCTAAATTGCAAAACTGAAATCCGAGAATCAAATGCTTCAAACCAAATCAAAGAAACCAGTCTGCAATTTTCTAATTCAAGGGAAATCAAATCCCTGTAACCAAGTTGCAATCTGAAATCAAAACCCTGATGCATTCTTTTCAAATCTGCATCATCTTCAAAAAGCCTGTCTTCATTTTCAATTTGGAAACAACTCAAAGCCAGCCTGCAATTCTTTTCAACATCAAAGTCTGTCTGCCTTCATTTTTCTTCAACCTGGAAACATGCATGTAGTTTAAATCAGTAAAGCTTCAACAACTAAAGTTAAAAATCAAATTCAAGAAGCATTCAAGTTAAAGTCTTCAAGAGATAAAAACTGCCTCTGTTTCATCTTTGTTTAAGGTGAGTAACAGTTTTTATTTAAAACTAACTTAAGTAAATTTTAACGACCCGGAATTTTTGGACCATTCGCGTCCATTATAAGTGAATAGGTAGACACTCATGCCGGAGTTGAATTGCTCAAAATACCGCGTTGTTAATTTAAATTGGCAAAACTGAACATATACAGTAAATAAATAATCACAGACACAGAGTAATAAGTGCAGCGGAAATAAAAGAGATAGTAGTTCATGAAGCTACTATATGAATATATAAAATACATCAAAGTTAAACCAGATACACGGAAGAGTAACATGATACATCAGATACAAATCAGAATACATCACTGGAATCATCGAATATCTGAAAGCTGGATAGATAGCTGGATCTCCAAGCGAAGCTCCAACTCCAAAGGTGAGTCTCGAAAGCTGAACTACTCAGTCTGACCCGAGCGTAAAGCAAAAACACAAAACACTCGAGTCAGGATTAACATTCTTATATTAATAAATCCAACTCAAGTGAAATAACAATTGAAATACAAGTAACTTAAAGGATGTTTGGAATAACCATCCTCTAAGGATCCGTTAAACTATCTACTATGTAGTAATGTACGCTAAGTAGATAATGTCTATCAGTAATATAAGAAGATATCAAAATAGCGTTAAGTCATGGCCCATTCCACCCTTAACACATTTTTATTCCCACAAGCATATACAAGACCGTAGTTTCCCCAAAACCGGAAGTCACCAGAGGGCAATCCATATACTCAAGGTACAAATCAAAGTCGTAGTGGTCGCGCATAAATGGAATACAAGTATGACAAGGCACATGAGGCTATACCCAAGGTAGTGATACTACCGTTCGCCTGATCCGGGCTGGTGAGAACGCAACGCCGCAGCGCCCGCAACACCGTGAGACAACACTCCCAAAATCAAGGGTGCACCAATCGACAACAAGTAATAAGTAGTTCGAAGAAGTGTGTCCACTTGAGGTATCAATCCTCCATTGGCCCGGCACAGCTCCTGTTTTAGTCATTTCCAATTTGACACAAGTGTCAAGGCTATCCATTATCGTTCTCTTTCTTCAGTCAACACGTACATCATTTCAACCACTTCATTCTGGATCATCACTCCGCGTATAGTTATTAAAGTGGTTTTCGGTTTAGATAGAGAGTATATCCATAACCGAATTCCGGTCTCTTTAATAACTTTCGTAATTATTACACCGATTGGTCGTTTGTTTATTTCAAAAATCAAATCAATTTCAATTCAATTTCAATTCGTAAATCAACATTTCATTTGTCTTTCAAAACCAATTTCCAATAATTTACGTTTCAAACTTCCAAATTATCATTTCATAACCTTATAATTCAATTTCAATCTTTATTTTAAACAATTCAAATATCAATTTAAATTCATTTACCGATTTCATTCAATATTCGTTAAGTAAATTTATCATTCAAAACAATTATATTCAATTTCCAATTCATTAAATCAATTTCTTATGTTCAACTTCATTAAATCAAAACTTACAAATTGAATTAAATTAAATTCATCAACTCAAATTCTTTAAATTTCAAGTCTTACATTAATTTCAATAAATTGCATTTTTATTTCTTGTTAAAGAAATTCAATTTCCCTTATTTACTTTCTTAAATAATTTTTCCAAAACTTACTTAATAAAGAAATTCAATTTCAATTATTTACGAAATAAACTTCACTTATTCAAAGGTTCAATTTCTCTTATCAAAGAATTCAATTCAATTTAATCATTAAATAATTCAATCTTATTTAATTATTAAATAATTCATAACCTAATTATTAAATAATTTCAAAGTTTAATAATTTTGAACTTAATTACAATTTCAAACTTAATTATTAAATCATTCCAAAGTTTAATAATTTCAAACTTAATTCAATAATTTCTCAAATTAAACAACATTCTTCCATCAATTACTTTATTAATATTTCATTTCAGAATATTAAATATTCACATTTAAATTTCATTAAGATTCAATTTCCAACTTCGTTTCAAAACCATATTTTTATTCAAATAAAATCTTCGTTTTATTTTAAAATCAAATTATTGACCAATCGGGTTTTATTTAATTTCCTATCCTAGGTCAAGTTCAATTTGGGTATTTATCATTTCAACCCGATTCCAATTCAATTCAAAATCAAAACATAACAAAGGGAACTTGCAGTGTGATAACTGGGATGGTGTCAAAGTAAATAAACAAGCAATAACCACAATCAATATCAATCCAATAATCAATTCAAATAATCCCGAAATAACCGTACTAATTCGCATTGTTATTTGTGCGAATTAATATAATATTTCTAGAATCTACACTATCATTTCATGTAGATTAAAGATTATTACATTACGGTTTCACTTGTCATTCAATTACAATTTCATACATCATCAGTTTTAACAACATACATTCAGTGGTTCAAAATGTAATTAAACAAATCCTACGTGTCAATAAATTCAACAGTTAAAGGGGTCATATCATACAAATGTCAGTTAACCAAATTTAACATTTAATTATCCTATATCAAGTTCAATTTCATACTATTTATCATTTTAACATTAACAATTTAACGTCCAATATAAACATCAACAATCAATCAATTAACAACCAAACTGGATTATCATTTCATATATATAACAGATAATGGTGTCAGATGTCACAGGTGAACTGATACAGGTAATAACAGTGTAAATATCTAACAGCAGCAATATTTCAATTGTCGTTTCAATTGAAATCAAATCTAATAAATAAAAGAACGTTAATCGTGAGTGAGTGCTCACCTTTCGAGGCTAGAGAGAACAAGAGATGACGCGGGTACGAACACAGATACAGATATTGGAATTAAGTTACGAATCCAAGAACAACTTCGATGATCAAGGCTGATAACCAGGAATAGACGAAATCAAATCAGAATTGGGTTGATGAAGATAAATGGGTATAAGTGGACTCATATGTAAAACTATACATATTAAATTCCAAACACATATTAAATTAAATGTATATGTATTTCAATAATCTTGTTTTAAATAAAGATATAGAACAAGACAAATGTATCTTCATAATTTAATTTAAAATATATATATATATATATTTTTATTTATTCATTAAAATACAAAATACTTACCTATATAATGTATGTTCATTAAGAATTCAAATTACCCGCATAAACCAATCACTTTTAAACCATTTATCCAAAACACATATACGTATATATATACATATCGACGTATCATGTTTGTACTTAAAAATCAATATTATTTACATACACATATCATATATAACTTAGCACTGTTGAGAACAGCAAAACAAGGGCATATATTAACTAATATATATATACTAATAACCTTATATACAAACCTTATTAACATATAAATCCAACAGCAATCAACATAAACTATACACTGTAAACATATTATTTACTAATATATATCTTTCGTTTTATAACAGTAGTGTGTAGATCAAAGAAACAAAACAGCTTGTAAAACAATATTAACACACTGAAACTGTACTGTATATATACGAACTCATATAACACCTCAAATAACCGATCTATATACACTATATCTATACTTTCTTACTGTAAACATTGGTTAACTGTTTTGTTTTTTTTTTTTATATACTTAAACAAACTATCCTATATGAAATTTGTAAGCACAACAGATAAAAATATACTTATACAAAGCCTATACAACATAAAAGTTTACTTTATATATATCATGTGTCAGATGAATTACAAACAGTGCGAAAAATATGAAACTTGACATATATATTGTTATACTTGAAAGTACTTAACAGTTGTAGGCGTATGACAAGCCATATTCACATCTACAGGTTAATAAAGCATATTTTACTAAATAAATACATATACTATACTACCTACAGGTCATATGAAGTCTGGCTATAAACAGACTAACCTACAAATCTAAGTTATGCAAACAATATATATACACTTATAAAATGTAAGATACTTATATATAATATTATTCACTAAAAAAAAACATAACATTATACATCAATTGTTTCCTTCTGTAATATATACACTGTATATGTATAAAATATATATAAGCTAAACTTATACAATCCAGAACCAGTGTATAACTATAGCCGCATATATATAAATATAACAGAGAAAAATCAAGATAAATCAAACAAGGCAAAATTTATACCTATATAAAAACTAATGATGGAAGGAAGATTGCTGCGGCAACAAGGCGTCTCGGCTTGAGGCTGGGTGGCGGAGGCGAGACTGCTAAGGTGTTACACGTGGAAGGGACTAAGTGCTGACGTGCTGCGGGCCAGAGGAGGAGGAAAGGCACTGGAAAACGAGAGGAGAGGGGAGGAGCTCGGAGGGGAGGGCTGCCTAGAAGGCTCGGCTGTTCGGCGGGCCAGTGGTGACTCGGTTGGTGGGTTAACTCAACGAAGGGTGGAGGCATGGGTATGGGAAGGCGGAGGGGCAGTTGATGTGGATTCACAGCAGCGGATGGAGTGGAGATGAGTCGCAAGGTGATGCCGTCTTGCGCGTGCTTCGACAGTGCTGGGTAGTTGCGTGTAGGGTGATAGGAGATGTTGGGAAGGAGGTGGTGGTCTTCGGCAACGAATGGTGGCGGGCTTGGATCTGGTGCATGGATGGGGTGGTCGAGCGCTGATGGATGCTCGTGCATGGGTTTGGCAGCACGGAAGTGGGCTGAGGTGATGGCTGGGAGGGTTGGCTGGCGGTTGTGGTGGGGTGTAGGCTGCTGCCGACCGGTGGCTGAGGTCAGCGCTCGGCAGGTGGGGCCAGGCGCTTGTTGGGTGTAGGCCGAGTGGTTTGCTGTGCTATAAGGTGGTGATGTGAAGTCGAGGCTGAGGCGGTTATAGGTGGTGAAACATGGGGAAGGGAAGAGCACATCAAAGTTTTAATGAAGAAAAAAAACGAATGTAAAAGCTACAGGTTGAAGATGAAACAGCAGTAGGGGAAAAGAATGTATTGTTTGGCGAATGGAGTAGAGAGTGTATTGGAACCAGTGGAATAGTAAATGCCAAATGCGTGAATTCAAGTAGTAATAAAGAAAATGGCTGTTGAGTTGTACGATGTGAAGTTGAATGGACAAAGAATTCAAAGGATTTCAGAAACCAAACGTTACACAACCGGTATTGATACGGTAGGCGTTACGCAAAATGCAACGTACAACGGAACTCCGAATTTTTCAATCGAATATACCGTAGAGATCGGCACGACGAGACGATCAAAACGGTATATAGAAATCAGTGGTACGATCGTCCGATAAAAATCGATATCGGTACCAGAATACTGCTATTTTATAGAAAATAAGAACGACGGAGCCAAAGATGTCCGAATTTGGAAAAACGACAAACTGAAATCTTGCTCAGAAGATGTTTTAGAATTTTTCTATGTAAAAATATTTAGGTTTCGGAAACATTTTATTTTCATTACTTTTTAACTGATTAAACTGAAGTAAATTTACGCGCGAAATAAACTTTCGTATTTTCGGACGAAAATTTACCAGTAGCTATGTTTAACTAGACGTATTCCAAATATTAAATTTTTATTTCAAAATTTTATCGTTTAAAATTTCAGAAAATTTCAACTGATTGCGTTATTAAAACAGTCGAAATTTACGGGTCGTTACACTCTCCCCCACTCAAAACTTTTCGTCCCCGAAAAGGAACGAGGTAGGAGAATAGAAACAACCAGAAAGAAAAACAGATTTGAAATACAAAATAACAATTTATTTAAACCATATAAATTCCAATTTAAATTAAATGATATTCAATAATTGATCTAATCCATTTGGTTTCCCTAAAATCAATCTCAATTATTTCTAAATTCATTATCTTACTATCCAATTATCCTAAATTTACAATTTCTAAAACCATAAATTTGAATAGTCTTTTATTATAATCGTATTTTATTTTCAACAGATTTAATTCTTTAATTCCAAATTATTATAAATTTTATTTCACTTAATATATCTTATTACATATTTTTAAACCATATAAATTAATTTAAACCATAAAAGTTTCGATTTAAATTAATTTATATTTATTAATTTCTATTAAATTCAAGGTATTTTCATATGTTGATCAAATTTCAATTTATTAATTCTTTCAAAACAAATTTATTAATTTATTAACTGAGTTTACTTATTATCCTATCTAACTCTATTAACATCTTTATAATCAAAATTTAGTGTATAACATTTATTATAAACACTCAAATTTTGTTTATAATTCAATTTATCTTATATATTATCCAATCACATATTCAACTTCTGAATGATTTAGGTAAGTTGTATTAGAATGCAGTTGAACAATATACAAATGAAATTTTCCCAATTCAATTATTCAAGTTTAAATATTTATTCTAAATTTTGGTTTTATTTATAATTAAAATCATCTTTTAACAAAATTTAAGAATTTGATTTCCGATTAACTTTAAACAATTTAGAGATATATATAATATATTTATATCAAATCAAATTAAATTTTAAAATAAGATACATATATATATATAAATCAAATTATACTGAAGAAACTTAAATCAAAATATATTTTTTTCAAAACGAAACCGTAGCAAAGCTACAGAATGGTATCTCCACTTCGAAACTCGAAAATGATCGTCGATGATGCGGCCGCCATCACCGAAATTATTTTCCAGCGACAAAGAAAAGAGCACTGATTTCAACATTTAAAATTCTTTGGAAACGATTTCTATTCGAAAATACTTTCAATACCATATACTTTAAAATTTTAAAACCAAAGTTCGAAATCACCGGAAACTAATTTCTCAAGCTTCTGAATTAAATTCATTTCAAATTCCAAATCAATTTATAAACCGTATTTATAAATTTATTTAGAACAATAAATGATAATCAAATATTATCATTTCAAACAAACAATTTAATTAACCTATTAAATTCCAGAAAATTTTACTTATGTTTCACAATATAGTCAAACAAATTTATTTCATTTTCCAAATTTGAAAATAATATTGTGTCAGTTTGCTCTGTTCAAGTGTTTTGGAAATCCTATCGATAGCGTTGATCAGACGAATCGATCGGAAACCCAAATCAACATCAACAACTCAAACAACACAGTATATATTAAAACATTTATATATTAGTTTACAAATACACTTCTTTGCTCGACGATACAGGAATGAATTTTCAAAATAAGGATAGGGTTTCAAATTTTATGGACTCAAACCAAAGAGAATTTTGATTCGAAGACAAGTTCGAAACAAGGATACGATGATTAAATAACAAAGTAGGAAGATTGATACTTTGTATAAATCGCGGGCAACCTTAACCAGGTCGACCGTGACTTCAAGAATTAGATCGATGTAGAGTTTTGAGGTAAATCGACATTCGATCTCAAGAAATAGAATTCAGGTATAGCAGGGAATAGATAGCATCGTAAACCGAGGATACAGAAATCTCCGGTAAAACAATGCCTATTACAAAGGAGTTTTGCTCCTTTACGAATCATTCGAATATTGGCGAGACCGCCGATCTATTATAGATAACATTCAGAATGGAGTTATGGGGTGCTCCAGAATTTGAAAGAAGACGAATAGTGAAGGACACGAATGAATTTTGGAACCGAGGAGAACGTTCCAAAATTTAAAGGAATTGAGTCAAAGGAAGAGATTGAAACTCGAATGAGAGTGATTCTGTAAATACATTTACCCTATATATTAAGTTTTGCCTAGAGCTACCAAAGCTCCGATACCAACTTTAACGACCCGGAATTTTTGGACCATTCGCGTCCATTATAAGTGAATAGGTAGACACTCATGCCGGAGTTGAATTGCTCAAAATACCGCGTTGTTAATTTAAATTGGCAAAACTGAACATATACAGTAAATAAATAATCACAGACACAGAGTAATAAGTGCAGCGGAAATAAAAGAGATAGTAGTTCATGAAGCTACTATATGAATATATAAAATACATCAGAGTTAAACCAGATACACGGAAGAGTAACATGATACATCAGATACAAATCAGAATACATCACTGGAATCATCGAATATTTGAAAGCTGGATAGATAGCTGGATCTCCAAGCGAAGCTCCAACTCCAAAGGTGAGTCTCGAAAGCTGAACTACTCAGTCTGACCCGAGCGTAAAGCAAAAACACAAAACACTCGAGTCAGGATTAACATTCTTATATTAATAAATCCAACTCAAGTGAAATAACAATTGAAATACAAGTAACTTAAAGGATGTTTGGAATAACCATCCTCTAAGGATCCGTTAAACTATCTATTATGTAGTAATGTACGCTAAGTAGATAATGTCTATCAGTAATATAAGAAGATATCAAAATAGCGTTAAGTCATGGCCCATTCCACCCTTAACACATTTTTATTCCCACAAGCATATACAAGACCGTAGTTTCCCCAAAACCGGAAGTCACCAGAGGGCAATCCATATACTCAAGGTACAAATCAAAGTCGTAGTGGTCGCGCATAAATGGAATACAAGTATGACAAGGCACATGAGGCTATACCCAAGGTAGTGATACTACCGTTCGCCTGATCCGGGCTGGTGAGAACGCAACGCCGCAGCGCCCGCAACACCGTGAGACAACACTCCCAAAATCAAGGGTGCACCAATCGACAACAAGTAATAAGTAGTTCGAAGAAGTGTGTCCACTTGAGGTATCAATCCTCCATTGGCCCGGCACAGCTCCTGTTTTAGTCATTTCCAATTTGACACAAGTGTCAAGGCTATCCATTATCGTTCTCTTTCTTCAGTCAACACGTACATCATTTCAACCACTTCATTCTGGATCATCACTCCGCGTATAGTTATTAAAGTGGTTTTCGGTTTAGATAGAGAGTATATCCATAACCGAATTCCGGTCTCTTTAATAACTTTCGTAATTATTACACCGATTGGTCGTTTGTTTATTTCAAAAATCAAATCAATTTCAATTCAATTTCAATTCGTAAATCAACATTTCATTTGTCTTTCAAAACCAATTTCCAATAATTTACGTTTCAAACTTCCAAATTATCATTTCATAACCTTATAATTCAATTTCAATCTTTATTTTAAACAATTCAAATATCAATTTAAATTCATTTACCGATTTCATTCAATATTCGTTAAGTAAATTTATCATTCAAAACAATTATATTCAATTTCCAATTCATTAAATCAATTTCTTATGTTCAACTTCATTAAATCAAAACTTACAAATTGAATTAAATTAAATTCATCAACTCAAATTCTTTAAATTTCAAGTCTTACATTAATTTCAATAAATTGCATTTTTATTTCTTGTTAAAGAAATTCAATTTCCCTTATTTACTTTCTTAAATAATTTTTCCAAAACTTACTTAATAAAGAAATTCAATTTCAATTATTTACGAAATAAACTTCACTTATTCAAAGGTTCAATTTCTCTTATCAAAGAATTCAATTCAATTTAATCATTAAATAATTCAATCTTATTTAATTATTAAATAATTCATAACCTAATTATTAAATAATTTCAAAGTTTAATAATTTTGAACTTAATTACAATTTCAAACTTAATTATTAAATCATTCCAAAGTTTAATAATTTCAAACTTAATTCAATAATTTCTCAAATTAAACAACATTCTTCCATCAATTACTTTATTAATATTTCATTTCAGAATATTAAATATTCACATTTAAATTTCATTAAGATTCAATTTCCAACTTCGTTTCAAAACCATATTTTTATTCAAATAAAATCTTCGTTTTATTTTAAAATCAAATTATTGACCAATCGGGTTTTATTTAATTTCCTATCCTAGGTCAAGTTCAATTTGGGTATTTATCATTTCAACCCGATTCCAATTCAATTCAAAATCAAAACATAACAAAGGGAACTTGCAGTGTGATAACTGGGATGGTGTCAAAGTAAATAAACAAGCAATAACCACAATCAATATCAATCCAATAATCAATTCAAATAATCCCGAAATAACCGTACTAATTCGCATTGTTATTTGTGCGAATTAATATAATATTTCTAGAATCTACACTATCATTTCATGTAGATTAAAGATTATTACATTACGGTTTCACTTGTCATTCAATTACAATTTCATACATCATCAGTTTTAACAACATACATTCAGTGGTTCAAAATGTAATTAAACAAATCCTACGTGTCAATAAATTCAACAGTTAAAGGGGTCATATCATACAAATGTCAGTTAACCAAATTTAACATTTAATTATCCTATATCAAGTTCAATTTCATACTATTTATCATTTTAACATTAACAATTTAACGTCCAATATAAACATCAACAATCAATCAATTAACAACCAAACTGGATTATCATTTCATATATATAACAGATAATGGTGTCAGATGTCACAGGTGAACTGATACAGGTAATAACAGTGTAAATATCTAACAGCAGCAATATTTCAATTGTCGTTTCAATTGAAATCAAATCTAATAAATAAAAGAACGTTAATCGTGAGTGAGTGCTCACCTTTCGAGGCTAGAGAGAACAAGAGATGACGCGGGTACGAACACAGATACAGATATTGGAATTAAGTTACGAATCCAAGAACAACTTCGATGATCAAGGCTGATGACCAGGAATAGACGAAATCAAATCAGAATTGGGTTGATGAAGATAAATGGGTATAAGTGGACTCATATGTAAAACTATACATATTAAATTCCAAACACATATTAAATTAAATGTATATGTATTTCAATAATCTTGTTTTAAATAAAGATATAGAACAAGACAAATGTATCTTCATAATTTAATTTAAAAAATATATATATATTTTTATTTATTCATTAAAATACAAAATACTTACCTATATAATGTATGTTCATTAAGAATTCAAATTACCCGCATAAACCAATCACTTTTAAACCATTTATCCAAAACACATATACGTATATATATACATATCGACGTATCATGTTTGTACTTAAAAATCAATATTATTTACATACACATATCATATATAACTTAGCACTGTTGAGAACAGCAAAACAAGGGCATATATTAACTAATATATATATACTAATAACCTTATATACAAACCTTATTAACATATAAATCCAACAGCAATCAACATAAACTATACACTGTAAACATATTATTTACTAATATATATCTTTCGTTTTATAACAGTAGTGTGTAGATCAAAGAAACAAAACAGCTTGTAAAACAATATTAACACACTGAAACTGTACTGTATATATACGAACTCATATAACACCTCAAATAACCGATCTATATACACTATATCTATACTTTCTTACTGTAAACATTGGTTAACTGTTTTGTTTTTGTTTGTTTTTTTTTTATACTTAAACAAACTATCCTATATGAAATTTGTAAGCACAACAGATAAAAATATACTTATACAAAGCCTATACAACATAAAAGTTTACTTTATATATATCATGTGTCAGATGAATTACAAACAGTGCGAAAAATATGAAACTTGACATATATATTGTTATACTTGAAAGTACTTAACAGTTGTAGGCGTATGACAAGCCATATTCACATCTACAGGTTAATAAAGCATATTTTACTAAATAAATACATATACTATACTACCTACAGGTCGTATGAAGTCTGGCTATAAACAGACTAACCTACAAATCTAAGTTATGCAAACAATATATATACACTTATAAAATGTAAGATACTTATATATAATATTATTCACTAAAAAAAACATAACATTATACATCAATTGTTTCCTTCTGTAATATATACACTGTATATGTATAAAATATATATAAGCTAAACTTATACAATCCAGAACCAGTGTATAACTATAGCCGCATATATATAAATATAACAGAGAAAAATCAAGATAAATCAAACAAGGCAAAATTTATACCTATATAAAAACTAATGATGGAAGGAAGATTGCTGCGGCAACAAGGCGTCTCGGCTTGAGGCTGGGTGGCGGAGGCGAGACTGCTAAGGTGTTACACGTGGAAGGGACTAAGTGCTGACGTGCTGCGGGCCAGAGGAGGAGGAAAGGCACTGGAAAACGAGAGGAGAGGGGAGGAGCTCGGAGGGGAGGGCTGCCTAGAAGGCTCGGCTGTTCGGCGGGCCAGTGGTGACTCGGTTGGTGGGTTAACTCAACGAAGGGTGGAGGCATGGGTATGGGAAGGCGGAGGGGCAGTTGATGTGGATTCACAGCAGCGGATGGAGTGGAGATGAGTCGCAAGGTGATGCCGTCTTGCGCGTGCTTCGACAGTGCTGGGTAGTTGCGTGTAGGGTGATAGGAGATGTTGGGAAGGAGGTGGTGGTCTTCGGCAACGAATGGTGGCGGGCTTGGATCTGGTGCATGGATGGGGTGGTCGAGCGCTGATGGATGCTCGTGCATGGGTTTGGCAGCACGGAAGTGGGCTGAGGTGATGGCTGGGAGGGTTGGCTGGCGGTTGTGGTGGGGTGTAGGCTGCTGCCGACCGGTGGCTGAGGTCAGCGCTCGGCAGGTGGGGCCAGGCGCTTGTTGGGTGTAGGCCGAGTGGTTTGCTGTGCTATAAGGTGGTGATGTGAAGTCGAGGCTGAGGCGGTTATAGGTGGTGAAACATGGGGAAGGGAAGAGCACATCAAAGTTTTAATGAAGAAAAAAAACGAATGTAAAAGCTACAGGTTGAAGATGAAACAGCAGTAGGGGAAAAGAATGTATTGTTTGGCGAATGGAGTAGAGAGTGTATTGGAACCAGTGGAATAGTAAATGCCAAATGCGTGAATTCAAGTAGTAATAAAGAAAATGGCTGTTGAGTTGTACGATGTGAAGTTGAATGGACAAAGAATTCAAAGGATTTCAGAAACCAAACGTTACACAACCGGTATTGATACGGTAGGCGTTACGCAAAATGCAACGTACAACGGAACTCCGAATTTTTCAATCGAATATACCGTAGAGATCGGCACGACGAGACGATCAAAACGGTATATAGAAATCAGTGGTACGATCGTCCGATAAAAATCGATATCGGTACCAGAATACTGCTATTTTATAGAAAATAAGAACGACGGAGCCAAAGATGTCCGAATTTGGAAAAACGACAAACTGAAATCTTGCTCAGAAGATGTTTTAGAATTTTTCTATGTAAAAATATTTAGGTTTCGGAAACATTTTATTTTCATTACTTTTTAACTGATTAAACTGAAGTAAATTTACGCGCGAAATAAACTTTCGTATTTTCGGACGAAAATTTACCAGTAGCTATGTTTAACTAGACGTATTCCAAATATTAAATTTTTATTTCAAAATTTTATCGTTTAAAATTTCAGAAAATTTCAACTGATTGCGTTATTAAAACAGTCGAAATTTACGGGTCGTTACATAAATATAGTTGCTTGATTTCTTCCTGTGATAATCATGTTTGAAGTGAATAAATGTGATGTAATTCTCTGTATTATGTTTGGTTTCGAATGCATGTTGGGTTTTGGTATGTTCTTGCCTGTTATAAGATGCCAGTTTTAAATACTGATCAAAATCAATGATTTCATGTTAAGTTCTGAAAGAAAGATGATTGCATGTGAATGTTTATAGGTAGTTCTGCATATATATGAATTGATGTATGAATATACAAGTAAAAAATTTCCTGTATGTATATATATGGATGTATGGTGTGCATGTATGACAATATACTCTGTTATTATTTTTGTTTGCCCAGGCTCAGAATTCTATTTGAAATTCCTTACCACTTGATTTAGTTTTTATTAGGACTTAATTTACAAACAAGAATTGTTTGATTTATCATATACTAATGTTTAAAAATTTTAGTTAAGACAAATTTAAAGTCTGAGTGTCTCTGTAACCAAAAACAACAAATGCATGTATATAAAAGTGATAGCTCAAACCTTGTAATTCATAAATCCAGGATTATAAATTGGATAACTAAACTATAACATGATTTTTAGCATTTAAATCATAATTTTTAGTTTATTAATGAAGGTGCAGTTCTGGTTTAAGCTAAATATGAGTTTTAAGTAGTATCTGATGATCACAGTGGTCTGCGAAGTTACGATCGTCACTGGTGGTAGAGGGATGATCAGTGATGATGTGAAAAATGTCAGGAAGATGTTCTAGGCATTGTAGAAGTGGCGGTGATCAGAATTGGGTTGTAGCCCTAGTTTTTGTGATGATAGGAAATTGGGTTCCCACGACGTCTAGGATGGATCGAGTTCAACTGAACTCTGGGAAATGGTAGCTATGACGTGGACGAAGTCGTCGCTGGAGTCGCTGGCGTTCTGGTGATCAGAAATGGGAGGACGAGGGATTGTTGACAGGGTTTGGGAGTAGTCTGTGTTCCAGTTTTGATGCTCAAGTCTCGATTTCGATTTCGCGAATTGATCGAAGATTGGATGGTCGTGTTCTGGTAGGTGGATGATCGCCGACTTGTGGGGATACTCGGTGATGGTCGGAGGCGACTGCATCTCCGGTGCACGTGCACACGGTCGTGAGTATGTTTGGGAAAGTCTGGGTTTGACAGAGAGGATGGGTCTCGAGATTTTTGAGTGTTTTTGCGGGGGAGACTCGGGTAATTTTGGGTTACGACTCGAAGTAAATAGGCTGGGTTCGAGAGTTTTAGTGTTGACAGGTTTTATACCTGTCAGTTTGAAATTTAAATCTAATTTAAATTTTGAAGTAATATTAAATTAGTAAATCAAAGTATGATTTATGAAGACAAGTTTAGTTTTAAACTTTAATATTAGATAATTAGTTTATGAATTTAAATGTTTAAATAGGTTAAGTGTAGATATGTTTAAATGTTAAATCTAAGAAGAAATTTGATTTAAGTTCTTTTAAAAACTTCTTAGAAAATATAAGATCTTTAATAAGTAAAAGTTTTTAAATTGGTTAAAAACTTAGTTAAAAATAAATTGGTATTCATTTTAAATACAACATTTAAAATGAAATTTAAAAGTAGATTTGAAATGAATATTTCAAATATAAATTATAAATGATAACTTGTTTATCAATAAAAATAAAGTTTTATCTTAAAGTAATTAAAGATTTGTGTTCATTAAATTAATTAGGAAATTTAATGGATAATTAATTTATTTTATTAATTAATCATTTGGATTAATTAAATAGGAAATTAAAGGATTAAACTAATTTATTTATGATTAAGATAAATTAATTAGGGATGATTAATTTGTAATTAAGGATTATAAATTAGAATATTAATTAATGGTTAAAAATTAATTAATAGAGTAATTAAATATTAATTAAGTTATGGTTAACACTTAATTAATTAAATAATTAGAGATTAATTAATTGGTTATTAAGATTTATTAATTTGAAATTAATAATAATTAATATAAGTTAATTATTTAAGAAAAGTAATTAAATAATTGTTAATGAAGGTCATTAACTATGGATTATTAAATAATTAATTAATGTGATTAATATTAATAATTAATTAGATTAATTAATTTAAAGATAATCAATTATAGAATTTGTTTTAAATGAAATTACTTATTGGAAGTAATTAAGAATTAATTACTTATTGTAATTAATTGAAGTTAATTTGATTTAGTTTAAGTTAATTAATTAAGTTTAATTAATTTAGAATAATCAAGAGATGATTTGATAATAATTACTTAATGTAATTATTAAGGTGTGATTATTTAGGAAGTAAATAATAAGATAATTACTTGAAGTAATAAATTGATTGGTTATGTATTAAGGAAAGTAATTTGAGTTTAATTACTTGTGAATTAATCAAGGGATTAATTAAGAAATTAATTAAGGAAGTAATTAATTTAGTTAATGAAAGTAATTGAGGGTAATTAATTACTGATTGAAGATTAATCAAGGTGATTAATAAATGTTGTTTAATTAAAGGTTAATTACTTAATGTAATTAATTTAATTAAGTAATTAATAATTAATTTGTAATTAAGGATCATTAATTAATATAATTAATGATGTAATTAAGATTTATTAATTAAGTAATAATAAATAAATGAAGTGATTAATTAATGTAATTAATTAAGGATTAATATAATTAATTTTAGTTGATTAAGTTAATTAATTATAGTTAATTAATTAATGAAGTAATTAAAGGTTAATTACTAAAAATGATTAAGGATAAATTACTTGAAGGTAATTAAAAGATAATTAATCAAAGATGATTAATTGAAAAAGGTAATTAGAGAATAATTAATTAATTGATTATAATTAATTAATGGTTAAGTAAGAAGGATTTATAAAATGAAGTAATTAATTTAATTCACTTTAAATTAATTAGAGATGATATAAATCATTACTTATGAATGGGTGTTAGTATTGGATACTTTGCATTGATTGATATCTCTGATGAGATATATGCTGTGTGATATGGATGTTAGTTGAATTGTGATGATAATATGGATTATCTGTTATATTGATAATGTTGATTATCTATTGTAATGTTGTGAATTATCTTTCTATGTGTATAAAGATAATTGAATTGAATTGTTTTAACCGTTAAAACAACTTGGCCTTAAAAGATACGTTTTGGATTTCGATGAGACCGGGATCGGGTTTCCGTATACCGGATTTCCAGGTCTGGAGACCCGAATACCACATCGATCCAAATTAACGATAGATCGTGAATCAAGTGAAGATGAAGATTCAGAGTTCAAGGGTTATTGTCGTTAACTCTGAGGGTGATTCCAAAACGAGTGTAACGGGATAATGCCTTCGGTTTCGTTCGAACCCGGAACGAACTTGTATGGATTGAATGCTTTCAGAACATCGTCAGGTGGACGATGAGCATTCTAAGTGATGTGTTCTTTTCTAAGGTAATCGTGACCTCAAGCCTCACAAACCGGGAATGGCTAAAACAGGGGAGGTGGAGCAAGGTTAGTGGGTAGCACCCAAGTAGGACAAGGTTACCTCTGTCTAGATGTCCCTTTCTATTTTCGACTTAGTGGTGCGGTTGCTGATCCCAACCGTGAGGTATCTTGTGCGGGAATTATCCAGTAAGGGATGTTCCGACCTTGTGTTGCAGGGGATTGGGAGTGATCCTCGGTACGGTGATCTAGGCCACGTACTGTGACGGGCGGTACCCCGGTAGCCCTGCCATTGTATGGAATCCAAACTCCAATAAGTGCCGTACGTATTAGTTGTGCCCAACTATGTTGGAATGTGAGATGTAAGCATTTCAGCTATTTCTGTATTTTACTTGAAAACCCTAGACCCTATTATAATACAATCGAATTTCCTATCAAATGTTTTGGTTAGCGTAAGGTAAAAACTTACCCATGTTTATTTGTGGGAAGTCTTGCGTGATACCTTTTCTTTCAAAAGGTTTTGAAGTTAAACAAGTTTAACCTGTTACTCACACCAGACCCATGTCTGACCCAAGTTGTTTATTTCTGTTTTATAAACTCTTGGGTACTCAAATTTTTACGAGTAGCCAAGGGATTCAGGTTAGCCTTGACGAATTGTGGAGGAGCAATGGAGCAGGAGGCTTCAGCGTTGTAGATATAGATAGTAGTTTCCGCTGTGTTGATCTTGTTTAGATCTTTGTTTGTATTGAGATGTAATAACTAGACAGATGTTTATAACTGTCTAGTATATGATGTGAATCTGTGTAACTCTGATAAGTGTTGTATATGATACTATGTAATATTTATGTGATATAATATATTTTGTTTCGTTTCGCTGTGAGATTCTGATATTGTTTAGTTCTTTCTTTCTCTTCTTTTCTCTTTCTATCCCTTTCTTTCTTATTAGCGATACGACTTTCTATGGAGCGAAAGTCGTGGTCGTTACAAATTCGAATTTTCCAACTGGCGGAAAATGCAAGAAAAACGCAAGAAAATAAGACCGACGGAGTCAAAGATGTCCGAATTTGGAAAAACGACAAACTGACATCTTGCTCAGAAGATGGTTTAGAATTTTTCTATGTAAAAATATTTGGGTTTCAGAAAATTTTTATTTTCATCGCTTTTTAACTGATTAAATTGAAGTGAATTTTACGCGCGAAATAAACTTTCATATTTTCGGACGAAAATTTACCAGTTGCTATGCTTAACTAGACGCATTCCAAATATCAAATTTATATTTCAAAATTTTATCGTTTAAAATTTTCACAAAATTTAAACTAATTACGTTATTAAAATAGTTGAAATTTACGGGTCGTTACATTCTCCCCCACTCAAAACTTTTCGTCCCCGAAAAGGAACGAGGTAGGAGAATAGAAACAACCAGAAAGAAAAACCGATTTGAAATACAAAAATAACAATTAATTTAAACCATATAAATTCAAATTTAAATTAATTGATATTCAATAATTGATTTAATCCATTTGATTTCACTAAAATCAATCTCAACTATTTCTAAATTCATTCTCTTATTACCTCATTTCTTCAATTTTCAATTTTTAAAACCATAAATTTGAATAGTCTTTTATTATAATCATATTTTCTTCAACAATTTTAAATTCTTCTTTATTCCAAATTATTGTTAAATTTATTCTACTTAATATATCCTATCACATATATTTAACCCATATAAATTAATTTACAACATAAAAGTTTCAATTTAAATTAATTTACATCTATTAATTTGTTTTAAATTCAAGGTATTTTCATATATTGATCAAATTTCAATTTATTAATTCTTTCAAAACAAATTTATTAATTCTTCAAAACAAATTTATTTCATTATTAACTGAGTTTACTTATTATCCTATCTAACTCTATTAACATCTTTATAATCAAAATTTAGTGTATAACATTTATTATAAACACTCAAATTTTATTTATAAATTCAATTTATCTTATATATTATCCAATTACATATTCAACTTCTGAATGATTTAGGTAAGTTGTATTAGAATGCAGTTGAACAATATACAAATAAAATTTTCCCAATTCAATTATTCAAGTTTAAATATTTATTCCAAATTTTGGTTTTATTTATAATTAAAATCATCCTTTAACAAAATTTAAGAATTAGATTTCCGATTGATTCTAAACAATTTAGAGATATATATAATATATTTATATCAAATCAAATTAAATTTATAAAATAAGATACCTATATATATATATATATAAATCAAAATATACTGACGAAATTCAAATCAAAATACTTTTCAAAACAAACCGTAGCAAAGCTACAGAATAGTATCTCCACTTCGAAACTCGAAAATGAATGTCAATGATGCGGCCGCCATCACCGAAATTATTTTCCAGCGACAAAGAGAAGAGCATTGGTTTCAACATCTTAAAATTCTTTGAAAACGATTTATATTCGAAAATATTTTAAATACTATACATTAGAATTCTTTGGAAACAAATTATAGTCAAAATACCTTTAAATAATGTGCATTTTAAACCTTTAAAACCATAGTTCGAAAATCATTGGAATTTAAATTCTCAAATTTCTGAATTAAATTCATTTCAAATTCCAAATCGATTTATAAACCGTATTTATAAATTTATTTAAAACAATAAATGATAATCAAATATTATTATTTCAAACAACAATTTAATTTACCTATTAAATTCCAGAAAAAAATTTACTTATATTTTCACAGCATAATCAAACAAATTTATTCAATTTTCCAAATTTGAAAATAATATTTTAAATATTAATTTACAAATACACTTCCTCGCTCGACTATATAAGAATAGATTTCAAAGCAAAGACAGAGATTCAAATTTGATGGACTCAAATCAAAGAGAATTTTGATTTGAAAATAAGTTTGAAACAGAAGATAAGATAATTCGATTACCACAATCAGGAGATGGATGAGTTTATTTAATTCACGGGCAACCTTAACCGAGTCATCCCTAACTTCAAGAATAAGATCGATGCTGAATTCCGAGGTAAATCAACACTCGATCTCACGAGATGGAATTCAGGTATAGCGTGGAATAGATAGCATCGTAAACCAAGGATACTGAAATCTCCGGTAAATCGATGCCTATTATAAAGGAGTTTCACCCCTTTACAAATCATTCGAAGATTGGCGAGACCGCCGATCTATTATAGATATCATTCAAAATGGAGTTATGAGGTGCTCCAGAATCGAAAGAAGACGAATACTGAAGGACACGAATGAATTTTTGGAACCGCGGGGAACGTTCCAAAATTCAAAGGAATCAAGTCAAAAGAAAGAGATTGAAACTCGAATGAGAGTGATTCTGTAAATACATTTACCCTATATGCTGAGTTTTGCCTAGAGCTACCAAAGCTCTGATACCAACTGTAACGACCCGATATTTTGGACCATTCGCATCCATTATAAGTGTATAGGTAGACACTCATGCCGGAGTTGAATTGCTCAAAATACCGCGTTGTTAATTTAAATTTGGCAAAACTGAACATATACAGTAATTAAATGAATAATCACATATCACAGACACAGAGTAATAAATGCAGCGGAAATAAAAGAGATAGTAGTTCATGAGGCTACTATATGAATATATAAAATACATCAGAGTTTACAACAGAAGAGAAATACGATACATCAGAGTTAACCAGATACAACGGAAGAGTAACACGATACATCAGATACAAATCAGAATACATCACTGGAATCATCGAATATCTGAAAGCTGGATAAATAGCTGGATCTCCAAGCGAAGCTCCAACTCCAAAGGTGAGTCTCGAAAGCTGAACCACTCAGTCTGACCCGAGCGTAAAGCAAAAACACAAGACACTCGAGTCAGGATTAACATTCTTATATTAATAAATCCAACTCAAGTGAAATAGCAATTGAAATACAAGTAACTTAAAGGATGTTTGGAATAACCATCCTTTAAGGATTCGTTAAACTATCTACTATGTAGTAATATACGATAAGTAGATAATGTCTATCAGTAATATAAAAAGATATCAAAATAGAGTTAAGTCATGGCCCATTCCACCCTTAACACATTTTTATTCCCAAAAGCATATACAAGACCGTAGTTTCCCCAAAACCGGAAGTCACCGGAGAGCAATCCATATACTAAAGGTACAAATCAAAATCGTAGTGGTCGCGCATAAATGGAATACAAGTATGACAAGGCACATGAGGCTATCCCAAGGTAGTTATACTACCGTTCGCCTGATCCGGACTGGTGAGAACGCAACGCCGCAGCGCCCGCAACACCGTGAAACAACACTCCCAAAATCAAGGGTGCGCACTAATCAATCACAAGTATAAGTAATTCGAAGAAGTGTGTCCACTTGAGGTAGCTAATCCTCCATTGGCCCGGCACAGCTCCTGTTTTAGTCATTTCCAATTTGACACAAGTGTCAAGGCTATCCATCATCGTTCTCTTTCTTCAGTCAACACGAACATCATTCCAACCACTTCATTCTAGATCATCACTCCGCGTATAGTTATTAAAGTGGTTTTCGGTTTAGATAGAGAGTATATCCATAACCGAATTCCGGTCTCTTTAATAACTTTCGTAATTATTACACCGATTGGTCATTTATTTATTTCAAAACCAAATCAAATTCAATTTCAATTAGAATTCATAAATCAACATTCGTTTGTCTATCAAAACAGTTTCCATACTTTACGTTTCAAAACTTCCAAATTACCATTTCAAAATCTTATAATTCAATTTCAATCTTTATTTAAAACAATTCAAATATTTGATTCAAATTCGTATATAAGTTTCATCCCGAAATCATTTAAATCAATTTATTTTAACATTCAAATCAATCTAAATTCATTTACCGATTTCATTCAATATTCGTTAAGTTACTTTATCATTCAAAACAATTTCTATCAAATTTTCAATTCATTAAATCAATTATTTAAAATTCAACTTCCTTATTTCAAAACTTACAATTTGAATTAACTAAATTTGTCAAATCAATTCTTTCAATTACAAGTCTTACATTAATTCCAAAAATATCACATTTCACTTCTTGTTAAAGAAATTCAATTTCACTTATTTACTTACTTAAATAATTTTCCAAAACTTAATTAATAAAGAAAACTCAATTTCAATTGTTTACGAAGTAAAATTCAATTATTCAAAAGTTCATTGTTACTTATTAAAGAGTTCAATTCAATTTAATCATTAAATAATCCAATCTTATTTAATTATTAAATAATTCAAAACTTAATTATTAAATAATTTTCAAAGTTTAATAATTTCAACTTAATTATAATTTCAAACTTAATTATTAAATCATTTCAAACTTAATCAAATCATTTCTCAAATTAAACATCGTTCTTTCATCAATTTCATTTTTAATATTTTGTTTCAGATTTTTAAATACTAACATTTTCCTTTCGTTAAAAATTCAAATTTCAACTTCATTTCAAAACCATATTATTTATTCAAATAAAATCTTCATTTTATTTTTAAATCAAATTATTGACCAATCGAGTTTTATTTAATTCTCTATCCTAGGTCAAAGTTTAATTTGGGTATTTATCATTTCAACCCGATTCCAATTCAATTCAAAATCAAAACATAGCAAAGGGAACTTGCAGTGTGATAACTGGGATGGTGTCAAAGTAAATAAACAAGCAATAACAACAATCAATATCAATCCAATAATCAATTCAAATAATCCCGAAATAACCGTATTAATTCGCATTGTTATTTGTACGAATTAATATAATTATTTCTAGAATCTACACTATCATTTCATGTAGATTAAAGATTATTACATTACGGTTTTCACTTGTCATTCAATTTCAAATTTTTACACTACAACACTTTTTCCAATATACGTCGATGGTTCAAAGTGTAATTATCACTATTCTACATGTCAATTAATTTAACAATTAGAAGGGGTCATATTCAACTAATCAAATTTAACATATAAATCAGTTTTAAAATTTTTAACTATCTCATATCAATTTCAATTTTGCATACTATTTATCACTTAACACTAACAAATTAACGTCCAATATAAATATCGAACAATCAATCAATTATCAGCCAAACTGTATTATCATCGCATAAATAATTAACAGATAATGGTGTCAGATGTCACAGGTGAACTAATACAGATAATAGCATATACAACAGTGTAATTCTAACAGCAGCATATTTCAATTGTCGTTTCAATTGAAATCAAATTTAATAAATAAAAGAACGTTAATCGTGAGTGAGTGCTCACCTTTCGAGGCTAGAGAACACAAGAAGATAGACAACACAACAGGCTACACTTTGAATTTGCGAAATTGACCAAATCCAAATGACGATTTCCAAAGCAAGGACAAGATTTGCACGAGTTCGACAGATAGAGCTGATAACCAACAATAAACGAAATCAAATCAGAATTGGGTCGATGAAGATAAATGGGTACAAGTGAACTTATTTATATACATAACTATAAATAACTATATATATATATAAATCATACTCTAAATTCAGATACATTTTTAAATTTAGATATATATAATATTTAAAATACTCTCTATATATTTTAACAATCAAAATATCAACAAATATATGGTTTATACATAAATAGATATGTCGGGATTTCAAATATTATAGTTAACTCAATGAGGCCTTTGTAAAATTCAAAATCGATAGACAAATCAACATATACACAACTTTATAGATACATATACATATTACATAAAACAATATTATAAAGCCAATGTACTTGTATAAACTACTTTTTATATACCTATAAAATATTACCAGAGAAGGAAAAACAAAGATATATGCTCGGCTTGACAATATAAAATACGTACTAACATATATAATTAATAGGTTATAAACACTATAGGTATGAAATATTATAAAGTTGGACTTTGAAACTCAACAGATTGATATATACATAAAACTTATACACAGTATTGTTCACAATGCCAACATATATATTAATATAACTATACGAATCAAAATATATACAACATATATAGACCATATGTTAGAAATATACAAATGCAAGCTTGGCTTTATCATCTAATATATGTATAAGTATATGACCGACACAGCTTGTATAACTATAGCATAGTACCTATATACGCAAGCCAACAGGAATAAAATAAAAAGAAAAGTAACTATACATATAACATCTTTGTAACCAGTATTTAACTTAAAAGATTACTTACAAAACTTAAACAAATATATATATATATATAATAATATACAACAGCAGCCAAAGTAACCTTATACTTGACTCTCTCTTCTCTTTTTTTTTCAAACTAACATTTATGCAGTTCGATATAAACTGATATACTATAAGATATCACAATATGTATATATACATTAAACAGCTATAAGTACATGTAAACACTCATTTTTTATTTTTATTTTTAAACTTGTACAAACCTTTACAGTAACTATTCAATAGTTTATATATACATTATGCATGCACTCGGCAGACTATCTATATATGACTAACGCCCGTGTAACAGGTCAAATCCAATTTGTGTATTTACATATTATAAAGAGTTTTGCAAACTTTATTTCGTAAATATAGACCACAATCTACTGGTACTATGATATAAAATACTCTGCATAAACTAAAACAGATTTGAACAATAACCCACTTGCAAAACATATAAACTATAAAATATATATACAAGCATTATAAACATTTAAATATGATAACTAAATATATAATTTAGCGGGACTGTTAGATGTACGTATATATATATATATACTTAAACTAAAACAAGTTGTTACAAATACTTACAAACGAACCAACCTATAAGGCGAGAAGAAAACTCGGATGAAGATCCAGGTGGCCGGGAAGTACGGCACGCAAGGATGGGTAGTGGGAAGGATGAAGTCGAGGGGTTTGAAATGGCGTCGGGTTGGCGTGGGCAGATGCTAATGGTTTCCGGAGGCGGAGGAGGCTTGTGGTGGAGGAACTTGCGGAGGTGGCTGCTGCCAAAATGAAGAGAAGGGAAGGTGGCGTTGGTGGGGAGCCGGGCAGCGGTGGTCTAGGCATGGGCGGGGCTTGGCTGAAACCTAGGGTGGTGGCGGTTGGACTTCGGGAGGAGGTGCATGGACGGGTGGTTGCAGTGGTTGATGAGCATGGAGGCTGCGTGAACACGGGTGGGAGGAAGATGAGTTGGTGTTCGATGACGTGGAGGGTACCTTCAGGGCGAAGGAAGCTTGCTGGGTCGAAGGTCGAGGATGTTTGTTAGCCTCTGGTGGAAGGCTCGGTTGCATGCTTGAGAGCGAGGGGAGGGAGACAGGCGAGAGGAAAACATTGTTACGTCTGGTGATGATTTCGAACGAACAAAAGTTTGTTGAGGAAGTGAACAGCCTGTTTATAAATATAGGCTTAAATTATTATGTCTCCAATTGAAACCAGAAAGTGAAACGGAATGGAAAGGTCAGAATTTAATTTGAATTTATTAAAGTGGCTATTGGTTTCACGATGGGTAACGAATAGTCACGAGAAGTCCAAAAACTCGGTTGCGGAACCGATACGTTGAGCATTTCGCAGCTTGTACCACACACCGGACTCCGAAGTACAAAATCGAATACACCATTGAGATCAGCACAGCGAAACGGTCAAAATGATATACAGATATCAGTGGTACAATCGAATTGTAAAAATTCGAATTTTCCAACTGGTGGAAAATGCAAGAAAAACGCAAGAAAATAAGACCGACGGAGTCAAAGATGTCCGAATTTGGAAAAACGACAAACTGACATCTTGCTCAGAAGATGGTTTAGAATTTTTCTATGTAAAAATATTTGGGTTTCAGAAACATTTTATTTTCATCGCTTTTTAACTGATTAAATTGAAGTGAATTTTACGCGCGAAATAAACTTTCATATTTTCGGACGAAAATTTACCAGTTGCTATGCTTAACTAGACGCATTCCAAATATCAAATTTATATTTCAAAATTTTATCGTTTAAAATTTTCACAAAATTTCAACTAATTACGTTATTAAAACAGTTGAAATTTACGGGTCGTTACATGTTCTTACAATATTAGTATTATCATTTTATTTTTCTAATAAGGCTCTCGCTGGTCTTTTATGTTTCATCAAAACTTAAGTCGAAACATAGAAGTCTTTCGACTTCACTAGTAGGTGTAAGGACTCGTCCGCCTTTGAATTCTAACATTGAGTTTGCTCAACTAGTCATAGCTCCACGGACGATGGATAACTTCTTATCAGTTGTATCATATACATCTCCTGACCCATGTTACCTTATCCTAATTTCACTTCGACCTTGAGTTTGCTCCATAAATCAAAATGAAATTTTTCACTCATACCTACCATATCACGATGGCCTAAGTATAGTATATGTGCCTTGAGTTTGCTCAACAAATACATAACATCCCTAGCTTGAGTTTGGTCAACAACTAAGGAGTATGCAAGTAATTTATCAATGTGTGTGTGTGTATTTATTTATTTATATATATATGGTAGAGGACAACATTATATTGAAGATTCATAATCTTCAGTATGTTATATCGAGTGATATCGACTTTTGAAATAATGTATTTCTTTTGGCATACACTCACGATTCAAGTGTCGAACACATTAGAAATCACTGTATACATACATTTACTTATGTTTTTATTCCTTAAGTCCGTTTGCGTTTCTTTGATGTTTCACCTTTAGTTTATACATTCATATTATATAAGTTTTATTATTATATAACTTTTATATTTCATATTAATTATATAATAGCCTTATGTATAATATTATATTAATTTTAATCAATCAACATTTAATTAATTTTATATTATTTCAATATAACATTTATATTGAATATTTATATATTATAACCTTTATAGTATAACACATATATCTCACATATATGTATTTTTATTTAATTAATTAACTATTAATTTAATTAATTAATTAATCGTTAATTAATTTATTTACTTTTAATTAATTAACCTTTAATTAATTAATTTAATTAAACAATTTTAATTAAATTATATTAATTTCGAAAAATCATATTATATATCTACATGTATTTTTATGATGTCTTAAACATTTTAAAGTATCATAACATATGTCGAAAAAAATATTATACATATATTTTTTCATTAACTAACTTATTTAATTAATTTATTTTAATAATCTTAGTAATAAATTTAAAATAATTTCAAAATTAATTTATATTATTTTTAGACATTTTGAGAAAAATTATTATATTATAACTTTTATAATATATGCATACATTATTTTAAATTTAACTTTTAAATTTGAAATCTTATACTTAATTTTTTCAAATAATTTTGCAAATTAGCCCAAGGCCCAATTCAAATATGGGCCTTTTCTATTGAGGGCAACCTTTGGGTTCACAAACTTCTTCAAGCCAAACTGATAGCCAGGTAGGGCGGAGTACTTGATTATCCAAACCCAATCCTAAACACTACATTTCTAGACACCCTACTATCTGAGCTGTAAGCTTAATAGTTAACCTTAACATGACTAATTTAGATCTCATAGGCTATTGGGCTTCGATACCATTGTTGGAACTGGGCCAGCCTGTAGTGGAAGTTATGTGTAAATTTTAAATATTTTACCCTATTGGACCTTTATTGGGCATATGAAGTCTAATTTAATTAGAACATTTCTAAATTTTATTTAAATAAAATCTTTTATTTTATTTAAATTTATAAAATGATATTGCACTATTTAATTTAAATTATATTAAATATATATGTGTATCATATACACATATATAAGCGTTTGCATGTGTAAAAAATTAATCCATGCAAGGTATAACATGCCCGTGTATAGATGTTGGGATTTACATCGTAAAGGACACGTTAGCTCATCCAATATGAAAATATATTATCCAACTGTATGTCTACATATATATACACAGTTTTCCTTTTACAAATAAAATATTACAATATATATATAACTTAATTTTTTTTGTATATAATTTTGTATAAACATAGAAATATATATAAACATAAATATTAAATATTATCAATATATATAACTATATAAACATGTTTAAATCATTTATATAAAATATTTTTTTTGCTGCATTGCTGAAACTAGTACATGTATAAATTGAATTATATATATATATATATGTATATTAAATACTTATTTATTGTATGATATATATATATATATTAATACATATAAAATCATAAAATAATTTATATTTAAATATATGTAACCTGGTCGTGTGCATGGCTCAAGTTTTTTTTATTTTAAATTTTAAATATATATACATTTATTAATAAAACTGTATTGAAATTAATAAAAAATTATTTTCAAAGTAAAGTTTGAATTCTAAATTTCTAACAAAATTTTAGACAAAACTTTTATAATCTGAAAATTTATTATTAATTTTATACTTTAAACAATTTAAAATCTATCTTCTAGTTTTTGTTTATATTTAAATATTTAAAAATATAAAAAAATGGTTTTTTTAATTTTAGCCGGGATTATAATAAGTAATAATATTATTTTACAAAATATAAAACATATATTTAATACACATATGAATTTATATAATTGTTTATATGATCAATTGAGTTAAATATTAATTAAAATAATATATAAATAAAAAATTCTTTTTGCCAAAAATATTATTCTTATTAAACTTTATATATAAAATTATATTTTCATATTTTACATATGGATAATGTAATATTTAAATTTTAAACTATATATATATATAATAAACTATTTAAGTAAAAAGAATTGGTTTTTTAATTTTGAGCCGTGCTGCAAAAAGATGTAATGTCATAAAATAATTATTTTTATTTTTAATAATATACATATACATACAATAATCTTATTGGGATAATATATTTTCATATTCAAATCATCACTAACTAACAATATTATATATATAATAAACATTATAGATATAGTTTAATATTTGTAATCATATTCGAAATATATCTTGCAGCTAAAGACCTTAAGCATACCTTGAAATGATGATGTAATCTCCTTGAAATGATTTCCATTCCAAAAGAGTGCCAGTCCTTAAACTGCTAACCACCGGCTATCGTATAACACTTGATTTGATCTTAGGAAATTAGAGATATGGAGGATGGAATTTTGGCCAGACCTAGAAAGAAGTTGAGGTTAAAAGAAAGATCATCAAATAGTGTGGTTAGATATGCTTACATAAAAAAGAAGCTGGAGATATTTTAGGATCAATATCCTACTTCATCTCTTACCAATTCTATTCCATCTTTTCCATACATCTCAAAGTCTTTATTGCACCATCTTATGGCCCACCTACCCCTCATTGTGGTCGAATATGATTATCCCCTGTCTGGGCTTTAAACACTTTTAAAGCCCAAACAAATAATTTTCAATCAAATCTAATTTAATGCTTATCGATATCGCATGTCGATTGATATATTAATATATCTATAACTATTATAAATATATATAATAATATTTGTTCATCAAATAAAAATCAAATTTTATAATTAATAATTCATAAATATTAATCAATTTAATTGATTATAACAATACATATTAATTAAATTATTTGGTCAAAGGAGAATTCATCGTTTCAGTTGTGTGACTCGTTAGGTGTAAATTTGGTCAACAATTAATATCGAACTATTTGAATATTAATATTCACACATTACTTAGTAGGTGATATGACATTTTGGCCAAATTTATCACTTACTGGTTTTTCGGTAAAATCTAATTTTACTTTATTAAGCATTAACCGGTTGTGACCAATATTTACACCAATTCTCTTCGTCAAAACTATATCACTTTGGGCTTATGGAATTTGGTAATGGTCAAAATTCAAATATCATCCATATTCAACTCTATAGTCCAAACACAAAGTCCTTGGTTCAATAATAATAATTATTATTTATCAAAATTCTCTGGCCAAAGACTTTGACTTTGAGTTGACTTCAGTTGACCGTGATACTAACCCCATATAATTGAGGAGACGAATCCTCTCTTGAATAGTGTTTCACTTCCAATACTTCCACTTGACCCAACTATAGTCACTCGATGGACGATATGCCATGATTTTACTATAATCAAAGCAGAGCTTTCATATTGAAGATTAACAGTATTCTCAAGTAAAAAGAACTATGTAAATCAGTCACATCGATATTTTATGTTTGACCTTAGTTATATTATCCAACAGAAAACTATCGAACGAGTCATTTCATAGTTGTCCAATAACTATTAGTAAACCCATGGTGTCTCTAGCAGCGATGAGTAATACACTACCCTACATTTGGAGAGCGTTGAGTACTCTAGTCTCAACAGATGTATAAATATCCAGTCTCAATGCATCTTGACTAGAAATATTTAAAATAGTATATTTATTTTCACTGTGAAAAAATACTCACTGTTACAACGCTTTGTAACTACTATCACTAAACATACCATTTATGGATTTTCCATTAAATATACTTTTAATTAAGTTAATTAATTAATATAACGCATTTTATCAAGTATATAACAGAAAGAAAACACCTTTTATTTCAAACAAGATCGGTTATTGAGATAGATATATGTAACAAATTATATAGTTGCCTCTAGGGCATACCCCTAACTCTATCAAGGTCGACAAAGTGCAAGAAAGAATTAGCTATTGCAGAACAACCTCTTTGAAATGGTGTCACTGTGGAGTTACTTGTGATGTGATCATGTCTAGAAATAAAAAGAATGTAGGTTGTAGGTACTACAGCTATCCATGTTATGTATGGCATAGAGTGTTTCCTAAATTGTTCGACTATTGTAATTTTTTCCAGTGATAGATCTTCCATTTTTAACAAGGGGATTGAATATGTTCTTGAGATGCAAGCTGAAGTTTTATGGTTGGAAAAATACAAACTTCGATTACTGAAGGACAATTCTTACATACAGTCGAAAGTCCCCGATAAAGCAGTTTTTGATCATGCTGCTAGGTATCTAGATGAGTAATTTATATTGCTATTATCATTGAACTTTATTGTTTATTTAGTGATGTTGTCATACGTTGTTCGTTATTGTAGTATGAACTAGCTTCGGTTGTATTTGATTATAGATTTTTGATTCTATTGTTTTTGTAGTGCTGAATTTGTGTTGTAAACCTTCGATGTTATATGAATATGAATACACATGTGGTTTTGAATGTTATATGTGTATGGTACCGTATTTCATTACAACGTGAATGTGTATGGTATGGTATAATATTTCATTCCAATGTTATTTGAATGACTTATAGGTGTGGTGTTGTAGTCTATTAATATAAAGGCACTATCTCAAAAGTTACCTACTAGTGCCATTTGAAATACCACCTACAGGCACTATTTCAAAAATCGCCCCATCAACTTCTTGCTACAAAACAAGATAGCAGCCCCCTTCCTCTTTCACTTTACCCATTTCAGAAGAAAAAAAACAAAAATTTACCCCCAATTATTAGAAAATTAAAATTTTCATTCAAATTTCATTAATTTCATCGTCAATTTAAAGCATGACTTGCTCCTTATCACATGAAGCTCCTACCGGTTTCATTTCTATTCTCAATCTACATTTTTTTTAACTTAGGGTTTTTTATAGTTTGACAAATTTATTGTCTTTAACTTGTTTAACTAGATGTATGACAATGGAGTCGACAAATTTGTTGCTTTTAACTTGTTTAAGTACATGTTAGTGATAGAGTTAGAAGTATGCCCTAAGGGAAATTATGTAATTTGTAACATATATATAACTCGATGACCAATTTTGTTCGAAATAAAAGATATTTTCTTTCTATTATATATTTTATATAATGCGTTATATTAATTAATTAATTTAATTAAAAGTATATTTTATAGAAAATCCATAAATGGTATGTTTGGTGATGGTAGTTACAACATGTTGTAACCATGAGTGATTTATCATAATGAAATTAAACATACCGTTTTAAATATTCTTAGTCAAGATGTGTCGAGATTGGAAATAGATACATTTGCTGAGACTAGAGTACATAACGCTCTCTAAATGTTGGGCAGTGTATTACTCATAGTTGTTGGGGGGCACCAAGGGTACTAATAGTTATTGGATGACTATGGAATGACTCACTCGATAGGTTTATGTTGGTTAATATGACTAAGGTCAAATAGAAAATATTAATGTGAAAAAATTACATAGTTCTCTTGACTTGAGAATACTGTTGATCTTCAATATGGAAACTCTGTTTGATTATAGTTAAATCGTGGCACGGCATCTATCGAACACTATAGTTGGATCGAGTGGAAGCATTGGAAATGAAACACTATTTAAGAGAGGACTCGTCTCCTCGGTTATATGAGGTTAGTACCATGGTCAACCAACGTCAAGTCAAAGTCTCTAGCCAAAGTATTTCAGTTAATAATAATAGTTATTATTAAATAGGGATCTTTGTGTTTGGACTATAGAGTTGAATATAGAGGATATTGGAATTTTGACCATTACCAAATTCCATAAGTTCAAAGTGATATAGTTTTAATGAAGAGAATTGGTGTAATTAAATGTTACTACTGGATAAAGCTTAATAAAGTAAAATTAGATTTTACTGAAACTAGGTAGTGATAAATTTAGCCATAATGTCACAGCAATTACTAAGGCCGTATGAAAGTTAATATTTGAAATGTTCAATATTCATTGCTGACCAGATTTAATTAATTTTTAATTGTTATAAATAAATTAATATTTCATAATTCTAATATTTTATTTGATGTATTGAACAATATTAAATAGTGTATTTATAATAGTTATAAATATACCGATTGATATACGATATCGGTACACAGTTAGTTTTGATTTAAAAGCAACGAATATTGTTCGTGCTTGAAATGATTTAGAGGACCAAAAAGGAGCTTGAATTTCGCCTGGAATGTGCAAGGGAAGACCGACTATAATGGTGGCTAAGGAGGGGTTGGATTTGAATTAAAAAGGAGGAGAAAAGGTAAGAGAGAAATAGGGATCTGAATCCACATTTTTCTCCTTGGTATCTCCTCTATTTAAGCATCTCTAAACCCTCATTTTCTTTTGAACTTTTTAGCCTCCCCTTCATTTTATTTTTTGGAGCAAAAATTATACATGATACCTTCACCTTTTGAAGTATTTCTAACATCAAATTAAAGTTGATTTGATCATCAGTGGTAGCTGTGTTTGGGAAGCTAGCAACTTTTGGATATGGGATTCATTTTAGGGAGCTAGGTTCTTCGTTTCAAGGTGTACATTCTAGGCTTTGGTGAAAGGTACAATTCCTTATTTATTATCATATATGAATGTTTAATATGTTTATTATATCATATGCTAGTTTATTTAGCAGTCAATATAACGAATCTATATATATTTGTGTTGTCACATTGGATGGTTGTATATGTGTGTGTATAAAAAGGAAAAAAATTGTTTTGTACTTGTATTCATCTTAGTTGTTCACGACCTTGCTTTTAAAAATAGTTGAAAATTAAATATATTAATAAATAATTTTCCTGTAATTAAAAGTCAAAATCAATAGAAATAAAACTTTATAACGTATAATTCATATTTTACTAATATTCATTCATATATATAAATGTTTCAAAAATTAAAAAAATAATTTTTTTGTATAAATTCATTTGTTTCGTATATAATATTTATGTATAATCTTTTTTTAATTTGAAAAATAAATATACAAATAATAAATACTTTCATGTAATTACATATAATGTAAAATATTAACATAGATTTTTTATAAAAAATATACTTCAAATTTTCATTTTAGAAATTATAATATAATTTTATTACACATAGAAATAAAAAAATTTAAATTTTTTTTAATTCTGGCCATGAACACTTAAGAGTGTATACATAAATTTCATTATCATTATTTACATTATAATTTATATTCATAAGTTTATATATATTTGTGTGTGTCTATATATATATATTATATGTGTGCATGTGTTTTATATATTATTTTTAAAAATCATTTAATTTTTTTAAATGATATGTTTTTATATTTATTCAAAACTACATGTAATTATTATTGTTCAAAATAATTTTGCCAATCAACTATATTTATATACGTTACATAGTGGGAATTAGTCTAAAGGAAAACCCAAGACCAATTTTTGTTGAAGGACGCAACTTTTAAAATTTAGTCTGAAGGATAATAAAATGATATATTTATATAGCATTACACGCATATAATGCTATATTCATAACATTAAGCTTGGACAATTCTAGAACAAAGATTAGAGGACTATAGGACATAATACGAAGTAGTTTTCATGTACGTGACTACAGGGCACAACAATGAATACAAAAGTACATAACAGATGAATTTGTCCTACTTTCTTGCCTTTTCACTGCTCACCCATATATTTATATTTTATTTCTCCAATTTTACTTGAGTATACCCATACTTCAAACAATCCTAAAATTTAGTTATTCCATACACTTTGCAATTAACGCAAACCTCAAAATTTCCAAAGAATATGATAGAAATATGTATAACTAAATCCCGAGAGTATTTAGTTTGACATCCACCCTAAATTTGATCCAACCAAAAGTTGACAAAAACAAATTTGGTTCATAAAAACTATGAACTTGTCATAATCTTAAGTTACAAATAGTACATTTATGATTGAATTTTTTCATTATCCTTTTCCTTCACGTTTGATAACAAAAATTATACATTTGTTATCTTATCTATTTACCATATAAAAAACTATAACAGTATGAAGCAGAAAAGTTTACAATTTGAATCAATGTTTATTTTTTCAAGAACATTTTTATTACCTACTAAAGTATTTGTGAGAATAGCATGTCCTGAAAGATAAAGGCAATATGGATATGAATAAAGACACCATATTCACTAATTTGTCCTTCCTTACCTTTTACCACACGTTCGTATCTTTTAATTTTAAAATTTAAAGTTGAGTTTTACACCTCCTCACCATCAAACTTCCTCGAAAATATGCTCTAAAATTTCATATGCAATTTACAATAACACTTTTCATCACTCAACCAACACTAAACATGGCCAATATAATTATATATAATGAATAACTGAACATGAATGTAAAATGAAACAATACCGACAGTAGAAAACATGAGAAAACCACCAAAAGAACACATCCAGATAATTACCATAGAAACCTACAAAATGAATAGTCGGCATTTCGAAAAGAATGTGTATGCTATATGAATATATCATTATGTTGTCCTTCGGACTAAATTTTAATACTTGTGTCCTTTGGACTAAAATTCATCTTGGATTTTACATACAGGGTAATTTCCTCTATTACATAGATATATGTATACATACATACAAACACACACACACACACACATATATATATATTAAATGCATTATATAAATTGTATTTATAAGTAATATTTCATATATATATATATTCACTTATTTTATATTATGTATACATATATTTATTTAGATAACACGCAAGTTTACAAGTGGGACTAACATGCACGTTGCGGTGTAAATCCCAACATCTGTATATAGACATGTCAAACCATATACACTTTATTATGTGCACGTGCACGTACACACAGAGGTGTATATATACATACATACAGTATAAATTATATATAGAGTAAAAATTTATTTATAAATTTAAATAATATATCGATTATATTTAATAGAAAATTTAGAAAAGTTCTAAGTGAATTAGACAACATATGCCCATTAAAGATCCAATGAAGGAATGTTTTTTTTTGAAATTTACCCAATTCCTCTACTGCGGGCTAGCCCAGGTCCAATAGTTGGACAGTGGAATTTATATTTGAAATAGATTTTGTGTTTAGAAAATAGTTGAATTTTGTGTAGATTATCCCGAGATGTTACCGGGACCAATAAATGGTAGTGTGTTGTACTTATAAGAACGCCACCGAACGAACAACTCTGAGCGGATTGAAATAATACACTTCCATATCGAATAGAAATAAAGAGCTATGTTGGTTAGATGTAGTGCTTATACTTTGTTATTTTTTTGACAGAGCTACTCCAGATTCGACCATTGATCACTCGTCATCGCTGAGGAAAGTCACTTCGTCTCAACCCACCTTGCTAGAGCTCATAGATCGAGCTGCTTTGCACTACTCATGAAGTTAGGGTACACTCAATTGGATATTATCTTATTACTGCACTGGTAGATAGATAGAGACCAGAGACATTTTTATTCCACCTTCGGGTTCGGGAGATAACTATTACATTGGGAGATGTGGCTATTTTGCTCGACCTAGTCATAGATGGTGCTCCATCGACCAACCCTAAGCCTACATATTACCTGGAGTTATGCGAGTCTCTCTTAGGGCTATCTCTTCCTAATAAGCAGAGGTAGGGTAACGAGATGATTGTTATGACTTGGTATAGGTGACAGCTTGCTGACGATATTTTGGTAGATGCCTTTGAGGTTCAGATTGCACAGCGCTCGAGCCATTATTCTGCACATGATCACTTCTCGTTTAGTCTGCGATCATTCAAAGACTATGTATGAAACAAATGACTTCCATTCCTTAAGGACTTTGATATTTTCTGGCAGTTTTCATGGGCTAGTGCAGTTTTAGCTTAAACATACATGGAACTGTCGAGGCTTGCTTTGTTGGCGAACCGGTTTATTGGTGGTTGTTTGACTTTAGTACATGTATTTCGATTATTACCCTCCATATGCATTTCTTTCATACTTTAATATATATTGCAATCTTATGTGTACACACGTTTGCAGTTATAGTGTTGGACGTACCTTCCTGTCGGTAGAGTAACAATGAAGAGGATGGATATAAATGGATCTCTACCTTATGGTTCTAGGTATATTTATTGTTTCATTTGATAACATACATATTTTTTGATCATATAATTCATAGTAACTCCCTCTTTTAGGTGGATTGGACCTAAGAGTACTGCAAAGTCTCCATGACGGAATGTTATATTATATCAAAACAAGCTGGATATACCAGATTATGATTCGGTGGCATGGACATCACACACACCACAGGTTCTTAGAGGGCTACCTAACTTAAGCACCATTTCCAGTCATTTATGGACTACATGGGTTCCACTCATATGTCTGAGTGATGTAGCGTATCATCTTGCAAACATAGTGATGCGGTAATTTGGTATACGACATCACTTGCTAGAAAATGCTCCTTTCTACAAGATTGATGTTGAAGCCAGGCAGTAAGATATGGAAATTGAGTCCTAGAATCACATGTACATGCAAGAAGAGAGGGACATGACTTTGATTATCGAAGAATACAATAGTTGATATGGGAACATCATGCGCCATTGATTACTACATTGCAAAGACGTACTCGTTGTGACTGCTCCATACACACCTAGAGCTCCTATTGAGAGGAATATTGTATGTTTACACATTGATTAATTAAGCATAATAAATTAAAAGATATACTAACTACTCCCTTCATTTTTTCCCTTCCTTTACGGGGACAGGACGAGGTCTAGCTTTCATCGGCCCATCTTTGATGTTGCTTTCAGATTTCATTAACTCTGCTTTGTTCTGTTATTTTCCTTTTTATGCATTCTAGTTTCATCGAGGCTCATCTCTCCCTTTTTTTGTAGGAAGGGTTTTTATTTTAATTATGTGGGTTCATGAGGAAGACCTGCCCGCTAGGCTTGTTGGAACTCCTTTTTTGTAACAACCCATAAATTTTAACGGTTTTTATAACTTAATTAACTAAAATTTTGCTTGAAATTAAACAATTAAATTTTGTAATGAAAATTTGGTATTGGTATGCGTCTATTCAAACATAGCAAATGGCAGATTTTCGTTGATAAATATGAAAGTTAGCTCTATTGTGTAATTTTCAATTTCAATCTGTTAATTTGATTAAATAAAATGTTTTCGAAATCTAAATATTATAATAAAATTGCAAATCATTTTCTAGGTGAGACGTCGTATTTCGTTTCGCCAAATTTGGACTTCTCCAGCCCCGTTTATCTTATTTTCGGCAAATTTGCAGCATTTTTGGCAGCGAAATATCGACTTTTGATAGGATGATTGGATCATTGATATCGGTGTACCATTCTATCCATCTTGTCGTGCTGATCTCCATAGTGTATTCATTTGTGCATTTCGGAGTCTGGTACGCGGTGAAATCCGTGGAAACGGATGACCGTATCGATACTCATTTTGGGAGCTTTTGATATTCTGTGACCATTTAATTGTCAAGCGACTGAAAACAAATGGTCACTACTTTTCAAATTCTCATAATTTAATATTTCTGACTTTCACTATTCCTTATTACCCAATACTATTCTGGTGATTGATTCGTTTTCTTTCTCTCCGTACATTTTGTTCTGTGCTCTTCTAAATAAATAAAAATATATATAATGTCACTTATATTTACATTGCCGTGAAACATTGCTTTCCCCTTTCGTCTTGTTCTTCGTGCCGATCACCTCTTTTCCCTTCATTTGTTTCGATTCACTGAAAAAATATACATATATATTATACGGTGCTAACATATAATTGCTTCTGCAAACTTTTCTCCCCATCCCTATGTTCGAGACCCAACCACATCCGCTCCCCTTGACAGCGATAGCCGCCTTCTCCTACAAGATTTGCCTCGACCGCCTTTGTCTCTGTCAAAATCAGATCCACTCCGCTGCAAGAAACATGACCACCTTCCAATCCTCTCCCCCGACTAACCCGAGCAGCCTGCTTGTGCCACGTTTCCTCTCTGCCACCCTCTGGAAAACTCGACCTGACACCATCCATCACCTCGCAAGCCAGCAGCCGTGCTGCCGCCTGTAACTCTCACTTCACCCCTCTCCTCACATAGGCAGCTCGATCGGCCCACAGACCACAGCAGCCCTTGCCTACATTCTTATCGCCAGCAGCAACCCCAGCCATTAGCCTCTCTGCCTAGAAGCAGCCTCAGCCGAGCACAGAACCACCGCTAGCTACTACTGCACCGAACCACACAGCCACGCGATCGCAGCCCTTCCAGTCAGCCAACTTCCACCCTATATGCAATCGCCATCCATCTCCTTGTCTCCATCTTCTCGCCCCAACCGATCAACTTTGCCTCCCGCCTCAGCTCACCCGCATCACGTCTCAGCCCCGACCCAGACTTCGCCATTCGTGCTTCACTAGCCTTCGTTCGCCTGTACCCTTGGCCTTCTCACGTCTATCTCTGATCCGCTTCGCCCACTCGCCAACCTTCTCCTCTATTTATGAAATGATATATATGCAGAAGCTTCCTTATACAGGTTTTCTTATGTAGATGTTAGTTTTGCAATTCTCTTTTACCTTATATCGTTTAAATATATATATATATATATAACATATATGGATATTTTGATTTTTGGAATGTATATAGATTTTAAAATGTGAGTTTATCTAGTTTATATATGATCTGTCTATTATATATATAATTATATAATATATATCTGAGCGTATATATTAGCTTGCATATTTCAAAAGGGTCAAATTTAAAAGTATATATAACATGTTATGTTTGTGTATGTGTTAATATTTTGAAGGGTGTATATATATATATAATATGGTTGTTTATGTAATGTGTAGAAAAATGTATGTAAGTTTATCTATATGTTGTATATTAGTTCATATATAAGTATACATGAGTCTAGTTTTCAAATATATATAGAGATTTTATTTTATATGTGTTTGAATTAAATATTGATTTGAAAATATATATATAGATCTAATTTTATATGTGTTTTAAATTGATTTTAGAAAAATATATATATAACATATATGTTGTTTCATCGATCTCTAGTCCATCTTGACTTACTTTCTCAATATCGAATTTGTCGTAGAAAATTCCTAGCTTGTCGATGTCCCGCTAATTCGTGTCTATATCCTTGTGCGTGTCCATGTCACTATCTTCGCTATCGTTGTTCTAGCCTCGAAAGGTGAGCGATCACTCACGATTAATATTCTTATATTTAGTAAATTTAATTCACATGAAATGACGATTGAAATATGCTGTTAAAATTTGAATTGTTAAGTTATTTAATTGTTAATTATGATATGTCATTATCTGCAATTGCTTACCTATGACATATGACACCATAACCTATTGTATATATTATATTTAAATTTATTACCGATGATATATGCCTGTTGTTGATATGTTATATTATTATCATATTTTTTCTCACTATGCAAGTTCCCTGTTAGTTTAGACATTCTCTATGGGTTGAAATGATACATACCCGAACGATCTTGTAGAGTAGGGGAAAATCCTTATGGGTTGAAATGATAAACCCAAGCGATTTTCATTGATTTTGAAATTTTGGGATTGCGGGTTGAAATGATATATACCCGTAAAATATTGAACTTAATTTGCAGATTGAAATGATAAATATCCGTATCATTTGACCATAGGATAGAAAATTATATACGGACACCGTTGGTCTGTTTTTTAAAAAATGATTTTTAAAGTTTTGAAAGGAAATATATAAATTTTAATAAATATTGATTTTAAATATAATATAAATATCTTATTTTTATACATGTGTAAAATTTCGAGTTAAAGTATATGTTTTGAAAATTTTAAAAATTATACATTAAGTTTTAAATGTAAATTATAAAATTTTACTTATAACTTTAAAAAAAATTATATATATATAATAAGATTTAAAAATAGATTTAATAATAATAAGATTTAATTTAAAAATAAATAATATAATAAAATTTAATAAGAATTTAAATTTAACTTTATTTATAATGTGTCTTAAATATTTTAAAATAGATTTTATAACTTCAACAAATTAATGATGGAAAGATGAATTGAAATTTGATTTGTAATTTAATTGGTTTGAAGATTGAATTTAAATAAGAATTGATTTGTAATTTAAGTTTAATAAGAGTTGATATGAAACTTATTGATATTAAGATTTTAAAGATATGATTTTGTAAATTAATAACTTGATTTTGATAAAGGTAATTTAATGGATATTTCAACTTTAAATAAAATTGTAATTGAATATTTAATTTCGATTTAGATTTGTAAATTGAGGTTTTATTTAAATGTTATCAATGATTAAGTGGATATTTTGAAGTTTAAATAGGATTAAGTTGAATTTGAATATAAATGAAATTTATCAAATTAAGTCATTGTAAATTGTTTGAATATTGAAACCGTATTGAATTGGAAGTGATTTAAACCTGAATTTGAAATCGATAGAAAAAAATTGTTGAACTGAGATTGATTTGAATTGAATTTTTGGAACTAAAGCAGATTTGGATTGATTTGTGAAATCGGAAGAAATTTAAAACTATTTTCGATATAAACTATTTTAATATATATCCACTATTTTCATATATAAACTATTTTAAATCTATCACCTATTTTAAATTTTAAATACTTTAATATATAAACCTTTTTAAATTGTGTAAGTTGGAACTATTATGATTTGGATTAAAAGGATTTAAATGCGAATACTTTAATTTGATTTCGAAAGTGATATGATTTCGAAAGTGTATATGATTTAGAAAGTGATGTGATTTTTTGAAAATGAATATGATATTTTGATATGAAGTATGAACTGTTTTGAAATAAAATGACCACGATGTGAAATAAGCGTTTGGTTGTTAAAGAGACCGAGATCGGATATTGTCATACTCTCTGCCAATACCGAAAACCACTTTAACAACTGTGTGTGTGGTGGAGATTCCAGAACAAAGTAGGATGGTTTGGCGACGGTTCTGTATGAGGTATTAATGTAGCCTTGACTCCCACGAGTCAACTTGATGTGGCTAAAACAGGAGCCATGCCGAGCCAAGTGAGGTTATTCCTCCTATCGGGCACATTCCTTCGATTCCATTCTATTACTTTGTGATTTGATTGGGTGCACCTTTGATTTGGGAGTGTGTCTCGAGGTGGGCGGTAGTAGCTGCTATGCATTACCACCAGTCCGGATATGCAAAACGGTAGAATCCTACCCTGGGCATTGCCTCGCGTGCCTTATCGCATGCCTTATCGCGCCTTCTAGAGTTTGTTTTGTACCATACCTATGGGGTGTCCTCTTGGTAAACCACCGGTTTGGTGGAGCGTACGGCATTGTATAGACTACGAGAATATATAAAATGTGTTAAGGGGGATATGGGTAACGCCTTAACGTTATTTTAATACTTTACTTTACTGATAGACATATTATAATAGCGTATATTACTACATAGTAGATAGTTCCACGGAGCCTTAGAGGATGAAAATCCCAAACATCCTTTAAGTTACTGGTATTTCAGTTGACATTTCACTTGAGTTGAATTTACTAGTATAAGAATGTTAATCCTGACTCGAGTTTTTTTTGTTTTGCTTTATGCTCGGGTCAGACTGAGTGTTACAGCATTTGTGACTCACCTTTGGAGTTTGGAGCTTTGTCTGAAGATCGGTCTTTGTCCGTTCAGCTTTCGAGTTACTTCAGTTTATTCCATTTGTTTTGTTCAGACTTGTCATTTGCATTTATATTAGTAACTACTATGTATTTGATATTTCTGTTGTATCTTATTTCAAACTCTATTGTTTTATATAATAGCTTCATTAACTACTATTTATCTATTCCGCTGCTTATTTCTATATTACTCTGTGTCTGTGATTCTATGATTGATTGATTTACTATATATGCGAAGTTTTGCCAAATATAAATTAACAATTTGTTGTTTTAAGCAATTTAAGTCTGACATGAGTGGATGATTGTCAATTTGAACGGTTCGAAATACTAGGTCATTACATTTTTTATGTGTGGAATAAAATTATATGAGGCTTTACTCCTTAAGGAGGATTGTAACAACCCACATCTTAATCGGCCTGAATTTGACTAAATTGAAACCCAAGTCCATTAGGGTACAGATCGTTGGTTTTGTTAATCTACAATAAAGACAAGCATATGAGAGAGAAATTAATATAAATTCACAGTGGAATTAAAAAATATAATAGAACATACGTATTGACTAAGGCTAATACGTTAGAATCAATATTATTCCTTGGCTATCTAATTGCATTGCCAGCGTCGAGCATGAATAAGAAGACTTTTCCATCCACCGTTCCCGTCTTGCTCCAGTGTCATATCTCTCTAACTCTATCATTTGGGTTGTAATAAGGAGGGGGATCAGAACAACATTCCACTGATTGGAAAATTACATACTTTACTCATGCCATTAATTTATGCCAATTGATTCCCATTTGAGTGTAATGTCTAGTAATTACTACCAACATGTTTAATCTTATATGCATGTATGATATACCTAACCTAACCTTCTCCAAGGTATAACCATAAATGTTCACTACCAAAAACCCCGACCACGTAATACTTCTTTAATAGGGAGGAGGCAGACCCAATAACCATTTAATACCTCAATCCCCCAAGAGGGCTATCTGCAACACAAATGCTAGTAAATTGGTTTTAGTTATAGTAACCGATGACCACTGTATACGGCTCTATAATTTATATTTTAATCGCTGTACTACTAACGCATCTCAAAAAATCATCTAAAGGTTAACTAGCCCACCTCCGATAAACAAATTTTCGTCTAACCATCTACTTTCAGGTCTGTGCATCTTCCATATGGATTCTATACTAGTAGGAAGCGAAATCTATCAAGGCATAACCCAAGTCATCGCTATTGCTCGCTCGGGACCACTGGTACTCATAGCCTATATGCCAGACCTACTACTAAATACCGGTACAAAGTACTAAGATAGCCCGTCGACCTTCCACAGTTGACATCCCATTTGGACTAACCTAAATAAGTCAAGGAAAATGCCCCTTTCGATTACTTAATACCTCTTACTAGAAATGAAGCAAACCCCATTTCCTTAAAAGTACCAGGCCATTTAATACTTCAAATTTGAGGCAAACCCTTGATATATTTCCCCAACCTATCCACAATGCATATCCCTTTCTCGCGGATCCTATAGTTGGAGATGTCTCATATCAATAGTAAGTATATCATGAACAATTGTCCATGTATATCGTGAACTATTGTGGTTTTCAAATGTATTATATTAATGTTTTAAAAAGAAAGTCCATGTATATCATTAACAATTGTCAACGATAACAAAAACATATCTATTATGATTTATTAATCTTGTTTACATAGGGCCAAATAAATCTAGGTGTAAAAGTTCTAATGGTTATTTTCTAGAAATATCCTTTTTAGCTTTAAAAATGATTATTTAAGTTTTCCTTTCTGACAAGTGTCACAAAGATTATTAATTTTAAAATTTATCTTTGGATGACCTCTCACAATATTGTTTTCAGCTAATTTAAGAATATTGCTAAAATTAACATGAAAAAACCTTTTATGCCAAATCCAGGGGTCACTAATATCAACAATTAAACATATATCCTTATTGTGTCTAATTTTTATATTCAAAATATAGATATCGTGGTTTCTTATTCCTTAAAAAATTAAATTACTATTTTTATAAAAAATATTACACTTCTCTTTTTCAAAAGATATTTTAAAACCTTTATCGCATAATTGAATAATACCTTAGAGATTATGTTTTAAATCTTCTACCACATAGACATTAGTAATCAATGGAGAGTTAGAAATACCAACAGAAGATACATCTCCTTGCCCAATAACATAGCCTTTGCAGTTGTCTCCAAAAGTGACTGTGCCAAAATCCGTGTATGATATATTTGTTAGCATCTTTGCATTTCTAGTCATGTGCTTAGAGCAACCATTGTCGAGAATCAGTTTCTCCTTTTTATGTTGAAGTAGCTGTAGAGAATATAAAGTATTTTATTGGTACCCACTTCCTATGTTAGGGTCTTGGGGGTTAGTTATAAGGTGACCATACCCAAGTGGGTTTGGTAAAACCTTTAAAATGAAAATCCTTATTAAAACAACATCTAAAAATTTATCTATATACTTTTGCCTAATTAGATATTATTACTTTTAGGCACCCATACTATAATAATCTTTTTATAGTCTATTTTTTGTTGACTATTCATGGATTTTTTAAAATTAGTATATAATGAAGCATACTTAGGTTGTTGCCTTGGTTTTGTTCGATTTTTGAAATCCTAAACCGTTCTTATTATTAGTAGGTTTTGATAAACTAATCAAATGAGATAAATTCTCCTTACCTTTATTAAATTTAGAAATATTAGAAGATAAATCTTTTATCTAATTTTCTAATATAACCTTGTCACTCAAAATACTATTATTACTTTCTAAATCTTTTACTTTACTTTCCAAAATGTCGATATTTTTCTTTAAATCACCATTATTATTAGATAAAATTAAATTCTCATTTTTAATCGTTTGAATACCTTCACAAAAAGCAGGATTTTTACAGACATTTTGTAATTTTAAAAGTTCTTGTTCTAGAATTTCTTTTTCATCTTTAATCATTTGATTTTCTAATTCTAATCTATTTATTTTACATGAACATTCTTTATGAATTTTTCTTAAATCCCTAAATTTATCATTTAATTCTGAAGCTATTTCAATAACATCTTCAAAAGATAAATCAAAATATACCTCATCTTTGGTAGCTATGAAACACACATTGGCTTGCTCTCCGTCACTGTCGCTATCACTTTCGCTTGAAGATGAATTATCCCAAGCCACTTGGAAAGCATGTTTGCTTCTTTTTGAATTCTTTTCATTTCTGAATTTCTTTTTGAAGCTTTTCTTATCTTTAATTAGCTCGGGACAATCTTTTTTCATATGACTGAATTTGTCACAACCCCATATCATTTGAAAGAGGATGTGTCATTTTAGTTGTCAGGCTTTTGATTTTGGACCATCTTATTGAATTTTCTGAATTTTTTTGTATTTCTTGGCCAAAAAATACATCTTCTTCATCAAGCTCTAAACCATCATCATTGTTAACCTAGAAAAAAATACTACGTTTTTCTTGGGCTAGTCCTTTTCTAGCTTGTAGGTTAGCTTCACATGACATTAAATTGCTAATCAATTCTTCTACCTTGAGTGTAGAAAGATCGTTTGCTTAAAATTCCCACTCGTTAGTTAAAGAGTTTAAAATACGTGATGCTAGGGCAAAATCATTAATAGTAGTCTTGATGCCATAATATCGTTTTGTATAGTTTGAAACCTAGAATACGTACTCTCATGGTTTCATTTTAAAAGATTGAAATTGGTTCTTTAATAAACTAATCTTGGTCTATTGAACTTAGGTTGTACTTTCACGAGTGACTTGTAGCATTTGCAAAATATCATATACAGTTTTACACATCATAATTCTAGAAATTTATCTAATAAGCAGTATAAAACATTCATTACTTCAGATTATGGGAAGCAGTGGTATTTTGAGCATCTGTCCAGGTACTCAATGCAGCAGTAGGTGGTTTATACTGAGATTGAGTAGCTTGCCAAATATCAAAACTACTTGATTCCATAGACACTTCAATCCGTGTAGCCTAGTATACATGGTTTGAACTAGTAAAAAATAGAGGATGTGCAGTGGATTGTCCTTCTTGGAATGTGTTATAATTTATGTTGGCCATATTATTCAAAAAAATTGTTATGATTTTGAAAATTCCTTGCTTTGATACCGAATGAAAGTGACTAGTGGATCGTGTAAATAATATTATGGCTAAGTTAACTTTGAGTAAAAGAAATATAACTGGTAGAGTAATAAATCAATACAAGAAAGAACACACCGAGATTTATACTGCTTTGGAGAAGCTATCCTACATCCAGTTTCTAAGCACCTCTTAGAAATTTACTACCAAATCCCTTATTTAACCCGGAGGAATAGGTTTATAATACAGATTTCCTCAGCACCTCTAGGGACTGACTTTCCTTTATAAGTAGAAAAAAGCTTTTTGATAAAGTTGTGTCTATAATTACACGCTTCTTGTCAATACAATACAACAACTCCTTTAATCACTTGAAATGAATATGAGAATAAATGTTCAGGGATTCTGGATTATGAATATTTGGGTGTATAGTTGAACGCTTAGGTATTCAGAGACCAGAAAGCAAAAGGGAATAAACAGTAAGAGAGATATTTAGAAAATCGGTAATCACATTAGTAGTCTACTTGTCCTTTTATAGAGATGAGTGGTTGCATTGAAGAGTAGTGTTTGGTCGAAAAGTCATCACCAACGGTCAGAGAGTCACTATTGAATCGAAGCAGCGATCTTGAGGAGGAGCAATAAAGGGATGCGACAACGGTCAAAAACAGAAGAAAACTAGGGCATGTACACACCTCCCACCGATCGACCGGTGGATGGTGTGTTTTGTCGTGGTACTTCATGTTTTGCACTTAATTGAATTCCCTACTTTTGCTTATTTTTGCCTTTCCTCCTCAGTAGTTCATTGCTTTGATCTCTTTGATTTTATTGCACAGTGACTGTTAACTCCTCTTTTAAAGCGACCTAGCGACCTGACTTCACAAGCGACCTAGCGACCTAATGACTTAACGAGCTAAAGGTTCTGGAGATCATAGCGGGTTAACGACCTAAAGCTCCAGCGACCTAACGACCTAAAGCTCCAACGACCTAACGACCTAAAAGTATAAGCGACCTAACGAACTAAACCGATAACGACTTAGCAACTAGCACATGCCAGAACAAGCTAGCGACCTAAAGGATGGAATGACCTAGCGACCTAACGTCGCAAGCGACCTAGCGACCTAAGGTTATCACGACCTATCAAGTGTACAACCTATGACTTACAAGCTTCACATCCTTATGTTGCTTAAGATATAGGACGACCCACACTAAGTCGCTGCTACCCTCGCAACTTACCTAGGTCGCTCCACTAGGTATCTCAACGTGGTTATGTCGCCAACTACTCCCCTAGGTCGCTCACGACCTACAACTTACCAACCCATTCAGACAGAACAAGTGCAACTCTGCTTCTAGGACGCTGGCGACCTACGACCTACCCCTAGGTCGCTCACGACCTACGACCTAACTCCAAATTCTCCCTATAAATACCCCACCTACTCCAACTAAGAAAGGACTTTTGGCTCACTTTTGGAACGCATATACTCTGCTGTTTTCTCAACTCATCCGACACTTCAAACACAAAAGATTCTTCAACGAACTTCAAGAGGAGATCTAACACATTCAACATGAATTCGAAAGATTCTTCTACATCGGAGTTCTAGCTACTTGTTAAAGTGGTGTTGTAATCAAAGTGCATTGTAAAGAATTGTAATTGAATCAGCATTAAAGGAGACTAAAGTGGACGTAGGCTAGATATTAAGCCGAACCACTATAAAACTGTTGTCTTTTTACTGCTTTCTGTCATTTCTCTGCTTACATCTTTTGTTCCCGTACCAACAGGTAGTGCTTTCACTTTACTAATACTCACACCGGGGTGTTAGCATCGATTTTTACGTTAACATTTTTGGTGCTTTCACTGAGAAGATCGAACTCAGGCGTCTTCTCACCATTGCTTCGCAAAGATTTGTTGAAAGAATCTCCTTAAAACCCAGAAGTCTATCTGAAATCATGGCTCCTGGAAGAAAGAGTAGATCCAGGAGATCCGGAGATGCTAATGACAGGGCTGCCTCTTCTCCAGCGCCAAATCAGGCGACTCCTACTGTTGGAGTCACAAGGGCCGAACTTGATGATCTTGTGTCTGGATTATACCAACAAATGGAAGCTCAAAATGCTTTGATGATGGACAGATTAAACGCTCTGCTTGGGGCAAATCGACAACCAGAAAACAATGAAACAACCTTTGCCGAAGATGCTCATAACTCCCAAGAGAAAAGTATTCCTCCAAGGACAGCTGGCACCGTCGAAGGGGCACCTCCCCAAGCTGGAGGTTCAAGGCCGCAGCCACCTCTTCGCGAACGATTGTTCAGGTAAACTTCCGAAAGAGTGGTTGACGTTTGCCCAGCAACGCCTCTGAACGATGAGGAATACTTATCCGTAATGGTTCACCAAATCATGAAAGAAAGTATGCAAAGGAATGAAGATGAAAATGACTGGGGATTTTCTCCAAGCAAAACTCCGTTTACCGAAAGAATTCTAAAAGCTGAATTTCCAAAGAAATTTGTTCCCTTTACTATCCCAGCCTATCGGGGGACAAGCGACCCTAATCAATTCTTGTATAAGTACGACTGGCATATGACAGGTGCCAGGGAAACAGATGAGATTAAATGCAGATATTTTCCTGCCTATTTGGAGGGTGTGGCTCTACTCTGGTTTATAAAGCTACCGGTCCGATATGTGGATCAATTCTCTGACTTGACTTGTAAATTCAAGGATCAGTTTAGGTTGTATGCTACAAAGGCCAAGGACATAATGTCACTGTCCAGCCTAGAACAAGCTTCCGGCAAATCTATCAAATCCTTCTTGAATCGCTTCAACATAGCTTTGGCCGAAGTGGATAATGCTGAGCCTCGAATGATTCTAACTTACTTGATGCGAGCCATCGATAAAACAAGCGAGTTCGGAAAATGGTTGAAAATGAAGGAACCAAATTCACTAGAGAAGTTTTATAAGAAGGCTGATGAATTTATGCGTCTGGAGAATCTTTCTGCACCAGCAAAGGTGATTGTGGCTGAAATTCAAAACAACAATGTGGCTGAAGCTTCTAATAAGAAAGAATCTGGTGGTGAGAAGAGGGAAAATAACAGTAGGAAAGGACAGAAAGATGTGAAGAAACCTCGTTACTTCAAGCCTTCAGACTTTACTCCTCTAACTGATACTCCAGAAAACATCTTCTTTGCAACCAAGGATGCCGTCGAGTTCCCTGAGCCACCCAAGATTAAACTCGGGAAGAATTTTGTGCCTAATGGAAGGTTCTGTCGATTCCATAACCAACCTGGCCATGACACCAACGAATGTCCCCACCTAAAGAACTTGATTGAAGAACTGTTGAGAGAAAATAAACTGCAATAGTATGTTAAGAGAAACAGAGGTGATCCGGCCTCATCCACTCAGGGGCAGCAACTTCCTGCTCGTCAATCTGGCTCAGGAGAAAAGGCTGCGGTGAAGGAATCTGAAAGACCTGTTATTAATGTAATCACAGGGGGGCCTCACCCAGCAGGCAGAAGTTGGGGAGAAATGGAGAGGTATGCTCATGCTCTGAGACACGCCCCGAAAGAAGAAACTGTTTTTTTTTTGGAAGATACTATGCCTTCAAAACAGCAAAGAACTTGTCACGATGACATCATATTCAGAGTTAGAGATTCTGTGGGAATTGAAGCTCCCACCATGGATCCTTTGGTAATAATCGCCGGTATCGGACCAGCTATTGTGAGAAGAGTGCTTGTTGATTGCGGCGCTTCTTGTAATATCCTCTTCAAAAAGACCTTTGATCAAATGAAAATTCCGATGGCTGATGTTCAAGCTTCTTCGCAAAAAATTGTGGGGTTCACTGGGGAACCAAAGCAGCCCATCGGAACTGTCAACTTATTTGTAGAACTTGGTGAAGGGGGAAGAAAAGTGGTCCGTAAGCAAGGTTTTGTTATTGTTGATGAATTTTCTGCTTATAACGCCTTCTTGGGACGACCAACTCTTGCTGCATTCAAAGCTATTCTCGCCCCGTGGTGCCTAACTATGAAATTCCCCACTGATAACGGCGTTGGTGTTTTGAAAGGGGACCAGAATGCTGGGCGGGAATGTTATCTCATAGAGTTGCGGGAGGCGAAAAAGAGAGAGATGGGAAAAGGTGCGGCAGCTCCGCTCTGCATCAAAGAACCTACCTTATAGCAAGTACGGGGTGGACCTTGCACTGGTGAGCATAGTGGTGCGCGAAAGGAAATTGATCCCAGAAAAACCAGTGCAGGGGAGAATAGAGTGGTGCCGGTAGAAGTGACGGTACCAATACATGTTGACCCGAATGACCCAAACAAGGTGCTGAATGTGGGTTCACAACTTGGTATGACGGTTCAGAATATACTAATAGCATTCTTAAAAGCAAACCTGGATGTATTCGCTTGGAGTCATGCTGACATGTGTGGAATATCTCCAGAAATCGCAGTACACTCTTTAAATATTGATCCGAAGTTCACACCCATAAAGCAAAACAGAAGAACCCAGGGTCCTGAAAGGTCAACGGCATTGAAAGAAGAAGTAGATCTGCTCATGGAGAATGGCTTCATCAGAGAATCCACTTATCCAAATTGGGTTTCTAATCCAGTGTTGGTCAAAAAAGCAAATGGAAAGTGGAGAGTATGCATTGACTTCTTAGACTTGAACAAAGCATGTCCCAAAGACTGTTTCCCGTTGCCTAGAATCGATCAATTGGTAGATGGAACAGCCGGGCATGAATTATTGTCTTTTATGGATGCTTACTCAGGATACAATCAAATCATGATGCATGAGCCAGATCAGGAGGACACGAGCTTCATCACTGATGTTGGTCTTTACTGCTATAAAGTCATGCCCTTCGGACTAAAGAACGCAGGGGCAACTTATCAAAGACTCGTTAATGCCATGTTCAAGCCTCAAATTGGAAAAACTATGGAAGTGTACGTTGATGATATGTTAGTGAAATCAAAGAAGGCAGTAGACCACATGGATCATCTGGCAGAAATGTTCACAATCCTCCGAAAGTATGGGATGAAGCTTAATCCTCTGAAATGTTCATTCGGGGTTGAGTCCGGAAAATTCTTAGGTTTCATTGTGAGTGCTAGGGGCATTGAAGCTAATCCTGCTCAGATCACTGCCTTAAGGGAAGTCAAACCCCCTAGAACAAAGAAGGAACTACAAAGCCTCAATGGGAAAGTCGCTGCTTTGAGTCGATTTATTTCCAAAGCCACAGATAGATGCATTCCTTTCTTTGATGCTCTGAAGAAAGGAAAGAACAATTTCGAATGGACTCATGGGTTCAAAAAGCTTTTGATGAGCTGATTCACCATATGGAAACGCCTCCAGTACTTTCTAAGCCCTACAATGGTGAAGATCTATTCATATACTTAGCAGTTTCATCTCATGCTCTCAGTGCGGCGTTGGTACGAGAGGACGCAAAAGTTCAGCGTCCGGTTTATTACATCAGCAAAAGATTCACTGGGGCAGAAATGAATTATTCAAAGTTAGAAAAGCTCGCCTATTGTCTATTGATCGCGTCCAGAAAGTTGAGGCCATACTTCCAGGCTCATCCTATTAAAGTCCTCACTGATCAACCTCTAAAGCAAGTCCTATTCCGCCCTGAAACTTCGGGTCGTCTTCTGAAATGGAATATTGAACTCAGTCAATACAATATCACTTATCATTCCCGAAGAGCAATCAATGGACAAGCTTTAGCAGATTTCATTGCAGAATGCACAGATAAAGGTGGCAGTGAGGAAGAGGTAACTGAAGACATTCCGATCCGATGGAAAGTATATGTTGATGGTACAAGAAATGATTACTGTTCCGGAGCTGGGGTTGTGCTTGAAACCCCCGAAGGGCGGTCATTGTGTTATGCATTAAGATTAGAATTTCCTTTGACAAATAACGAGGCCGAGTATGAAGCTCTTATTGCCGGTCTGAGGATTGCTAAAGAACTGAGCATCAAAGTATTGCAGATCTTTAGTGATTCCCAATTAATTGTATGCCAAGTCAAGAAAGAGTTTCAAACTAAAGGAGGAAATCTGCCTGCTTACTTATCAAAAGCCTGTGAGCTTCTCGATGATTTTGATCATTATACAATAAAACATATCCCCCGGGAAGAGAACATGAAGGCAGATTCTCTCGCAAAATACTCAAGCTCTGGCGAAGCTCAATTATTGGGATTGGTCCCTGTAGAAGTCTTGACAACTCCGAGTATTGATGAGATGGATATTGACTGGATCATGGCTATATCTCAAGAACAGGAGTCATGGATAACCGCTATCAAGGAATATCTGCTCAATGGCTCCTTACCATAAAACTCAAAAGAGCGCCAGAAGCTGCTAAGAAAAGCCCCGAGATATATAATTCAGGGCGACCATTTGTACAGAAGAGGGTTCTCGATGCCATTACTCTGTTGTGTAACTAAAGAAGAGGCTAAGACAATTTTAGCTGAAGTGCACGGTGGAGAATGCGGGGATCATTCAAGTGGCCAAACTCTTGCAAAGAAAATTCTCCATTATGGGTATTTTTGGCCGGATATTAACCGAGATGCTGCTAGCTACTCCCGAAAGTGTGACAGATGCCAGAGATTTGCGAAAATCCCCAGAGCACCTTCCACCGTGCTAACGCAAATGGTCAGTCCATGGCCATTCGCCATTTGGGGGATAGATCTCATTGGGCCTATGCCGATTGCCAGATCCGGAATCAAATATGCCATTTTGCTGTTGATTATTTCACTAAATGGGCTGAAGCTAAACCCTTGGCTACTATTACCTCTAAAAAGATGATAAATTTTGTAACTAAAAATATCATTTGCATGTATGGTGTGCCTCAGAAGATAATAACAAACAATGGTACCCAGTTCGAAAGCGAAGAATTCCAGGAATTTTGCAAGCGATTCAAGATCCGAAAAAGCTTCTCAGTAGTGGCTCATCCGTAGGCAAACGGGCAAGTGGAAGCAATGAACAAAATCATCAAATCAACCATCAAAAAGCAACTGGAAAAAGCAAAAGGTGGTTGGGTTGATAAGCTGCCACTAACACTATGGGCATATAGGACTACTCACAAAACTGCGACTGGGCACACTCCATTCTCATTAGCATATGGATCAGAAGCAATGATTCCCGTGGAAATAGAGGTCCCCTCCCACAGGAGAATTCATTTCAACCAAGCTGAAAATGAAAAGCTGCAACTTGAAGCACTTGATTTGCTTGATGAAAGAAGGAAAGAAGCTGAACTCAGAGTTGCAGCTCAACAGCAAAGGATAGCCAGGCACTTCAATTCTAAATTTCGTCAACGCAGCTTTGAAATTGGGGATCTAGTCTTGAAAAGTATCATGACAGCAACAGGAGTGTTTGGGCCAAACTGGGAAGGGCCGTATGTCATAGGCCAAAAACTTCTTGATGGCACTTTCAAACTGACAACTGTTGAAGGAGATCCAATACCGAGAGCCTGGAACAGCAATCACTTGCGTCCATATTTTACTTAAAAGCTATGCTTAATTTTGTAAAATAATTCTGGATGTATCATGCTTGTATTGTAAGCCATTGTAAAATCAGTGCGACTCAGCAATAAGAACTATAAAGTGGATGTAGGCCCAATTCTTGGCCGAACAACTATAAATCTTGTGTCTTTTACTGCTTTAAAATACCTGTATCATTTCGATCTGCAAATATCTTAAATATATTGCTAAAATACCGATTTAATATTGCAGGCAATCAAAGCAAAGCTTACCTATTCAACACGTCACAAATCCAAGAAATTCCCATAAATCACTCAACAAACAAATGTCAAGCCACAAAAAATTCCAGATTCAATTCCTACATAAGAAGTATTACTCACAAACGGTTGGTGATTCCACCGAAGGGGCACCTTCTAAAAATGAAGGTTCCAGGCCCTTGCTAACTGATCAAGATCGTTTGTGCAAACAGACATCCGGTTAAGTGGCTTGCGTCTGCCCGTGGATTCACTCAGCCATGAAATACACTTCCTTGGAAAAATCAAACAACCTGCAAAGGGAATGAACAAGTATTCAAAAGTGATAGCAAGGGATCGCTGAGGAACAGACAATGAAAAGACATTGGCAAGCAGACAAAAAACAGCCAAAAAGGAATCTTGTCTCTCAACCAATAAGGTTGGTGGAACCGCCGGAGGGGCACCTTCCCAAAACGAAGGCACCGGGTCCTTGATTTCTTAATTGCGATCGTTTGTGCAAACAAACATCCAGTTAGGTGGCTTGGGTCCGCCCCGTTGAACCACTTAACTGTGAGATGCAACCTTCCTGGCAAACAACTCAAAGCCCTCTCCGGAGGCACAATCTAAAGCCCTCCAATGAGGCACGCTGTAAAATGAAACGTTTTTCTCAACCAATAAGGTTGATGGAACCACCGGAGGGGCACCTTCCCAAAGGAAGACACCGGGCCCTTGCTAATTAATTGCGATCGTTTGTGCACGAACATCCAATTAAGAGGCTTGCGTCCGCCCCGTGGCTCATTTGACTGTGAGAAATAACTTTCAGGCAAACAAATAAAGCCCTCTTCGGAGGCACTCTTCTACTCTCATGGGAACGATCTTCCTCAAAAAAGTTGAAGTGCAAAATCAAGCCCTCCAACGAGGCACGCTGTAAAATGAAATGTTTTTGTCAACTAATAAGGTTAATGGAACCACCGGAGGGACACCTTCCCAAAGGAAGGCACCGGGCCCTTGCTGCTTAATTATGATTGTCTGTGCAAACAAACATCCAATTAAGTGGCTTGCGTCTGCCCCGTGGATCCATTTAACTGTGAGAAAACTTTCAGGCAAAACATGAAGCCCTCCTCAGAGGCACAAAGCCCTCTTCGGAGGCACAACTCTTCGGAGGAGTCCACTTCGGAGGCAAAAGACCTCTAACGAGGCAAAAGCCCTCTTCTGAGGCACAAGCCCTCTACGGAGGCATAACTCTTTGGAGGAGCCCTCTCCCGAGGCACAACAGAAAAGCCCTCTCTCGAGGCACAACAAAAAAGCCCTCTTCGGAGGCACAAGCCTTCTTCGGAGGCACATTCCTACCCTCAACGGTGAAATGCTAAACAATGCCCTCTAAAGAGGCACATCCAAAAAATAAAAGTTCTCTTTAGAAGCCTGCTTCACTACGAAGAGCAATCCACTTCTCAAATAATATAAGTGGCCATCTCTGAAAGTTGAAGTGTGTTAACTATTTCTAAAAAGAAAAGAAAAGGAAGAAAACTTATCCGATACAAATCATACTCTATTAAAGCAGAATAATATTTCCTCAAAACGGAAGAATTATTCTCTAAAATAAGAGTACAAGTCTTTCTAGAATATTGCAATGAGCCGTGGTATGGGGGGCATAATATAGCTATATTAATAAAAACAACGCTCAAACAAGCATACCACGAGCTCACTGCAGTATCGTACGAAGAAAATAAAGAAATTTGTGCAAAAAAAAAACAAGGAATAAATGCATTCACAAATACTGACAAGAAATTGTACAAGTAAAAATAGCCATTTTATTCCATACTATGAGATTGTTTACACATGCGCAGGTTTCAAAAAAAAGAGGGGGCCGGTACCCGCACAATCCCCGGTCGATACAAGTCTGAGAATACAAACAAAAAGCAAAACAAGAAGCGTAAAGTCAATCTCATTACTCCTTCTTCCCGCCACCTTTAGAGCTCTTGCCCGGCTTGATGATTAATTTCTGAAGCCGGCGTGGACGGGTCTGGGAAGAAGGAGAAGGAGGTGTAGCTGGATCTACTTCCACTTTTTCTTCACCAGCAGGAGCGCTTTTCTTCTTCTTCTTGGAAACTGCGCGTTTCCCTTTCTTCTTTGAAGAAGACTCACTTCCTGGAGTAATCAATGCAGAAAGCTTTGTGTCATCATCATAAGGTTGCTCCGGGGTCTTCTCACCCTCATCAAGTTCTTCTGCCTTCTGTTCTTGCGAAGCAGCCGGACCGTCCAAGTCTTGAAGAGCTTCTATTTTTTCTTCCTATGACCCCGGTTGGGAAGCAGAAGGAGGATTAACTTGAGAAGATGGAGGAACAACAACTGGAGGAGGAGAAGTATGTATAGCACTTGGTATTTCCGCTACAGAAGAAGAAAAGTCAAAATATGTATTCCTCATAAAGAGAGGAGATGGTGGCTCATCGAGACTTAAGTAATAAGCGAGAAATTCATCAAGCTCAATTGAAGCAAACAAGTAATCCGCTTGACCTGGTTCAACGTAGAAGTTACCTGGAGGAGTCGGCTTTATAATGTCAACCTCATAGGCTTGTGCTTTGGTGCTTTTTTCGCCTTCGTCTCCGCCCTGTGCAGTTGTAATCTCGGTTTCGGCTTTAGCAGGAGGCGGAGAATGGGGACTGGAGCCTATGGTATCAACTTCGGCCAAAATCGAAGTATGGACAGGGGCAGTTAAAGGTGCTTCCTTCCCTGGATGCTCCTCTTCCGTTGATCCGACTTGCACTTTAGCGAGTTGCTCCTTTCCTCTGGCAAGAGCGGCACGAGTTTCATCATCAAAATAATGTGCCTCAAGGTCTGCTTCCTCATAGCCAGCACCTCCGAGCATATCAATTGCGGCCTCCCACACTTCAGCCAAGGTGATCTCATATTTCGGGCCCAAGAATGAGAGGCTTCCGCGCCCCAAAACACAATGGAGGTAAAAAATCAAATAAAGTAGAGCTGATGTTGGCGTTCGTCGCTTCGTACGATTGCTCAGCTGCTTCTTTTCAAGCGATGGGCTCATCGTGCTCTTTTTCAGTCTTTAATAATTGAGCCTGCAACCTTATAATTTCCAAGTCCTGGGAACTTGCCTTCTCCTGTAGCTGGGCAATGTCGGTGCGATAGATTTCTGTCATCTTCTGTTCAGCTTCAAGTTGAGCCTCGGCATACCGTTGAGCGGCATGAGCATCACGAACTTGTTTTCGAACTACTTCTTCCTTTTGAGTATAGGAAGTAGAAGAAGTAACAAGCTCATTTTTTAGTTTTTCAACTTCAGTCTCAAGTCTCTCATTATCATCGGCGATGCTCTTCATTTCTGCATCGTGCTGGTCGAGAACTTTCTGCCACTCGGATTTATCGTTTTCCATAGTCAGCATTGCTTCAAGATTTGCGCGATTAACTCTCTGAAGCTCGTCGACAAGTTTTTGCCATCCGGACATTCTTTCGATATCAAGTCGGACGGCATCAAGATTCCTTAACATGGCTTGTTTGTCGATGGGAACCAAGTCAAGATCAAAGCGCACTCCCTTCAAGCACCACTGCGGGAACCGACTTTGAAGAGTAGCCGGACCTTGTTCAAATCGGTACTGAGGCCTGCTAATGATTGTCTGAATATCAGTTTTCTTGAGAGCAGGAGAACCGGAGGGGATGTCAAGAGGGATAGAAGCAGCGGTCTTTTCAGAAATTGCAGACGCATCTCTAAGCTTGGCCCGCTTGCTGGGATCTTCAGTGACATGACTCTTCCCTTTAACATCATGAGATTTTCGTTTATGGGAATCATCATCTCTTTGAGAAGAGTCATATCGTTCATCCTTTCTCCTGTATCGCTCATGGGCTCTTCTTTCTTGAGCCTTCCTAGCAGCTCTTTCTTCGTCAGTTTCCCTAGGGGCAGGGAGATAGCGCCTGGGATCATAACTGTCTCGCCTTCCATAGTGCTGGAAATTGTCATAGTACGAGCTACTACGCCCCATCGGAGAATCTGAAAATGAAAAAGATACGAAACTTCAAAATCTTCGAAGTAAAGAAGCTAAGTGCATACAATCGCAAAAATCCTAAGTGTGTGTGATGTGTGCAAACTACGCGCGTCAAACTACAAACCACTCTTTGGCTTAGGAACGGTGACGACTTTTGCAACCGGTGTCAACTCTTGAGCTGACGGAGCTTGTTGCAGGGCAGATGTCGCCTCAACTACTGGAGAAATAACTTTAGTAGTAACAGGGTCATCCTTAAAAAGCTCATGTGAAGTTATCATCAAGTCACTCAGTCCACCATAAATATCATCACCGTCATGCCCAGCGGAGCTTTCTTTTTCAACTCCTTGTTCAATCACCGGGGAAAGTGTAAGCTTGCCGGATGACCCCACGACATCGGCAGGGGTGGAACATTTCACTAACGAAGCTCCTGCAGCTTCCTTCGATGCGACTTCTTCGGTAGAAACCGGGGCAGCTGATTTTCCAGTCTCGGAACTAGAAACTTCATGAATCTGAGTAGATCGAGAGGGATGTAAAAGCCCAAATTGGTGTAAAAACTCATCTTTCAGCAAAAACTTGATGCTTCTCTCCTCAGCCGCCACGGCACTTAATGTTTCGAAGGTTGGCTTATGGATGGGATCTCTAAGCGGAGGAGGAAGTGCTACAAAAAGTAAAGATTTAAGTTAAGTACTTGGCAATTCGAGTTCCAAGAAATTCAGAAAAGGTGGAGTGAGCAGAAATTGGCAATCTTACTTCCAATTCTCCAGATGGCATAGAACCCCGGGGGGCAACGAACATAGAAGAATTGACTTAAAAACCCGTGTGCACTCTCGGGCAAGTCTAAAATCAGTTTACGGTTTCTCGCGCCTCTCACGAGAATAATTGAAGGATGATCTTTGTTCTTTGCGAAAGTACACAAATAGCAGACTTCTTTGAAGCTCGGAAGACGGTCAAGTGTCCTCCTGAATAACACACACAACCCTATCAAAATGGCGTAGCCATTGGGGTGTAGTTGGAAAGGAGAGATGGTTAATCGGAGAAGGAGCGTTCGAAGAAAGTCATTGAAAGGAGGAATAGCTCCATTCAAGCACATCTGTCGGTTAACTGCAATGAAGCCGTGAGGTGGCCTATCAGCAGTATCATTTATCCCGGGAAGCCGAGCGTCTGCTTCAGCAATGCCGAACTGAATGCACAACTGACTAAAAACTCTGTGGTTCAAAGTGGTCGAAGTTCTTTCCGGAGGATCATTCAACAGGTTAGCAATTGGAAAAACCTCTTCAGCTTGCCCTGTTTCTTCTTGTTGAGAAGTCATTCTACACAAGGAACTGGATATTCAAATATGAAGGTGCACGTTTCCTAAAAGTGTGAAGTGTTGTGCAAAACTAGTAAAATGACAAGTAAATATAACTGGAATCAAATTAGTTGACATTAGTCGATTATAGAGTTTCAGGGCTTGTTATTTTAAGTTCAAGTACAATATTGATGCAAGCAGATCAGCTTTAGTTGATTATTTTAGCTTTGCTTTAATACTTCACTTGAATTTGTTGATTCACAGCATTTCATTCACAAAGCTCATTTAAGTTGATTATTCTTTATCGACTAATCTGTCATTCGATGTGGGCAGTCAATAGCAGTATATTCGCCCTAGTTTTTTGCAAATGTTGTGTTTAACAGGTTGTTAGCTTAAAAGTTAGTATAATCTATAAGGAAGTGTAATAAAGTTCAAACAGTTCAAGTTCAAACAGTTCAATCTAGTGCTTTCAAAATTTTACAAGTGCTCAAGTTTTGTTCATCTCTTAGGTCGTCCAGATTGTGCTCAAATGACCTAGCATAGGTCGGGTTTTCCTTAAGTCGTCCTGCTTGGAATTCATGTGCAAATCTAGCTAAGTCCTAGGTCGTTTGAACCCCAACACGACCTAAAAATTAAGTCGCAAAAGGTGATGCTATAGGAAGTTAAGTTGCTTCTGGTGTAACTCAGCAATCTCAAGCTATCTCCTGTCTAAACTGCTATGCCCTACTCTCCTTAACCCACTAACTCCTCTCCACTTAATAACCCGCTATCTCGCTAACTCACGATCTGATAACCCATTATCACCTACACAATGAAATCCATTATTCTCTCAGTGAAATCTGTTATCTCTCCATACCACCAAATCACCCAAAACTAATCCAAATCATCTCGGATCTGTAATTTGTCTAAAACCTTGCTGTGTTCTCGTGAATCACAACGACAACGTAACCAATGACGATTGAAAGTCGATCGCAACATTACTCAAAGTGTAACGCGACACACAGAATTGGACTAGGGTCAGAAGATGGGGATTCGCAATTTGGCGGTGATCATGGTTGGATAGAAATCGAATTCACTTACGCAATATGATAGCAAGGATGAATCGTCGACTGATTAGCTCGAATTCGCCTTTGAAATCACGAAGTTTTGTTAATGGCAGAGCAGGATATCGAAGCAGTTAAATAAGGAAGAAGCAGTTAAATAAGGAAGAAGCAGCGAGCTAGCAGTTTATATGGGGCAAAGAGAAGAAGGCGAATGGGCATGCGAGTTAACACATGTTTTAGGTCGCTCATGACCTAGCAGAATTAGATCGAAGCACACGACCTATGACATAGGCCTGTACTTCGAGGGGCAAGTGTTAACTCCTCTTTTAAAGCGACCTAGCGACCTGACTTCACAAGCAACCTAGCGATCTAATGACTTAACGAGCTAAAGGTTCGGGAGATCATAGCGGGTTAACGACCTAAAGCTCCAGCGACCTAACGACCTAAAGCTCCAGCGACCTAACGACCTAAAAGTATACGCGACCTAACGAACTAAACCGATGACGACTTAGCAACTAGCACAAGCCAGAACGAGCTAGCGACCTAAAGGATGGAACGACCTAGCGACCTAACGTCGCAAGCGACCTAGCGACCTAAGGTTATCACGACCTATCAAGTGTACGACCTATGACTTACAAGCTTCACATCCTTATGTTGCTTAAGATATAGGACGACCCACACTAAGTCGTTGCTACCCTCGCAACTTACCTAGGTCGCTCCACTAGGTATCTCAACATGGTTAAGTCGCCAACTACTCCCCTAGGTCGCTCACGACCTACAACTTACCAACCCATTCAGACAGAACAAGTGCAACTCTGCTTCTAGGACGCTGGCGACCTACGACCTACCCCTAGGTCGCTCACGACCTATGACCTAACTCCAAATTCTCCCTATAAATACCCCACCTAATCCAACTAAGAAAGGACTTTTGGCTCACTTTTGGAACGCATATACTCTGCTGTTTTCTCAACTCATCCGACACTTCAAACACAAAAGACGCTTCAGCGAACTTCAAGAGGAGATCTAACACATTCAACATGAATTCGAAAGATTCTTCTACATCAGAGTTCTAGCTACTTGTTAAAGTGGTGTTGTAATCGAAGTGCATTGTAAAGAATTGTAATTGAATCAACAATAAAGGAGATTAAAGTGGACGTAGGCTAGATATTAAGCCGAACCACTATAAAACTGTTGTCTTTTTACTGCTTTCTGTCATTTCTCTGCTTACATCTTTTGTTCCCGTACTAACAGGTAGTGCTTTCACTTTACTAATACTCACACCGGGGTGTTAGCGTCGATTTTTACGTTAATAGTGACTTTGATTTCATGCTGTGTTTTGCCAGTGTACCTATACCTAATACCGTACTTTAATTTCATTCATTGCTTTGATTATACTAGTTTCTGTTGTAATAAGTTAGTCAACTATATTTTATTATTAGCATCAAAACTAAAGTTCTAACAGAAACGTAGTGCGCAACTAGTCTAAAATATCCCACCAATTAGTGTACAACCAATTTTGCAGCCAAACGGGTATAAGTGCATGATGTATAACAACATATAAGACATGCATGCAGAATGATTCTAAATCGGCGCCTCCTATATGAATGCATTCTTTTAAAAAAAATTGAAAACATGATACAAACAACCTATTTATAATGGCAGTTCTATATATATGCAAAATTTCAAAAATCAAAAATCCTTTTTCACACAATCAACCAATTTCGCATCTAATCCCTACCATCCAAGACCTAGCACACAATTTCTAACATCCAAATTAAAAATTCAGTTATTCTAGATCTATAATCCTATGTCGAAAAAGGAATTTAGATGGAAAATTTTACAATTGCACCCTTCTTTTGGATACATATTATGTTGCACCATGGAACCATCTCCCAGCCCCAAAACTTTTCCAAGTATAATTTGCATAACAAGGTTTATTTTTGAATGTTAAAACATAATTGTCCTAAGCGTAAGTTTTTGTTTACTATCAATAAAGTATGGAAATAGAAATTCCAAATCTAAAACAGCCTTTTCCCTTGTTATTATCTATGTTTAGTATACTGTCACCCTTGTCAGATAGTAAAATTTATATTTACTAACATGTCTACCTATCCTACGTTAAGCATGTGGCATTAAAAAATTGAATTTTTTTCATTTTCCATCAAAAATTCTTTTACTTTTCCAATCAATCTTGCAAAATAGTTTGAAAAATCAAATTCACAAAAGCATTTAAACACCATTTTTTATCAAAAGCACTTGTCCAAAATTTTCCAAAAATATTTGAACCCAACTTCACAAAAGCATTCAAAGAAATTTTTTAAAAATCATATGAAAATAATTTTTCAAAACATTTGCCTCTCCATTCTTAAAACAAATCAGGCTACATCTTAACATAATAGGGACTCAGTCTAGAGTTAATATATATGATTGATCTTAGTATTATGCAGTTAATCCTAGATTTGGGATACCTTTTCTTTTATTCTAAAACAACACCTACAAGCATATTTATAAATTGTAGCTTTTAACACAAAGGGATAATGACCCGTGACTTCGCAACAACCTTTCCTAGCCCTCCGCTCGCTAAAATTTATTTTTTCAAAATTCAAAAGTTTTGGGATATAAGCATTTTTTATTTTTTAGTGCTAACTTAATTTCCTAATTTATTTTATAAACTTCCAGTATTACCTATAATTTATCGCTAGTTAAGTGTCATTATGAGATTTCCTTATTTACATCATTTATATGTGTGTGTGTGTGTGTGTGTAGCGGTCTAATCTCATCCATTAAACCAACACTGTGATAAAACATCAACATATCCTATATCATATCGTGCACTTTCCTAATAATCCGAGCGACACAACTAGTGTTTACAAATAAAAACCCTAAGAGAAAATTTATGCTGGATGTTGCTATTTATCATTAACTAGTGTTAATGATGTTGTGGCCCTAACACTCTAAAAAAGATGGATATTCTAGTATGCTATTCAACTATGACTTAACTTGCCTCTTTGAATTCTAATAAATAAGATTTATCCAACTTCAATTATTGTAGTCGACTAAGGTATAAATTGTGCATTTCCATACCACAATGGATAAAAAATATAAATTATACACACTAGAATAACTCATCCAAAAATTGGCTCAGTGGAATAATTTTCCTACCATCTATCTTGCATTCTCTATCCTTGAGTCAACCATACCATCTATCCTTGAATTCAAATGAATATATTATTTTGTTCACTTGGTAGAAACAAAGTTAATAGAGTATTTATATGTAAGTCTGCATTTGAAATTAGGAGAACTTTGCAAGTTACACATGGTGGCACAAGTAATGTTAAACAGTCCAAAAGTTCCATGTTAACAAACCAGATTCAATTATTCAAAATGGGTCTAAATGAGTCCATATCTAATATGTATAGTAGATTCCATGATATAGTACACTTACTTATTCCATTGGATAAAAGTTTTCCTGAGGAGGATCAAGTTAGAAAAACCTCAATTCACTTACTGCTGAATGGGATCAAAAGACTCTTGCAATCGAAGATGCTAATGTCATTAACACTCTAAAAATTGAAGAGTTAATTGGCAATTTAATGTCTTTTAAAGCATAAATGCAGGGCATGAAAGAAAGTAAAGAAATAGAGAAGAAATCTATAGATTTTAATGCAATGACGGAAAATCTGGATTTAGACAGTGATGATGATGAAGAAATTGCTTTCGTGACAAGGAATTTCAGAAAATTTCTAAAATATAGGAAGATGAACAATTCAAAATAAATGACAACAAAAATCCAGGAAGCGAAAGTGGAAATGCATTAGATGTTGTAAATGCGATGAACCTGGCCATTTAAAACGAGAGTGTCGACATCCCGATAAACTGAAAACTACACCAAACATTGATTCATTCAAAATACGGAGAAGTGCCTATACTGTAACATTAGATGAGTCAGACACATTATCAAGTGATAATGAATCAGATATAGAAAATGCTAACATGTGCTTCACAACAATACATAATTCAGAATAAAATGATGAAATGGATCAGAAAAAGGTACGCTTTTAATATATCAAATGTTTTAATTTCTTGAATGAATTTTTTTGTTTACTTTATTGGTTATTAGGAATATCCTATAAATTAATAATAATATTGGTTGAATATTGTGTGATTATATTTTAAATTTAAATATTTTAATAATATAATAATAATATAAAATATATTTAAAATAATTTTTCTGTAAATAGAATAACTATAAATATATATGTATATAATAAAATAGGATACAGTTAAACAAAAATCATTTTTGAAAAATTCGACATGTATGTTGACCTACATCCCTAGCATATGCCGACATTCTTAGGCAGATTTTGAATTCCAATTTCAAATTCAAAAATTGAATTTTCCCTCCACCTTTTAACCTACCCCTATGTTCTGAAAAGGTGTCCCTTGACCAGAGAATATGTCATTTGGTTCTCTATTTATTAACTTTATCTCTGTCCATTCATTTCGCTTTTAAATTTCAAATTTTCATTAACTCTCTTGTCTCTTCAAAACTCTTCATCAATGGCATCCTCAAGCACTCCTTCATCTATAAGACTTTCCAAAAATATCAAGAATTTTCTCTTCAATGATCAAGAGGCTATGAAAACCTATATTAGTTATATGAATTTTGGAAAGGTTTCTATGGGAAGATTTTCAATTTTCAATGATTTTTCTACCTACGAACTTGATTCTCTTTGTCTACAAAATGGAATTCTCGGTTTAATTGATGCTTCTCAAAATGATTATGTTGCTATCCACACTTGGTCAAAATGTTTTATGAAATTTGAAAGGAAAATTTCATGAGAGTAATGAAGGAGAAGTGTGGAATAATGTAAAAGGAACTTTAATGGTTCTAAATTGTGAACTTTTGGGTACCATCTTAGATGTAAATCTACCTGAGTGGACCTTACATCTTATAAAATTGATGATCAAAATTGTGAAGTATTTCACAACATTTTTGAAGGCGATAATGATTTTGAATTCAGAAATTGAAACTTTCATATAAAAACAAGAATTCTAAATCTTCTTCCACAACATACTATCACTCGTAGATCAGGAAATTTCAATAATCCAACTCCAAAAGTTTGCAATGCTCTTTTTGCCATTTATGATCAATGTGACATAACTTGGGCTCAAGTAAGTTTGGATGAATTTTATCCCAAAAATCTTTCTAGTCATGAAAACACATTATTTCATAGTGCTTATCTTACTCGAATCTTCAAATACTTTGATGTTGACTTTAAAGGAGAGGAACTTGTCTCTCGTAAAGTCTTTAATCAAGCTAACATCGCTCTTATGAAAATTCACCCTTTTTCGAGCCATATGAAACTCTTGTGGAGAAAGAAGAAAGGTTAGCTTATGAAGAGGAAGAAGAAAATAAGGATATTGAAGAAGAAGAGGAGGAGGAAACCTCCTTAGAAGCATTGATTTTCCTCTTCGACTAACCAACAAAGACCTTCTCAACAATCAAACGAAGATTGTTAAAAACCAAAAGATCTCAAGCGTTCTGTTAGTATGAATTAACCACTATTTCTAGCAAAATGGATAAATTCTTTGGAAAAGTGAAACGCAAGCTTGGGATCTTCATCATTTTCTTCATCTACAACTTTCTAGTTTAATAGCTATCTAGTTGCTTATGAATGTGTTGTATTTGGTCATTTTATTTTGAGTTTGGTTTGATCTTATGTATCTTTTCATTATTTTAGTGTAAGAGGTATGTAACCATCATATAATATTAATGAAAAATATGTTTCCTTATTGTTATACATTGTTTATCATCTCTGGAATATATACATGTATAAACGTATAATCTAAATACATTAGAATATCAAAACAAAATTGTTTTGAAAATTTCTTTATATATATCGACATGCCTCAGGTATGTATGTCGACATACAATGGTAATTTTTCAATTTTTTTAATTTTTAAAATTAAATAGGCAGCAAGTGTCTATTCCTTTCCAACGAATTTTCACCCATTTAAATACCTGTTAAGGTCAGAGAATCATTTATTCAAGTCTCTTTCTTCTTCCTTTTCATTCCTAAACAATAATACTCGATTTGATTTGGATTTGATTGGTTTGATTTGTGTGGATTTGTTTGAATGGTGTGTGACATTAACTTTGTTGGATTGGATGAATATTTTGATTGATTATGATTATTTCATGATTATCTAATTTTACATGTCGCTTTTTATTTTTATACAATAATTCTCATCATCATTATATATAATTCTTATATATATCAATTAGTATTTTATTTAGGGAGAGTTAGAGTTAGAATTAGAGTAAGAGTTAGATTTATAGTTTTAGGTAGTTATTTTTGTTGATGACAAAAGGAGAGAAATATATAAACTGTTGGCATAGATTAAGGGAGAGTTTTGTAATCCTGGGGGGTTATACCATATTTTATATGCAGAGTTGTCATCATCAAAAAGGGGGAGATTGTTAGTACCATAAGTATTGGTTTTGATGATAACAACTATAGGACATTATATAAAATATAGATACTAATGTTTTATCAAGTCATATAATGTATATAGTGTAGGATATTAGACAGCTGTTGATTAAGAAGACTGTACAGTATCAAGAATATATTCAAGATGCTAATATAGAGTTTCAAGAGTTGAAGATTGAAGACTCATGAGTATTGAAGAGTTCAAGATATTCCAAATAAGTTATAGGGTCGTAGAATTTATGATAAAACTTGATAGCACTTTCCTGATCTCTCTCTACTTCTCTAATTTTGTTTTAATTTTTTTTCGAATATCCTGGTTTTAAAATAATCTTTTCAAAATATTTTTCAAAATGATTTCCAATCTCTTATACTTATAAAGATATTATTTTAGTGTTTTTAAGTTTATATATATTGAATTTTTGTTTATACTTTAATAAGTTATAGTTATATTGATTATATATATATATTGTTTAAATCATATTAACATTTTCAAAATTATTATATAAAGTTTTATTATGATTAAAATATTTATAAACTATGCTTAAATGATTTTACAAAGTGTTTTAAAGTATTTTCAAATTTTAAAAATGAGTATGTCGACATACTCTATGTATGTATGTCGACATAGCGGCCAATTGTTTCAAGATTTAAATTTCAAAATGTATGTCGACATAGTGGCCAACTGTTTCAAGATTTAAATTTCAATAGAAGTGTCTTTTCATCGTATGTCTTCACGAATGGATATGACCATTGTTCCTCTATAAATACCAAACTTCCAAACAAATTTTCAATTATAATTTTCTTATTCATTTCTCCTCCTTCCACTCTCTCATTTTTTTAAATCAAAATATACACAAACTCTTCCAAAATTCAACCAGAATCAATTTCAAACACCACTAGTTTGATTCTCCATCATTTACTCTCTGATTTCTCTCATTTCTCTCACTCAAACCAAGATCAAAATGCCATTCAAGAGTTATAGGATCAATTGTAATCAAGATCGAAGATCCGAGTCTGTAAAACTCTATCAAAACATACCGCTATACTTGTGGGTGTGATTGTAGCCGGTAAAATCAATTGGGCATGCTTAGTAGCCTGTAAATCTAGTGGGTGTGCTTGTAGCTAGAAATCAAGTGACTCTACCCGGAGGTCGAGATTCTAGAGGGTGTGTCTGGTAGTCCTAAAATCAAGATTTTATTTGCATTTACTAGTTGAAAAGAAATCCGTATAAGGAATTGTGCGAGACTGGATGTAGGGTACAATATAAAATCCTGGTGTGTTCTTTCCTTTTTACTTTTACTGCATTTACTTTCATCTGCACTTTGATTCTGTGATTGTTAGTTACATCATTCTAAGTAGAGTCTTAAATAATTTGAAAAATATTCATATAATCCATTAAACACTATTCGTCCCCCTCTAGTGTTAATTTAACCTTAAGGTCCCTATTCCACTGACTCGCACCTCTATATCCTTGATCCTTTAAGCGAGTATACCCTAGGACTCACAAAATTGTACTTTTATACCATTTCTCATTTGAGGGTTCTTTTCATGGCTTTCACACATTTCTAATAAAATATTCATAGATTCATACCAACATTCATTATATTCAACGGGAATTCCTTGTTTCTACCCTACGAGCATCCCTAGTTATTTTATTCCTAACCTAAACCTTTACCTCATTTTACCTAGGAAGTTATCCCTATCTACTCCATATCAAAAATTGGCTTGGGTTTTTTCACCATTCTTTATTAAACTAAAACCTCACAATCATAAAGTACTTGATCCAAAATTTTTATCTTTAACATATAAACTTAGAAACCTTTTTGTCAAATTCAAAAATTTCTTGAATTTCAAAATGAGCCATGAAAACTTTCCTTTCTTAAGGACTTTTTACAACAAAGATTTAAAAGTAGGATTTTTAAACTCAAAACATTAATCACGTTTGAAAACCCAATTGTCATACCAAACATTTTTTTTTTCAAAAACGTCTTCCATAACTTTAAACAATGAAATGTGGAGTAGAAAATGATAACTGAAAATGATAACTTTCATCCTATTATTTTCTTACTAATCATGCTATTTTCGCTTCCACCTTTGACGGAGATTATGATAGAAAACGAAGGGGACTTCTAAAAGATATGTGCAACTACTACATCTATCTAAGCGTTTATTTAAATTAAATGTGCAATTGTATATATCTATGGAACTTATCCAATCTTCCTATTGTTTCTCTCCTATATTATTTCTTATTAGTTTACTAATCCAATTTTATATAAATTCATAATGCTACTTCAATTTAAATTTCTAAAATACTACTATTAAAAGCTCTCCTATCTAAATTGCCTTCAAATGGCTTTCACTTCTCTAATAATATATTCCTCCTATCTTAGTTATCGAACATTCTTACCCTTCTATTCTCTTTACCCCGTTTGACTATAGTACCATTTTCATTTATCCATCCTTTAGGAAGAATTTTAAAATGTAACTTCCAAATTTACAAAAATAAGAAATATCATCGACCCAAACCTACGCTCTATTTTCCATTCATTTCAAAAATGAAAAACTCTTTTCCAAAAGCCTTTAAGTCAGAAACTTTTGATCCAACCAATTTTAAACTAAGAATTTCAATTACTTTCAAAAGTAAAACTTCTCAATAAATCCTTTGAAAAATCCATTCGAAATGTTTCAAGGAATTTCCAAAAATCTTTTTGTCAAATTCTTCAATATGCAATTGGATACCAAATGGACTTTAATTGTCCTTTCTTTTGGACTTTCCTTCTTTCTGCTCCTACATAACTCCTCTTCGTCAACAGTCCGGTTATCTTCTAGCGATGATTAATGCACACCTTCTTGTAGGAACTAGCTCCACTCCTTCATATCTTCAGGATATTTGTAACATATAGTTTCTTACTTCCCATTTGTCTTGATGAAATGTGCATCTTCAATCGGCAATGCATCGAAATCTACAGTCATAAGGCATCCTAGGTCCAGCAAAAGAGTCAAGTACCATCCAACCTCCAGGATTCTTTTATATGTCGTGCTCATGCTCATCTCAATCCATTCCTTAAGACACGACCTCTGCCCCTTGGGGTAATCGGGGTAGGAGTATAATTTTAACTCTATTTATTTTTTCTAACTCATAGTTGCCTCGTCCATCGTTTTCAGAATATCATCATAACTAATTTCACAGTCGAAATTCATAGAGTTAGGCATATAATATATATAGGTAAAAACACAAATACATTCTCTCCACTATTCTAATTCCTATGATCGACTAAACTAAGCTCTGATACCAAATGTAACAACCTGCACCTTAATGGGCTCAAATTTCGACTAAATCGAAAACCAAGTCTATTAGGGTACAGATCGCTGGTTTTGGTAACCTGTAATAAACACAAGCATATCAGAGAGCGATCAATATAAACACACAATTAAATTTTAAATTTAATAAAACATACGTACTGATTAAGGCTACTACCTTAGAATTAATATTATTCCTTAGATGTCTAATTGCCTTGTCAGTGTCGAACATGAATAAGAAGACTTCTCCATCTACTATTTCTGTCTTGCTCTAGTATCCTTTCTCTCTAAATCTATCTAGTGGATTGTAATGAGGAAGTAAGTTAGAACAACATTCTGGATTGGAAAATTACATACTTAACCCATACCATTTGTAACGACCCGTAATTTTACCACTTTGAAAATGGAATATTTAATTTATTTAAATATTCAAATGTAGAATTTTCAAACTTAAACACTAATGTTTTATATGATAAATAAGAATGGTAAACTTATGTTTGATATTGAATAAAGATTTTGGATTTCCATTGTAAAATTGATAAAAGTCGGATTTCAATAAAGTAGGATAAATATTCGAGAAATTTGTTTTAAAGGATAAATAATTCTATTAAAAATATATAATCGATATCAACCTCATTTGATAATAATAGTAATTTAATTTATAATTGCTTGATAAATATATAAAACCCGTTTTATAAAAGTTGACAAATTTCGTCGCATATCGATAAGTCGATGTCGTATTTTTACAAATAGATTTGGATATTGTTTTATATTATTTTATAAGTCAAATATGCTTTTTTTTAATTATTTAAATATAATAACAAATTTATTTTGATGTTTGGTTTACATGAATAAATAGTTTAACAAAAACGTCAAATTGTGACCGTAAAACGTTTTGTTCAAAATAAGTTGCCGCAACGTTGTCGCACCTTTGTTAACATATTTTAACATATATATTACACATTTTAATAACTAAACATGTTTACTTTCACTAATTATGATTAGGAAACTTCTAGAAGATCATTAAGAAAAGTAAGTAAGTTTAAAAAAAGTCAAAAGTAAACATCAAATCCAAATCATATCAAAATCCAACAAAATAATTACTTTTCTTTACTTAATCTTTAAGTGACTAAGACATAAAGTAAGGATGTGAAAGATGATGTTAAGTATTGAAAAAGTGGATATTGCTTTAGGCTGAAGTAAGATTAGTTTCGTAATTTGGTAAGAGGTTATTTGGTAAATTTACCACTTCTTTCTTTTTCTATACATTCTTCACTTTCATTCACATTTTTCTTCTTCTTCTTTTCTCAAGCTTCTTCATCTTCTTCCTCTCCTCTTTAATGGCTTCTAAGCCATAGAAAAAATTAGAAAGAAATAATGTCAAACTATTTACAAAATATTCAAAAGAAATCAATGTTCATTCTCTTCAAATCAAACTCCTCTTTTCTCCATATTTTACCTCTTCTTCTCTCGATCATAACATCTTCAAAAAAGAATAAAAATGTAAATTATTTTATACAAATCATGTATTTTTTCAATGGCTACAACTTTGATGTTGACCACTTTGTCTCATTCTAAAAGTAACTATGCCAAAAATCCACTTCTTTTTACTGCATTCTCTGGCCAGTTTTTAATATAGAAAATAGCCCATTTTGTTTTTATCATAAATTGATAATAACTGATCCAAAGTAAGAAATTGGTTTTTTCAAATCATACAAAATTCCAATGGCTACAACTTTTATGTTAATCATTTTTTCCAATTTTGAGGTTTGCTATACCTGAAACTCAATTCTTTGAAGTGCATTTTCGGGCTTCATTTTTTCAATCCGACAATAATTCTTTTTTATTCTATCATATCTCCCTCAAAACTACTTGGATTCAAATAATTCTTTTTTTCTAATTCAAGAGAAAAGAATTTTAAACAACTTTTTAGTTAAAAACTTTTCAAAATTTTGAGACATAGAGGGCATAAAATTAGATACAAGATAACTAGATTTTTGGATCAAAATCTTGGGAATTCAAGTTCAAAACTCCACCGTTTCTTCTCTATACTTTCGGCCAACCTCCATCTCAAGCCTTGACCAAGCTATTGGAAGGAAGAGGATGTTATTTGCTAGTGTTTAAATGGAGTATGGATTAATTAGTGAAGTGTTGGTTGATTAGAATGTTGGTAGGAAGTTTATCGCTTTGGTTTATGGTGAGAAATACTATTTAACATCTATGTATATATACACACACATGTCTGATGATGTGTTATGATTGCTATGGATGCTTATATATGCTTTAATCATCAATTATTGATTGTTTGACATGATTGTTAAATTTTTTTACCAAGTCACGTTAATACACGTCGATAAGCACAAAGGAAATCACTTTCCTTTTGAAAATGAAATGGTGTATATGGACTGCTTAAATCTTTTGGAAATAGTTTTAAAATAAGTTAGAAAGGTTTTATAAACATTTAAATATGTTTAAAGAAATAAAGAAAGAAACTCAAGATTTCATCTTGTATATTTTAAATATGTCCAAAACAATTTTCCAGAAACAATCGAGCTTTTGTAGTAAAGTGACCAAAGTTTAAAATTGATATTTTAAATGTTGGAGGAACGATTTCACCCTAGAGGGGGGTGAATAGGATGATAATAATAATTATAAAAATTTAATGTGGAAATATATAAAATAATTGCAGCACAGATATAGCAGAATAATAGCAGCACAGATAATAGTAGAATATAAAAGCAGAAATAGAACAACACTGATTTACCCAACTTCGGCAAAACCTTGCCTACGTGCTGCCCCCAAGGTTTCTACTAGAAATTAAGTAGTCAGGCGCTTACACATGTAAACTCGTGACACCCGCAATCGACTAACCTAACTCTACGCTCAAAACCCTACCACAACTCAGCCACTGAGTTGCGAATTCTCGAACTACAGCACCGTAGTTCGTCCCCTAGTCACACAACTAGAATTTACAAAATTTTAAAAGTAAAATACAACAGAAAAATAACAATAAAACAATAAAACCCTAATTTAAAAACTAAAAGCCTTATAATTAAAAACCCAAAGCAAATAAAGGTCAGCCCCAAAAGATTTAAGTGATAAAAAAATGTTCCCCCTTTTCTCTTTTATTTCTTTGGCCCGCTTTCTTTGCTTGGTGAAAATGGCAGTGTTCGTTCGTTCCTTTTCATTCAAAATTAGGGCTTCTGAGAAATTGAGCACACCGACTTCAGTTGCCCGATCGAATAGATGATTTCGCGTTCCTTGCTTTGTCGATCGATTGTTTCTTCGAATTGCAAACGGCAGCTTAATTTTTGGCGAGTTCGATAAATCTAGTATGTGATTTCCTTTAATACTCTTGTTGATATGCTTTGAACTTGATTGATTCCATGCCGATGATGTTCATGGTATTTATAGGGTTTCATTCCCTTTATTTTTGTTCGAGTATATTATTTGAATTCGTCTGATAATTTTAGTTTAGCCGTTCGATTTTGCTTGATTGTTGGTGATCATCCTGACCGGTTCAATTTCGTATATTTACTGTTATGGTTGCTTGGTCACCACGGCTTTGATTTTAGCTTGTTCGATTTTTTTTCTTGGTCATCACGGCTTTGATTTTGGCTTGACATTGACTTTGTTTGAAGCATGGCTACCCTGATTTTTGTAACTGCAAATTGACTTTGGCCACTTTGAATTTGAGATAATATTTTTAGCTTCGACTTGTTCAATTTTTTGTCACCTGTTAGTTACCTTCTGACAGCATTCGAATTTGTTTCACTTGAGTCTCCATGCAACTGCTATGTCCTTGTTGCATTGCTTTCATATTTGTGTGACATTGGTCTGGGTTGCATTTAGCTCTGTCCACTGTTCTACATGTTTTTATGATCTAGTTGCACTTGCTATTGGTCTTCATGTATATTGATGTCACCTCTGTAGCATTGACTTGTTCATCTGTGTTACTCTCTGATCAATTCATTGTTATGGTCTTTTTTTCCAGTCATTGAAACTTGTACTTGTGATTATAGGTTTCATGTGCAGTTTGTATATTTCTTTAAGTCTGAGTACAGTTCATTTAAAATTGTGCTTGACCATTTGTATCTGGTTCCATATCTGACCATGCTTCATTGTTTTCTTTGACCATCATATATACTTGTTTTTATCTTTATTCACTGCAAGGTGATTCATGTGTGCTTGTCATTTTTCAACCTGCTGTGTTGATGTTCATCTCCACTTGTATACATATATACATAAATGTATGTATATGTGTGTGTGTTCACCTCAGTTGCATCCCATTGTTATCATGCTTGATTGCTTTTGTGTGCCTGCACATGTGTACTCGAGTCTATCCTTGTTGTATTGATATGGTTAGCTAGTTCCTATTGTAACCGGACTTGCCTTTGGGCTATGCTACTGAACTTTATTTTCATGTTGCATATATTTTGAACCAGTGCAAATGAACTTGTATACAGTAGAACTGTTTGGCGAGGTTGAGTATTTTTCAAGTGTACACATTGAATTTTTGGTCGAGGCTTGTTTTATGTTGGTTTTTAGATTCTTGTACTGGACAATTTTGTGGTGTTTTTGTATGGCACCTGAGTTGAACCTAGCTTTGCCTCGGGTTTGACCTTGTGCTCACCTGTCCCTGCAGTTTTGTCAAGTGTATATCGGTGTGCACGGCCTTGTGGCATGTACAGTGATATATTGTGCATGTCACAAGCTGTTCGTGCAAGATGAATTCAAAATTAAATGGTGAGGAACAACCCAAATAACTGAGGCAAATAATATTTTCAAAATGCACATTTTATTTTACACTGCACAAATATTTCTTTTTCAATTTTATTGCGTCAGTGTTTATTTTTCAGATAATTCAGATGCTGGATTCAGGCTGGAATAAAGTTGAAGATTAATACGAGTGAATGAGTGATATGTAGTGAGGTGAACAATGTAAAGTGAGATTTGAGATGAAATCGAATGTATTGTAATTGAAAAATGTATATGTAGTGAGAGCTCAAATTTGTACTATTCAAAATTGTAATAAAATATTTGTTTGAATTTAAATTCTGTGTTATTTATTTTATTCATCAAATATTTATATAATTATGTGAAAATAAAATAGTACAATAACAAATACATTGAAATGAATATATATATATATATATATATATTTATTATCATCAAACAAAAAATCATATACTAGCATATTCAACAATCTCCCCCTTTTAATGATAACAAACATATATTTAAGATTTTGAAATTATTAAATGTATTTGGTCATTCTATTTGCTCCCCCTATTTGAATGCTCCCCATACACCAAAGCCCCCCCTTCATATATGCATGAAAATAAATAAAAATATGCAAATAAACGTAGATGAGAATATGCAAATAAAAAATATGGTTTGAATTATTGGCCGACCTAAATCTTAACTTCTCTCTCCCCCTTTTGTTATCAGCAAAAGAGTAATAGTATTAGAAAAATAGAGATAAAGTGATAGACATTAATACAACATTAATACCCAATCGAGTATAAATATTAAATTTCAATAAAAAATCAAACAAAAATCATAAATACTCTGTTAGGTGCATATTCCACTTTAGAATGATAGGGATGATGTAAAACCATATAGATGTGTATATTTGTGGTATATTTATATCAAAAATTTGAATATCTACTAACCATGCATAACCGTTAGGACTTTTAAATGAGATTAGTAGTATTCCAAATTTAAAAAAATGAATTCAAGTATCTTCTAACCACTCATAACCGTGAGGACTTTTAAATGGGATTAGAATCAACTTGTCTATTTAATAACCAATTTTGATACGTGTTCCATACATGCATAACCGTGAGGACTTTTAAATGAGCATGAAAGCACATATACAAATATTCCAAGTAATTCACCCATGCATAACCGTGATGACTTTCAAATGAGAATGAATACTTTGAATGTTTTTAAAAAAATAAAAAAAATTCCTATTTAAAATACCACATATTGACATACTATATTGGATATTGATTAGTGATGGTCGTTAGAAATATGATAGAAATAGAGATGGTCATGGAATTTTTACCCATCAAAAGTTATTATAAATCTTGTTTAAATTTCTAAATACTGTCTCAAGTTATAATATATGATTAATATCAACACTCATCACTTTTTCAATCACTATTTATCTTTTCGATAATCAGTAGGGATTCAGATTAGTTAATGTTGTCATTGTTGTCATTTAAGATCAAATCCAAAAATAATTATAAAATCGAATTTTCTAAAATGACTAATCTGAATCGAAGTCAACAAAAACTATTTTCTAAAAGGGTTTTAAATGTTTGCCAATTGAAAATTAATTAAAATGAAAATTATGTAGATATTTTATTTGGAAATGTGATGCATCTACATAAAACACGTTATACTAGTAATTTTTCTATCAACTAGACTACCAGTGTAATCTGCATCTGAATTCCGCTTTAACTCAAAATTATCAGATGGATACCAAAGACCAAATCATGAGATGTGCAACAAATACCTTATAATCACTTTACAGCTTTTTAAAATGAGATTCATTTGGATGTGACTGAAGCCGTGTATACAAGCAAACAAAATAAAATGTCAGGTCAGATATATCCACGTGTATCTAGAATAAACATTAACCAATAAAACAACATCATTAGTCCAAACAAATCTATATGAAGTAGTTCAAAGACTCTGGAGGTACATGTAGTATTCTCGGCATAAAAAGATAGTTGGCCAACAATTTTCATAAGTCAGAATCATAACCAACATACATTATCACATAATTGGCTGAATTAAATCAGATTATGGTGTAGATTATCACATTTAATAAATCGTTTAAGATAACTGTACCATTACCTATTTTACCTTTGTCGATAATTTTTCGTTGTTGCCCATTGTGATTCTGTCACATTTGTACTAGGCTAAGGAACTTGATTTGTCGCCCGTCGTGTGCCTGGAACAGCCAGAATCCAGGTAACACCGTTGTTGTTCCTTAGCCTGCCACCACACCTACACGAGAAAAGATTTGTATGACCTATTTGTTTTTATAGATCCATGGTTGTTAGTGGCAAAAGATTTTGAAAAATATGTTTGAGTAGACCTAAAACAATTTATATCTGTTCCTTTCGGCACCTAGATTTGTTTAACTTTAAGGGATTTTATATTTGTGCCTTTTGGAACCCAAATTGGTATGGTTTTCATGTTTTTGGGTCTATACCAACAATCATTTTGATTGCGTCCAATTTTTCTACAAATTGTGCACTCGGATTTGACTTGATTAATTTTGCTTCTATCAAGTTCAGATTGATTATATCCAAGTCCTTGTCTATCTGTATTAACAGTTTGTTTCCCTAATAGCATATTTAACGATCTTTCTCCTTTTGAAATTTTTCCTAAAGTCGTAGACAATTGTTGGACTTGTGTCTTGAAAGATTCATTTTCATTCAATAATTGTGTGCACTTTTTAGTAGAATTTTCTCTCCTCGTGTTTTCACTTTCTTTAAAAATTAGAATTTCATTTTCAAGCGATTTAATTTTTGATTTTTTAATTTCTTCTTCAAGTGATGGACACTTATTACACTCAGGGCTCTTGGTTTGATAGTTTTTAACCAATTGATTAAGCTGTTTAAAGTACCTCTTTGTGATTCAATTTTTGCATACTTCTCCCTAAGTCGTTCAAAGCAGCCATTTACTTCATGAAAATATATAAGTAATTCTAAGTGAGTGAGTTTCGATACCTCGCTCGGCTCGTCATCATCGCTATCAGTAACATCACCTCGAAGACACAGATCTGCTTTTTCATTCTCACTGCTAGTGCTTTTATTATCGTCATCACTTTTATTCCACGTGGCTGCAAAACTTTTCCTTTTCGATTTCTTTCCTTGGCTGAGTCGGTTTTGAGGACAATTGGGCTTGATGTGACCAGGTTTATTGCACTTGTGACAAATGATCTCTTGCTCTTCTAGTTTGTCTAGAACTTTGACTATTCTGCTTTTCAATTGTTGATTTAGAGCTGGATTTCCGTACTTGTGGTTCCAACTTTTGAATTTCTTTATTAGTAGTGCCAGCTCAGCTGATCCATCGTCGTCGTCGTCACTTTTCGTTGTTCCTTTAAGAGCTATTGATTTCTTTTGAGTATCACCTCCTTCTCGTTCTTCCTTGAATTTCATTTCTAGCTCGTAAGTGGTGAGATTTCCGATGAGTTCTTCGACTTTGATTTGTTTCAAATCCTTCGATTCTTGGATAGCAGTGACTTTTGCTTCAAAACTTCATGGAAGGACTCTGAGGATTTTTCGGACTATTTCCAACTCTGTGTATGATTTTCCGAGAGCTTTTGATTTGTATACGAGATTGGAAAGTCGTCCATACATCTCTTTGACATTTTCATCCTTGGCCATTGTGAAGTTCTCGTATTCACTACTAAGCATGGCAAGGAGAGATTCTTTGACTTGAGACGTTCCTTCATGAGTCACTTTAAGTGTATGCCATATTTCCTGCGTAGTTAGACAATGTGAGACACGATTAAATTCAATTTTATCCAATGAACAAATAATAGAATTCATAGCTTTAGCATTAGCATTTTGCAGTTTATTTTCTAGATCTGTCCATTGATCCATTGGTTTTTCAATTTCTTGATTATCTACCATTATAGTTGGGGTCCTATAACCTGTCTCAACAATATTCCGAGCATCAATGGTTATAAGAAAAATTTTCATTCTATTTTTCCAGTAAGCATATTCACCATTGAACATTGGTGGTCTAACTATGGACTGACCCTCAACAAAAGAATTATTAGAAGAAGCCATTTAAAAAAAATTAAAACAAAAATTTGTTTTTGAAAAATCAAAATTTTAAAACAAAATTTGGCTTTTGTTCCTAGCTCCGATACTACTTATAGGATCGATTTCACCCTGGGGGGTGAATTGGGTGATACTAATAATTATAAAAATTTAATGCGGAAATATATAAAATAGTTGCAACAAAGGTATAGCAGAATAATAGCAGCACAGATAATAGCAAAATATAAAAGCAGAAATAGAACCACTCAGATTTACCCAGCTTCGGCAAAACCCTGCATACGTGCTGCACCCAAGGTTTCTACTAGAAATTAAGTAGTCAGACGTTTATACACATAAACTCGCGACACCCGCTATCGACTAACCTAACTCTATGCTCAAAACCCTGCCACAACTCAGCCACTAAGTTGTGAATTCTCGAACTACACCACCATAGTTCGTCCCCTAGTCACACGACTAGAATTTACAAAATTTTAAAAGTAAAATACAAAATAAAAATAATAATAAAACAATAAAACCCTAATTTAAAAACTAAAAGCCTTATAATTAAAAACCCAAAGCAAATAAAGGCAAAATAATTCAATTCATATTTTTTATTTGCATATTCTCATCTACATTTATTTGCATATTTTTATTTATTTTCATGCATATATGAAGGGAGAGCTTTGGTGTAGGGGAGCATTCAAATAGGGGGAGCAAATAGAATGACCAAATACATTTAATAAATTCAAAATCTTAAATATATGTTTGTTATCATCAAAAGGGGGAGATTGTTGAATATGCTAGTATATGATTTTTGTTTGATGATAATAAACATATATATATATATATATATATATATTCATTTAAATTATGTGTTATTTATTTTATTCAGCAAATATTTATTTAATTATGTGAAAATAAAATAGTACAATAACAAATACATTTAAATGAATATATATATATATATATGTTTATTATCATCAAACAAAAATCATATACTAGCATATTCAACAGTTTTAAAAATATGAAATAAATTCTAAAAATCTTTTAAAATGTTTTAAAAGAGATTTAAGTTAAAAAGATGGATTTTTAAATGATATAAAAGTCATTCTGAAGAATATAGCTTTTAAAACACTATTTGCAACACTTTTCGCAACGCTTTTTGCAACAATTTGTAGTAACATTTGAAATGTGTTTTAAACTTAACAATTCTTTTTCAATATTTTGTGGATGATTTTAAAAGAATAGTTAAATAATTTAAAAATTATTTGGAATTTTTAATAAGAGTTTTACTAAATGGTAAAGAGAATTGTTTGTAACACCTAAGTAAAAAGTGAAGAATATTGAATATAATAACAAATTGAGTATGCGGAAATGACTAGTACATTTGTCCCGCCTGTGAGAGCTAAATGGTAAAACAAGGTGTATAACTAAGGTTAGGAATGGAGCAACCTGTGCCCTGAACTTACTTGGCATTCGCTTTATCTATTAGACGAGGGGTGGAACAGATCGAAAGGAAAGCCCGGATGCTCTAAAAAGATCATATTTAAGTTTTTCCAAGAAAAAAAAGAAAAAAATTCTTTGAATATTAGTTAACCACTTTACATCTTGTATTCGATGATTGGTATGAAGAAACCGGGATTGGATTTGGATGATTCCTATTCGAAAAACCGGGACCAAATTTTGGTGATTCCAATCCAAAATTCACTTCAAACTAATTTTTGAAACCCCATATGGACTTTACATCTTTTTATCGATGATTAGTACGAAGAAACCGAGACCGGATTTGGGTGATTCTTATCTGAAAAACCGGGATCGGATTTGGATGATTCCTATCTGAAAACCCCTTCAAACTAATTTTCAAAATAAAACATATTGAAGACAAAGATCATTGAAGACAAAGATCTTCATGATGTAGGATTACTTGCCACTAGTCCTTGGAGGTGAAATTTACCATATTTAAAGTGGTGGTAGTGCTCTGTTATGAAAATCTTCGATTTGCAAGAATATGATTTGAAGTTACAAAAGAAATCTTTGATTTAGATTTAATGAATGATTTGGGAATATTGTCCCTAAGTTAAAAGTTATAACTTGAATATAAGAAATCAAGATTTAATGAATAATTTGGGAATGTTTTCCTAAGTAAAAGATGAAATGATTTGAAATTATTCAAAGATAAAAGAAAGGTAAATAAACCAAATAATTTGATAAATGAGGCTTAATGATTCCATATACTCATTGAAAAGAAAATGGAATAAATTGAAAAGAATATATCTAAGAAAGATATTTGATTAAATGGAAAAATAAAGTAATTGATTGATGATTGATAATCATATATGAACTTAATGTTTTTTAATCGATGATTGGATTTGATTGGATTCAAAGGAACCGGGGTCGGATTTGGATGATTCCTGTCCAAAAACCCACTTCGAACCAGTTTACGTGTTCGAAGAATGAAGATATTTGAAGACGGAGATATTGAGACGAATAATAACGAGGGACTACTTGTTGATTAATTGCCGATAAACTCCCGATTCACTAGATTGTAGCGGTGTTCTCTTTGTTATGAAAAAACCTCAAAACCACAAGGACTTCTCGTCGAGTAAAGGCCGAGGAAAGTACCTTCGGCTTCGTTCGGTCCTAGAACGAACTTGTATGGATGAGTGTCTTACCTTGCATTCTAAATCACAATGAGTGATCTCTATAAATGTATATCTGTTTGGTGGCGGAGAAGACACCTTCTCTTAGCTTAACACCCTTTCGTGAGACGTATGAGCTCAGGAGTTATACGTTAGTAGAAATCAGTCATGTGAATGTGGAATGGCAATGTGGCATTCAAAGTGAAAGAAGATGTGTTGTGTGAAAAGTTAATTGTTGCCTCAAGCATCATCAACCGAAAATGACCGAAATAGGGTTAGATGCAGCAAGGCTAAGTGGGTCATTCTTAATTAGGGTATGATCATCCCCTTCTAGATATATTTCTTTCCTCTATGACGTTCGAGATGTAAATTAATGTGGTTTGTATGCTAGAGCGCGCTCGGTTAAAGGTCGGTAACGACCAAGGGATGATATATTCGGTACTATCTAGTTACCGAGATAGGCCAGTCTTATGTTGGTAGAATATCCTTTGTGATGGTCCTCGGTACATTCCTCTAGAGATGTACTGCCGGAAGGTAGTCCCTCCAACTGGTCATTTGTATGGAATCCATCCTCCATTAAGTACCTTCTGATTTGTTTGTAGAGCCTTGTATCTGGAATTTAATAATGGTAACAATTTCGGCTAAGATTCATAAGTTTATTTGCAATGTTTTCAATGATATGTCATTAGAAATAATATCAAATGTTTTGATATATAAAGTGTTTTAGTTATCATAAGGTAAAACTCGTCCGTGTTTATGTGTGGGCGCAGTCTTATGAGATACTCTTTCTTTTCCAAGGATTTTATTCAAAGGCTGATATATGACATTGTCATTTATATTTGAGTTTCTCACGCTGGTTTATCAAGTCTGAACCGGGTATTTTCAATACTCGGGTCAGATCCAAGTAGTTTCAGGTTTAGTTGAAGACGGTTGGAGTTTCCAGAGGAGAGCTGGAGATATTCATCTACGTATGGACATATTCTATTTTCTGCTGCTGTTGTTTGTTTTTGTTTAATGTTTGTCAGCAATCGTAAGAACGGATGTTTATAACTGTCCAAGCTGAATTTAGGTTAGACTCTGATATATCATATTTAAGTTTTCTGCTGTAAAGATATTTGTTCAATATTATATATTATTCCATTTGTGTGAGATTCTATTCTGTCTTATTTACTTTTTACCCTTCGTGTTCCGTCTTTTCGTTCAATTTGAGTTGGACATGTGTAGTTTATTGTCGGCTAAAAGGGTACGTAAAAACGGGCCATGACATTTGGTATCAGAGCTGAAGGTTAAGCGAGAACCTTGAATTTGGTGGGGTAAAGGCTCATCAGAGATAGGGTTAGTAATACCCTAAGATGAGTAACTCATTATAGATAGGGTTAGTAACACCCTCGAATGAGTTGAGAGTATTATATATGAGTGCGTATTTGTTAATGTTATATATAAAGGTTTTGTTTTAAAAAATTAGTAAATGAAATAATTTTTCCTAGGATTATATTTTGATTACAAAGTATATATTTTGAAAAGTTATATAGTTAGAAATCAAGATAAGTGAAATTTAAATATGAACATCTTGTGATTAGAATTTCACAGTTTGAGTATAAGGTGTTTGATAATAAGATTAGTTTAAGAAATGAACATATAAGATAAAAATGTATTTAACAAATAGAAAATGATTATGTAAAAGGTAAATGAAAAAGGAATGAGAATTTAAATTCGAGTAATTTAAAAGAATTATGGAAATTTAAATGAAGTTAATTTATATAAGATGAATTTATACAAATAATTTATAAAATAGGTTTTATAAACAAAAGTAATCTCTAAAGGATTTTAAAAAGGGTATTATTTCAAGTAAAAAGAGATATTTTATGATAACTAGTTCGAATGGCTCGAAAACAAACTAAAAATGGGAAGGAGATGTGTTCAGATGGTAAACACTTCCCTTAAGTATTACTCTTCTTGTTAAGAGGATATATAATAATATTGGCAGTACCCAGTTCCTTAGTATTATTTTGGAGTTACTCGATCTATATAATTTTCTTAAGTTAAAAAGATAATGTGAATCATTAATTGATAAATTAATTAGTAATATTTATAAAAGTGTTCAAACCAAAGATAAATTTGGAATCGCTAATTGATAAGATAAAGCGGGATTCTCGACGATTTAGGACGGTCGAAAATTTCCGAATCACACCAAACTCAAAGCTAGGGAATTTGTGAAAACTTTTGGTAAAAGATAAACAATTGTGAAATGTTTTGAGTAAATGAAATTGGATAAGTATAATTTATAAATGTGATTATAAATAAAAAGGATTTAAAAGTGGAGAAATTTCTAATAGCATTAAATCGAAAAATAAATATTTGTAATTATGAATTTGAAATGATAGCAACCTACAACAAACTGTAATTCACCTGGATACAAAACCGATCGGGAATTTGGGATGTGTATATATATTATTAGGATGTAAAATGGTATTATACAAAAATAGATTTAAGTCATGAACTATTTATACACTAAAGTAAAATCATGACTCTTTAAAATGTAATTATAACCTGGAAAATGTTTTATTAATGAATTCTAGCATTAATTAAGGATTTGGACTTATGTTTTTAAAAGTGATGGATTTACATAGTTGTGTTCATAAGACATAATAAACTTAAGTAATAGTTTTATGAAATGATTCATAAACAATATAAGTATTACAGAAAATATACTAAAAAAATGAATGTGAAAAATAAAGGATGTGAATAATGATAATTTGGTATAACTGAGAAAAACCAATAGAAATAAATACGTAATTTATATGTAAATCATTTCGTCACACAAATTTTGATCTAATATCCGAGTACGGAACTTTAAGGTGTTTACACCGATCTAGAAAAGAATTTATCACTCGATTTCTTGACGGCAAACATTGATGATGTTTTTTGGTTAGTTACTCAAGTTTTCTATCATAGTTGAGAGATATTCAAGGAAAGCAAGTGGATCTGATCTAGAAGCTTGATCAGAGTTCGCACTAGAGGATCGAGGGATCGATACTAGTTCATAAATAAAGTTGTGAATTCGAATAGAAGATCAAATCAAATATTTTATATGGATGATTTGGGTACATCTTATAGGTTTAAGTTTGTGAAATAATGATTTAGGTAAAAAAATTTGGGGGTTTAGTTTTAGGGTAATTTCGGGGACGAAATTCTTTTAAGTAGGGGAGAATGTAACGACCTGTAATTTTACCACTTTGAAAATGGAATATTTCATTTATTTAAATATTCAAATGTAGAATTTTCAAACTTAAACAATAATGTTTTATATGATAAATAAGAATGGTAAACTTATTTTGATATTGAATAAAGATTTTGGATTTCCGTTGTAAAATTGATAAAAGTTGGATTCCAATAAAGTAGGATAAAAATTCGAGAAATTTGTTTTAAAGGATAAATAATTCTTTAAAAAAAAATATAATCGATATCAAACTCATTTGATAATAATAGTAATTTAATTTATAATGGTTTGATAAATATATAAAACCTATTCTATAAAAGTTGACAAATTTCGTCGCATATCGATAAATCGATGTCGTATTTTTACAAATAGATTTGGATATTATTTTATATTATTTTGTAAGTCAAATATGCTTGTTTTAATTATTTAAATATAATAACAAATTTATTTTGAAGTTTGGTTTACATGAATAAATAGTTTAACAAAAACGTCAAAATATGACCGGAAAACGTTTTATCGAAAATCAACGTTTTGTTCAAAATAAGTTGTCGCAACGTTGTCGCACCTTTGTTAACATGTTTTAACATATATATTACACATGTTAATAACTAAGCATGTTTACTTTTACTAATTATGATTAGCAAACTTCTAGAACATCATTAAGAAAAGTAAGTTTAAGAAAAGTCAAAAGTAAACATCAAATCCAAATCACATCAAAATCCAATAAAATAATTACTTTCTTTACTTAATATTTAAGTGAAAAAGATATAAAGTAAGGATGTGAAAGATGATGTTAAGTACTGAAAAAGTGGAGATTGCTTTAGATTGAAGTAAGGTTAGTTTGGTAATTTGGTAAGAGATTATTTTGGTAAATTTACCACTTCTTTTTTTTCTATAAATACACACCTCCTTCTTCACTTTCATTCACATTTTTCTTCTTCTTCTTTTCTCAAGCTTCTTTAACTTCTTCCTCTCCTCTTTAATGGCTTTTAAGCCATAGAAAAAATTAGAAAGAAATAATGTCAAAATATTTAAAAAATATTCAAAAGAAATCAATGTTCATTCTCTTCAAATCAAACTCCTCTTTTCTCACTATTTTACCTCTTCTTCTCTCGTTCATAACTTCTTCAAAACGAATCAAAATGCAAAATTCTTTTTTTCAAATCATATATTTTTCCAGTGGCTACAACTTTTATGTTGACTACATTGTCTAATTCTAAACATAACTATGCCAAAAATCTACTTCTTTTTAGTACATTCTCTGGCCCAGTTTTTAACACAGAAAATAGCCCATTTTGTTTTGATCATAACTTCATCATAAATGATCCAAATTAAGAGATTTGTTTTTTCAAATCATATAAAATTCCAGTGGCTACAACTTTTATGTTGATCATTTTTTTCCGTTTTGAGGATTTCTTTACGTGAAACTCAATTCTTTGAAGCGCATTTTCGGGCTTCATTTTTTTTAATCCGACAATGCCTCTTCTTCATTCTATCATATCTCCCTCAAAACAACTTGGATTTTAATAATTCTTTTTTTCAAACTCAAGTGAAGAATTTTCAACAACTTTTTAGTTAAAAACTTCTCAAAATTTTGAGATTTAGAGGGCCTAAAATTAGATATAAAATAACTATATTTTCGGATCAAAATCATGGGAATTCAAGTTCAAAACTCCACCGCTTCTTCTCTGTACTTTCGGCCAACCTCCATCTCAAGCCTTGACCAAGCTATTGGAAAGAAGAGGATGTTATTTTCTAGTGTTTAAATGGAGTATGGATTAATTAGTGAAGTGTTGGTTGATTAGAATGTTGGTAGGAAGTTTATCGCTTTGGTTTATGGTGAGAAACTCTATTTAACATTTATATTTACACACACACACACACACACACATGTTTGATGATGTGTTATGATTGCTATGGATGCTTATATAAGCTTTGATCATCAATTATTGATTGTTTGACATGATTTTTAAATTGTTTTACCAAGTCACGTTAATACACGTCGATAAGCACAAAGGAAATCACTTTCCTTTTGAAAATGAAATGGTGTATATGGAATGCTTAAATCTTTTGAAAATAGTTTTATAATGAGTTAGAAAGGTTTTATAAACATTTATATGCTTAAATAAATAAATAAAGAAAATCAAGATTTCATCTTGTATATTTTAAATATATCCAAAACAATTTTCCAGAAAAAATCGCGCTTTTGTAGTAAATTGACCAAAGTTTAAAATTTATATTTTAAACGTTTTAAAAATATGAAATAAATTCTAAAAATATTTTAAAATGTTTTAAAAGAGATTTAAGTTGAAAAGATTGATTTTTAAATGATATAAAAGTCGTTTTGAAGAATATAGCTTTTAAAACACTATTTGCAACACTTTTCGCAACGCTTTTCGTAGTAGTTTTTAATAATATTTGAAATGTAGTTTTAAACTTAACAATTCTTTTCCAAATATTTTTTGAATGATTTTAAAAGAATAGCTAAGTAATTTAAAAATGATTTTAAAAGAATAGCGGAAACGGCTAGTACATTTGTCCCGCCTGTGAGAGCTAAATGGTAAAACAAGGTGTGTAACTAAGATTAGAAATGGAGCAACCAGTGCTTTGAACTTACCTGGCCTTCGCTTTATCTGTTAGACGAGGGGTGGAACAGATCAAAAGGAAAGCCCGGATGCTCTAAAAAGATCATATTCAAGTTTTTCCAAAAAAAAAAGAGAAAAAAATTCTTTGAATATTAGTTAACCACTTTACATCTTTTATTGATGATTGGTACGAAGAAACAGAGATTGGATTTGGGTAATTCCTATTCGAAAAACCAGGATCGGATTTGGGTGATTCCTATCCAAAAATCACTTCAAACTAATTTTCGAAACCCCATTAGGACTTTACATCTTTTTATCGATGATTAGTATGAAGAAACCGGGATCGGATTTGGGTGATTCCTATTTGAAAAACCAGGATCAGATTTGGATGATTCCTATCTGTAAACTCCTTCAAACTAATTTTCGAAATAAAACATATTGAAGACAAAGATCATTGAAGACAAAGATCTTCATGATGTAGGATTACTTGCCACTAGTCTCTAGAGGTGGAATTTACCATATTTAAAGTGGTAGTAGTGCTCTATTATGAAAATCTTCGATTTTTAAGAATATGATTTGAAGTTAAGAAAGAAATCTTTGATTTAGATTTAATGAATGATTTGGGAATATTGTCCCTAAGTTAAAAGTTATAACTTGAATATAAGAAATCTTTGATTAAGATTTAATGAAAGATTTGGGAATGTTTTCCTAAGTAAAAGATGAATGATTTGAAATTATTCAAAGATAAAAAGAAAGGTAAATAAACCAAATAATTTGATAAATGAGGCTTAATGATTCCATATACTCATTGAAAAGAAAATGGAATAAATTGAAAAGAATATATCTAAGAAAGATATTTGATTAAATGGAAAAATAAAGTAATTGATTGATGATTGATAATCATATATGAAATTAATATTTTTTTAATTAATGATTAGATTTGAAGGGACTGGGGTCGGATTTGGATGATTCCTATCCAAAAAAACCACTTCGAACCAGTTTACGTGTTTGGAGAATGAAGAAATTTGAAGATGGAAATATTGAGATGAATAATAACGAGGGACTGCTTATTGATTAATTGGGGATAAACTCCCGATTCACTATATTGTAGCGGTGGTCTCTTTGTTATGAAAAAACCTCAAAATCAAGAGAACTTCTCGCCTAGTAATGGCTGAGGAAAGTATCTTCAGTTTCTTTCGGTCTCAGAACGAACTTGTATGGATGAGTGTCTGACCTTGCATTCTAAATCACAATGAGTGATCTCTATAAATGTATATCTGTTTGATGGCGGAGAAGACACCTTCTCTTAGCTTCACCCTTTCTTGAGACGTATGAGCTCAAGAGTTATACGTTTGTAGAAATCAGTCATGTGAATGTGGAATGGCAATGTGGCATTCAAAGTGAAAGAAGATGTGCTGTGTGAAAAGGTAATCGTTGCCTCAAGCCTCATCAACCGAAAATGACCGAAACAGCGTTAGATGCAGCAAGGTTAAGTGGGTCATTCCCAATTAGGGTATGATCATCCCCTTCTAGATATATTTCTTTCCACTATGATGTTCGGGATGTAAATTAATGTGGTTTGTATGCTAGAGCGCGCTCGGTTAAAGGTCGGTAACGACCAGGGGATGATATATTCGGTACTATCTAGTTACAAAGATAGGCCGGTCTTGTGTTGGTAAAGAATCCTTTGTGATGGTCCTCGGTACATTCCTCTAGAGATGTACTGCCGGAAGGTAGTCCCTTCAGCTGGTCATTTGTATGGAATCCATTCTCTAATAAGTACCTTCGGATTTGTTTGTAGAGACTAGTATCCGAAATTTAATAATGGTAACAATTCCAGCTAAGATTAATAAGTTTATTTGCAATGTTTTCAAAGATATGTCATTAGAAATAATATCAAATGTTTTGATATATAAAAGTGTTTTAGTTATCGTAAGGTAAAAACCCATCCCTGTTTATGTATGGGCGCGGTCTTATGAGATACTCTTTCTTTTCAAAGGATTTTATTCAAAGGCTGATATATGACACTGTCATTTATATTTGAGTTTCTCACAGTGGTTTATCAAGGCTGATCCGGGTATTTTCAATACTCGGGTCAGATTCAAGTAGTTTTGGGTTTAGTTGAAGACGGTTGGAGTTTCCAGAGGAGAGCTGGAGATATTCATCTACGTATAGACATATTCTATTATCCGCTGCTATTGTTTATTTTTGTTTATTGTTTATCAGCAATTGTAAGGACAGATGTTTATAACTGTCCAAGATGAATTTAGGTTAGACTCTGATATATCATATTTAAGTTTTCCGCTGTAAAGATATTTGTTCAATATTATATATTATTCCATTTGTGTGAGATTCTATTCTGTCTTATTTTCTTTTTACCCTTCGTGTTTCGTCTTTTCGTTCAATTTGAGTTGGACATGTGTGGTTTATTGTTGGCTCAAAGGGTATGGAAAAAAGGGCCATGACACCATTAATTTATGCCGATTGATTTCCATTTAAGTATTATGTCTACTAATTACTACTAATCTGTTTAATCTTATATGCATGTACAATATACCTAACCTAACCTTTTCTAAGGTATAACCATAAATGTTCACTACCCAAACCTCGGCCACTAAATACTTCTTTAATAGGGAGGAGGTAGATGCAATGGTTATTTAATACCTCAATCTCCGAAGCGGGCCCTCCACAACATAAATGCTAGTCAATCGTTTCTAGCTTCAGTAACCAATGACCCTTATATACGACTATATAATTTATAATTTAATTATCGTACTACTAACGCATCTCAAAGGCTCATCTAAGGGTTAAAGAGCGTACCTTCGATAATCAAATTTTCTTCTAACCATCTACTTTGAGGTCTATGCGTCTCCCATACGGATTCTACACTAATAGAAAGCGAAATCCGTCAGGGCATAACCCAAGTCTTTGCTACCGTTCGCTCGAGACCTCTGGTGGTCATAGCCTATATGTCAGACCTACTACTAAATATTCAGAAGTATATGAATATGAATTTTTTTCAAACATTTATCATTAATTTAACTTTCATTACATTTCAGAAGCAATATTTTCACATTCATTGCATAATCTCATTCGTTGCCTACATTCAGTGAAAATATAATAAGTATAAAGTACTCTAAGAGCGACATATGAAGATGTCATCTTGGTTGATCAAAGTCTAATACTTGACAGTTATAAATTCTGTCATTACATCCATTCAAACATAGCATAAGCTTTAAAGAACACAGCGTAAATAAAAATTCATAATTAGCTAGCTTGCCTCACGCACATCTCCGAAAGATTATTCCACTACAAGAGGGAGGACTAATTTCTGATGTCGATTAGCAAAGGCCACAGTGACGCGACGACGGTACGGCGTTGCTAAAATTACAGCCGTCTCTAAGACGTCACTAATACGTCGCTAATTTGCTATGTCTTAGTGACACCGTCTTTTTTCTTGACATTTTCACATTGGGGTCGCAAAAATGTTGGATATTGCCAAGGCCTTTGTGACACCATAAAATTCATATCATAACGATCCACATTTTATACACTCACAAAGTTACAACTGTTAAATTCAAACAAATCAAATGTTGTACATACCTATTCCTCATCAATCTTCTCCACACTCTCTCTCTCTCTCTCTCTTCCAACAAAACTATTAAATCCCTTTTATCACAAACACCCTTCACTCCGTAATTTTCAAGTTTACCCAAGCAAAACATTTCCTAAAATCTCAGAACTCTAATTTAGCGATGCCGCCCAAACCTTAAAAGAAATAGAGAAAAAAATGCTTTGTCCAAATCGAAAATGATTAGCAATGGCGCTCAAATCGATTTTAGCGAGTGCTTCCCAAGATGGGATGCGTTAAGGAGCAGTGGGAAGGGAGGGTATCGTCTGTGTATGTTAGAGATCAAGCGAAGGATGGGCCTGACAAGGTTATGAGGGCAGTCATGGTCGCGATTTGGATTTGGGAAGGAGGAAGTGAGCTAAGTTGTTGAGGGCTTTACAGAAGTGTAGACGGTTGGATCTGGATGGTTGGTTGGATGTATCATGGGTGACAAAGTTTGGAACGGGAATATGATAAATTTGAAAAAAAAAATAGCTCGGTATGTAATGTGTGGCTGTAATTCAGTAAGTTTACGTTGATATCATTTTACATGTTTGTCAAATATATATAAAATTAACGCGGTTGGATTCTTAAGTTTAAAAAAGTCATAACAAGTTGAAAGCTAAGGCAGTCATTAGGGCAAGGTCAACCCATACCTATTATTTTATACTTGATGGATTTTTCTTGGTCTTCCTTCTAAAATTTTGCATTTTAGGTGTTTCAATATCTACATCTATAATTCCAATGTTTAATTATTGAATGGATTTATCCTAGCTCAGCTTGCTTTTTTATTGTGTTTTAGTTCGGTGATGAATGTTCATAAATGTGCTTATGGATATAGGTTGAATTGCATTAATTACCAGCCTGGTTGATTCTTCCATCGTTATTGCTACTTCTTTTTAGTGTGGTTCCACTTGGTTAGATGTTCAAGATAGTTGACGGTTCATTTTGCATTCTTTGTCATGGCTCAGTATTGCACAAAAATTATATATCCTTACATTTGGGTGTGCAAGCAGCGACGAAACTAGGATTGTAATTTGCGGTGGGCGAAACTAGAAAAATGTTCAAATATTTTAAGAAAACAATTAAGTTAATGAAATTGCATTAGAATAGACCACTTAAACAAACTTGTACATGCACAAAAATAACAAAGCTTACAAATTTGCATCGGTTTAGACAATCTTAGCAAGTTTGCATACAAAAAACATAGATTACTAAATAACCTATTTAAGACGTGTTTTACGAAATGCACGGAAATCAAATTCATCTACAATCACTTCAAGATCAAGATTTTTAACAATTTCTCTTTCAATATATATTATCATATGATTTCCAAGCAAATCATCACCCATCTTATTACGAAGTGGTGTTTTGATTAACTTTATACCTGAAACTGCTTGTTATGTGGTCGCAATTGATATAGGAAGAGTTAATACAAGACAAATCAATCGGTAAACAAGAGGATATCTTTTGGTTTTTTTTTGATTTAACTGTCTCCACGGTTATCTCCAAAAGTGTAGAAATATTATGGAACCGAGGATCAAGTCGAACATCTTGCTCATAATGTTGTAATTGATGTCTCAATTGGAAATCAATATTCGATACACTAAAATCTCCTGAATAATATTGTTCGACCAGTGAACATGCTTCGTCAATTTTAAATGCTTCAAAGTTATTTTTTGGCTCCAAAACTGTGCTAAGACTTAAAAGTCTAATTGATGTATCCGAAAATCTCGTACCAACCCTTGGTTTCCATTCGAAACTACTAACACCGGAGCATTGGTCAATAAATGCTTTAACTTAAGGAATGCTTCCTCACATTTATCAGACTAAACAAACTTCACTTCCTTTCTGGTAAGCTTAGTCAAAGATGCTGCTATCCGCGAGAAATCCTTGATGAATCTCCAGTAATAGTCAGCAAGTCCAAGAAAACTTCTGATCTCGGTCACCGTCTCTGGTCTCTTCCAATTGTTCCCCGCTTCGATCTTATCTAGATCGACTGACAATCCTTTCTCTGAAACCACATGACCAAGAAACTTAACCTCTTTCTTCCAAAAATGACACTTGGAAAACTTCGCCTTTAGCTGATTCTGCCTTAGTGTCTCAAGGACAACTCTAAGATGATCTTCGTGCTCTCTCTCGTTCCTAGAGTACACCAAAATGTCATCTATAAACACCAAAACGAATGTATCCAAATACTCTCAGAAGACTCAGTTCATCAAATCCACAAAGAAAACATGTGCATTTGTCAACCCGAATGGCATCACCAACCATTTATATGAACCATATCTAGTCTTAATGTTGTCAAATGTATGCTACCCTCCGCCACTCTCAGCTGATGGAACCCTATCTCCAAGTCCAACTGGGAAAACACTGGCTCCACTCAACTGATCAAACAGATCATCAATTCTCGACAAAGGATACTTATTCTTTATCGTCCTTTCGTTCAACTTACGATAGTCAATACACATCCTCAGTGACCCATCTGGTTTCTTCACGAATACCACGTCCACTCCCCAAGATGAACTATTTGGTCTAATAAAATTATTTCCTTCTAGATCCCCTAGCTGCACCTTAAATTCCTTCATCTCAGTCGGTGTCATCCTTCTAGGTGGTCTACTCACAGATTCAGCTCCTGGCACAAGATCTATTCGAAACTCAATAGCTCGTTTCGGTGGTAGACCTGTGACTGGCTCAAAGACATCTGCAAACTCTTTTGCTACTCGAACCTGAGTTAAATCTTCTCCCACTTCCACTGCACTTAACAAAGCATAACTACTTCAGTCAGAATTCTCTGCTAAGAATATAGTTCGGTTATGACTATCAGGGTGTCTCAAAGATAACTCCCCATCCTGGCAGAATAACCTGGCCTCATACTTTCTCAACCAATCCATTCCCAAAATGATTCCGAAATCTACGAAATCGCAAACATACAAACTGCATGCAAACTTATGACCTAACAAATCAAGTTCTAACTGGTCACATCTCATCCCCAGAGTTGGATACCCTCCTATTAGATTCACAACCATTAAGGAGGTAACAAGGTATGTGGGTTCTAAGCATAACCTATCAACCAAACACTAAGATATAAATGAATGTGATGCACCGGTATCAAAAAGTATCCTAACTAGTATACTCTGAATCAAAAACGTACCTTCCATCACAGTCTTTTCTTTATCAGCTGCAGTAGGCTTAGTTGATGATCCAACAGCAAAAACTTTCCCCTTGTCCGCCCTGACTGGCTCTGGACACTGGTTCTTGTAATGTCTAACTTGATCACAGTTAAAGCATTTCACATTCTTCTTGTCTACAGCCTTCTTTGCCTCTCCTGACTGGCACTCACTTGCATAATGACCTTCTTGTCACATTTATAGCACCAAATCAGCCTTTGCCTTCTTGGCAGCATCCCCTTTCTGGGCTCCCTTTTTCTTAAAGAACTTCCTCTTCTTTCCTTGAGTACCCTGAGATTCAACTGGCTTCTCTCTAGCAGACACAGCAAGCATCTCTTCATGGAAAATGACCATCTCCACTACCACATTACAAGGTTCTCGGATATGGGTCATGGTCTATCTAGCAAGCTCAGGTCTCAGTCCTCGAATGAACCTCTCATTCCTTCTGACATCAGTGTCAACCATAGCATATCCATATCGAGACAGCTCATCAAAATTAGCAGCGTACTTGATCTCTGACATCTCTACTTGAACTAGATCCAAGAACTTCCCCATTAATGCCAACTTAGCAACTTCAAATAGAAACCTCTGCTCAAACCTCCTTCTGAAATCAGTCCATGTCAGGTCTTCCTCCAGAACTCTGGTGGTCACACTGTTCCACCAGTGAAGCGCTGCCCCTTGCAACTGCCTAGAGGCTAGCCTCCTCTTTTGCCCTTCATCTAAGCATAAATTAGTATAGATCCTTTCATAGTACAAAAGCCAATTCTCAACTTCAATAGCATCCTCCGTTCCAACAAATAGTTTTCCACCCAAATTGGTGTAGTCTCTGCTTAGCTTGGCATAGTTATTCCCAAATGGAGCCACATGATTAGCTCCCTCAACATTACCAGCAACTCCAGCTTGCAAAAGATTGGCTAACAACTTATACACCATCCCCGCATCTACTGGCGGATTTCCAGCACCTACATTGGCTTCAGCAATTGGATTAGCATTAGCATGTCAACCTTGATTCCTCCTGGTATTAGGTCAAGCATTTCCGTTAGTTGTGGTGCTTCCTCCACCTAATTTCCTCTTCCGTTTCCTACTTCCATATCTTCTTTCTCGTAAATCTGCATACGAGCTTAGTAAGATAAAGAAGAACGGTCTAAGAGAGAGGGGAACACGTACTTATATATATATATATATATATATATATATCAATTACAAGTACGTTACTATAGCGTTAACCCAAACCCCAATCATATTTTCAAATTCATTGGATTATGTTTAAAAAACTTTTAGGTTTAACTTTTCTTTTAAAGTTTCATAAACCTATGCTCTGATACCAACTTGTAACAACCCCTTACTTGGAGATCCAAAACTAATGGCTATGGATGCTGCAGTCATCCATAGTTATTAATCCTCGACGACCAAATACGGCGAAGTTAGATTCATTGATACACAGAAACACATGAATATGAAAAAAATTTAAACTTCAAACAAAATCACATTTTATTTCAAAATATTTTCAATTCATTACATAATCCCAAATTCGCAAATCACGTTCAGAGAAAATATATTTATTACAACATACGCCCAAGAGCGACTAGTGAAGATGCCCGCTTGGATGATCAGAGTATATGCAGGCAATAAAAAAACTTTGCCATTACAAACAACACAGCGGAAAAAGAAAAGAGATATCTAAATAGCTATCATGCCTCCTGCACGTCTTCGGAAGCTTATTCGTCTTAAAAGGTACCTGAAACCCTCAACTCTCAAACTACTCATAATCGATTGAGTACTCGAGAGTTTAAAGGGAAAACATAAACTTTGAGTCAGACATAAAGCCTAGTATTAATAATAATCTACCATCTCAAGTCATTTAAATATCTATATATCACGTCGCTTAGCGGAACGGGGTTTTCCCCTCATTAGTATCTCAAAACCTTTATAAAACCATATACTGTGCTCCTGCATCGACAATGTTTAAAACAATTTAAAACAGTATAATATGATAATATGCAAAACAAATGAATCAATTCTAGATTACCCATCCCCACTCATTTTTAGACTATCTATCTCAATTATTGTTTCTAGGATTACTATTAACTTATTAATTTTCATGGGCTGACTAATAACCGGTTAAACATTTAAGAACTCCCTGTCCAATTACATAGTTTTCATGGGATCACTAAGAACCTATTGGTAACTACAATATCTTACTCTTATCCTAGTTTTCATGGGTTGACTAGGAACCTATTGGTAACCCCAAAAACCTTTCTTCTTACCCTAGTTTTATGGGCTGACTAGGAACCTATTGACATCTGTTAATATTTCATCCGGATATAGTTTTCATAGGCTAACTACAAACCTACTAGCCCTTGCTAGTATCAAATCATAGTTTTCATGGGCTTACTATGAACCTGTCTTTTTGACATCTTCCTTTATACATAGTTTTCATAGGCTAACTATGAACCTATTGGCCCCTGCCAATATCTTTTCCTATACACAGCTTTCATGGGCTTACCGAGAACCTATTGGCCCCTGCCAATATCTTTCTCTTATATTTTAGCATCCTATATTTTGGTCTTCTTGATCTCCTTGATACAATTCTACTCATTCAAGAGTTTAATCAATTTATATTCACTACTGGGTTAACCTAGCTGGTTCTTTTACCCTTTATTCCCAAAATGCAGTTATGGATCCATTATAAAGTGAATATACTTATATTTGAAGAAGCAAACATAATAACAAAACAATATCGCTCCTGTGGGTTTAATTACTTCATTAAAGAAAGCTTCTTCTCAAATCCATTACAAAAACTACTTTAATTTAGCCATGGGTTTTTCTTTTTAAAAATAGAGTTTGGGTTATAAAACCTTTCGATACCTTCGAAACCTAGCTTTCGACTTCATAGGATGACCTCCTTCGAAAGCATTCAAAACATTAGGCTCCTGCCTTTTAATAATTTAAAATCTTCCTTTCGAAGCTTTTCGATTATATTAAAGTTTTAGAATTTAACTTTAGAAGCTTAGCTTCAAAACCATTTGAAAGTAATCCTTTCGACACTAATGGAATTAACCCTTCCGAAATCATTGAAAGTCCCCCTTTCGAAAGCATTGAGTTTACACTTAAAACATTATTTTGGGTCAAAGTGAATATAGGCGAAAGCATCTCTTTTGAAACCATCATTTATCATATAAAAATTTTAGGAAAAACTCGATGGCGTCGGCACTACCTCTTTTGAAAGCATTTAACATCTGGGTAAAATAGCGGAAGATTGGCTTCGAAACCCCTTTCGAAAAATTGCCTTCGATACCCCTAACCCCTTTCGAAAGCTATAGGAAGTGGCTTTAACTTATAAAACAAAGTACCCTTTCGACAACATTGATATCTTTAACTCCATCGAAAGGTTAAAGAACAACAGCAGGATTTCGACTAGGTCGGAGCCCCTTCTTTCAAAACATTCTTTCATAAGTAAAGAAACCCAGTTGAAAGCAGTCTTAAGTTAATGGCAACCTTTTCGAAACCTTTTTAAAACCTCTTTTGAAACCATATGCTTCGACTTTGTCGAAGGCTAAAACAAAACAAAGGCACGCGTTTTTCTTTTAAAAACAAACCAAGGTTTCGACTCCTTTGGAAGCTATTCTTTCGACACTTTAACCTTCCGCCTTCCTCCAATCCACTACGTACCATCTTTGTGATACCTTGTGTATTGGTTTCGACTTTGTAGGTTTCAACTAAGATGAAGGCGGAAGATTCTATGTCGAAAGGTGCTTTTCAAAGTAGGCGGAACCATTTTTCTGAGTAAACTTGGTTTAGTTCTTTTTTAAGTAAACTTTTCTCCAACTAACCTGCCATGTGTCAACACCAGATTGGTTGCCTTAACTTTTTCAAATTCTTTTCCAAAATAACTGCCGCTAATTTAGATCTAAACCATGGTTAAGTTAATCAAATAAGCCATTCCATTAAGCAATACCAATTTTGCAAAGAAGTCCCTCTTCTAAAACAATTTATTTTGCATAGCAAATCACTTTGGAAAAATCCCCAAAAATTCCAGAAATTCATTTAACCATGTTATTTAACATATCAAAATTCCAGATCCAAATTCTCAATATATTTTCCAAAATAAATTTATAAACCCAAATAACCATATTTTCTTCGAAAATTTATAATAATCTTTCCATAGTTGGAAAAATTATCAAAATTGAAACCCAACTCCAAAATCATGTTTCTCATCACATAAAATTTTCCCATGGCATTTAAACATCATTAAATCTCGGTTTTAACCAAAAACTATGTTTATCCTCTTTTAAACATTCTTGTTTAAACCATATAAATTGTAAATCAAGCATATCATCATCTAATATATCATAAAAACGAATTTACACTTAAATTCGAAAATATATGATTCAAAACAAAATAGAGATCGAATTATTATTCACCTTGATTTAGATAAGGAGATTGGATTGAGATTGATTTCTCCTTAGCTTGATTCTCTAGCTTTAAATTTGTATTCCTCTTGATCTCTTAATGGCCGGTCGTTCTTATGCTTTTGATTTTGCATTTCAAACTGATGTGAGTAAGGAATGAAATGGTAAGAACGAAACATATAAGGGTAAGGGTCTTTGGGTGGAAAATTTCCTAATATACACTTATGAAATTTAATTAACCCAAAACCATTCTTTAGCCCATTAGTTATTATATTAGGCTCGGCCTTAATTAATTAATTCAAGTCTCAATCCCCTTATCACTTAACATTTACATTATTCTATTTAATTTATCTAATTAAATATCCTAAATAATGTTATCAAATATTAGGGGTGTTACAATTCCTTAAGAACTTCTTTCCTTAAGTCCTCAACATTCAGAATACACAACCGTCCCTTCTTTCTCAACCATCCTCTCTAGTCAGGATTAAAATCTCTTAGATCATCGATCTCAGATCCAACCTCAAGCCTTCTAATCCTCTTAGCTAATACTGAATCCTCCCTCTGTTTAGAAGCAATCATTTCGATCAACACTGGTCGAACTTTTAAACATGATAACATGGTGGTGCTCTGACTAGAACTAGCAGTCAATCTTAACTGCACACTATAAGTAAATAAAGCTTCTAAATCTTTCCATTCTGCCAACATAGCCAACACCATATTCTGATGTCTTCTGCTAAGAGCATCCGCTACCTTATTTCCTTTCCTGAGTGTATACTCCTTACCAAAATCATAAGTAGCTAAAAACTCCAGCCACCTCTGTTGTCTCATATTGAACTCCTTCTGAGAGAATAAATATCTTAAGGACTTATGATATGTGTATAACTCAAATATCTCCCCTAAAAGATAATGTCTCCATATCTTTAGCACGAAGATCACAGCTTCCAAATCCGAATTAAGAGTAGGATATCTTACTTCATGCGGTCTAAGCTGTCGTGAAGCGTAGGCAATAACTTTACCCCTCTGCCTCAACATAGCTCCTAATCCAATCCTACATGCATCGGTATACACCACTAACGCTTGGTTTCCGTCTGGAACTACTAACATAGGTGCATTGGTCAAAAAATTCTTTAACTTACGAAATTCTTCCTCGCATTTTTTGGACCAGACAAACTTCACATCCTTCCTGGTTAACTTAGTCAAAGGCGATGCTTTCCGCGAGAAGTTCTTAATGAATCTCCGGTAATAGCCAGCAAGTCCAAGAAAACTTCTAATTTCAGTCACCATCTCTGGTCTCTTCCAGTTATTAACAGCTTCGGTCTTATCTGGATCGACTGACAAGCCCTTCTATGAAACCACATGACCAAGAAAATTAACCTCTTTCTTCCAAAAATGACACTTGGGAAACTTCGCTTGCAGCTGATGCTGCCTCAACGTCTCAAGCACTACTCTAAGATGATCTTCATGCTCTCTTTCATCCTTAGAGTATACTAATATGTCATCTATAAAAACCAATACGAACCTATCCAAATACTCTCGGAAAACTCGGTTCATCAGATCCACGAAGAAAGCAGGTGCATTCGTTAACCCGAATGGCATTACTAACCACTCATACGAACCATACCTAGTTTGAAATGCTGTCAATGGAATACTGTCCTCTGCCACTCTTAACTGATGGAAACCTGTTGCCAGATCATTTTGGGAAAATACTCTGGCTCCACACAACTGATCAAATAGATCGTCAATTCTCGACAAAGGATACTTATTCTTAATCGACTTCTCGTTCAACTTATGATAGTTGATACACATCCTTGACGATCCATCCAGTTTCTTCACGAACACTGCGGCCGCTCCCTAAGGCGAACTGCTTGGTCTAATAAAATTTCTTCCTTCTAGATCCACTAGCTGCACCTTCAATTTCTTCATCTCGGTTGGTGTCATTCTACTAGATGGTCTACTTACAGGTTTAGCTCCTGACACAAGATCTATCTGAAACTCAACGGCTCGTTTCGGTGGTAGTCCTGTAACCGGCTCAAACACATCTGCAAATTCTCTTGCTACCCGAACCTGATTTAACTCTTCTTCTACTTCCATAGCTCTTAACAAAGCATAAACACTTCGGTCAGAATTTTCTACTGAGAATATAATTGGTTATGACTATCAGGGTGTCTCAGCGATATTTCCCTATCTTGGAAAAATATCTTAGCCTCGTATTTACCCAACCAATCCATAACCAAAAGGATCCTGAAATCTATGAAATCAAAAGCATATAGACTGCATGCAAACTTATGATCTAACAAATCAAGTTCTATCTGGTCACATCTCATTTCCAGAGTTGCATACCCTCCTATCGGATTCGCAACCCTTAAGGAAGTAACAAGGTATTTGGGTTTTAAACATAACCTGTCAACCAAACACTTAGATATAAATGAATGTGATGCACCGGTATCAAATAGTACCCTAACCGGTATACTCTGAATCAAAAGCGTACCTTCCATCTCAGTCTTTCCCCTCTCAACAGCAGTCGGCCTAGAAGATGGTGTTCCAACAGCAAAAACGTTTCCCTTGTCCACCCTGACTGGTTATGGACACTGATTCTTATAATGCCCAACTTGGTCATAGTTAAAGCACTTCATGCTCTTCTTTTCTGCAGCCTTCTTTCCCTTGCCTGTCCGGCATTCATGATCATAATGACCCTTCTTATCACACTTAAAGCAAACCAGATTAGTCTTTGCCTTCTTCGCAGCTTCTCCCTTCTGGGTTCCCTTCTTCTTAAAGAACTTCCTCTTCTTCCCCTGAGAACCTTGTGTTTCAGCCGCCTTCTCCTTCCCATAAATAGCAAGCATTTCATTATGTCGGATTGCCATCTCCACAACTACATTACAATGATCATAGAGACGTGGTAGATTTGCCCTAGCATTCTCGAGTCTCAATCCCCGAATGAACTTTTCATTCCTCTTAATGACGGTGTCAATGGCAGCATACCCATATCTAGACAACTCATCAAACTTAGTGGCATACTCAATTACCATCATCTCTCCTTGCACCAAATCCATAAACTTTCTCAACAATGCTGACTTAGCAACTTCAGACAAAACCACTACTCGAATCTCCTTCAAAATTACACTTAACTCAACTCTTCCTCAAGAACTCTGGCAGTAACACTATTACACCAATGGAGCGCTACTCCCTGCAATGGCCTAGAGGCTAGTCCCCTCTTCTGCTCATCATTCAACCTCAAATCAGCGAAGATGCTCTCACAATGCAACAACCAATTCTCAATTTCTTTGGCATCCTCCATTCCCACAAACGGCTTCCCACCAAGATTGGTGTAATCTCTGCTCAGCTTAGCATAGTTATTCCCAATTGGAGCCATGGGATTAGCTCCTCCAACATTCCCAGCTACTCCAGCAACTGCTCCTACTTGCGTCAAATTGACGAAGAACTGATACATCATCCCATATCTACTGGTGGATTTCCAGCACCTACATTGGTATTTGCATTTTGATTAGCATTTGCCTGTCGACATGGGTTCCTCCTAGTGTTAGGTAGAACGTCTCCATTTTTTGTGGTGCTTCCTTCATCGAGATTTCCTCTTCCATTTCCTGCCTCCATATCTTTTTTCTTGTAAATCTGCATACGAGCCTTAGTAAGATACAGAAAAACAGTCTAAGAGAGAGAGGAACACGTACTTATATATATATCAAATACAAGTATGTTACTATAGCGTTAACCCAAACCCCGATCTTATTTTCTGATTCATTGGATTATGTTTTGAAAATCTTTTAGGTTTAAATTTCTTAAGTTTTCATAAACCTATGATCTAATCCAACTTGTAACATCCTCCACTTGGAGGCCCAAAACTAATGGCTATGGATGCTGGAATCATCCATAGTTATTAATCCTCGGCGACCAAATACGATAATGTTAGATACATTGACATAACAGAAATACATGGATATGGAAAAAAATTAAATCATTAAACAACTTTCACATTCCATTTCAAAACATTTCATATTCATTACATAATCCCAGATTCGAGAACCACGTTTGGAGAAAATATAATTATTACAACATACGCCAAGAGCGACATATGAAGATGCCCCTTGGATGATCAGAGTCTAAATATAGGCAATTAAACAACTTTGCCTTTACAACAAAGCATAGCGGAATCAATATAAAATAGAATCCTGCTAGCTAGCTTGCCTCTCGCACATCTTCGGAAGATTATTCGTCTAAAAATGTTCCTGAAAACCTCAACTCTCAAACTACTCAAAGTTAATTGAGCACCCGGGAGTTTAAGGGGAAAACATAAACTCCGAATCAGACATAAAGCCTGGTATGAATAATAACCTACCATCTCGAACCATTTAGATATCTAGACCACGCCGCTTAACGGAATGGGTTTTCCCCTCACTGGTATCTTATCAAAAACTTATAATAACCATATACTGTGCTCTTGCATCCACAATGGTTAAAAACATAGCAATTTAAAATGTTATGATGATATGCAAACAAATCATTCTGGATTTCCTATCCTCATTCATTTGACTATCTGTCATAGTTATAGTTTCTAGGGTAACTATTAACCTATTAGTTTTCATGGGCTCACTAATAACCAGAATAAAGTTTAGGGACTATCTGCCTGGCCTCATAGTTTTCATGGGATCACTAAGAACCTATTAGCCCATGTCAATAACTTCCTTATTTCATGGGTTCTCCCTAAACCTATTGATATCTTCAATAACTTCCCACATATCATAGTTTTCTTGGGTTGACTATGAACCTATTAACTTCTGTCAATAACTTAATCCGAATATAGTTTTCATGGGTTCACTACAAACCTGTTGGCCCATGCCAATAACTCTTTATAAACATAGTTTTCATGGGTTTACTATGAACCTGTCTATCTAACAACTTCTTTAATCAGTATTTAGGCATCATATATTCTGGTCTTCCTGACCTCCTAAATGCAATTCTACTCATTTAGGAGTTAACTCAATTTATATTCACTACTGGGTCAACCTAACTGGTTATTCTTCCCTTTCTCCCTAAAATACAGTTATGGGTCCATTTTGCAGTGAATATGTATATTAAAAGAAGTAATCATAATAATACAATAACACCAACATCTATTGTTTAATATCCTTGAAATCATTTTCGTATGAAATATGGTTAATCCCTTTAACATATTACTTTATCAAGAAAAGCTTCTTCGAAAACTCCATACTTAAAAGCCATTTCAAAAGTCATTTATTTTGCCATGGGTTTTCCTTTAAAAATGAGATTGGGTTCTTTGTCTTGAAAACTAAGGCTTTCAAAACCTTAGAACTTTACTTTCGAAACCATTGGAAAACCTCCTTCGAAAGCATTCAAATATTCTTTTCAAAACACTACGCCTATGCCTTTTGTAACACTTTAAAACATATCTTTCGAAACCATCAAAACATACGTTTCAAAAGCATTAAAGCATCACTTGCTTATTTATAAAAGCGTACCTTCAAAACCAATTGAAAGTACCCCTTTCAAAACCATTGAAAGTACCCCTTTCGAAACCATTGAAAGTACCCCTTTTCAAACCATTGCGTTTAATCTTAAACATATCTTTTAGGTCAAAGTGAATATAATCGAAAGTACCCCTTTCGAAACCTTTAACCTTCATGTAAAAGAGTTTGGGGAAAACTGATGGCTTCAGAACCATCATTTCGAAAGCTTAAATCATTTAAGTAAATCATTTGGAAGGATAACTTCGAAACCCCTTTCGAAGCAATTGCCTTCGAAACCCTTATGTGGCTACTGGAGCCCTTTCGAAAGCTTTGGGATGTGGCGTATTATATTGATAAAAAAGCTACCTTTCGAACTAGTTGATGACTTCAATTCATTCGAAAGGTGTAGGGTCGGTAGCATGGTTTCGACTGGGTACAAACTACCCTTTCGAAAGCATTAATTTAAAAATAGGGTAACTCATTCGAAAGCTACGCTTTAATAAAAAGGTGGCAACCTCATCGAAAGCTATTATAAACCCTTTCGAAATAATTCTTTGGAAAATAAGGTAAGTGGCATCTTCGAAAGCTATTTAAATGGGCTTCGACCCCTTCGAAAGCATGGTTTCGACTCCATACTTGCCACCATTCTCCAATCCACTATGTACTAATGCACCAATACCTTATGTATTGGTGTCAATTTGGTTGAGGCGGAAGTATAGGGTCGAAAGGTACTACTGGAAGTGGCGAAACCATACTTATATACAAAAACTATTTTATTGCCTTTTTAAGTAATTGCTTTGTACCTAACCTGTCTATTTGTAAAAATTTAATTGGTTGTCATAAAGTTTTAAAGTTCTTTCCAAAATAAAGCTGCCGCATTCATTTCGGATCTAATTAAAATAATTTAGCAAATAAGCCCTTTCTTAAACAAAACAAATAAAACATTTAAGTCCTCCAACTAAATTAATTTAATTTCCATAGTAAATTTCTTAGGAAAAATCTCCAAAAATCATAGAAATTCACTTTTAATTTGTTATCTAACATTTATAAGTTTCAGACCCAAATACCTCCATATAATAGCCGAAACAATTTTTAAACCCAAATTATTCATTTCTTCCTTCTAAAATTCATAATAAATTTTCCATAGCTTGGAAAATTACAAAAATTAAAACCCATCTCCATAATAATGTTTTACATAACATATAAATTCCCCATGGCATTCGAAATCCAAAAAATATGATTTTTGCCTAAATACCGAATTAAACATTTATCAAACAATCTTTTTGAATCAAACATATCATAGAATCCATGCATGTCATCATTAAAATCATCACACAAGGTTTTAAACATAAACCCGAAATCAAATAATCTTTAAAAACAAAAATAGAGATGGTTTGGATTATTATTTACCTTGATTAGGATAAGAAACTTGAGATTTGATCTTTGATTAATTTCCCTTGCTTGGTTGCTTAGCTTTAAGTGATTTTCCCCTTTTCTTTCCCTAGGTTATGATCGGCTTTGATCTTTTTGTTTACGTTTTTGAGTTTTTAAGAAATGAACGTGCAAAGAAGTGGGAAACGTGTGTTCTAAGGCTTATGGGATTATGGTGCGGCAATTTCCCATTAAACCCTTGTTTTATTCTCTTATTAGTTATCTAACAAACGATTTCCATAAACTCATTCTCTATGTTTATTTAAGCACGACCTCTAATTAAATTTTCAAATCTCAATCCCCTTATCACTCTAATATTTACATTATTCTATTTAATTTATCTAATTAAATCTTCTGAATAATGTTATTAAAAATTAGGGGTGTTGCAAAACCATTACTTTACGAATGTTGAAATCAAGGAGAAGAGTGGACGTCCAATTTAACATTGAAGTGGGAAGCATTAGCGAAAAGTAGAATGGAAGAATCAAAACTCTTATCTATAGAGAGATATAGTATAATTGAATGGCAAGTGAAAGATATTCATATGCTTGATTATACGGTGAATTTAGATGATAATGTCGCCAAGTGTTCATGCAACATGCCAACTTTAGATCATTTTTCGTGCTCCTATGTATTAATTGCATGTTCACGTGGCTCGGGTGGTGCGAATAGAGTATATTTTGGCTTAATCTCAACGTGGTACACAACGGCTAAGTATACTGCTACTTTTGCTCCTTTATTCCACCATGTACCTGATAGTCATCATTGGGATGTCTACGAAGGTCTTACTATACATTCACCACCGGTGCGTAGAAACTCTAGACGTCCATGGTCAGCTCGAATAAAAGATTTCATGGATCCTCCATCATCATCAGGGTAGAATAGATGTAGCAAATGTGGTGCTTTATAGCATAAGAAGAAATCATGTACTAATTGTATTGTTTCCTATGTATGAATCGATGAACTCTATATTAGTTTTCTATGTATGAATTGTTGAACTCCAATCTTGTTTCCTATGTATGAGTTGATGAACTCTACCCATGTTTTCTCTTTTGATGTTGGTTATGTTGTGATATGCTTTAGGGCAAATATGATGTTCTATATTGTTAAGATGGAGTAGCAACTCTCTAGCTTTTGGATGCTAGAAAATATACTTGCGCATTTCATAAATGGCAAGTATATTTTCTAGCATCCAAAAATCAGAGAGCTACTACTCCATCCCCCCTATATAACACCAATATACTATTAACATATCATCAATATACTGATGCAGCGCATCCCATAAATCGCGAACGACATACCATGAATCGCGGCGAAACCCTAGGTCGCTCCAGTCTTATGTCGCTTCTCCTTGTGTCGCCTCCAGTAGGTCGCGAACGACATCGCCTTGAGTCGCCTCCAGTAGGTCGCGAACGACATCGCCTTGAGTCGTCTCCAGTAGGTCGCGAACGAAGGTCACGAAAGAGCAAGTTTCCGATGTCGTAAGCCCTAGGTCGCTCCAGCCCTAAGTCGCGAGCAGAGCAGATTTTCCCTAGGTCGCGAACGACCTTCCGTAAGTCGCGAATTCCTATGTCGTGAATTCTTTAAGTCGTGGGTCGCTCAGACTTTAAGTCGCGAAGCTTTTTAGGTCGCTGATTACTTTCGTTGAAGTCTTCTATCGCTGCTTGTTAAGTCGCTCCTGGACGCCGCATTTCTTATGTCGCTCAGAATGATTGTTATGTCGCTCCAGTTAGGTCGCGAACTCCTTATGTCACTGATTGCTATACCGAAGATACTTAAGTCGTTTTCCTTAGGTCGTATATTGTTAAGTCATGTTATGTTGTAACCCGTTTGTTTGTTAAGTCATTTGTACTGTTTGTGATGTATTTTTCTTAAGTCGTGTGAAGTGTTGTAACGTGTGTTAAGTTGTAATTTCATATAAATAGGGGTGCGTTGTCATTTGTAGAAGGAGTTGATTTTTGAATAAAATTTGGTTTGTGCTTTGTGCCACCATTAAAATTGGAAGTTGAGTGTTATCTCCTTTCTCCATCTTCGGATATTCGAGTGCGCTCGAATCAACGAACTTGAAGTCGATTCACGGAATCTCGTGCGCGAGATCAACGTCGAAGAATCGTAGATCTTCTAACGCGGTATCGTGCGCGGTCAACGTGTTGAAGATAGCTAGAATCCGGTATCTCGAGAGATCAACGGATTTGGGCACTTGGGTATCTTCAATTCATCGATTCATTTTGTTTCATCGATTCATTTTCCGTGAATTCATCAATTCGTGAGTTGTGTGATCCTGTAGGCTACGTCATTTGGTATCAGAGCAAGGAGACAAAATTTTCCAAGTTCGTTGGGTGTGAAGTTTCGAGATTTGAAGTTTGTGTTTGGATTTTTTGAAGATTTGACAATGCCTCCAAGAAGAGTTAATCGTCATCAGAATGTTGCAGATGTGTATCGAAGAGAAGATGCTGAACAAATGGAGCAACAAATTAGTGATAAATTCAATGAGAAGTTTGATGAGGGAATTGGTAGAATGGAAAGGCTCATGATGGATATGAATCAAACTCGACAAAGAGCACGCCAGGTTCAAATCAAGGTAGACATAGAATTTCACCATCAAATTCCGAGAGGAGAAGAATGTCACCACCATCGGATCAGGAAAGAAGAGAACTGTCAGTTTCGGGAGAAAGAGACGTGCGTGGTAGCAGAAATGTTGATGGTCAGAATCGACATTGACATACGTCAGATTTGGAGGAATCTAGTGATAGTGGTAGTAGCTCTTGTCGAAACCGTGGCCAAGGGTGAAATCGAAATAGAGATTTCGAAGATGATCGTCGATGGGAGTCGGAGATGAAAAAAGTGATTCCAGAATTCAAAGGGGGAATGCTAGCGGAAGAGTTTCTGGATTGGTTATCAAATGTTGAAGAAATTTTTGACATCAAGGAAGTACCCGAGCATCGTAGAGTTAAGTTGGTTGCTACACGATTGAGGGGAAGAGCTATGGCATGGTGGCAACAAACTAAACTTACACGGGAAAGAATGGGAAAGTCGAAGATTGTTTCATGGGAAAAGATGAAGAAGTTGATGAAGGCTACTTTCTAGCCTTATAATTATCAGTCTCTTAAGTATCAGCGCTTACAGAATTTGAGACAAGGGACAAAGTCGGTAAATGATTATGCAGATGAGTTTTATCAACTGATTGCTAGAAACGATATCATGGAAACGGAGGAACAGTTGACATCCAGATTTGTTGGAGGATTGAGAATGCAAATTCAGGATATGGTAAATATGTTTAATCCGAGATCCGTTGCTGAAGCACACCAGAAGGCTCTAGCTTGGGAGAAGCAAGGTAGAAGAGGAGGTGGTGCATTTACAAGTTCGAGCAATCAGGTGAAGGGGGCTAGTAGAAATACTAATGTTTCCAAGGCTGTTAGTAAACCAGTTGTCAATGAAGCTGCTAAGACCAAGGTCAACAACAATTTCAAGTGTTATAACTGTCAGGAGTTTGGTCATAAGAGCAATGAATGCCCGAAGCCTAAGAAGCGAGCGATGGTTGCTGAGGTTTAGGATGAGGATGTAGAAGTAGAATGTTCCAATTCACCATAGGTTGAGGAGGAAGAAGAATTATTGACGGGAGACGAGGGATATTCTTTAATGATGAGGAGATCTTGCTTGACGCCAAAGCAGGAAGAGGAGACTAGTTGGTTGAGGAGTAATATTTTTCAGTCGACATGCACTATTTTGAGAAAAGTTTGTAAGTTTGTTATCGATGCAGGGAGTTGTGATAACATCATCTCTACAGAAGCCGTAAAGAAGTTGGCGTTAAAGACAGAGAAGCATCCCAAACCCTACAAATTGGCTTGGCTAAGGAAAGGTGGGGAAGTGAAGATTGGTCGAAGAGCTTGTGTAACTTTTTCCATCGAAAAGAAGTATAAGGATGAAATTTGGTGTGACGTGGTGGATATGGATGTATGTCATTTGTTGTTGGGAAGACCGTGGCAGTTCGATAGAGCCGTGCAACACGATGGTAGGACTAAGTGCTATAGTTTCATGTTCGATGGCACTAGAATCACTTTAGTTCCTAAAAGGCGACAACAAAGTGAAAGCAAGTTGGAGGAAATCGAGGAACTAAAGACTCTGTTATCTTTGAAGGAATTTGTCAAAGAAGTAGAGGATAGCCCTGAAGTATTTCTGTTGATTGGACGTGAAAGTAGTGAAGCGGTTGAAATTCCTGAGGAAGTTAAGCCAGTGTTGAAGGAATTTGAAGATGTGTTTCCTGAAGAATTACCAAAAGAGTTACCACCATTGAGAGACATACAATACCAGATTGATCTTGTTTCGGGAGCTGTGTTACCACATAGACCACATTATAGAATGAGTCCAATGGAGCACGAAGAGTTGAGAAGGCAGGTGGAAGAGTTACTTGAACAAGGGCGCGTACAAGAAAGTTTAAGTCGTTGTGCAGTACCAGCCTTGTTAGTGCCAAAGAAGGATGGAACTTGGAGAATGTGTACAGATAGTCGAGCACTAAACAAGATTACGGTGAGGTACAGATTCCCGATGCCAAGATTGGACGACTTGTTAGATCAGTTGAGTGGAGCTGCTATCTTTTCAAAGATTGATCTGAAGAGTGGGTATCATCAGATTCGAATTCGACCAGGGGATGAATGGAAGACAGCCTTCAAGACACGGGAGGGGTTGTATGAATGGCTGGTCATGCCATTTGGTCTTTCGAATGCACCTAGTACTTTTATGCGAGTGATGAATCAGATCTTTCGACCATTTATTGGAAAGTTCGTGGTGGTATACTTTGATGATATATTGATATACAGTGGAAGCACAGAAGAGCATCTACAACACTTGCGGGAAGTGTTGATGATACTTTGTTAGGAGCAATTTTACGCAGCAACAAAGAAGTGCATGTTCAAGACGCACAGTGTTTTTTTCTTGGGGTATGTATTGTCCAAGGAAGGTATCCAGGTGGATCAAAGTAAAGTTGAAACAATCATGGATTGGCCACAACCCATGACTGTAACTGAAGTGAGAAGTTTCCATGGTTTAACATCATTCTACCGAAGGTTTATTCCACATTTCAGTAGCGTGATGGCACCAGTGACAGATTGTATGAAAGGAAAGCAGTTTGTGTGGACTGAAGAGGCTAATTCTGCTTTCCAACAGATCAAGACACTCTTGACTACAACACCGATTCTTAGATACCCGGACTTTCAGTTGCTCTTTGAGCTAGATACCGATGCGTCTAAAGTTGGAATTGGTGGAGTGTTAAGTCAAAAGGGTCGTCCAATTGCTTATTTTAGCGAGAAACTTTCTGGAGCCAAGACAAGATACAGTACCTATGACTTGGAGTTCTATGCTATTGTCCAAGCCATAAAGCATTGGAGACACTATTTGTTTCATAAAGAGTTTGTGTTGTATACTGACCATGAAGCATTGAAACATTTGCAGGGACAGGATAAGATTGCAACCAGGCATGCTTCATGGATCGCATACTTGCAACAGTTTACATTTGTTGTAAAGCATAAGTCGAGAGTTACAAATTGTGTGGCAGACGCATTGAGTAGAAGAAATCATTTGTTGACTACGATGAGAGTTGAAGTGACGGGGTTTGATGTATTTCCAAATTTGTTTGTTGAGGATCCTTACTTTGCCAAGATTGTAGATGAAGTTGAGAAAGGGAAGACGGATGAGTATGTGTTGGTAGAAGGTTTTCTATTTAAGGGAAATCGATTGTGTATACCAGAGTGCAGTTTGCGAATGAAGATTGTGAAGGAATTGCATGAAGAAGGTCATGTGGGAAGAGATCATACCTTGCAGTTGATTTCTCAATCATATTTTTGGTCTTCCATGAGGAAAGAAGTTGAAAGATTTGTGCAGAGATGTCACATATGTCAAGTTTCCAAAGGGACAGCTACGAATGCAGGATTGTATATGCCATTGCCCGTGCCTACTAGACCATGGGTTGATGTTAGCATGGATTTCATTTTGGGTTTGCCAAGAACTCAACGAGGGAATGATTCTATATATGTTGTGGTGGATAGATTTTCGAAGATGGCACATTTCATAGCTTGTAAGAAGACCGTCGATGCAGTCCGTGTTGCTCAATTGTTCTTTAAAGAGATTTATCGACTACATGGGCTACCTGAGTCTATTGTTTTTGACCGGGATACTCGATTTCTAAGTCATTTTTGGTTGAGTCTGTGGAAGATGGTTGGGACTAAGCTGAATTTTAGTAGTGCATATCATCCACAAACGGATGGGCAAACGGAAGTGGTGAACAGATCTTTGGGAAACTTGTTGAGATGTCTTATGAAGAATAATTTGAAGAGCTGGGATGTGAAATTGTGTCAGGCAGAATTCGCACATAATCATGCCGTTAATCGAAGTACGGGATTCAGTCCATTTCAAGTGGTATATTCAGCAATTCCGAAGGGACCGTTGGATTTGTCGACAGTTCCACTTCAGAAAGGGGTTGTTAAACGAGCTTGTGATTTCGTGAATGAGTTGCAGGAGTGTCACATGATTGTTCATGAACGATTGCTTAAGTCAAATGAGAAGCATACACAATTAGCAGATAAGAAGCGGAGGAGTGTGGATTTCAAAGAGGGTGATTTTGTTTACGCAGTATTGACAAAAGATCGTTTTCTAGTTGGAACTTACAACAAGTTGAAAGCTCGAAAGATTGGTCCAGTAGAAATCTTGAAGAAGATCAATGATAATGCGTATCAGTTAAGGTTGTCGGAAAATGTTCATACTTTTGATGTTTTCAATGTCAAACATTTAATTCCGTATTATGGGGAGAAGCTTGTCGAAGAAGAGGAGAGCGTGAATTCGAGGTCGAATTCTTTCCAACAAGGGGTGGATGATGCAGCGCATCCCATAAATCGCGAACGACATACCATGAATCGCGGCGAAACCCTAGGTCGCTCCAGTCTTATGTCGCTTCTCCTTGTGTCGCCTCCAGTAGGTCGCAAACGACATCGCCTTGAGTCGCCTGCAGTAGGTCGTGAACGGCATCGCCTTGAGTCGTCTCCAGTAGGTCGCGAACGAAGGTCGCGAATGAGCAAGTTTCTGATGTCGCAAGCCCTAGGTCGCTCCAGCCCTAAGTCGGGAGCAGAGCAGATTTTCCCTAGGTCGCGAACGACCTTCCGTAAGTCGCGAATTCCTATGTCGCGAATTCCTTAAGTCGTGGGTCTCTTAGACTTAAAGTCGCGAAGCTTTTTAGGTCGCCGATTACTTTCGTTGAAGTCTTATGTCGCTGCTTCTTAAGTCACTCCTGGATGCCACATTTCTTATGTCGCTCAGAAGTCTTATGTCGCTTAGAATGATTGTTATGTCGCTCCAGTTAGGTCGCAAACTCCTTATGTCGCTGATTGTTATATCGAAGATACTTAAGTCGTTTTCCTTAGGTCGTATATTGTTAAGTCGTGTTATGTTGTAACCCGTTTGTTTGTTAAGTCATTTGTACTGTTTGTGATGTATTTTTCTTAAGTCGTATGAAGTGTTGTAACGTGTGTTGAGTTGTAATTCCCTTTAAATAGGGGTGTGTTGTCATTTGTAGAAGGAGTTGATTTTTGAATAAAATTTGGTTTGTGCTTTGTGCCACCATTAAAATTGGAAGTTGAGTGTTATCTCCTTTCTCCATCTTTGGATATTCGAGTGCACTCGAATCAACGAACTTGAAGTCGATTCACGGAATCTCGTGCGCGAGATCAACGTCGAAGAATCGTAGATCTTCTAACGCGGTATCGTGCGCGATCAACGTGTTGAAGATAGCTAGAATCCGGTATCTCGAGAGTTCAACGGATTTGGGCACTTGGGTATCTTCAATTCATCGATTCATTTTATTTCATCGATTCATTTTCCGTGAATTCATCAATTCGTGAGTTGTGTGATCCTGTAGGCTGCGTCATTATACCATCATTTATAACACCAACGTATCATCAAAAAAAAATATCATCAAAACATACCTTTAACATTAGATATCCATACTAATTTTCAAAACCATATCATATCAAGATCATATACCATCAAAACAACAAACATACTAACAACATACCGCCCAATATCAAATTAAACAAAATATATCATCCAAACATCTAAATAAATATCAACAAATAATCCAAAAATATCAACAAGACAACACCATAACCAACAACATACCAAGTCAAAACCACTTAAGCCTTCTAATTGCAAAGAGGCATGTCTCTTTTCTTCTTCTTCCTTTTATACTTGATTGGTTGTGAACTTTGCGATTCATCTAGGTTCGAAGCAGGAATTTCTTGTTCTTGAGTGTGACCGAATATTAGCTCCTCTATTGTTGTTGCCCTCACTGTGGCTATTCTTGTTGTTGTTCTAGATGATGCATGATTGACCGTCATATGCAAATTGTTGTTCGCCTCCAATCCAAATAGGCCATGGTTGTTCACCTTCTCCCTCGAGTGCATGTGTCCCTCCAGTCATGTGTATGCTTCCTCCGCTCCTGCATGTGCTTCCTCTGCTTACATATGTTTGTCTTATGCCTCCTCTCGAGTACATGTTTCTTCTCCCTCCACTCCCGCATGCCTTTCTTCTGTAATATGCAAAGGTCTTGTCGGTCGACGTAACTTTTTTCTACCTAGAATTGTGTCCATTATACGCCGTAAGTCAATTCACTTACTTTTCACCTTCTTCGGCTCAAAATGATTGTCTTCGATTTCATCAACCACCTCTAAAACGCTATATATCCCACTTACCTATGCCAAAAACAAAACAATGTAACAATTCATATGCTCTAAAAATATGGAAACGTTCAAATATTAACCACATTACACTCTAGTGGAGCTCGGGGAATATAAACAACCAATCTCCTAAATGACTGTTTCAAGATATAACGACGAGTTATTTGCCAATACCAATATGCATACTTGCTCAACGGTGTCGGAGGATCACGTGCTCGTTCAGCACGATCAATTCTTGAATTCCATAAAACCAGACTTTTTTGAAGCAAAGCCATCCAATCACTTGGTTCTGAGTCTATTGGAACAACGGGATCAGGAATGTGTTGATGATCAAATCCAAATTGTCTCATCACTCGATACAAAGAATATATTTTAAAGTCCAAAATAAGATTAATCTACCCTTAGCGATCTAACCCGCAAACATATACTGAACATTAGCTTAGTCAGGTGCATGTATCAATGAATATGGTTCCCAAGTTATGGCATCATCCGCTAACAGATCCAATTCATTTAAGTAAAATTGTATGGTTTTTGGAGTTTCATACTAACTCCTAGCATAATTCCACCTACACCCGAATGGAAGATAGGGAACTAAATCGGTAGGAATTCTTACAGCAGGGCATCCAATAGCGATATGAGACCAAGACCATAATTGCAACAATGTTGCAGAACCGCCTAACATTTTTCTTTTTTGTAAAGCAAATTTTTTTAACTCACCATACAAATAACAAAGTACAACACTATCTCATGAATAGTGACCACAATGTGCTAAATCATCCAGAAATGACAAAAATTTCAAGCTCAATCGACCTTTTAAGTGATATGGAAAAAGACGACAACTTAAAATGTACAAAATTACAACACGACTACGATGAAGTATATCTAAATCTGTTGCATCTGTTCCAAGTGGTTTTTGACATTCACTTTAAATCAAGTCATTATTATCTCACTTTCAGAATTTACTGCCTTCTTAGGTGGAAATAAACCAAGTAAATCATGACACAACTCCATATAATCAACTTTCTAATTTCGTAAATATATCGGGAAACCATCCGAAGATAAACCGAATAAAAAGCTAACATCACATAATGTGATAGTCATTTTCCCTACTCTCATATGAAAAGTGTTTGTCTCAGGCTTCCAACGATCACACAATATCCATAAGAAGATGATGATCTAGTCTAATGTACTCAACTTGCATTGCTTTTCAAAAACCAAATATTCTTAGGTTTTGTTCCAATCTAGAATCTTTAAAATCTATTTCCTTAAGCTTGCTAGAATGATCAACATGCTTATTGTTTTTACGTCCTGATTTATAACGTGGAATTAAAATTAACAATTCACAGTTGCATTTTCAGTTAATAACCAATCAATGTATATAAAATAAATATGTTTGTAAGCGATTCATTTTCCGTTCTATGTTGTTCTTGAAGATAAATAAAACTTCCATCATTTATCATCCAATTATTCGCTCAAAAATCAAACTTACAATTGGGGTTTCCAATATCATTTATCAATATCTAATATTTCACTTATAACAACAACAATAACTAGTAATTATCAACTACAACAATGATTGGTAATTTTAACAACAACAGTAACTAGTAATTTTAACAACAAATTTTTTTACTTCTAATTTGCGTGGATGAAGAAAAGTCTTCCATTTAGAGATAAAACAAGTAATTATTTGAAAGCAAACAAAATATTCTTTTGATTTGATGTTTGATTTGGGATATAGAATGGGTTAGATTGGAGATTGAAGAAGGATTTTGGAAAGATTGAAAGGAGAAGATGAAATTAGAAGGAAATGAGTAATAGAAGAAATAGTAATTTGTATTTTATTAGAATACTTCAATACAAAAAATGATACAGGGGCTAAGTATTTAAATACAATAGAATGGGCCTAATATCCCATGGCCCAAGATAAGTTGATAATCTGAATTCTTCATGAGAGAAAATCGAGACCATCGATTGTAGATCAACGGTGGATGGAAGTTGTCCCTTGATGGTGCGGATTGATAAGTGTGTTAGTATAGCCGATACCCTTGTATTGTTTGATTCATAATACCCCTCCTCAAACAAAGCTAGGGTTTTACTTCCTCTTCGTTATCAATGTCGGCTGAGAAAATTTTAAGTTCTTCTCGAAAGCGATTGAAGTTCTTGGCCGATAGAGCTTTGGTCAGGAAGTCTGCTCTTTGATAATAAGATGGAACATGGTTGATGGCGAGCTTGCCGCTTCCTGTCTTTTCACGAACGAAGTGGAGGTCGATCTCCATATGTTTCGTGCGAGCATGTTGAACTGGATTCATGGAGAGGGAGATGGCGCTGAGATTGTCACACCAGATGATGGGCTTGCGAGTGGATCCGAACCCTAATTCCCAAATTAGGGTTTCGATCCAGGTGATCTCTGCAGTCGTACTTGCTATACACCTGTATTCAGCTTCAGTGCTGCTTCTGGAAATAGTAGTTTGCTTCTTCGTGCACCAAGAAATCGGGTTTGGTCCCAAATAAACACAATATCCAGAGATCGATTTCCGGTCATCAATATCGTTGGCCCAGTCGGAATCACTGTAAGCATTTATACTTATGTCTTTACTAGCTTTTAGACGTAGGCCATATATACTCGTTCCTTTAAGGTACCTAAGAATGCGCTTGACAGCCCTCCAATGTTCACTTAGAGGATTCTGCATATATTGACATACCCTATTGACGCTGAAGCATATGTCTGGTCTTGTAATTGTGGCGTACTGAAGTGCTCCTACGACACTTCTGTATTGCTTGACATTATCAATAGGATCACCTTTATTTTTGGACAATTGTTTACTGCTTGTCATAGGAGTAGGTAGCGGTTTTGCCTTGTCCATGTTATGTCTAATCAGAATGTCTTTGATGTATTGTTTCTATGATAGGAAAAATTCACTGTCATTTTTCCTTTGGATGTCAATTCCCAGAAAATATTTTAATTGACCCATGTCTTTGATTGCAAAGTGTTTGTCCAGTAGTTCAATGATGTGGTTGATTTCTTGTTGGTCATCACCTGTGATAATTATGTCATCAACATAAACAAGTATATATGTGCTCCCATGCTTGTCTTTTTTCATGTAAAGTGAATTGTCAGATTTTGTAGCATAAAAGCCCAAATGTGTCAATGTTCCTTTAAGCTTCTCGTACCATGCTCTAGAGGCTTGCTTTAACCCATATATGGCTTTGTGCAGTTTGCAAACATAACCTTTATTTGTGTGAGGATTGTATCCTTCTGGTTGTTGCATGTAAACATCTTCACATAATTCACCATTTAAAAATGCATTATGGACATCCAGCTGTCTTATTCCCCAATTTCTGTGTAGAGCTAAAGTTAACATGATTCTTATAGTAGTGGGCTTGATTACTGGGGAAAAGGTTTCAGTGAAGTCAAAACCAAACTGATGTGAATATCCTTTTGCAACCAGTCTGGCCTTATACTTTGATATATTACCATTTGCATCTCTTTTGATTTTATAAGTCCATTTGCATCCCACGATATTTTTGTTGTTTGGTGGTTCCACTAGTGTCCATGTTCTGTTTTTCACTAGTGCAGTTAGTTCTTCATCCATTGCTTTTCTCCATTTTTCATGTTTGCTGGCTTGATCATAAGAAGTTGGCTCCACCTCGTTTATTTGTGCTGTGTATAATTTGGGTTTAAAGATACCACTCTTGGATCTGGTAATCATATGATGTCCTTTTTCTGCATGTTGATTATGAGAGTCTTCTAGTTGATTATCATTGATGCTTGCTGTTGTATCTGTGGTTTGATTGTCTTTAGACATGTTTGCACTTTGATCATGACTGTTGTTAGAGATACTGTCACTCTGTTCATCATTTGAACCAATTGGTGAACAGTTGCTGTTATTTCCTTCATCAGAATTGTGTCCTGACTTGCTGTTAGACATAGATGCATCTTTATCAACATTTTGCATAGCTTGACTAATTCCTTGAGTGCATTCTGACAACTCTGGAATATAAAAATTATGTGTTCCCTTATTGTTGATTTCATGATTCTACTGTTTTTTACCTGCAAAGGGAAACATGGTTTGATTAAACACCACATGTCTAGAAATATATATTTTGCCTTGATCATCCATGCACTTATACCCTTTCTGATTGTGGGCATATCCAAGAAAAGTGCATGGACTTGATCTCAGGCTTAGTTTATGCTTATTGTAGGGTTTGAGATAGGGGTAGCATAAACATCCAAATATTTTGAGATGATCATATTTTGGTTTAATTTTAAAAAGTTTTTCATGTGGACAGACATTGTTTAGTACTTTTGTCGGCATCTTATTAATAAGATATACTGCAGTGGCAAAAGCCTCACTCCAGTATTTCAAAGGAAGTGATGCTTGAGACAAAAGTGTTAAACCTGTCTCAACAATATGTCTATGCTTCCTCTTTACCAACCCATTCTGTTCTGATGTGTGGGGGCATGTGACTCTGTGAAGAATTTCCTTTTTGCTAAAAAATTCTTTTAATGGCATAAATTCTCCCCCACCATCTGTTTATATTATCTTAACACATTTGTTAATTTGTTTCTCAACATAATTAACAAATTGTATTATAGCATGGCTTGTGTCTGATTTAGCCTTGAGAAAATAAATCCAAGTATGTCTTGTGTGTGCATCTACAAGTGATAGATAATACCTATGACCCTGTGTTGAAGTAAGTGGTGCTGGTCCCCAGAGATCTGCAGTAATTAACTCAAGGGGATTTTCATATATAGTTTCAGAAATAGGAAAAGGCAATTTATGCATTTTCCCCATTTGACAATGATCACACAGAGACAAATCAGATTTATTAGGAATAGGAATATTGTTTTGTATTAAAATGAGTTTAACTACATCATAACTAGGATGACCAAGTTTACAATGCCATTCATGAAACAATTTTACATTGCTGTTATTCCTTGTGCTAACATTATTTGACCAAATTCCCTTGTTAGCAGCAGGAGTATTGCTGAATTTGTATAGACCATTATCCAGCTTACCTTGTAATAATATGTTTTTGTTTAATGAATCTCTAACAAGACAAGACCTTGGGTGAAACTCAAAATAAACTTTATTTTCACTGGCAAATTGTGAAACACTAATAAGGTTTTTCTTGATACTTGGTACTCTTAATAAGTTGTTTAAATAGAGTAACCTTGTACCTTTTATATAGCCAGTACCAACATGTGTTATATTTGTAGCTTCACCATTTCCCATAAGAACAGTTTGGTTACCTGTGTATCCTTTGTTGCCCGGATTTAGATTCTGTAGATTGTTTGTAATGTGATTTGTAGCACCAGAATCAGGAAACCATTCTTCACTGCTGTAATCATCTGTTTTTGTTGCATTATCAGTTGTATTATTTCCATTGTTTCCAGTTTGATTCCCAGTCTGAACCATGTTAGCATTTGGTTGCTTGTTGGTTTGAGATGTTTGTCCTGCATTAAAATCTTCTTTATATCTGAAATAACATTTGCTTGCCATATGCCCAAGTTTTTCACAAATCTGGCATTTGACTCTATTATTGTATGCACTTCTTCCTCTGCCTCTGCCTCTTAGAACATTGCCTCCTCTCTGACTTTGGTTTTCTTGCCTGGGTTGGTTTGGTGGGTTTTTCTGATTTCTGTTTCTAGATGCAGCAACATAATTGATGTTGTATTCTTCTTGCATTGATTTTCTTTGCTGAATTCTTCCTTCATGAGCCAGTAGGGCTGTGTGGATGTATTCAATGTCAGACAGGGTTGGTTGAGTTGCAATATATGTTATTAATGACTCATAATCTTGATCTAATCCATTGGTTATTACTAGAATCTGTTCACTGATGGATATATTATGACCAACTCCTTTTAGTTTGTCACATAAATTTTTAATTTTGGCAAGATATTCTCTCATTGGCATGTCATTTTTCTTTGCATTCTGTAATTCCCTTCTATATTGCATGACCTTTGCTGCTGATTGCGAACTGAAAATCCGGTGAATTGCTGACCATATCTCATAAGAGCTGTTGCATCCAACCATTTGTGACAGTAAGCTTTGACTAATCGATGATAGCAACCATGATGATAAGAGATTATCCTGTTTTTGATAATGCTTGTAGTCTGGATTGCTAATAGTTTTGCCTTCTTTGTCAGTTATCATGATCGGTGGTATGATCTTGATTCCAGAAACATAATCGTGTAGGTCATATCCTTTTAAAGCTATTTCGATTTGATATTTCCATAGAATGTAATTGTCTTCATCTAATGGTGTTGTGATAACTTGACTTTTAGGTTTGATCAAGATTAGATCAGAATTTTGGGGATTTCTTGGTTGGTTGCCTGAAGTGGCTGATGACATTTCTTCTTCGTTATTTGCCATGGTGATTCAGTGATCTGGGATCGTTGATTTCTTGGTTGAAAGTAACAGGTGAAAGGAATATTGGCGTGGCTATTTGAGAATAGCAGCCAAGAAACAAGAACTGATAAAAAATCAAACTGTTTGTGATAGGTATATATTACTGTCTCATCAAGAAACAGTAATATATATGAACAACAGTGTGGTATCTTGCAACCAGAGGAGAAAGATGAGGATGATTTCTGATTTCTCCTTTTAGGATGGCAAGTGAAAGATGTGGGATAGGTATAACTGATCTTGATATGATCAAGGATGGGATAAGCTTCCTCGATGATGATATTTTTCTGAGAGGAATCAACACAACTCAAAACTTTGATTATGATCTTTGAATTTTACCGTTTGGCTTTGGGGCTCTGATACCATAATAGAAGAAATAGTAATTTGTATTTTATTAGAATACTTCAATACAAAAAATGATACAAGGGCTAAGTATTTAAATACAATAGAATGGGCCTAATATCCCATGGCCCAAGATAAGTTGATAATCTGAATTCTTCATGGGAGAAAATCGAGACCATCGATTGTAGATCAACGGTGGATGGAAGTTGTCCCTTGATGGTGCGGATTGATAAGTGTGTTAGTATAGCCGATACCCTTGTATTGTTTGATTCATAATAATGAGGTTGTTGTAATTTTGATGGTCGAAATATTGTTTGTGTTTATTTCATATGTGCACAAATAATAAATATGTATGTACACATTTATGGAATACACAAACTATAATAATTTACATATATATAGCTTGCACATTTCAAAAATGCGCAAGCTATACCAAAATGAGGTTTATTTTTGAAATAAGTTTTAACATGAGCCTGTTCTTACAATAAGTTTTTTTTTGCCATGCCTCTTTTAAAAATTTGTCAATACGGAAATGGAGTAATGGCTTCCAGTCATTTCACTGATTATACTTCCTACAAATTGAGGTATTCTACTCCCTATTTCCAATTTTATGCAGTTTCATACGTTTGCTTCTTTGCTGATTTTATAAACCAAATGATATTTTGTGCTATACATACAATACATTCCTATTAAAGGTGCCATAACCTGCATTTTTGAATAAAGTGACTAGGTTAAGGTAAAGAAGGCTTATCCCTTAATGCAACCTATTTTTCCTCTAAATAATTAGGTGGTAGTGATTCTTATATAAAGGAACAACCCCCCTATAGATCCTTTTATTCTCCTTCTTAACCATTATTTATATCATCCTAAACTTCAGCACCAAGAAAAAAGAATCCAACTCCACCCTAATTGTTTACCCAATGAGTCATGACACCGAAGCCTACAGCTCCAGTCCACCGCCATCTCCACTCAAGAAGATTGCATGCAAGGCTATGACCGAACAGGTAGATTTTTTATTAAATGGAGACTTTAAACGGTTGAGGGAACAAGTGGAATCTGTCAAAAACGTGAACATCCTCATTTTCTACTCTAGAGTAATATTTACTGCACTTGAGGCTGTCAATGCCATAGTCAATAAACTCAAAGCCCAGAACTTGTTTCCAGTTGTGGAGGACGCTGATGTGTTATCACCTGAACCTTTTGCTTATGAATATTATTTCAAGAAAGCTTGTGACATTACCAAAGAAATCAGAAAGATGTTTTCTAATACCATTTTGACTACCTCTCTAGCAAAGAACAGAGGAGGTGGTTCAAAGAAGGTTCTGAAGTGGAAGAACCAATGTGATAAAAACATGGAGAAAATTGAGTTTCTAATCAAGGATGCGTTCTTGAGGGATTATCACACTTGGTTTGATGTATTTGCATTGTATGGAACATACAATGCAGTGGTTTTAGTTCTGGTTAGTTCATATAATATTCTGAAGTCAAGAGATTTAGAAAATGATGAAAATTATAAATATAGGGCTGAGGGGATTTTTGAAAAATGCGAAACAGTTTATAGAGACATAACATGCGCACGTCTAGACAGAATTGTTGAAATGGTAAAAGAGCGTAACAAATTAGTAGAAGAAGCAAAACTCAAGGGTCCACAAGCTGAACTAGAAGTCTTGAGGAAATTTCAAGATGTTGACGATATGCTGAAGATAGTACAAGGAGAGGGTACAGTTGAGGAGTTACTAGAAGCAAAAGGGCTAAATAAATTGGCAGAAATGGAAACCCTAATGAAAATACATGAAGTGGACTTCCAAAAGAAACTGCAAAAACTGGCGATGCAGAATAAATTACTTAAGGCGGAGACAGAACAGAAGAAATTACAAGAAGTGGAGACCCAGAAGAAATTAGAAGAGGAAGAAGCACTGAAGAAATTACAAGAAGAGGATTGGCAGAATAAATCACAAGTGGATGAAGCACCATCAAAGAAATTAGGAGGAGGAGGAGCATTGAGAAAATTACAAGAAAAGGAGACCCAGAAAAATTCACAAGAAGCAGAAATCAACATGGAATTACTAGATGCAGAAATTAACAACAAATTACTTGAAGATGAAGCGCTGAAGAAATTAGAAGAAGAGAATCACTCGGTAGCAGGGACTGAGATCATGGAATTCAAGTTTGGGGACATGACATTTAAAATGAAAAATGATGTTCTAGAAAGAGTTCTTGAGTAAATACCATGGTTCAAAATTCCGGCGGAATTCCGGTTTTTTCGGTCATCCGTTCCGGTTTCGCTCATAACTGGAACGGAATCCGGTTAAAATTCCGGTTCCGGTCCAAATTTCGGATTTTCTTTTTCAAATATTGAAAAAAATTATAAAAAATTATAAAAATACAACAAACATATGGTAATTAAAAAAGGAAAACAAATTAAACAGGACAATAAATAAATGGACAAAAAATCATATGTATGGAAAAAAAAGTTGTTATACTTGTTAATTTGCATCGAATCATAATAAAATTTTTAAAAATTAATCAAAATTTTAAAATCTCAAATTAACAATACAGAATCTTAAACAATGGTTTTTTAATTAAAATGTATTTTATATGTAATATAAAAAATGTACTATAAATTTATGACAGTATTGGATATTTATTAGCGTAAATAACAAATTAAAGCAAAAAAGTACCGGAATTAGAAACCCGAAATTAAAACGGAACTTCCGAAATTTCCGAAACGGAACCGAAAATTTTAAAATTACCAACGACCGGAACGGAAACGGAAAACGGAATTTGGAACCTTGGTAAATACTAAATAGTTCTCTTCTTGGAAAGATTAATAGAAAATCAACATGGATTCTTTTCATTGTATGACTTGGCTTGCCGTAATCATTTTCCTTTTGTTTTAGGCATACCTCTGCATCTACTTTTACGTGGAGTATGTTATGGTTATGTTATTCATTACCTTCTTTCTCTTTGCCCTGACTCCATTATTTAGCCGTGGATATTGAGGGGACTACATCAAGAGGCTAAATAAGATGGACCGTGGATTCTATACATATACATATATATATATATATACACACACATACATATACATATACATATATATATATACACACACACATATATATATATACACACACATACATACATATATATATCTTATGTATGTATGTATATGTGATGTTTCTATGTGGATTATGTTGTTGCCTCTCGATTTGTGATGGATTGAGTTGAATGTTTTAATAGTTGATTATCATCTAGTATTTTTATCTAATATCAAATTTCAAGAATGCAATTACGGAAACCACCATAAACCCATATATAACATTGATTGGAAAGGACTAGTTGAATTAGAAAAATTAGAATATGAAGGTATAATTTAGTTATTCACGTTTGACATGGTTTAGCAAACCATCACATTTCTCCTTTTATCAGTACATGTTGTATGAAATATTTGTCATCGCTTCTATTTTTAGGCTCATTACGTAGATTTACCGTGTGATCAATATATCCATGCAAGCATATAGATTGAGGTCTGCGCTCAGGTAGAGTAGCAGAGCAGAGTACTCTTAATCTAGTGGGTACCACCACTAAAAAAAGTTAAAGTGCACATAGTGCTAAAACGCACCAGAGAAGGAATCCCATGCATATACCCATCAAAGAGTGGTTGGCACAACCAATTCTATGCTTGATTAGGTTATTATATCACTATATTGAAATAATGTTCCCTTCATTTCATATCTGATTATATTAACTAGTGATCCAATAATGTTTGTTCAAATTTTGCTAGTACATCTTCTTACTAACTTGTACTAGGCTGCCTTTTATTTTATTTTAAGAAAAAATGGTACAACAATGATAATTGAAATGGAAAAAAGAAAGAAAAAAAGAATATGACTGTAACTAAGTTTTTGTTGTTTTTACCCTTTTTGTAGGGAATTTCAGTATGTTTTATCACAATCACCAGAAAATGGCATCAATAAAATTACCAAAATTTGCTAAAAACTATTGAAATTTTGATTGTGGTAGTATCCAGTATTACTTATATACAAAACTCCAGTTATAAGCTAATGAATTGTCAGCTAACATATATTATATATATGAAATTTTAGTTTCAGATGTAGAAGTGGACTTGTACAAGTAAAGCTATTACGATGCTCAAATTTCTAACGGACTAGCTTTTCATCTCAAATTTGGGCTCTTCTTTTGCAGTAAGTTGTCTGCAGTTATTTGTTTGCTAAAAGTTACTTCTTTATTTCTTTGTATTGTTAAAATTTTGAGACCGCAATTTTGTTCGGTTATCACTATGCTTGGTAAGCTAGCTTATAAGAGGAATAAAGAAAGTTTGAATTTCTAGCATGTGAAAAAATGGCTTATAGCTTGTAAAAACTATAAGTCTTGAATGATCAACCATGGCTTTGAAATATTAAAATCATTACAATGTCTCACTGAACACACTTCTAGCGGTCGTCTCCTTAACTGTACTGAACAAGGCATCTGCTGAATTATGTTCTGCGGGTAGTATTCGACAAAATTCAAGTGGACATTATTCGTACATTTTTTGTACATGTTAAATACAAAATTCTTGATGAAACCGAGTTAAAAGTAGTTATCTCTTTCATAAATTTCATGTTTGAAAACTTTGATTGTGCATCATATGAATCATGTTTTGAAATTGTTTAATCAGTTCAGCTGAATCGCTACAATGTATGTTTTAGTGGCAATAAGCAAGACACTCTTACTTTGAAACCTGATTCAAATCAACCCTTATCAATCAAACATTTCGAATTTCCTCCGTCGTTATTTCAGGCAGGAAAATTTATCTTCTATTTAAATAGCTGAAATATGCACTAATTTGCAATTAATTTCTAAGCTTTCTTGGTCCTTATACTGCATGTTAGAAAATAGGCGTGGACTCAAAGTTTTGGCTTAAACTTAATTTATGGAGCCGGATTAGAAGATTTGGGAATGCCTTCCTTTTTGATGAATAGGATTAGAAGTTTTGGCTTAAACTCAAAGTTTTGACAATATCTAATTTGTTTTTTCCCCTAAGATACAATTTATCGTGGATTCATTATATAGAATATGAAGGATGCTGGCATTCAAATTTCCTTCTAGGATTTGTTTTGTTTAAACTTGACTTTGGAGTTTGGACTTTGTTTTTTTAAGGTGTGATGTAGCATAAATATTCCAACCTGGTAAAGAAGTCTTGTCTCTTAATGCAACTTATTTTCCCTATAAATAACTGAGTGGTAGTGATTCGTATATAAAGGGACGAACCCACCATATATATCTATTATTCTCCTTCTAAACCATTATTTCTATCATCCTAAACTTCAACATCAAGAAAAAAGAATCCAACTCCACCCTAATTATATACCCAATGAGTCATAGCATAGAAGCCTCCAGCTCCAGTCCACCATCATCTCCAATCAAGAAGATCGCATGCCAGGCTATGACCGACTGGTAGATTCTCTATTAAAGGGAGATTTTAAACGTTTGAGGGAACAATTGGAATCTGTGAAAACGTGAATATCCTCGTTTTCTACTCCAGAGCAATCTTTACTGCACTTTTTTGCAAATATTGGGCGAAATAACTACATATAGCCGTAGAATTTTTGCAAATAGTAGCAGTTTGTCGTGGCGATATTTGCAGTTTACACGACAAATGTTAGAAATCTAGAATTAAATTTGTTTCATCGATTTGATCATTTTTGTTTTGATTTTATATTCGGATGAATTATATGCAACTTCTAAAGTTTTATTGAGATGAGGAATTTATCTAATTTTGAAATTTTTTTTGGAATGTTTCCCAATAGTTCTGTATGTGTTAAGCTGAGTGGCATCTGCTTGTCAAATTTTCTACTCTTAGCACCGATATATAGATTTTAGTTTCTTAGCACTTGTTATTTTCTACTTTTTGGATAATAATTTTCTGCAACAAACTTTATTACAGTATGATGGAAGACATAAGTTAACAAGGCATGTACATTTCCTTTTAGGATCAGTTGTTAACCTAGCCAATCACAATCCTTTTTTTCTTGGATGTTTTAACCTACATTATTGCATGGATCTTGTTTGCGTCAAATTTTGGCACAAACACCTAATTGTTTTATTATTGATATATTAGTTAGATCTAATAATTTAAAATAAACTTCTGTATATGGATAATGTCCAAAGGAAGATTCAAAATACAATAACTTTTAAATCAATTAAAAAATTGGAAATTGGAAATTTGAAATTAACGGAGTTCATGGCGACTTTGAGATTTGAAAATGACGACCCCATATCTGGTTTCCCCTAGTCGATTTCCCAATCGCTTCCTTCTTTTTTGCATTATCTCTTTCATGTTGCTGCTCGCCTCAAAGCTTGTCATATGGAGATTCGTGATTGCCGAAGGTATGCAGTTGATCTGCTGCAATAAAGTCGGAACATGGACTCACAAGAAAAGTGGTTTGTGCTACCTGCGAGATGGAAAATATTCTCAAAATAGGTCTCCGACGATGACAAAGATGAGCAAGAGCTCTACTACAAATTTATAGATGTTGAGTTAGTCCTCTATAATGATAGCGCATACTATGCGAACAACGAGGAGATTTTAGCTGCTAAGGATTGAGATCGAAAATTTATTCTCCCTTCGCCCTCATGGATATTATCATGAGCTTATTAGCTGGTTACGTAGATGTGCTATGATCTAGTTTGGATTTCTTTCTAGTTATTTCCTATATTATGCTACTTTCTACCGATTTATAAGTCTTGGCTTCATTGTTAGCGTGTTGGGTCTTGCTGGTTCCTTTTGTGCCTAATTGTCGTTATTTTGCTACTGGTCAGGCATGTTGGCAGTATTTTTTGTGGTGTGGGCCTAATGCCCAAGGCTCTTGTACTTTTCCTTTATTATTATTATTATTATTATTATTATTATTATATATCGGCTTATGATCTTCGGATCATACATCATTTTTATCAAAAAAATATAATAACATAAATCAAATCATAAAAAACAAAGAAAATAGAGAGCAAAAAGAAAGATAAACGGGGAAATAGAACAATAATAGAGAGATGCAACATTCTTTTATAGAGGTTCGACATAATATCAACATACATTATCTTTTTTATTTTCTATATCTTTGTTTATAAAATTTGTTGAAGTAAAAGATATATTTTAATGGAGGAAAGGAGAAACTAGCAAAGCTCTAACGTAGTATTAGTGGAGAATGTCTTGTTTTTTCATCCATTGTTTCTTTATTTATATTTATGATTTTACCAAATTATTTAAACTATGATAGGAAATTGCTAGTAAGCTTATATAATTCTATTTCGTGAAATTTGGGTCTAATATGAATAGTTTAAAGGTGTTGGGGTCGAGTTGAACAAGGATTAAGATGCTTCGGGTCGAATTCGAGTGGCCCTGGGTCATACTCTAGCAATGCTCTGGGTTGGGTTGGGTCGAGTGCTAATCTTGGTGGAGCTGTGTTCGAGCACTTCGGGTCAAGCTAGGGTGAATCTCAAGTATTGGTTTGGTGCTGCTTCAGCGTCAAGTTCAAGTGGTCAACAGTCCAAATTCGAGCTCACGAGTGCCTTACCATTTTGAGCCCTTAACTTTTAGAGTCCATTTTATTTAATTGCATAAAAATGCATTGAGTTTATTCCCACTCGACGCTGTTAATACCACAAATATTGATTTTGATAACGACAACCATATAAATATACGTACTAATGTTTTTTCAAGTTGTATATAATATTTTACAAGATTTTATACAGATTTATACAAGTACATGATAATCATGTTTGAAAACTGATTATTAAAAAGACTAGAGATCAAAATCCAAAAATGATCAAGAAAATTAAAGACTCATGAGTTTGAAGACAAAGACATGAAGAGTTCAAGAATTTAGATAATATTTAATAAACATTAGATAAAGCTGTTAAAGTCTTTGAATAATAACTTTCATTTCTTTGAAATACCCACTCACCAAAAATCTATTTTATTTTCAAAATATATTTATATAAATATTTTATAAAAGTTTTATATATTAAAGTATTTAAAAACTATTTTTAAATGATTTTAAAAAATTTTAGAATTTTATAACACTTTAAAAATATTGTCGTTTTTTCCAATTTACAAGGATATTTCGACATATGTACCGTCAGACGGTTTTTTTAAAAATTTGAAGAGTTATGTTTTTTGGCTCCATCTTTTTATTAATGGACATGTTCCTTCAAACACTATATAAAGGGGATTGGAAAACAATTTTTTTACTAATTTTTCACTCCATTCTTCTTATTTTAAATTCTCATTAGATATTTCAGAAAATCAACTTTCTATTCTCTTCAAATCCACTCAAATTCAATCTATACTTCACTACATTTATTTTCTTTAATATACTCACTATATTGTAAGTATTCAAATCATTCTCTTGCTGTTTTAAACTTTTCTTTCACCAATTCAAAGATCAAAGTGCTATAAAAGGGTTATAGGATATTTTGTATTTAAGTTACAACTATTTATATTTGGAATCAACAACTCTCTACTTCTATTATATGTGGGTGTGCATATTGTCCGTTCAAATTAAGTGGGTGTGTTTGTTACTCGTTTAAATCAAGTGGGTGTGATTGTTGCTTGTTCATCAAGTGGATGATCTTGTTGCTTGGTAAATCAAGAAAGTCTACCCTTAGCTCGGAAAGTCGGGAGAGTATTTATTGTTACGTTGAAATCAAGATTGTATTCTGGTTTGCTTGCTAATTGATTAAAGTAGGCATTGAAAGAAAATATATACTGATACTGTATAGGACTAGATATAGGATTGGTCAATCCAAACCAGTATAAAAACCCTGGTGTCATCTCTTTTACTTTTACTTTATTTTTACTACACACACACATACACACACCCGTGACTGCCTTTTAATGTATATCTATGTTGATTACCAATGTTTGATTTAAACTTTGAAACTATTTAGAAAAGTTCTATATTAATCATACACTATTCATCCCCTAGTGTTATAGTAGCCTTAAGATCTATCCACACTAGTATAATTTATACTACACTGTTTCCGACATACGCATGTGCTTCTCATCCATCCCCCAAGTTACTTGGGTTCATATGGTAGAAAAACCCCGAGTCCAAATCTGGAGCTTGCTTTTTGTCATATTTTGATTGATCTAGGTCTTGCTTCGAGTTGAGTGTTTTCCTAAGTAGTCCTTTTGGGTTTTAAGGTAGTATTTTAGTCTATTCTTTTGTCATTTTTGGGTACACTGCACCATTAATAACCATTGCAGTAATTAATATGGTATGCATGTTTATAATGTAGACTATATTTAATATGAATTAAAAAATAATATTATCTCAGTTTAGCCAATTATAACTCAATCAATATCAATAAACAACATCCATGATCATGGTAACAAAATAGAGTATCAATTAACAAAAGACAAGTTCAATACATAATTAAGTTACTAAATTCAATACATAGTTTACAGTTACAAAATAATATCAAATTGGAATAACAAAAGCCAAGATATAGCTCATAGTTAAATTCTACAAATACCGAATACGAAACTCCGGCCATATAACGTTCCTCCATCTGAACTGCAACCAAAACTTCATCATCCAATCTCCTTCAAAACCGCCACTATCACCCTCATCCCACTCAAAACTTCTCCTACTTCACCCAAAACCAAATCCACAACTTTATCAACCCACTATCTACATCGCCCCTTCGACCATAATCCACAAAACAACCCACCACTTCATCCACCATCCTTCGACTTCCTCAATACAACCCTACTCAACATTGATACCACAATCGCTTGTATCGCCCACTTCCCAAACACAGCCACCATCACCTTCCCGCAAATCACCACCTCAAACTACAACTTTAGCAACCTCCAGTAATCAAACCGAACAATCCCCTCCTGGGTTATACTACTCTTCAAAAATACTACCTCAAACCGCACCCTACAACTCTTCTCACCACAAAACACCAACCTGCACCACCTCAACCTGTAATTCCTCCCTGCCTACAAAACTACAACCAACTTACTCATCACCTCAACCTATAGTCGCCTTTTCAGTATGAAAGCGGTATGGAAGCTTGAGTATGCACAAAAACAAAACAAAAAAGTTTAGAATGAAAAAAACACTATAAAATACTCATTTTCAAACATCTATAAATGTTAAATACCTTCCAAATAAAGATTCTAGAGAAAATATAGATGGAAAATTTTCTGTAGGCTGATACATGTACATAAATAAAAAAATGAACCATAAGTAAATAGACAAAAGGAGCTGTATGCATGGAGTTAACACTAGATGGATGAATTTTTTGTGAATAACTAAATTGATTATTTATCCGCGTATTTTCTACCATTCTAGAAACATTTTACCTATGCAAGAAATCCTCTAATAGCTGGGCCGATAATCAATTCTATTCCCCATGCTGCGCTGACCTGTAATGAGATTTGGATATGGAGAATGTTGTGAAACATAAGCTAATATCAACTAATTAACATTACTATTTTAAAAGGGAAGTGATAAATACACTATTATTTTTCTAAGCATTCACGCTCCTGTATTAATTGCAAAACTACTCGAAAATGGTAATAGTGGTAATGGTAAATGGGTTATATTATCACTACACTGCAATTATATTACTAGAGATAGTCCCATTGATTGATGCTTTGGTCGACTAACTTTGATAGCATATGCTTGAAAATAAAAGCAAGCGGAAGATAACAAAAGCACTCAAGGAAAAACAGCAAATAAAGGAACTAATAGGGGAACTCTAACACCATTATTGATCCAAATGAACCATTCAAAGCTCAAAGAAGAAATATAGTGGAAATCGCCATCCAGTAGCTCGTACTCACTCCAAACAGTGTGTTGAAAATGACACTATAATAAAAAGTGAAAGGAAAAAAATTCAAGAATGCCTGGATAAATTTTGTGAGTAAAAAAGGTAGGCAAAACTGTAGCCAAATATGGGTTAGTTAATTTATGCATTTTTAAAAGTAATTACATCCCGATGAGGCCAAACATAAGCATAGGTTTCCTTCCCCATTCATAACATTAGTAGTCACTATTATCATGTTCTAAAAATAAATATTTATTTCAGGATATACCTACAAAACTAGCATAAAACAAATATCCTTCCCCATTCATAACATCGTGACGACCCAAACCGAGTTTGGAAACCCAATTGGAAACTAAGTTTGGAATCCCAGTTTCGAAACTTTGCAACCAACACAACCAACAAAATTGTTTGAAATAAAAGTGTTGTAAGTGCCAAAGTTTTTTTACTTACAGTATACTTCCATGCTTTAAATTTTTATTAAATAAAAATGAAATATTTCTGTTGATCGATTCACTATTTCAAACTCTTTTTATGCTTATGTCAGTATTTCCATGGGAAATATTTTCTTTCTGGATACTTGAGCTTACAAAATAATAAATAAAGAAGTAAATAAATGAAATCTACTTTGAGAAGTGGTTTGCTAAGACCCAAACAATAAAATTGTAACATTGTCTTTTATGTGTTTGTTATTGTAGTTTTCTCATTTGATGTGTCATGTCAGTAATCGTACAATAGTTCATTTTCATTATAAATTTGGTTATCCAAAATAAGTAGGCAACATTATTTTTGGTATTTAAACCATATATTAACAAACAAATGATATAGCTTTAATTAGCATTGTGGATATTGTGGTGTATGTTTATATATTTTGTTGGGAAGACTAGTAATAGCTTTTTGATGAGGCACTTTAATTATGTAGGCAAGTCAACTTCCTCTTCTGCATTGGATGTTGATAACTTAAATAATAATGGCACATTAGATAAATTATTTCGACGAAGGCGGCTAATTCGCCTCAAATTGCTGGCAATCATACTATTGCTGCAAGCCATCATGCTAATTTTTTGCGGTTACTTGAATATTGAGTTTTTTATTCTAGTTTTGTGCAATAAAATGTTTGCTTGTCAAGATAATTTTCCAGACATCATTTAACAAATGCTTTCATATTGTTATTATACTTGAGTGCAGGGCTGCATCCAAACATCACCAAACACCTTTCTGGCACATTTGTTTTGTTATCCATAATAAAAAATGTCAAATATGCTCTAATTTGTTTCATATTTAGCTTTTATATATAACAAAAATAAATAGTGTGAAACAGGTGTTGGCCTGATTCTTGGTGCTTTTTAAACCTATATTGTAAAATGGATTAAAAAATCTATAATAACAATTCAAAGTTAAAAAGGTCCGTGTTGACTGGATGGGATGGTTAACCTATTTGGAACACTTTAAAAAATGCACATTTGCACCTACGACGTAAAAAATACGATCATTGTGAAGATCAACTTCCAAACTGAGTTTTAAACTCTTTGTTTCCAAACTGAGTTTGGAAACTCAGTTCCAAACTGGGTTTGGAAATTCAGTTTGGAAACTAAGTTTCAGTTCCAAAAACTGAAACTCAGTTTCCAAACGTTGTTGTGAGTTTCCAACGTCAACTAGTATCAACTTGTGTATAAATGAAACTGATAATTATGTGTTGGTTGTAATACAAAGGACACGAATCATAGAAGACACTCAAGCGGTTTGCATGTGTTTTACTTATATGCAATTGGTTGTAATGTTAGTGGTAGGTTTGGAAATGAAATCGACATGACAAGTGATGTTAAAAGTAATGATTTTTCACTTGGTGAATGGATGTGTTTACTTTTGTATGTATGTTATGCTCATGTATATTGATGTTGTATGTGTTTGAAAATGTACCACTTGAAGTTGCTTTATTTTTACATCGAGATCCCTTGTTTAAAATTTGTTTTTACTTATGTGTTTTCTAGAAAAGTTTACAAGTTTTTAAAACTTTACTTTTAGTTTTTTTAAAACCCTTACACTAGGTTTTTAAGAAGGTTAAAAACATAAATAGGTGAAGTCTTAGAGGGTATTGGATATGTAATACCAGTTTAAAGTTATGGTATTCATAGCTTTATTCGCTATGGATGTGGTTCGTGAAATTGAACACCTTTTCTAAAGTAAAAGTGTTTCTTCTTAAATATTTTTGAATAGTATTTTTGAAACATTCCATAAGTATCAAATGGAAATTATTACTTGTTAATTAAATATTAATGATTAATTAATTAATTAATTAAGTAAAGATAATCAATACTTAAGTGAAAATAATTAGTACTTAATTATTAATTAAGATAATTATAATTAGTCAATTAAGTAAAGGTTAATTAAATGTTGATTAAGTAAAGATTTATTATTTAGTTAATTATTATTTAATTAGGGCTTAATTATTAATTAACAATTAATTATTTAATTATTACTTAACTGCTAATTAATTAAGGATTGATTATTAATTAATTATTAATTATAGATGGTTAATTATTAATTAATTACTAATTAAGTTAAGATTTAATTAGGATTTAAATTATGATTTAATTATTATTAAATAAAGGTTTAACCTTATTTTAAATTAACTAAATAAAGGGTTTTTATTTTTAATCACTTTATTTCCAAGGATTGGTTTATTCAAAAAGCAGCTTTCTTTTAAAAGAATAGTTTAAATACAAGAAGTTCTCTTTGTCTGTGCCTTTAAGAAGCCAAACAAATATGAATAGATTATTATGACATCTATTTAGTAGAATAAATCTCCTTCTACTATAATTAAATGGGACAGATTATTGATGATATCTGTTTAGCAGAATAAATCTCTACTCTGCTATTATATTAATTTGAACATTTATTCATATGCCAGTTAATTTATATTGGGAAAAGTGATGTGTTAATTATTGATTTTATTTACATATATCCCTGCTTATGTAAATACCAGTTGTGTTACTTGAAAAGTCAAATTGAATTAAATGATAACTTGATTTAGTACTATTATGGTCGGTAAGCCTTTTTTCGAATTTGTAAAGTTACGGATTTAAAATAACTACAATTGTGTAACAATTTGAGGTTAAGTGATTGTAAATGGTGTTTAAAAGTAAGTTATTTAATTATTTTAACAAAGACGTTTAAAGTTATTTAAGTATATTATTAATGATATTTTAAGTTATTTAATTATATTACTAATGTGTTAGTAACTAGTTTAGTTTTGTTTAAAGTTAATTAATTTTTAATTAATGATGTGTTTAAAGTTAATTATCTTACCAATGTTGTTTTAAAGTTTATTAATTATTTATTTTTGATGTTTAAAAGTAATTAACTTATTTAATAAAGTTGTTCATAAACGATGAAATGTTTTATAAAAAGGATTACTTAGTAAAAAGGATTGTGTAAGGAGGTTTATAAATGATATTTTGTAAAGGAGATCATAAACAATGTTTGGTAAAGGAGTTTTATAAGGAGTTTATAAACCATTTTAGAGAATTATAAAAGAAGTTTTATGAATTAATTTGGAGATTTATTAAAGGACTTGTAAAAATAAAACGGGCTTATAAAAAAGAGAATTTTAGAAAAGGAATAAGATTTGATTTTGATACTTAATCCTTCTTAATTATGGTGGTATGGAAATATTCTTCCATACTTAACACCGAAGGATGGGTGGTTTGGTTTATAGTAAGAAATATTTTAAATAATATTGGTTTTGGCCTATTTAAATATGATTTTGGAAAAGAGGAAATCTTTCTCATATTTTTGTACATATACTTATAACGTTGAGATAAATATATGAATGTTTTTTCAAGTATCGAAAGGAGTGTAAAGGGTGTGTAAATATATCTTTTGTAAAGGTATTTTGAATCAAATAATCGATGAGATTTTAATTAATGAAAGATTAATTTACAGAGGCTTAGTGGTTTCCGCATGGAATTAAATCTATGATTGATTGTTTGATTATTTGATATTTAAACAACCGACTATCAAATCTTGGCCATAATATAACTCTAGAAATATCTAGGAGAAACACATGAGTTATATGGCACAGTCATCTTCGATGATGTTGTACTGTGCGTATAAATCTCGTTTTGTTCTCCTAGGACAAATGATAACGAGATCCCTTTACTTAAACGATTAAGGGGTGATCCCTGCTCCTATGCATTGTCTGTTTATTTTTGAAAAAACCGAAGTTGAGTTTACTGGAAGCTATCGAATGTTGGTTCGAAGAGACCAGGATTAGATAAGTCTGAATTATCTGAAAACCACTTCGAACTAATTCAAGCATTTGAATTGAAGACATCTTGAAGAAGATTGGATCGAAGGCGGAGCTCTTCGAAGTGCAAGGGCTACTTCCTATCAATCCTGAGGGTGATTCCAAAATGGATGTAGTATAACTAGTGCCTTCAGTTTGTTCATATTCTGAACAACTTGTATGGACGAATGCTAGCATTGTATAATCACCTTGAGGGTAGTGTTAGCATTCCAAGTGAGATTGTTATATTAAGAAGGTAAAACATGGCCTTAAGCCTCATTAATCAGGAATGACTAAAACAGGGGATATGCAGCAGGGCTATGTGGGCCGCATCCATTAAGGTATTGTCATCACCCTTATATATATGTATGTATGTATATATATATTTATGGATTTGGTTGTTCATGGGAGCTCTTGGGAAAGGTTGCAAAGCAACCAGAGTGATGAAATATTCGGTACTATCAAGTAAGGGGTAGGCTGGTCCTGTGTTGGTAGGGGGTCCATGTGAGGTCCTCGGTACATTTTTCTAGAGGTGTACTATGGTAGGCGGTACCCCACTAGCTTGTCATTGATGGAAATCCAATCTCCAATACGTGCCCTTACGTATTTAGTTGTAAACCTATTATGCTGGAATTTAATTAATATAACAATTTTGACCATGATTATTATTTAATTTACCCTAGAAATTATTATAGTATCATAAGATTTCCTATAAAAATGGTTTGTCGTAAGTTAAAAACCCGTCCATGTTTATATACAGCGTGGTCTTACAAGATACCTTCTATTTTGAAAGATTTCATAAGATATAAAAATCCATTTGTGTTTCTCACACTGGTTTTACCAGACTAATCCAAACATTATTCTTCTTATAATGCTCGGGTCAGCCCGAGCATATTTTCCTGATTTAGCTGGACACTTGGAGCTGCAAGAGACGAGCTGAACGCCTCCAAGACGTACTCCCATATTTTCTTCACTTCCCCTATTTGTTTCTTATCTGTATTTATTAGCAATTGTAGGGACAGGTTATTATAACTATTCAATGGCTGATGATAGAATAATTGTACTCTAATTGATGTATGTATATAAAGTTTTCTTTTTGTAAAGTTCATTGATATATTATAGATTACTCATTAGGATGTGAGATTCTGTTCTGTTTTTTCTTTTCTTTCACCCAAACGATCTGTCTTTCTGGCACTTGGATGTTCAACATGCGAATACCGTAGATGCATTAGTGTCGACTTATGTCGGTCGAAAAGGCGGGTTGTTATAGCAATCCTATATGTATGCAAACTTTGAAAACCAAAAACTTGTTTTTTCATCTAAATTTTCCCACACTTATACAAATAGAAGTATACCTCAACCAATTTTGCATCCAATTGCTACCATCCAAAATCCTAGCACATCATTGCAAACATCCAAATTTAGAAAAAATCCAGTTTTCTAAACATATATTCTTATGTCGAAAATGGGTCTAGATGTAAAATTCCATATTTCCATCCTTCTTTTATGTACCTTTTTCCCACTGTATATTATAACCTTTTCTTTTGCCCCCAATTCTCTTTCAACTTTTCCAGTACAATCTGCATAAGTGATTTTTTTTTAAATCTTTAAAATTTTAAAATAGAATTTATTATAAAATCAATTTAACTTCACCCACTGACAAGGTATGGAGGAAGTAAATCCATATCTATAATAGCTTTCTCCCTTGTCTCTACTCGTATTTGTTATCCGGCATTTTGACCCGGCTATATCCGAACTGACTGGACAAGATAGACTCGACTGTCACAAAGATCGGTAGCTAAGAGCGATTATTGTGAGGTCCAGAAATCAAGTGCAGGCAATGATATGAAGTAATGATCAACCGAGACCAAGAGATAGACTCTCCAGAGTATTCTAAGTATGGATTAGTACCTCCCCCAAGCAGGGGATCGGTGCCCATCCCATCCCCTAGGGGATCGGTACATATCCTCAATTTTTGTCTCAAACTGGGTGAGATCGATATAGAGTGACAAGGAAAGCCCCACGAGGGTACATTTCAAATCTCAAGTCATTTGGAGTTTTGTATGCTCAGGTTATGGGAAAATTACTTCACCTAAGAAAGGGATCATACAAAATCAATCGTACAAAAGGGATCATATAAAACAGATCGGTCTACTTCAGCCAAGCAAGTGCAACTCAATGAAAAACAATCGATATCTCAAGATCTAGAAGTCCAACGCATATGAAACTTTGAGAACAAGATGAGGGGAACCTAGGGAGTCCACCTTAGGGATCGCACCCCAAGATGAAGAAGTTAGATTGATCGGCCTCTTCCCTCTAGAGGGATCGGTCTAAATTAGCCAACATCACATGTTGCAACAAAGATTGATCAATAACTCAAGTTATACTTCCCATTGACATGAAACTTGGATGCTAAGCATAATACAACATGGAGAAGTTCCCAAAGGAATCGCACCCCCAAACTCCTCCAAAATAGGGATCGGCCTCGATCCCTATTTCTTTGGATTAGGCCATGCGATCCCTAATGTGGGCCCATATGGTTTTAGAGATCCTTCTGCCGAATTTTCAAGGAGATATTTCACCATATTCCTCTATAAATATAGACTTGATTGTTTATTTTCAGGACTTTTTACGCTGCTTATTACTTTTTACTCTATTGTAACTACAGATTTTCATCTGATCCCTATTGTACTCAGTTTACAAAGTGATTAATAAAGCTATCTCTTCAAAGTGGCAGTAGGCAATCAACATCGAACCACTATAAATTGTCGCGTCTATGTTATTTGCTTATTTCTTATTGCTTTATTGCTATATTCACTCTGTTTACATTTAATATTCTTTATTTATTTCTCTACACAAACTATATTGGGAGTTTGTGACCATTTTTGGCGTAAACATTTTGGTGCTTTCACTGAGAATTAAATTCTCAGCTTGATTGAATCTCACTTATGGATTCTCATATTCACGGGATAAATCTAGTTTTCCACCGACAAACTTCCTATTCTACTCAGATTTGAAGGAAATCTAAAGGAAGCTGATAGTTATGGTTTGAATAATTAAATCAACTTCCTATGGAGTTAAAGGAAATGATGATGCTTGTGTTCTTATTTGGAGTTGTTTAGGTGTTCATGTCCATTTGGAAGTGATCGGATTCACCCATGTCCGCAAGTTTGATGCTGAAGTTTGCACTCAAGTTAGCGAAGCCAATGTCTGATCCCTCTGTCAAAGCCAAAATGGCCAATCCCTCTATCAAATCCAAAATGGTCGATCCCTCTCTCAAAGCCAAAATGGATGGTTCCTTCATCGCCGATCCCTTCATAGCCAATCCCTTCCCGCCCGATCTCTTCGTGGTCGATCCCTCATACCCATTCAATGACTTATCCCAAAGCCAATACCGATCGGTTACAGGGGATCGGTTACTAAATAAAATGTGAAGAAGGAAGGGATCGGTTCATTTTAAAAAAACCAAAGGAAAATAAAAAAACCCGAACTCGTGCCGCAATGCAGTGCCCTCACATTCTAGATTCAGAACTCAACTTAAAGACAGTGCATTCTATCCACTTCCCTTACATCCTAAGACTGACCAGGGCATGGGGATCAAGTGATAGCTGTTGAATTGCAGCCAATGAATGAACAAGGAACTACTACTCAAACGGTACTCCCAAAGACTGGAGAACCAAGGTGATATGACACGAACTAGGATCGGTTACCAAATTAGACTTCCGAGTAGATTACGACTGCTCTCAGTTGACCAACTTCCGAATGCCTAATTTGGCAGCTATGGTATGATGGCTTGTGTGACGACCGACCTGCGCCGCTTATTATGCCATCTTAAAGTATTGCTATCCATCATCAAAGTCATCACTTACCATTATGGAACCTCCATCTTCGAGTCATGAGTGGTAGTCATCAAAAACCATTAAAAAGCGTAGAAATGTTTGTCGAAAATCTCCCTTCAAGGCTTACCCGAAGTCAAACTCGGGTAATCACCCATTCGACCCGAAGCAAACCCAGTAAATTCTGACCCAAGGTCAAACTTGGGTAAAACCAAGATTTTCTTCAAGCAAACACCACGTCACTAACCCAGAACTTCAAATTCAACAACTCCAACCTCAAGAGGCCTTCCTTATTGCCTTATATGGATCACACCCCATTTGGGTGAAAGTTTGGGGTTCACCACTAATTCGCGACCCCGTCCTAACCGATTCACCATTCGATCGATGTTATCTACCATCAAATGTTGGACAATCATGCATATAACATTCACAAGAATTACAAGCAGTCGTAACTTAAAAACGGACCGGACTGATGACGATTGGAGCATCTCCTCCAGTTGAAACCTATTCATCGAAGCCCTTCAGCATGCAGAATATCTGAGGAGATTCAATGTGCCGACCATGCCAGCGTATTTTGTGAATATATATCCCCGAAAACATCTCGTGAAGTACAAGTGGTATATGGATCCCGCTGGAGCGACGGAGGCCATCGAATGCAGATGCTTTCCCATATTCGTCAAAGGAATAATAATCATGCGGTTACCACCCAGGTTCATCTCGTCATTCGAACAACTGGATCAAAATTTTGTCAACCAATTCAAAATGCACGCGACTCACCCCAAGGATGTGATGTCATTATCCTATTTATTCCAAGCGCCAGGCGAGCCGCCGACTTCCTATAGAGATTCAACATCGTCGTCACTAAAGTGATCAATCCCAGTGAGAATGTCATACTGATGGCATTGATAAGGGAAATCGACCCTAAGATAGACTTTGGCGACTAGTAAGATGGAGAGCCTCCTACGAGCTTGGATCATTTCTGTTACAAAGTAAACCATAACCTAAAGAAGGAGGAGGTAGAGCAGACTAGGAGAAAGAACGATGCAGGTTGGTTGGCTGAAGGAATTCAAAGCGAGGGCAGCATTGAGGCCTTAGATGAGGACTTAGATTCTAGGGGACGATCAGAATTATAAAAATCGACTAATATACTCCTTTGAACGATTCAATCGATAATATATACTTGGAGACTTACGACTCGGAGTAGTACTGGAAACCATCCTCGAGAGAGTCCATCGAAACCCAAAAGAAATTCGTGAAATGTTGTATATTTCAAGATACACACGGTCATAACAACGATGATTGCAGACACCTCCGAGATGTGCTCGAAAAGCTGATCCAAAAAGGAAAGTTTCAACAATATGTGCAAGCCCCGTAGAATGACAGGCATGAAACATCCAATTAATAAAGAACTATGATTATCAATTGGACCACCTACGGTCGACTTCCAGGCGAGAAGGGCTAGGGCGAAGTGGAATAGCGAGAATACGATGCTGCTTCACTTATCAATAAGATTTATTTCAAATTTAATTATGTTGTGAACTACGAACAACTTGAACTAAACTACGTCCAAACGATGCAGCTGACCAAGTACTTAGAGTTGGGCGCCAACCAGCCTCTACAGACCATGATCAGACCTTTGGAGGATCATCAAGATGAGCATGATTCAACCACTCATCAGCTACCATATGCCCCTGACTTGGGGGCAAGGACTCGAAATGGAAAGTGGGTATCGCTCGACCAGCCACTTCCTACTCTGTGCTTCAATTCTGACAGAACATTTATGCCTTACTCAGAGCTTGACAAGGTCAGAGTCCAATACAAAGTGGACACGACTGTCCGTCCTCTTATCAACCTCCGCACTTGACTTGAAGACTAAGGAAGCCCTTGGACAACTCGACCATCAATTCCCCAGCTCATACTTGAAGTTTACCAAAATACTTATGCCTCTCCCAAAGCTCAACAAGACCAAGGTCCAACTAAAGTGGACGTGATTCGACCGTCCACACATTAACTCCTGCTCTAGACACAAAAGGTAGTCTGGGAGCTTAACTTAAAGTAGGCATGATTAACTGTCTGCTCATCAACCACTGCCCTCGACATGAGGACGCAACTACAACGTGAGGTGGATTTGGCTTGACAGTTGTTATGCGGGTTTTTAACCCAATAGGATTCAAAGGAAGTCGGAACATCTACGTCGAGTCAAAGCAACTCAAGAACCAACCAAAAGCAGTAGAAGAACTAATGAAGAAAGGCTAAAGGAAAAGAATGCAAAAGTATGTTAAGGTGATGGATCGCTAGCGGTCCATCACCTATGGTTTGTTAGCCATCCGTCTCCTATGGATCGTTAGCAATCCATATGGGTCCCTCATGGATCCTCCAATCCTCTTGCACCATAATCCAATAGGTATTCTAGGAATGATTGCTAAGTTTGATGGAATTCCGAGCTAGTTAGATCGAGAAGTGAGCATTCGTCTGATTCCATAAGTAGTTCAGTGCAAAAAATGTACGAACATCATCAAAACAAGGCGACTGGCCATGAAATTACAAGGAGAACACCTACATAAGACAACAAGTGCAATTCAAAAGAATAAGTCCAAAAGCCATCTAAGTACATGGATCGCTAGTGATCCATAGGACCATGCTAGATTGCTTTGAAGTTTTCGAAAAGGATGAAGGAAAGATACCCAAATAATTGGATCGTTAGTAATCCAAAACCTATGGACCGCTAGTGATCCATCACCTATGGATCGCTAGCGATCCATCAAGTTAGCTCGGGTCATCATGAAACTCTCTGGAGTTCTTCGTTTCATCATGTAGAGGCTTTTGGTAAAGCGGCCTAGCCTAATAGTCCTCCAACCCCTATAAATACAATCCCACTTACAACATAAACAGGATCTTCTGGAATGGCTGCTGAAACTCTATAGAAATTACTCTTCACTCATCTCCTCCCGCACAATAGTTATCTACCGAGTTCACTGTGATTCTCCACTGAACTCTAACACTGTTGACTTGATCTAACTTACAAGATTCATTCGCATTGTAATCAGATTCAACTTGTAATTGCTATTAGTCAATAATAAAAGTTATAAAGTGGACGTAGGCTTCGTTACAACCGAACCATTATAAAAATCTCTTGTTCATTTATTTTTTCTACAATTTACTATTGTTTTTTCTATTTTATTTGCCTTGATTAACAAGGCTGGTGGTTTCATACTCAATCCAACGTGTTGATCCATTTTTTGGGTTAACATTTCTGTGCTTTCACTGAGAACTCAAATCAGGCAAAGTTCTAGCTATCTACTTTAGATCAAATAGGTTTAGAAGTTCGATCCTTAATCTCTATTCGAAAGATCTGCTGCTAAGAATCAATGGCTCCAAGAAGAAAGAGAACTGCTTCTGGAAGATCCATAGGGGCGGTAATTGCTGGAGAAGAGATGAATCATCGGCAAATTGAAGTAAATGGTGCCAATGTAGGGGATCGGGTGCCAGGATCCTCTAATCAACGCGAAGTTGTTACTAGAGATGAACTGAATAAAATGGTTGAAGAAATCAATCAGAAAATGGGAAGTAGTCAGAGAGCTCTTATGGACAAACTTAATGCCCTCTTGACCTTACAATCACATCCTGCTCCAAGAACCATGGCAGAGCCCGCGGCTATCGTAGAACAAGAAAATTCTTCTATTTTTGGCCTAAATAGAAGGAATGGGAAGTAGCCGCAGAAAGGAGTGATAATTGGAACTGTGGGAATCAACGTAGAAGGAAACATAAGCAATCTACCGACCGTGAGACAACCAACTACGAACTTACATCTAGGAGCGAAGACCCCACAAGAAGATATAGCCATGGACCTCTCCGATTTGGAAGATAGAGAGAAACTTAACGACGACAAGTTGGAAGGAAATTCCAATGCATTTGATAATGCCAGGGATATCCATACTGCCCTAATCAGGCCAACTACAAGCCAATGGAATCCCGTGGGAGTGGCTCTTCCAAAGACAGGAGAGCCTAGGCTTTAGCCAACTCACCAAGATCATTTGCAAAGCCAAACACTCGGTGTAGTTACTAACAGCCGACCCCTAGATTACTGGACATCCGAGTGATACATTGCCGACATGGTCAACTGACTAACAAATGAGAGTAAGAATAGAAGGGATGATGAATGGAGATCTGCTCCAAGTTGGACTCCTTTCACTGATGATATTTTGAATGATCGATACCTAGAAAAATTCACTGTGCCAACCATTCCCTCCTATGACGAAATGAGAGATCTGAAACCCCATTTATATAAGTATAGTTGGTACATGGACGTAGCGAATGCTTCGGACCCCGTTCGATGTAGATATTTTCTGATTTTTCTGGAGGGAATTGCTTCCATGTGGTTCACTAGGCTTCCACCAAGTTCCATCTCTACTTTCGACCAACTAGCAACAAGATTCCTTGATCAATTCAAACTTCACACGGTGTAGCCTAAAGATATGATGTTCTTGTCTGGTCTATTCCAGGGACGAAATGAATCTCTAAAGTCTTTCATGAATTGGTTCAACAGCGCGGCGATAGAAGTAAGCAACCTGAATGAGGATATGGTATTTATGGCCTTGGTCCGTGCCATCCACCCAAAAACCGAGTTTGGAAAATGGATCAAAATGAAACAACCTACCACTAGGGAGGACTTCAATCGTAAGGCAAGTTAATACTTGAGATTGCAAGAGGCACAAGAGTTAGAAAGGAACTCTACTAGCTTACAACCGATGAACGTTGGGCAGAATGGCATGGCAATGAACCAGGACATAAATACCTTCGGGACCACTAAAGAAAGTGTGGGAAAAGGCGCAAACCAGAAAAGGAAAAATCAAAATTTCAACAAATGAAATGGTAACAATAAGCAGCTTAAAGGCTTCAGGCCCAAAGATTACACCCTGGTCAATGATACTTCGAAAAACATCTATCTCGCAACACATGGGACAAAGGAGTACAAGAAACCCCCTAAAAAAGAAGCAACCAAACAGCAAAAGCATTCCGAGAAGTATTTTCGCTTCCACGAAATGCATGGCCACAACACGAACGAGTACCGTCACCTAAAGAATTTGATTGAGGAGCTAATCCGAGAAAACAAGCTTCAGCAATATGTGAGAAAATCGCAAAATCCCGACTAACCCACGGCTCCCCAAGCTCTTAGGGATCGAGGAACCAAGTTAGAACCAGCGAAGAGGGATTTAGATGAACTTACCAGAGACTCATCATTGGAACGATATCTGGAGGACCTCATCCCGCACAGAGGAGTTGGGGAGAAATGGAACGGTATGAAAGCTCATTAAAACATGCTCTAAAGGATTCATGCCTTGCGATTGAAGATGGAACCCCCGCTAAGTAGTAGAGAACTCTGAACGACAACATAGTATTCAGAAATCGGGACACTGAGAGAGTAACTCCAACTCTCGATCCCATGGTTGTGATAGTAGGAAACATACCTACTGTGGTTCGATGAGTATTGGTAGATAGTAGCAGTTCTGTGAATATCCTTTTCAAACACACCTTTGATCAGATGAAGATCATCATAAAAGACGTTTTGCCATGCCAAACCAAAATTCAAGATTCATCGGCGAACCTAAACAACCCATCAGATCGATTGACTTGCGTGTGGAACTTGGGGAAGGTGACCGAAGAGTCACGCTCATCCAAACATTCATGATCGTAGACGAAACTTCTGCATACAATGCCTTCTTATGACGACCCGCACTGGCGGATTTTAGAATTGCTTTAGCCTAGTGGTGCCTTACCATGAAATTCCTAATGGAGAATGGAGTTGGGGTGATCAAAGGAGACCAAAGTGCCGCCAGAGAATGTTATATTGTAAAACAACGTGAATCTAAAAGAAAGGAAAAGAGGAAGAATGAAGGAAGAACTCTCCACATTCAGGAACCTGTTGAATAACAACTACAGAGCCGCCCCTGGCTTGGGGACCATAGTCGGTTCGACAAGGCTTTGGCCCTAGAATGAAGATTTCAAGGAAGGATCGGGCAGCACCGGCAGAATTGACGGTGTTTGTCCCAGTTGACATGGATGACTCAACGCGGGGCTTAAAAATTGGATCGCACCTTGGAAACAAGATGCGATTGGAACTCATCAAATTTATTTGCGCCAATTTGGATATGTTCGCCTGGACACATTTCGATATGTGTGGGGTATCACTGAAAATTTCTTATCACGCACTCAACATTGATCCCAAGTACAAACTGGTAAAGCAGAAGAGGCGCAGCCTGGGTCCCGAACGGTCCAAGGCATTGAGAGAAGAAGTAGAAAAGCTTATGGCTAATGGTTTTATCCATGATGCGACCTACCCCGAATAGGTATCTAACCCGATTTTGGTCAGAAATTCCTATAAGTAGAGTATGAGGCATTGATAGCCAGGCTAAAAATTGTGAAAGGGTTAGAGATAAAATCCATACACATCTATAGCGATTCTCAGTTAGTCATCTATCAGGTGAAAGGCAAATACCAGGCTCAAGGGGAGAACCTTACCTTGTATCTATCTAAAGTGCAAGAGTTGCTGAATGACATCGAACATTACATCATAACTCATATCCCGAGGGAGCGAAACACGAAAGCTGATTACTTGGCTAAACTGGCTAGTTTCGGGGAAGCTCAATCGTTGGGACTAGTCCCCGTTGAAACCCTAACCACTCCAAGAATAAGAGAAATGGATGTCAACTGGATTTTTGAGACCACTAGTGAACCGAAAACTTGGATGACGCCAATCAAAGACTACTTGCTTATAATAACTCTTCCCGTAGATAGAAACCAACGGAAAAGGCTTCTTCGGAAGGCACCGCGATTCATGATACAGGATGGGATACTCTACCGAAGGGGGTTATCCACCCCCTTGCTTAGATGTGTGACTGATGACAAAGCTCAAAGGATCCTGAGAGAAGTTCACAAAGGCAACTGCGGAGACCATACCAAGGGGAAAACCCTTGCAAAGAAAATCCTTCGATACGGGTATTTATAGCCAACAATAAACCGCGATGTAGCAGATTATGCTAGATGGTGCGACCGATGCCAAAGATTAGGAAAAATCAAAAGAAATCCCTCAATAGAGCTAACACAGATGGTCAGCCCATGGCCATTCGCAATATGGGGAATTGATCTGATTGGCGTATTGCCAATAGCTAAAGGAGGGGCTAAATATGCTATAGTTGTCGTTGACCATTTCACCAAATGGGCCGAAGAGGAACCACTGGCCACCATTACCACAATGAAAGTCATTAACTTTGTTACTAAAAAAATTATTTGTAGGTATGGTGTGCCACAGAAAATCATCACTGAAAACATGACCCAATTCGAAAGTACCGAGTTAAAAGACTTTTGCAAACGCTTCTGAATTGAGAAGAGCTTTTCCGCGGTTGCTTGTCTACAAGCAAATAGGAAAGTGGAAGCAGTAAACAAGATCATCAAGTCCATCATCAAAAAGCGGCTAACTAAAGCCAAGGGGAATTGGGTTGATGAGCTTCCACTCGCACTATGGGCTTACAGAACAACATACAAAGCAATAACCGGGCATACCCCGTTCACCCTGGCGTATGGTTCAGAAGTAGTGATCCCCATTGGACTAGAAGTCCGCTCTCATCGAAGGCAGAATTTCATTTAGAGGCAAAACGAGCAGCTCCTACTTGAGTCGCTTGATACGATCGATGAGAAGAGGGAAGAAGTCGAATTAAGGACCGTTGCTCACCAAGAAAGGGTCGCATGATACTTCAACTTCAAAGTTCACAACCGAACCTTCGAAATGAGATGCCTTATCGTCAAACGAGTCTATCCTATACCGAGAACCTTTAGACCAAACTACGAAGGGCCGTTTGTGATTAGTCAAAAGCTAGGGGATGAGACATTCAAACTGACAACCGTTGACGGAATCCAAATTCCTCTTGCATGGAACAACGAATCGTTGCGTCGTTACTTTATCTGAAACTATCTTATGTAATTCTTATTTTCAGTAAATAAGCTATCCCGGAATACAGGGGGCATTATAAATAGGCAGAACTTGCCCAACTTTTCTTAATAAAATTGCTTTGCTTTCTAAACCAATAGAACTGTGTTCATAAAAGAAACCTGCTAAGTCGACGGGGTCAAATCATCTCAAAACCATCCAATCGCTGCTTAAGATAGTGGAACCACACTCAAGTATACCCCCTTACCCGTTGGGTCGACGGAAGCAAATCGAATCAAACCGTTGGATAAGCAAAACCTAATCCCCTCTAAGAATCGGTGTTGCTCCGGCAACACTGGGAAGGCCCAAATCAAAGCCCTGCATTCCGTAAGCCGCGCATCACGTCTTGAATTATGGAATCACATCCGGGCAAGCATAACCTTAAAAGCTGTTCCCGAAGCATGAACTCATCACGTTGCCCAAAGATTGGTAACGTCGAGGAGTCCCAAACCGTTTCGGATCGACGGGTCATATCGATCCCAAAAGTCGCGCACTCCCATAAGCCACACATTACCTTTTGAGCCGTGGAATCATGCTCTCAAAGCATAAACTCCTTTCGTTGCGTAAAGATTGGTAACGTCGAGAAGTTCCAAGCCGTTCTAGATCGACAGGTCGTATCGATCACAAAATCTGCGCATCCTATAAGCCGCGCACAATCTCAAAGGCCAGGCATTTCATAAGCAGCGCACACTTTTAAGTACTGGTATTTCCCCGGCAATACCGGGAAACTACTTACATTGCAGGAAGAACAAAAATCAATCCACTCCAAATATCGGGAGTAATGGGTATGAATCTGGCATTGTCAAATGACTACAAATCGACAGAAAACAAGTCTGATTACAGACATCCAAAAAAAAGAAAAAAAATTACTCAGATCACCTGGTCATTCGTTAAGTGTTCGGAGTAACCAGCCCCGTGAACTGGGGGGCACACACCGATACTCAAAGAAAATACTCAAAAACAAAAACCAAGCACTTTACAGTTCTATTACTCCAAACAAAGAATTTTGGCGATAATCACAGGACTAGATAAAATAAAATAGCAGTAATAAGGTTGGCACAAGGGCATTAAATGCAAATAAGTAAACAGATAAAGTTACAATCAAAATGTCAACATTGTATTACTTATATGCATTTTCTATACAAAGTCAAAAATGTGGGGGTCGTACCCACACAACATCGGCTAAAAAAAAGAAAAATATAGATGCTACAATAATCAAAGCAGTAAGTGAAGACTCTGCAGTTGAACAAAAAACATATCAAATAAAACAAAATGTCCCAAAAACTGGCTCCACTGCTATCTGAACCTATTAATGCCTCTTTCCACGACACCCCTTCCAACCTTTAATTGGAAGTTTCTGCTTCCTCTCAGAATCCCGACCAAAGGTAGTGTCGCTACCCGTGATATCAAATATCTCGTCGGCGCCGACATCTCATACCTGCTCTTCGACCTTCTAGGAAGACTCCCCCTTGGCCTTGCGCTTCTAAGATTTGCGGGAGCTCCTTGAAGATTTTATCGCTTCAACCTTTTCCTTCTTAACGGCAACTAGTTGCTGTTCAGATTTATGCAGCTGGCCAGTCTAGTCCTCCTGCTCTCGAGCTTCAGCTACCGTGAAGTCACCCTCCAAAGATACAGAAGGGCCGTCTAGACCATGCAATGCAGCAATCTTCTCAGATTTTGCCCTGGCTATGAACCAGACGCAGGCGCAGCGATCGAAGTGGTTATAAAGATAAGCGTTGGGGCAGTTGAAATATGGGCAAGCCCAAGCATCGAGTAAACCGGCGGGTCAGTAGGTAAAGAGGACGGACCTATAAGATCAAAAATGAAAGCATTAAGTTCGTCTTGTTCTTGTGGTGTGAGCTGAAAATTCTCAAACTCGGGGGAAACAAAATGGTTACCTACATCGGAGGAATGGCCGAGAATGTCAATTTTGTATTCCCCGCCTTCTCCTTCTTTTAATGGTTGGAAGACCTTCGGAGAAGTTCTGGGGCCACCTGAAGTTTCAGAGATAGCTAACGGAGGAACAAACGACAAAGCAGCACGGGCATAACTCACCAACTGATCTCGAGACTGTCCCGATGGCCCGCTAGGCCCTGAAATGAAAGGCTCCAGCAACGTTTTGGAAGTTTCACTCATAGCAGCATCGACAGCCTCCTGTTCCTTCTCGATTCGGAGGACATCTAGGCCTTTTATCAGTGCTTTTTTGACTCCTCATTGAGGTAGGCATCCTCCAACTCTTGCTCGGTATGTACATCCTCATTTTCTCAGAAATGGGCCAAGATTTCTTCCTAAACCACGGTAAGAGTATGTGGAAATTTGGGACCCAAATAACTGAGGCTCCCCTGATGCAACAAGGAATTAACATAGAAATTTTAGATGGTATCGTCCATCTTCTCCATCTTTTTCTTGAAAGTGTCCTACAGCTCCAGGTAATCCACTGTTACAACAGCCTTCTCAACTTCAACTCGTGTCTTCTCGGCTCCAAGCTACATTACTCTTTCTTGGAGCGAAGCAATTGTCAGGGCTTGATCAGAAACGGTCTTATCATGGGATTCCACGATGGCTATGTATTCAACATTTGTTTTGTTATGCCCTTCAACAATTTTGTTATGATCAGCAATAGTCTTCTTTTGGGCTTCCATAATCATGTCACGAGGTTCGAGCTCCTTTTTCAACTTAACTTCATCTGCATGGGCCTTCTTAATTTCGTCTCGAAACGTGATCTCTATTTTTGCATGGCCCTCTTTCAACTCCTTCAGCAAGCTGGCACTATTCTTACTCTCCCGGAGCGCCACGTCCATCTCTTGTATTAGTAACTCAATTTTGGCATCACATTCCACTAACGCCCTCTCGAAACCGTCTTTCTCCGATTCAAAGAAGAGGATCTCATGATAATTATTGCGATTCGTGTCGGCCAGCTACTTACATAACTTTTCCCATTCCTCAGCTTGATCTAAGTCACTTTGAGTCCCCTAAAGGTGGGACATATAGGAATCTTTGCGGACTGGGTGAAGGTCTTGGTCAAACTTAACTCCCTTTAAAAACCACCAAGGAGCAAAGCTTCGAGTTTAAGGGGACAGGACAAAAGAATATAAGCCGGCTTCCTGCGAGGATGCGAGGAACCGGAAGCGGGCACTACATGAGTTGATGGGGCTTGAGATGAAAATGGAGCCTGAACGGAAGAAACTGGAACTTCGAGACCGATAGAAACTAGGGCCGGGGCAAAAGCCCGACGCTTAGAAGGATGAGAACCGTGATCAACCTTTGGCTTCTTAGACGGTTCCTCTCGTTCGTCAGGGGTTTTTCTCTTCTCGTAACCACTCTTATACATTCGACCCAGTTCTCTATCATCCTGGCGACGAGCCTCGGCTTCCGAGCCTTTCCTCCTTCTCCACTCTTCCTCGGTTTCCCAGGGCCGGTGAAGGCTTGAAGATCGTCTTGAGAAACATTGAATCAGTGAATTGTTCAAGATCGTCGTAAAGTCCACCCCCTCTCATGGTACCTAACATGAAAAATAAATAAAGAGCTTTACCAACAAGAAATAGGCTTAAATAATGCATGTGTAAGTGAATGTGACCCTAGTGAAATGTGTAATGTGTCTTGGGGGGCCTAAAAGGACGTCACAAACTGGATCGAGATGCTACTGTGGTAGAAATCAGGCTGACCTAGACACGATATGACCAAGGTGAGGAGACGTTCCCTCGAATTCGAAATCCTCCTCCATAAGTTCATCGATATCCATGTAAATGTTTTTCAAACCCCCAAAGTCTACGCCGACATCTTTAATCGAGGAACTCTGACGTCACTCGGCTGTTGGGGAGCATCTTTATTGCGAATTTCTTGGGGAAGCGAATCCGGGAGAATGGGACTCATTCCCGAAGTCTCATCACACGATTTGGAGTCTCCGTCACCGGAGCTTGCGTCGAAATCATCATCACTGGAGGAAGAATCATGACTACTGCTGCCCTCAACTTCACCCTCCTCCTTTTCTATTGCCACTGCTGCTTTGCCCTCTTAGTGCTTGACTCTTCTTCCCCTTCCTCAAGAATTGGGTGCATTCTAGCCAGACAGCTGGCTTCAGTTGTGACACCCCTTCTTTCATTAGTTTCTTTGGTTGGCTCGCAAGACGGACCTTCTTTTTCTAGGAAAACACCTTCTTCAAAGCCATGCGATGAAGAAGTGGAGCATGTTAGTACTCTAGAATGGAAAGGAGATAGGACTTCAATGGCCACGATGGATCTCCCAGGAAGCTACAGTCCATACCAGAGCAAGTTTTCGTTCATTAGCAAAAATTTAACCTCTCTCTCCTTGGCATCTATGGCCTTAAGAGTATGGAAAATCTAATCAAGTGATGGGTTTTTATTCGGCCACGAAATAACTGCAAGGAGTATTTGATCAATTAGAAATCCCATAGCGACATATCGAAACTCAATAAGTAAAAGTGAGAGCTTACCCCCGTCGTCCAAAGGCGGTTAAATCCTTCGGGACATCTAACAAAGAAATAATGAGTATAGAATTAAGACAGATTGCTTTGGAGCTATAGCACGATCTTGTGGTTCCATTAGGCCTTGATGATGACAAGGGATGGGCACTTTTCTCTCTTCTTAAATGAGATAAAGTATCTCAGCTCATCGAAGCTCGGAGAATGATTAAATGTCCGCATAAACAGGACATGAAGGCAAGTTAAGATTACATATCCATTAGGATGAATTTGGAATGGAGAAATTCCAAAGTTCAGAAGAGTTTCTTTCAAGAAGTCAGTGAAGGGGGGCACTGCTCCCATTAAGCACATATACTGGTGACAAGTAGTGTATCCTGAAGGCGGCATATGGGCAAACTCATTCTTCTTCAAAAGGCGCACATCGTCCTTTGGAATGCCGTGTTGTAAATAAATGTTATGTAGAAACTTAGTGGAGATTACGGAGGAAGCTCTCTCCAAGGGGTTAAGTAGAAATCTGAAATTCGAAGGAGTCCGGTCTACGACCGGGCCAACCAGAGCCAACTGACCATATTCGACTCGTGGAACTGAAGAGGAAGGCACAACGGATGACGACTCGGCTTCTGAAAGTGCTGGACTTACGGTGAGAGGACGAGTGCATTATTCTATATAACAAAACTTGCATCCAACGTGTCAGGTAATTCTATCTTTAACAAAAATTTCCCCTATATCACTTGAATTCCCAAGTGATATCGATTTACATTGACACATTGGTTTTTCAAGTGTAGTTTGGGGCAAGTGCAGTGTGTTATCTATGTAGGATGAGCTCGGTGTCCTAAACACTACAAACGCTCTATCCCGTGTAGATAGTTCGCTCGCAGTGAAGAATAAAAAGGGCTTCTCGTATAATTATCGAAATTATTTCTCCTACACTTACCCGCTATCGATCAACAATCGATAACCAATCCGTTGTCCAAAGCAACGCGGAAAGCTCTTCCCTTTTGAGGTACACCGAGTGTGTAACAACGAAACCAATTCAAACTCTTCGGAAGGCGATAATAACATAAGTTGTATGCGAAATGCTACCCTAAGCTATTATCCCCTCTAGAAGGACTAAAACCAATTCGTGAAACATTGAGTTGTATCAACAATGCAACTTAGCGCAAGTTAATCCTTATTATGTGGACGTTGATAGCAAAACATGTCAAGCACCAGGGTAAAGCCCGAGCATCATTCTGTGAAGAACTCAAGACTTGACTTACTATCTTCTTCCATAAAATCACAATCAACTCGAATTATGCGCAACAATCATCAACAATACAACCCATCATCGAATTGCAAATGAACGAAATCAACGTTACCCACCTATAATCGAGAATCAAGAAGAGAACGTAGATGGACTTGGAATGTTGGAGACCTATGCGAAGAAGGGTCGACGACGACCCAGGGGAAGATCGGTGGCGATCTAGAAAGGCGGAGCAACAAGGATGTGTAGCTAGGTCAAGGTGGCGGCAAAGTCAAAGATGGTCGAAGGCGAGGTGCCCCAACAGCGAAGAACGTTGGTGGTGATGGCAAAGAAAGATTTAGGATTTGAAATTTTTGGATCAGGTCATAGAACAGAAGAGTTGAATTGCCTCAGAAAGCATGAATGAGATAGGGTTGGCTTGAATAGATTAAGTTGGGCACAATAGAACGAAAAAATACACTAAGTCCATGGATCGCTAGCGATCCATGCAATTGCAGCCAAAATTTTCCCATTCTCCAAGCATGATCTAAGTGTCTTTTGCAAGCCTCTTGAGAGTTGTTGGGTTGAAATTGATTCATTGTTATAAGCAATGATGATTCCCCGTCAGAATTTAACAGACGGCTAAATGACCAGATCCAAATTCACATAATGGCCTCAACGCGATCATTCGAACATCACCAAGTGGGAACTCAAAAGCAGTTACCTCTAGAGCACGCCTTATTTCCAATGAAGGCATATTTTGGGAGGCAAATATTATGCGAGTTTTTAACCCAACAGGATTCAAAGGAAGTCGGAACATCTATGTCGAGTCAGAGCAAATCAAGAACCAACCAAAAGTAGTAGAAGAACCAACCAAGAAAGGCTAAAGGAAAAGAAGGCAAAAGTATGCTAAGGTGATGGATCGCTAGCGATCCATCTTCTATAGATCGCTAGCGATCCATCTCCTATGGATCGCTAGCGATCCATATGGTCTCTCGTGGATCCTCTAACTCTTGCACCATAATCCAATAGGTATTCTAGGAATGATTGCTAAGTTTTATGGAATTCCAAGCTATTTAGATCGAGAAGTGAGCATTCCTCTAATTCCATCAGCAGTTCAATGCAAATAGTGTATGAATCACAATTAAAACAAGGCGACTAGCTACGAAATTAGATGGAGAACACCTACATAAGACAACAAGGCAATTCAAAACAATAAGTACAAAAACCATCTAAGTACATGGAACGCTAGCAATCCATAGTACCATGCTAGATTGCTTTGAAGTTTTTGGAAAGGGTGAAGGAAAGATACCCAAATAATTGGATTGTTAGAAATCCAAACCCTATGGACCGCTAGCGATCCATCACCTGTGGATCGCAGTAATCCATCAGGTTAGCTCGGGTCATCATGAAACTCTCTGGACTTCTTCGTGTCATCATGTAGAGGCTTCTGGTAAAGCGGCCTAGCCCACTAGTCCTCCAACCCCTATAAATACTATCCCACCTGCAACCTAAAAAGGATCTTCTGGACTGGTTGCTGAAACTTTGCAGAAACTACTCTTCTCCTCCCACACAATAGTCATCTACAGGGTTCACTGTGATTCTCCAGTGAACTCTAACATTAGTGACTTGATCTAACTTACAAGATTCATTAACATTGTAATCAGATTCAACTTGTAATTGCTATCAGTCAATAATAAAAGTTATAAAATGGACGTAGGCTTTGTCACAACCGAACCACTATAAAAATCTCTTGTTCATTTACTTTTTCTGCGATTTACTATTTCTTTTTCTATTTTATTTGTCTTGATAAACAAGGCTAGTGCTTTCATACTCAATCCAGGGTATTAATCCATTTTTTTGGTTAACAAAGGTCCACCCAGCAACTCTCTCCCTTGACTTGCTGGGAGGAGTACGAAGCAAATTAGGCGAGACCTAACCGTTCAATCCAAGCATGGACCATGGATGTGGTCTAACCATCCATTGCTTAATCACCAAGTGGATGTCAATCAACCGTCAACTCGCCAAATTTTATCCTTGACATTAGGCACAACACGAATGAACATGACTCGACTGTTCATTTGACAACTCTTACCTTAACCTAATAGGTGGCATGTAAATCGAAAATGGGTGTGAATGACCATCCATCATAAAACTCTGCTCCCCAAAGCGTGGACCAGAGTATAAAGATAAAAGATGGACGCGGTTCGACCATCCATCGACCAACTCTGGTCCCCAGAGCGTGGACTAGAGTATAAACATAAAGCGGGTGTGATTGACCACCAATCGAATAACACTGGTCCCCCACTATAGATTGGAGTATAAACACAAATAGGTGCGAATGACCGCCCATCAACAAACTCTGGTCTATGGAGTGCGGATAAGAGTATAGGTGGAAAATGGGCATGGTTCGACCATTCATCCATTAACTCTCCCCTATAAACCGGAAGTCTGAGTATAAAAATGGAACGGATGTGACTTGATAGATGTGACTTGACCATCTGCTAATCAGCTCCTCCCCACGGTTCGACGTGAAGAACTCCAAGTGAGAGTGAACATGATACGACCGAGCACTCTTCAACTTCCGCCCCTGACTTGGGGGCAAAAGAAATAACTAAGGAAAATGTGGTTTGATTTTCGGAATAACTCTAAGTCCCAAGAGTGTGAACTGGAGCATAAACACAAATCGGGTGCGATTCGACCACCCACCGACAAACTCTTATCCCCAAAGTGTGGATATGAGTATAAACAAATAGATGAGTGTGGTTCGACCACTCACTATTCCATATATTCCAACCTGAACTCGACAGGAGGAGTATGAACTCAATACGGATGGAATTCGACCATCCACGAACTAACTCCACCAAACCAAAACTTGAGGTAGGTGTACAAACAACTATAAGCTGAATACGATAGTTCACTATAGCTCCGGCTTGGTAATTCTTTACGACTCAATGAAATGGTTGCAGGGAGTCCTTAATACAAAACCAATCGAAACGACATCCGAAGTTACAGGTGATCGACTATATCGTACCATCGAATCAAGGGTCAATATCTATCTGCACCAACCATAAATGGATGACCCGAATGTCCTTCGAAAAACTCCGATCACCAGAGTGAGGGTAGGAGAATAAACCCCGAATGAGTGTGACTTGATCATTAATTCTCCAGTACCCTCCATCGATCCGTCAGGAGGAGTATGAAACTGAATGAGCATGACTCAACTGCACCTGAGCCAACTCTATCCCTAGATCTAATGGGAGAATGTGAGTCAAAATGGATGTGATAGATTGTCCAGCTTCGAATGAATGCGATCCGACCGTTCATTTGCTAGCTCTGACCATGATTCGACTAGAAGAACAGTTCCAAACGGATGTCATTCGACTGTCCACACACTGATCCTTGCCCTCGGTCCGACAGAGAGCATCATTCACTGATTGAATATGACTTAACCATCTATTCTTTACATCCTTACCCAGAGTGTGGAGAGATTTGCACCGAAAGTGGACGTGATTAACCATCCGTACCCAACTCACGTCCGAAATCCGATGGAGCATCGAAGTATCCCCCTAGAAGGAAAAACCAAAATACAGTCCAAGATAGGCAAGACCCAGCCTTCCATCAACTAACATGATCCCGCAATTCAACGGGAAAGAGTATAAAGCTAAAGTGGACATGACTTGCCTTCCTACTTATCGACGTAAGCCCTAGACTTGGGGACACGAGTGAGAAACAAGATAAATGTGAACCGACCATTCATCGATTAACTCTAAGTCTTTGGAGCTTAGGTGGGAGTATAAACATGACTAGGACGAAATGCGACGATCCATGCAGTACATTTATTAACTCGAGACCTAGGGTAGAAGTGTGAACATCCAAAGACTGACCACGATAGCTCAATATTGTGACTCATACCTAGTGTTTACAACGACTCGAGGCTATGACCGAAAGGAGGCCTAGAGATAGAATCATCGCATCGATGCCCAAGCTCATAGGCAACTGGCCATCACTCCAACCTGAACGATGAGCAACAGATCACGAATACAGTGAATAAAAAGCATGTTACTCAAGTACACAAGTGGATTCAAACTCAAAGCAAAGCCAGCTATGCAGTTGTGTGCAACACGAGGCTGAAACCTACTCGACATTTGATTCGATGCGCTCCTTTAAGCCTGGTCTTCAACCATCGCAAGTAATTGTTAAAAGCATCCAAGACCCGTCACTATCATACTCAACAGCTCATGACAAGACTCTAGGATTCGGCTGGAGTGGTCATCATTATTAACTGTCCCAACTGGATTTTGCGCTGACTGTTATGCGAAATAGTTATGTTTGAACTCAATTATTGGCTATCGGCATATAGGAACCTAACATTCATATTCAAGTTCATTCGGGGCATATGTTACAATCAGTAGAAGTACAAATTTGCTAATCTATTCAAGTATGAAGTGGTAAACATCTGATTCAAGGCTGTATGCTAGTTCAAGTATGCAAGTTATATATGGCATGTCCTATTGTTTGATTTCGAGTTCACATGGTCTAATATGTTCATGTCAAATAAAAAACTACTTAAGTTCCACTATAACAAGGGATCAGAACTTATCCCATTACTTGGGCAAATCAATTTAAGCATTTTTTAGCTCACAATATAAGGCCAATATCAAGCAACAATAGCATAGTCAGTTCTATAAAGATATAAACCACAAAGATGAAGAAGAGGAGCCCAAAGAATCTAAGATTGCACTCGCTGAGCTAACGATCGACATTACAGTTGGCCACGATGGCCCATCACGGGTCTTGAAGATCGGATCACAGCTCAGTGCAACGATGATGAAGGAATTAGCTGGCTTTTTACGAGCAAATCTTGATGTGTTCGCTCGGACTCATTCTGACATGTGTGTGATCTCATCGACTATCACGAGCCATGCATTAAATATCGATCCAAGGCATGTCCCGGTGAAACAAAAGCAATGCGGCATGGATCTAGGGAGATCTACTGCACTCAAAGTGGAGGTGGATAAACTAAAAAACAATGAGTTTATCCATGATGCCCTTTACCCGAAATGGGTATCCAATCCAGCTCTTGTGAGAAAAACTAATGGAAAGTGGCGGACAAACATCGACTGCTCTGACCTAAACAATACATGCTAGAAAGACAGCTTTCCACTTTCGAGGATCAACCAGCTGGTAAACTCAACCGTGGGATATGGGCTGCTTTCATTTATGGATGCATACTTCGGATACAACCATATCCCGATGCACTTCCCTGACCAGGAGCACACCAGCTTCATTAACGTTTAGGGCTATATTGTTATGTTGTGATGTCGTTTGAATCAAATAATGCTGAAGCTACTTACCAAAGACCAGTCAACCAAATTTTCAAAGATCTGATCGGGCGAGCGATGAAAGTATATGTAGATGATATGCTCGTTAAGTCATGGCGATCAAACGACCACATCTATGACTTGGTGAAGATGTTTAGTGTTCTCCAAAGTTATGGAATAATACTCAGTCCCTTGAAATGCTCTTTCGGGGTTGCATCAGGGAAATTTTTGAGTTGTGTTGTTAACTCTCATAGAATCGAAACAAATCTCGAGAAGATTCAAGCAATTTGATATATCCAAGTGCTGAAGATGATTAAGCAGGTACAGAGCCTCAATGGGAAGATCACCGCCCATAGTCGATTCATCTCCAGGCCACCATAAGTGAATTCTCTTTTTCAACCTAATCAGAAGAGGGAATAGAAAATTTGAATGGATGCAGGATTGCATAGATGCATTTCAGGCTCTAGTATATCACTTAGAGAGACCTCCCATGCTATCTAAGCCACTGGATCATGAAGATTATACATCTATTTAGCGGTGTCGGTACACGTCGTAAGTGTCGCACTATTACATAAAGAGAATCGGATCCAGAGGCCAGTATATTATGTTAGCAAGTGATTGACAAGTGCTGAGAGAAACTGCCCGAAGCTGGAAAAGTTGCATACTGCCTGTTGATTGCATCACGACGGCTCCGTCCCTATTTTCAGGCTCATCCCATCAACATCTACACCGACCAGCCGTTACGACAAGTCTTATAGTGAATTGAGACGTCAGGAAGGTTACTCAAGTGGAACATTGAGCTGAGCCAATTTGACATTACCTATCTCCCTTGGAGAGCCATCCAAGGAGAGGCACTGGTGAACTTCATAGCTGAGTTCACTGCACAGGATGATCTCCTAGAGAAAAGTGAAGCCCCTACCATCCGATGTAAAATGTACACGGATGGAGCATCCAACGATCAGTGTTTTGGCGCCACAGTCGTGTTAGTGAATCCTAAGGAACGATTGATCTGCTACGCCCTGAAACTAGACTTCCTTGCAACAAATAACAAAGTTTATTATGAAGCCTTGATCCCTGAGCTCAAACTTGCCAGAGGACTGGGAGTGAAAACTTTACAAATCTTTTGTGATTCCTCGTTAGTAGTATGCCAGGTCTGGGAAGATTATCGGGCTAGGGGGCAGCAACTTACTCTTTATCTCAGCCGAGTCCAAGAGCTACTGGTATACTTCGAGTATTACACCATTACACACATCCCGAGAGAACAAAATGAGAAAGCCTACTCATTGCCCAAGTTTGCTAGTTTAGGGGATGCACAGTAGACGGGCTTGGTCTCGTTTGAAATACTAAATGCTTCGAGCATCGACCAGATAGAGATTGATTGGGTTCTAGAGACGGAGCTGGAAAAGGAGTCTTGGATGACTCCTGTCATACCGCCTTTTGGCAAGGCCGTGACACCAAGAACTTGACAAGAAACCAATGACAGTTCGTCTTGGAGATCGGTTATACGCAGTCTCACTATGGATATCGATGAATTCTTTTCGAGTCCGGATCAAACTAAAATTGATATGACACGGCAAGCAAAGCTATGAGAGCCAACATTCCAAATTTCAAGTCAATCGGAGTTCGTTTGCTCAAGATATTGATCGATCATGGTTGAGAAATCCAAACTTGCATCGATCATAACTCGAGATCTACAAGTCCGAATGCCACCAAATTTTCACAGCAGCTTACGTATGACATAAAGAATGTTCCTGCCAAATTTCGACTCCATCGGATGCAATCTTGATTGATACAAAATTCGTTCGTATCGATCGCGGATCGGGCCGAAACTTCATGGGCTTGGTCGCATGGGCCCGCTCACATGCTAGAAGAAGTCTCCCGAGATCTGAGGGAAATATCAACCTCCTACACCTATAAATAGACCCCCAGAGCCTACAGAAGGACTTTTGGCTTCTCTATGCCGATATTCTGCCGAAATGATTATCAAACCTCAGTTGTACTGTTGTAATCTTTTGTAAACAGCGAGTGAAATTCAATAAACATCAATCATTTCATAGTGGACGTAGGCAATTCGCCGAACCACTCTAAATCCGTGTGTTTCTATGCATTTTCTTATCTGTTTATTGGTGTGTTTGTTAGATCTGCTTCATTTTACATATGTTTTCTTCATTTTATCTCTTCAAACACATCCGAAGAGTGTTGTGCCCAATTTTGGTACAAACACTTTGGTGCTTTCATTGAGAAAAACCCAACTTTTCTCCTGCTCTATTCTATTCAGATTGCTCCAAATCTAAGAGGAACTACATTCATGATGAATTTCGTATCCATGTTTTCGAATCAAGAAAATATGGTGAATTTCGTATCCATGTTTTTCAATCCAGAAAATATGGTGAATTTCGTATCCATATTTTCGTATCCATGATTTCGTATCCATGAAAATATGGTGAATTTCGTATCAATGTTTTCGTATCCAGAGAATATGGTGAATTTCGTATCCATGTTCTCGAGTCCAGAGAATATGGTGAATTTCGTATCCATGTTCTCGAATCCAGAGAATATGGTGATTTTCGTATCCATGTTCTCGAATCCAGAGAATATGGTGATTTTCGTATCCATCATTTCGTATCCAGACAATATGATCATTTTCGTATCCATCATTTCATATCCAGAAAATATGATCATTTTCGTATCCATCATTTCGTATCCAGAAAATATGGTGATTTTCGTATCCATCATTTCGTATCCAGAAAATATGATCATTTTCCTATCCAGAAAATATGGTGATTTTCGTATCCATGTATTCACATTCAGAAAATATGACAACATTCGTATCGATCGAACTTCGTATCGATCAGCTTTCATATCGATCGACTATTCGTATCGATTAGTTTCCGTATCAATCAACATTCGTATCGATCGACTTTCATATCGATCACTTTTCGTATCGATTGGTTTTCGTATCGATTGGTTTTCGTATCGATCAACTTTGTATCGATCCAGCCATGTGCATTTCGTATCGATTCTCACACGCAGTTCGTATCGATCCATCTGCGTCCAATTCGTATCGATACTCACGGCTCTGTTCGTATCGATCGCAACTGCTCTTTTCGTATCGATCACAACTGCTCTGTTCGTATCGATCGAAAATGCTCTGTTCGTATCGATCGCAACTTCTCTGTTCGTATCGATCGCAAATGCTCTGTTCGTATCGATCGCAACTGCACTATTCGTATTGATCAAAAATGCCATGTTCGTATCGATCGAAAATGCCCTGTTCGTATCGATCGAAAATGCCCTGTTCGTATCGATCGAAAATGCCCTGTTCGTATCGATCGCAACTGCCCTGTTCGTATCGATCGCAACTGCCCTGTTCGTATCGATCGCAACTGCCCTGCAACTGCCCTGTTCGTATCGATCGCAACTGCCCTGTTCGTATCGATCGCAACTGCTCTGTTCGTATCGATTCTCACATGCAGTTCGTATCGATCCATCTGCATCCAATTCGTATCGATTTTCACACGCTGTTCGTATCGATCCATCTGCGCCCAATTCGTATCGATACTCACACGCTGTTCGTATCGATCCATCTGCGTCCAATTTGTATCGATATGAAATTTTTAAAAAAAATATTTTTTGGGTATGCCCCGAACCCTAGCCACAGCGCAGAGCACCCGCATAGTGAATTCAATCACCAATTTAATGAAGGAACATTCCATCCACGCTTCTAATTGTTCCACGACTGAACAAGACATAGGAGATCACAACAACAAATGTTGAGTTGCAATCAAGGAATGGTAAAGAAATACTACTCAACCGTACTCCCAAAGGCTGGAGAACCTAGCTAATATGCCAAGAACTGGAGTTGATTAATATATCATGCTTTTAAGGTGGAATGCAACTTCCTCCAATTGACCAGCTTTTAAACTCCTGAATTGACAACTATGGTACGATAGCTAATATGACGACTCCCCTACACTGTCTACTCTGCCAACTCAAAACATAGCTGGTCACCGCTGAACCATCTTCAAATGCCCGCATCTTAATCATTCCACGTCCACATGACTAAAAGCATAGCATACAACCTCAAGAGGACTTCCTTAATACCCTATATAGGTCTCCTATCTGGATGAAAGTTTGGGATAAACACCAATCTATTAGCCTATTTTAACCAACTCGCCGTCCAATCGGCATTACCAACCACTCAAACGTTGGACAATCATGCACGCATCATTCGCTAGTATTACAAGACCCCGTAGCCATAAAATGGACCTAGTCATAATGACAATCGGAGAATCTTCCCCAGTGGAGACCTATTCATTGAAACCATCCTACCTGCAAAATTTCCAGTGAAAATTCAATATGTTGACTATGTCAGTATACTATGGAAATACAACCCCCAACACTACCTCATGATGTGGGAATGGCACATGGACTCCACCAAGAGTGATGAATGCCATCAAATGCAGATGTCTTCCCCCATTACTCAAAGAACACTGTCATTCATGGTTAGACATACCAGTTCTACTTCTCATATTGCTGAAGGGAATAAAGAAGTTGGCAGCCAATGAATTTGTCCAAAGCCCACATCCAGTTGCTGCCAATACCCATAAATGAATTCATCTCCAGCGCTTATTCCAGACTTGATAAGGGAACTGGTGGATAGCCGCCGACGACTATGCCAAGATGTCCATGCCAATATTGAGTTGATGAATCAGATGAAGGATCAACTTGGCGAGATAAGGAGGGAACCTACTCCATACTCTAGATCAGAAAACTCCTCTTCTTTAGATGGCTACCATGGATGCCAACGCCTTAAGGCTGCTCCGGAAAGGATAACTCTGACAATATGTTCAAGCCCCATAAAACGAAAGGTCGGGAACCCCCGACCCCTATCAATCAAGAACTTTGATCAAACTGAACAATTTGCGTTAGACATCCAACCGTGAAGGGCTGGACCAAAGTGCAATAGCGAGCATACGACGCCGCTTCACTTATCAATGATATTTAATCCGATCTCTTTTGAATTATTTCTATTTCAATTTCGTTTACGTTGCGAAATATGACCTACTTGAATTAAACTACTTGCAAATGATGCAGGTAAACGAGTACTTAAGATTGGGTGCAAAACAACCTCCACGGACTATGATCAAATCATTGAGGTATCATCATGACGAGCATGATTCAACCACTCATCGGCTACTATATGCCCCTGACTGGGGGCAAGGCGTCAAAGCGGAAGAGACCGACAAGGTCAGGACTCTAGTACAAAGTGGATGCAACCGACCATCCACTCATCCACCTATGCAATTTAATTGGAGATCTGGGAAAGACTTAGAGTGATGTGTCCCAACAACGTACTCTCCATCTCGTACTTAAAGCTCGCCAAAATACTTATGCTTCTTCTGATGCCCAGTAAAATTGGAATCACATCAAGGGTGGATGTGACATGACTGTCTATGCATCCAATCCTACATTAGAACTTAGGGTAATTTGAGAACGTATGTTCAAAGTGGATATGATTTTACCATTCACTCTCCAGCTTGCGTCCGACAAAAGAGTCATGCCTTAAACCAACTTCATCAGGGTCCAACCCTCAATTTAAAGTCATCAACGACTGACTGCCTACTCGCTAACCATCGCGAGCTGTCATTTCAACTCTCTTCCTTAGCTCGATCGAAAGAATGCAAAGTATAAATTGGACGTGACTCGACTGTCTGCTCTCCAATTCTTGCACCCGACTTAAGGGAAATTACACAACTCAAAGTGGATGTAGTTCGACCATCCTTTCCTATGCTCAAGCACAAAGCTTGCTAGAACACTAATCTTACTCCTTAGGCTTAGCAAAAGTGGAATCCAAATGAACATGGACGTGATCCAACCGTCCATAAACTAAATCTCATCCTTCGTTGAGGGGCATATAAGTGGAAGTTAATCGGGATCCCACCGATCACTCGCTAAGTGAAACCCCAAGCTCAGGGACAAGCCATCACACTACGACAATAAGGGTTTGATACACGACAATCCTCTAACTAACTCCGGCTCCCAGAGTGTGAGCTGGAGTATAAACTTACGGACATGGGCTCGAGGAGGATGGATCCATCCATCTAATGACTTCGCCCGTGTTCAACCTAAACCCGAGGAGGATGGATCAGTCCATCTAATGAACTCGCCTTCCATATTTACAAGCTCGAGGAGGATGGATCCGTCCATCTAACGACTTCGCTTGCCTACTCAGGGTGGATATGATACAACCGTCCACGTACCTGATCGACTTCTTGTTCCTAGAGTGTGAACGAAATCCTAAAGCCTAAACAGATGTGACTGACCATCTGTCGGCTAACTCCAAATTCCCAGAGCGCGAACTGGAGTATAAACATTAAATAACTCTAAGTCCCCAGAGCGTGGACTGGAGTATAAACACTAAAATGGGTGTGACTGACCACCCATCAACTAACTCCAGATTCCCAGAGTGCGAACTGGAGTATAAACATCAACTAACTCCAGATTCCCAGAGTGCGAACTGGAGTATAAACATCAACTAACTTCGAATTCCCAAAGTGCGAATTGGAGTATAAACATAAACTAACTCTAAGTCCCCAGAGTGTGGACTGGAGTATAAACACAACCTGGGTGCGAATGACCACCCATCAACTTACTTCGGTCCCGAGAGCGCAAGATAGAGTATAAACACCAAATGGGTGTGACTAACAACCTATCAACCAACTCCAGTCCTCAAAGCATGGTTTGGAATATGAATACCAAAAGGGATGTGATTCGATTGTCCATCTATCGGCTATGGTTCCTCATCAAGTTTTGTAGTACAAAAAGCGGATGTGGTTCGACCGTCTGCTTTCTAATCTTCCCCTGACATGGGGGCACACTTAACACACAAAATTGTATGCGATCCGACCATCCAGCACTAAGCGAGCATGACACAACCGCCCATGCACAACTCTTGTCCCCGGCACGGGACCCATAACGTAAATTTATAGGGATGCACTCCAACCCTACAAGACAAAATTTCTTCCTTGATTCGACAGGGAGGCATAGATTCGAAAAACGGACCTAGCTGGATGTCCTATTCTGAATTGATATTACTACCATCTAATCGCAAATGAACGTGGCATGACCGTTCATCTGCTAACTCTCGCCTGTGATCCGACGGGTTGTGCGTGCAACATGGACGGATGTGACCTAAAATCCGCCAATCAATTCCTTTCTACAGTTCAGTGGGAGAAGCATCAAACTAAAGTTGTTGTAATTTGACCGACCACACTTCGACTTTTGCCCTTGACTGGGGGCAGAGGAATTGACCGAGGAAAACATGGTCTGACCATTTTCTACAAAAAAACTTAGTCCCCAGAGTGTGGACAAGGGTTTAAAAATCAAATAGGTGTGATGAATGGCCCTTCAATTGACTCTGATCCCCAAAGTGTGGCTACAAGAATAGACAAACGAATGAATGTGATTCGACCATTCATTCGCCAACTCTGACCTGAACTCGACGTAAGGAGTGTAAACTCACTACAGGTGCAATTAGATCATCCATGAACTAACACTACTAACCCAAGACTAGGGGCAGAAGTACAAATCACCGAAAGAAGAGAAAGGTGACTCGCTACATCTCCAGCTTAGTGTCCTTTACAACCTAAGGCAATGACTACAAGGAGACCCTAATGCTAACCAATCTGAATGATGCCCGAAGTCCTAGGCAACCAATTATATCATACCGCCGGATCGACGGGCATTATCGATCTGCACCTTTCATATCATACCATTGGATCGATAGGAAATGAGGTCCGAGCATTCTACATCGTGCCGTTGAATCAACGGTCAATATCGATCCTCTTCGACTACAAATCGATGTGACCCGAACGTCCATCGAATACGTTTGACCAACAGGACATGGATAGAAGAATAAATCACGAATGAGTGTGACTTGACCATTCATCCTCCGTTGCATTCCTACGATCTGTTTGGAAAAGCATGAAACCAGATGGGCATGAATTGACTACGTTTGAGCTGACATTATCCCAAGTTCCGACGGGAGAATGTAAACCGAAATGGATGTAGTTAATTTCTTAACTCCTAGAGAATGCAATGTGACCATTCATTCTCTGACTTTTACCATGATTCGATTAAAAGAGCAATTCAAAATAAGTGCAACCTAAACATTTGCACACTAACTCTTACCCTGGATTCGACAAGGGAAGCATCAATCCTGCATTAGATCTGACTGGACGATTCACTCTTCAGTTTTTGCCCAAAATATGGTGACATAAGCAGCGAAGTGAATGTCATTGACCATCCAGAATCTAGCTTATGTCCAAATGTCGGCAAAGTAACAATATATTCCACTTAGAGGAAAGAACTAGAACATAATGTAGGATAGGCACGACTTAGCCCTCCATCGGTTAACTCGATCCCATGGTTCAATGGGATAGAATACAAAATTGAAGCGGACATTATCTACCCTGCCACTTATCGAGATATTCCCCAGACTTGGGGGCACGAGCAAGAAGATAAGATTAATATGATTCAACCATTCATCAATCAACTCTAATTCTTAAAACTTGAACTACAATATAAACACAGCTAGGACGAGACTAGACCGTCCGCGTAATGCATCCGCCAACCCAAGACTGGGGGCAAAAGAGTGATTATCCAAGAGTTGACTATGACAATTTGAACCTATGACCCATGCCTGATATTCATAACAACTCTAGGTTATGACTGAAAGGATGCCTAGAGATAGAATCATCGGATCTACCCGAACTCATGGGCAACTGATCTTCATTCCGACCCTTACAATGAGCAATGGATCGCGAGTACATTGAATGAAAAGCGCATCATTCAGAAACACAAGTAAATTCAATCTCAAAGCTGGAGCCAGCTATGCTACAGCACGCGATACAAGGCTAAACTCTACTAAGCCTTTGATTCAACGTCCCTATAGGGCTAATAATTATCCATTGCAAATAATCAAATGAAGTGACTACAGTCCATCAGGAGCACTAAGGATCAAACCACAACTCAGCAAGATGATGCCATGAAGAACCCTACATTAAATGTCGACCCGAGGCATGTCTCGGTGAACAAAAACGATGCGACGTAGATCCGGGGAGATCTGTTTCACTTAAAGAGGAGGCGAATCTGCTCAAAACCAGTGGGTTTATCCATGATGCCCTCCAACCAAAATGAGTATCCAATCCTTTACTTATAAGAAAAACAAACAGGGAGTGAAGGACATACATCTACTACTCAGATTTGCATGGGGTATGACAAAGCACAGCTTTCCACTTCCAATAATCAACCAACTGATGGACCCGACCATCAGACATGAATTACTCACATCCATGGATGCAAACTCCAGATACAATCAGATACTGAAGCATGTCCCAGACCAGGAATACAACTGTTTCGCTACTAACTTGGGCCTATAGTGCTATGCTGCAATCTATAGATTCAAACTTAAGGACACTTGTGCTACTTACAAAAGGACGATTAACAGATCATTCAAAAATTAGACTGACCGATCGATAAAGGTAGATGTGGTTAATATGCTCATGAGATCATGACTATCAAACGACCACATCGATGACTTGGCAGAGATATTCAGTGCTCTCCAGAAAATGCAGGATCAAACTCAATCCTTCGAAATTCTCTTTCACCATTACATCAGAAAGATTCTTTGTTTTCATCATCAATTCTCATCGAATCAAGACTAATTTCTAGAAAATTCCGACTATTAGAGGCACCCATGTACCAAGGACAACCAAGCAGCTCTGATAGATCGCTTAAAGAGACCTTCCGTTTTACCCAAACCTTTGGATCGCGAAGATTTATACATAAATTGGGCCATGTCAACACGCTCCATAAGCATCGCAATGCTATGCGAAGAGAAGCGAATCCAAAGACCAGTATATGGTGAAGGCTGGCTATTGACAAGCTCACCCCGTTAACGTCCATATCAACCAACCATTACGATAGGTCCAGTAGAAAACTTAGATGTTTGAAAAGTTACTCAAATGGAGTATCAAGCTAAGCTAATTTGATATCACTTAGCTCCCTCGGAGAGCTCTTCATGGTCAAACATTAGCATACTTCATATCTGAATCCACCACATCAAACGACTATCCGAAGAACAGTGGAGAACAGTCCAACCGATGGAGAACGTACACCGATGGAACTTCCAATAATCGGCTTTCTAACATCGAAGTTGCGTTAATGACTCCTGAGGAACGAATGATCTGCTACGCCATGAAACTCAACTTCCCTGCAACAAATAACGAAGCTAAGTATGAAGCCTTGGCGCTAAAACTTGCAAGAAAACTACGAGTGGAAACTTTACATGTCTTATGTGATTACTGGTTAGTGGTACGCCAAGTCAGGGAAGATTATCTAACTAGGGGGCAACGTCTTGCTCCTTATCTCAACCGGGTCCAAAAGCTACTAGCCGGCTTCGACTATTACACCACTACACAAATCCTCAGAGAACTAAACGAAAAGGCCGAATCACTCGCCAAGCTAGCCAGTTCTGGGGATGCGCGACAAATAGACTTTGTCCTAGTTGAAATGCTTATTATTCTAGGCATTGACATATGAAGATCAACTAGATCTTGGAGACGGATCTAGAAAAAGAGTCATGGTTGACTCCTATCAAAGATTATCCACAATCGGGGATTCTTATTGAATAAAGGATTAAGAAATGGCATATCCTCCGTGAAGCATCACTGCATGATTATGTCTGGATCGTTCGACTCCATCGATACAAAGCATTACTTTTGTATCCATCGATCTGGGACCCACTATTACGTATCCATCAATACGAAGCATACAATCCAACATCTCAGATCGATCCAGGAGAGGATCGATACAAAGGAAGGACTTAAAACAACCATCGAACGTTGTTACAACTCGAATTTCACATCGATCCAGGAGAGGATCGTTGCGAAACTCGATAAAAAAAAACTTGACAACGACCCGTGAATGTGCAAACATTGACGGGAGTCAGGCTAACATACATGCATGTATGACATACTAACATTCAATTTTCAAAATTTATAGGAGTTGAATGCTCACCCGATGACAATTACAACGGTGAATAACAATTCGCTCGCACTCAACACTCAGTCACAACAATGCACTACATAATCATTGGCAGTCAACAAATCAACATTTATATTACTGGAAATCAATTGAAGGTTACATCTTTTGACGAAAAGATAGCAACTACTCAACAAATCAAATAGAACTTTTTCAGAATAAAGGATGCAGCATTTCAAAGCACGTCATGTTCACACAAGACGTACTTTGGGGGCAAATGTTATCCCGCCTTTTGGCAAGGCCGTGACACCAAGAACTTGACTAGAAACCAATGACAGTTCGTCTTGGAGATCGGTTAAACGCAGTCTCACTACGGATATCGACGAATTTTTTCCGAGTCCGGATCAAGCTAAAATTGATATGACACGACAAGCAAAGCTATGAGAGCCAACGTTCCAAATTTCAAGTCAATCGGAGTTCGTTTGCTTAAGATATTGATCGATCACGGTTGAGAAATCTAAACTTGCATCGATCATAACTCGAGATCTACAAGTCCGAATGCCACCAAATTTTCACAGCAGCTTACGTATGACATAAAGAATGTTCCTGCCAAATTTCGACTCCAACGGACGCAATCTTGATCGATATGAAATTCGTTCGTATCGATCGCGGATCGGGCCGAAACTTAACGGGCTTGGTCGCGTGGGCCCGCTCACGTGCCAGAAGAAGTCTCCCGAGATCTGAGGGAAATATCAGCCTCCTACACCTATAAATAGACCCCCAGAGCCTACAGAAGAAGGACTTTTGGCTTCTCTACGCCGATATTCTGCCGAAATGATTATCAAACTTCAGTTGTACTGTTGTAATCTTTTGTAAACTACGATTGAAATTCAATAAACATCAATCATTTCATAGTGGACGTAGGCAATTCGCCGAACCACTATAAATCCGTGTGTTTCTATGCATTTTCTTATCTGTTTATTGGTGTGTTTGTTAGATCTGCTTCATTTTACATATGTTTTCTTCATTTTATCTCTTCAAACACATCCGAAGAGTGTTGTGCCCAATTTTGGTACAAACAACTCCTATCAAAGATTATCTGCAAGAGGGATCCTTTCTAGATGGAGGAATGAAAAAAATGAAAGATCATCCTTAAAGCTTCATGTTGCATCATCCAAGAAGGAGTCATGTATAGAAAGGGTTTTTATGTTCCCTTGCTTCGGTGTATCGCTCATGATGAAATTAATGAGTCTTGAGAGAAGTCCATAAAGGAGAATGTGGCAATCACATTGAGGGGCAAAGCCTAAAAAAATACTCTACTATGGGTATTACTGCCAACTGTCAATCGAGACACAACTGATTACCCTTGACAATGCGACAAGTGCTAGATGTTTGCAAAAATTTCGAAATCCATGCCGACGGAAATTACTCAAATGGTCGGTCGATAGCCGTTTGCCACTTGGGGGTATTGATATCAATAACTTATTGCCGATTTCTAAAGGTGGTGCAAAATACACCATCATAACAGTTGATTGCTTCACCAAATGGGCTGAAGCTGAAAATTTAGCCATGATCACAACGAAAAAGGTAATAAATTTTGTTGTATGAAACATCATCTGTTGTTTTGGTCTTCCCCAAACAATCATAACTGATAGCAGGACCCAATTCAACAGTGCTAAATTCAAAGACTTTTGCCACCAACATCATATTGAGAAAATATTCACGGCATTTGCTCACCCTCACGCTAATTGACAAGACGAAGCTGTTAAAAAAATTATAAAGTCTATTATGAAGAAGCGTTTGGAAAAGGTTAGAGGCAAGTGGGTCGATGAACTCTCATCAACATTATGGGCATACAAAACCACCCATAAGTCCGCAACTGGCCATACTCTATTTGCCCTTGCTTACGGCTCTGAGGCTGTCATCCCTATAGAACTTGAAGTCCCTTCTTATAGAGTGACTTAGTATGACCCCTATTTCATTATAAAAAATATATAAACAAGGAATTGCAATTAAACCATAAGGATTTAGCGATGACCCGCGAGCGCACAAACACATCCGGGAGCAAACATGTACTTGAACGTGTGCGTGTATATTCTAAAAATTTAATTTTTGAAATTGATAGAAATTGAATTCTAACCTGAAGCTTTCAAAAAAAAACTAAATCAGATAGCCAAAGCTTACTATCCCCATAGAACCAGACACAAATAGCAATTGATGGATACAACCCATAATTTATACTATTGGAAATCGACCAAGCGTCATGACGATCAAAGAGAGATACGACACTTTTGGAAAATAATTCAACGGAAGGATAGCAACTATTCAGAAAACTAGTTGGATTTCTTTTCGGCGACTCTAGCTTGCTTCGAATTCAAAGCATGTCATGTTCGACACAAGATGTGCTTTAGGGGGCACGTGTTATTCACATTTTGACTCGGCTATCTGAACTGATTGGACAAGTTTGACTCGACTGTCATCAAGGCCAGTAGCCTAGAGCAATGGTTGTGAGGTCCAGAAATCTAGTGCAGGCAATGATATGAAGCGATGATCAACCGAGACCAAGAGATAGACTCTCTAGAATATTCTAATTACGGATTAGTACCTCCCGGCAGGGGATCGATGCTTATCCCTTCCCCTAAGGATCGGTACATATCCTTAATTTTTATCCCAAACTGGATGAGATTGATATAGAGTGACAAGGAAGGCCTCATGAGGCTACGTTTCAAATCTCAAGTCGTTTGGAGTTTGTAGGCTCAAGTTATGGGAAAAATACTTCACTTAAGAAAGGAATCGAACAAAAGAGATCGTATAAAAGGGATTGCACAAAAGGGATCGTATAAAAGGGATCAGTCTACTTCAGCCAAACAAGTGCAACTCAATGGAAAACAATCGATATCTCAAGATCCGGTAGTCCAATGCTTATGAAACTTTGAGAATAAGATGAGGGGACCCTAGGGAGTCCATCCTAGGGATTGCACCCTAAGATGAAAAAGTAAGAGGGATTGGTCCTCTTCCCTCTAAAGGGATCGACCTAAATCAGTCAACATCACATGTTGCAACAAAGATTGATCAATAACTTAAGTTCTACTAATCCAATTGACATGAAACTTGGAGGCTAAGCATAATACAACATGGAGAAGCTCCCATATGGATCGCACCCCCAAAATCCTCCAAATAGGGATCAGCCCCGATATTTATTGGGATTTGGGCCATGCGATCCCTCCTATGGGTGCATATGGTTTTGGAGATCCTTCTGCTGAATTTTAAGGGAGATATTTCGCCGTCTTCCTCTATAAATACAGGCTTGATTGTTCATTTTTGGGACTTTTTACGCTGCTTGTTACTTCCACTCTATTGTAACTAAGGATTTTCATCTAATCCCTATTGTACTCAGTTTACAAAGTGATTAATAAAGCCATCTCTTCAAAGTGGACATAGACAATCAACGCCAAACCACTATGAATCGATGTGTCTTTGTTATTTGCTTATTTCTTATTGCTTTATTACTATATTCACTCAGTTTACATTAATAATTCTTCATTTATTTCTCTGCACAAACTATATTGGTGTTTGTGACCATTTTTGGTGCGAATAGTATTTTATTTTACTATCACTTCTACCACACAGTAAAATCCATGCTAACAATTTCGTTGACTATTCCCCTATATCAAGTAGGTGGCATTTCGTAAATTTGAAAATTTCTTCATTTTCCGCTCAAAAAATCTTTTTATATAACTTTTGATATATCCGTAAAACTATAAAATTTCCATCTCAAAATTTTATTGAAAAACATTTCATAGAGGTATTTTATTTTTCAAAAACTTTGCCAAAATCACATGCAACCGGGGTTTAGTCAATGGTCTAATGTCCTTATTGGACTTCACCTAAATTCGCGATAAATTTTAAGTTCCAAAGCTTTTATTTTATTTATAATAGCAACCAACATACAAGTTCAATTATAAATTTTAGTTTTTAAGGTATAGTGATAATGTGCCGTGGCTCCGCAACATTCTTTCTCTGTCCTTCACTCGTTGAAATTGATTTCCCGAATTTTTTTGGACTTGCAATTTTATTTCATTTTTATCTTAGTTGTAAGTTAACTTCTAGTCTCTACTATTTTCTTTACTTTCGCATTAGTCAGTGTATTTCCCAAAATTCTCTTGTGTTATTGTTTTTCCAATAATATCGGGGTCCATACAGAAAACACAAAAAAGGAACATTTCCATGAACATCGTACGTGTTTTTTACATAATAGAAACAACTAATGCTTACAACCCAAACCTTAAAGAAACAACTGTTGAAAGGAAATACAACTACTACTATTAGATATTAGCTGCTACTACCTATAGACCTTTCTAACGTGCCATTATTCTTCAGCCCACGTATCCTAACTTTCCTTTATGGCTTCTGATGAATAAGGTCCACCCATTACTTTTATTACTATGCCCAATTATGAAACAAATTGGTGCATCCTCCCACACTATAATGGGTAAGAAATACAAACTATGCACCCTTTGAATAACTCATTGGCAACTAGCTTGATGGAATAACTTTTCCATCCCTATCTCACCTTCCTTAAATTTGAGTCAACCAATATCCTCTATGTGTGTTTGCCATCACATAACCCTCTGTTATCTTCTTCTTTTAATCCAAATTCCTTGATCTAAATCTTAGTATTTCATTTATCTTTGGGTCTTCATACGAGCATATCCTAAAACTCATAGAAATGTACTTTAATACCATTTATCGTTCCTTTTCGGGTTCTTCTTATGACTTGCACACATGTCTAACAAAACATTCGTAAGCTCCCACCAATATACATTGCATTTTACGAGGGTTCCTTATTGCAACTTTGTAAGTAGTCCTAGCTATCTTCTTCATAGCCTTATCCTTACCCCATCTTACCTAGGCAATCATCCATATCTACTCCATATTTAAAATTTTGGTTTGGTCTTCACTAATTTTTCTTCAAAAATTAAAACTTAAGAATTTTAAAGTATTTTAATCCCAAAACTTTTATCTTTAAAAGTACAACTTAAAAGCTTTTTAGCAAATTTAAAAATAACTTGGTTTCTTAACTTTTAAAACGATAACTAGATTTTCAAAAGTTCTTTTCCTTTTAAAGACCTTTTTCAACTTTTACTTCTTAAAAATTGTGATTTTTAACTCAAACCATTTATTAAGTTTTTCTTTTTCAAAACTCAATTGTTATACCAAACCATTTTTTAAAAAATGTACATTATATTATTTCTAAACATCCTTTATAATTTTAAACAATAAATACTAGAGTAGATAAGGAAAACTCTCACTCTAATTTTTTCTTATCACTCATGTTATCTCCACTTTCATCCCTAGCGAAGACTCTACTAGTACATTAGGGGGACTTCTAAAAAATATGTGCCATTATTACACCTATTGTGAAAACTAGCCAATTTTTTTATTTTCTATATTGTTTCTAGTTACTAACATTTCTTTATTAGAGTTTCTAACCTTGTTTCTAATTATATTTCAAAATTTTACTACTATTTATCTTTCTTCTACCTAAACTACTCTTAATTAGTGGTTCCCCTTTATTAACCTTTCTCTCAACTTATATTCTTCTTAATTGAACCATGACAGTGCACTAGCGTACCGCTTATATTTTCGGAGTCTAGTATTCTTTCCTTTACTATTTACCCCATTTTAAACTTGTACCACTTCCTATTGTCCACCCCTAAAAATAATTTATCTACTGAAAATTTTCATCTTAGAAAAATCAACGAGCTACATACGCTCTACTAAATTTCTTTTTCGAAAGAATTAGCTTTTGTTATTAAATCTCATTTATTGTTGTTTTCAGTCCAAAAATTTTAATTTCTACTAAAACTTTTTATTTAGTATAACACCATTATTTATAATATTATTTTTCGAAAATTTAATATTTATCTAATATTCAAAATTAGGGTTTCTCTACCTTTTAAATAATTCCTTTGAAAATTATTTAAAATATATTATATACCTTTACTATAAATTTTATATTTAAATCATTTGTATGGGGTCAGACTCACAGTGGATTTTATTTGTCCATTTTTTTGGACTTCTCTTCTTTTTTACTTACTTTCTGACTTATCTCCTATTCCAATTATTAAAATCCGGCTATCATCTTGGACTGATTACCTCACACCTTTCTTTAGGAACTCAGTTGCTTCCGGATATCTACTTACTTTTTGACTTTCTCCCTAACTGGACCAATTGTACATCAATCAAAAATCATACGGGGATCCACAACCATTAGGCTATCGGGACCTGACTAGGGAGTCATGTATTATCCAGCTTCAAGGACCTTCCATATGAAACTAGTTTATAGTTGGAATTTTTAGGATTAAGCATGTAATATATTTATATTCATAGTAGAATACAAATATGTTCACTCAACGTTTTCTAATTTTTCAAGATCGACTAACCTAAGCTCTGGATTAAAATAAGGCTAGCCCCTTATATTTTATCTCTTTATTGAAATAGACAGTACAAAATATGGGATTTTCCTTATTTTGTACATCCCCTTCTTTACATTTACATTACTTATTATTTCAAACAAGTAACTTGGATGATTCATAGAGACTTATATTATTACCTTTTTTCATTCCAATGAATTAAAATATGTTAAATACCAACCTAGTTACAATCAATCCCAATATCAGTCAAATCAAATTTGGAATTCTAAACTGATTCCAAACTATTATCTATTCTTAATCTATTTCATAATCAATTTCATTAAATCTGTTCCATAATCAATTTCATTAAATGTATTCTATAATCATTATGCGTATGCAATTTATTATCTAATTTGGTATTTATCATTCTAATCAATACGCGTATTCAATTAAAAATTCCAAAAAAAGATTTATATCTATTCCTTTCGCATTTACAATAAAATATCCAAAATGATTATTAAAACAAATGAAATAGATTTCAACAATATAAATCTAATCTTATTATAAAACATGTAATTTCTCACTTATCTTTTAATTAGCTCCAATTCTTTAGATCTGGATCCATTTCCTTTTTACTGACTCTCTCTTACTTAAAATCCAAAATAATAAAAAGGTTATACGTCCATTAAAACTACAGATATGGGGAAAGGATTGAACCAATTATAAATTAAAGTTTTAGATTGATGAATTTACCCTTGTTTCCATCCTGAATTACTTCTACTCTACTCTTCTCTTATTTTTCATGTTTTTCCACTTATATACATATATATAATATAATATATTACTTTTAGAATTTGGAGGAGAAGATAAAATGGTAGAGTTTCAATATGCAGTAAATTGTCTAAATGATTTAGGGTTAGGTTAGCTGTTAATTTAGGGGTTAGGAATTGATTTGGAGCGTTAGATTTAACATAGGAAAACTTTATTTTTATCTTGGATGCACCTCAATTATTTTGCAAGTATGTAAAATATTGCGATCCATCTCATTTGTTAATTACTTATTTAAAATTCATGATTTAACATAGGCAACGATCGACACTCAAGTCCTAGGGTCAACCGCTACCAATCGACCTGGGTGCATCTATGGTCAACTGTTGTGTGTTTTTAATGGTGATTTATTTACTATTCTAATTTGTTTAATTTATATTCCTATATTAAATCAGCAATATAATTTTCTTCCCATGATAACTTTCTTAATGATTAAGATTAACCTTAACCGTGCGTCAACTTTAACTGGCGCTAGTTAACATTAGTTAATTATTCTTAGTTCCTTAATTTCATATATAATTATTTTTTATTCCAAAACTTCGAATGTCAATAACTTTTTTGTTTAAACTCCGATCGAATAAATTTATGTATGAAAATTAATCAGAAAATCACCATGAACATTGTGGTGCAAGTTTCTTAGCCAAGTTATGATGTTTGGAGAAAATCCAATTTTTCAGCATTATTATTTATCTATTAAATTTCTTTTTAATTCATTGTCGTAAAATCACTGGGTGTTATATTTCTCCTTCCTGAACAATTAGTACAAGCTTTGCGTAGGACTTTTCTTGTTCGTTTCTTCCGTTCGAGGGAGATCCTTTTAGTAAGTGCTCCTTGATCAGAGTCATCCATGATTCCTTTTCAACTTTTGCCTCCAAGATCCAATCGATATCCATCTAGTCGATGCTCGGAGCTAATAATACCTCCATTGAAAACCCATGTGTTACACATCTCCATAGCTAACTATCTGGCTAGCGAATCGGTCTTTATGTTCTCGTCCCTGAGAACGTGAGTTATCGTGCAGTATTCGATGTCATTGAGTAGTTCTAGAACCTTCTTCAAATAAGGGGCTATCCTTGCTCCCTTATCTTGAAACCCTTTCTTCACTTGGAAGAAGACTAATTGAGAGTCGCTATATGTATGCGACATTTTTACCTCAATTCCTTCGCTATCATGAGCCCTACGATTAGTGCTTCGTATTCGGCCTTATTATTCATTGCAAGAAACTCAAGTTTCAAAGTATAACATATGATCAATCCTTGGGAGTTATTAAGATCACTCCTGCCCATGGGCAATGCTCATTAGATGCTCCATCTATGTTCAGCTTCCGTTGAACGTTCCACTCCACATCTTCTCCACTTTCTTCATCCTAGGTGGTAAATTTGGTAATGAAGTCGACCCAAGCCTGTCCTTGGATTGCTCTCCTGGGATGATAAGATATATTGTACTGACTTAAAATTAGATATTCTACTTCAACAATCTTCTCGAATTCTCGGGTCAATGCAGCATATGTCTTAGAGGTTGGTCAGCCAGTACATTAATTTAATGAGCATGAAAATAGGGATGGAGTTTCCTTGATGCTTTGGCAGTAGGCTGGTTTTCCCAACTTCCTTTCTTCTCCCATTAACCGCTTGTTGATGTAATATACCGGCCTTTGGATCCTGGCTTCTTGGTGTATTAGGACAACACTTAAAACATGAACATATACCAAATAAACAAATAACTCTCCTCCTTCCAATGGCTTCGATAAGATGGGCGTTCTTTCCAAATGATCGAGTAAGATTTGAAGCGTCCTTACACTCCTACATCCAGGAAAAATTTATTTTTTCCTTTTTGAGGGCATCAAAGAAAGGTATACATTTGTTTGCATAAGATAAATCAACTCAACGAAGTTGCTTTTTCGTTCAAGCTTTCCACCTCCTTTAATGTGTCCGAGGCTTTGACATCTCTCAACACCTTAATCTGCTCCAGATTAGCTTCTATGCCCCTTGAGTTTATATTGAAACCCAAAAAGTTTCCTTACGCGACCCCGAAAGAACACTTTAGTGGATTGAGCTTCATCTCATATCTTCAGAGCACGCCAAAAGTTTTTGATAGGTCTTCTAAATGGTTTATCGATCGCTACAACTTTCTGATTGCTTCTATGCCCTCCATTTTACGCCCGATCTAAATCTTGAACATTGAATTTACCAATCTCTAGTAGGTCACTTCTGCATTCTTTAAACCGAACGACATAACATGGTAGCAGTACAGTCTAAGGTCAATAATGAAGCTAGTGTGGAACGTGCATTAGTATCTAGTTATAGCCGGAATAAGCATCCACGAATGATAGCAATTCATGGTCTATTGTTGAGTCCACTTGCCGGTCAATCTTTGGCAGCGGGAAGCTATCCTTCGGGCATGCCTTATTCAAGTTTGAATAGTCAATGCATGTTCATCATTTTCCATTAGGCTTCTTGGCCAACACTTGATTGGATACGATTCATGGCACATAGCATCGCAGATAAAGTAGTTGATTTTTAGCTTATCCACTTCTTCCTTCAATGTAGTCGATCACCCCAAACCCTAGCGGCGCCGTTTCTACTTCATAGGAGGACATCTAGGGTTCACATTCAATGCTCGGAACACTATCTCTGGCAATATCCCTAACATATCAGAATGCGTCTGGGCAAACAACTCCAGGTTTGTCCGGGGAATCCTATCAACTCATTTTTCATCCTCGTACTAAGTTGGGATCCAACCTTCAGGACCAGAGTAGGATCATCTTGGTTGATCGGGATGTTGATCGTCAACTCGGCTGGAGCTGCCCTCACATCCTTTGGCTCTTTCCTTGGATCCATAGCTTTATGGAATTTGCTATGCCGACCGAGCCAGGTTTTAGGTAGTGGTTGCTATGCATCGATTGACTAACATAGGGAGTCTTCTCCACATCCTTCCACTTTTCATGTAGCTTCGCCTCTCTCATCTCCGCAACATAGCATTCACGCCCTACATTCTATTTACCTTTAATGATTCCAACCCCATTCTCCAAAGGAAATTTCACTGTTAATCACTACGGGGCTAAGGCCACCTAGAAGCTGGCAAGGGTCGGCGGCTGAAAAGGCATCATACATAGAAATGTGTCCATCACAACAAATGTCACCCACACTCTTTTATGGTTTCCTTTACCTGACCCACCGGCAAGTCAACACACCCTACAGGCTTTCCAGCCTCTCTAGTAAATCCTTGAATTCGAGACTTACATGGCATCACATCCTGGTCATCCATCATCATCTGGTCATCTGTTTTCTTTACAGAACTCTCATAGTCAATAAAAACTTTCCATATAGTAGCTAGCCCAATCATGGCCATTATCACTAAAGGGTCATGCGTTGGCGCTTCGACCCTAACTGCATCACGGTTCCTACATGCAATATTGTATGTCATTGTCTTTAATTGCTTCATTGGAGCTCAATCTTCGACGGCAAAGTGATTCTCTTACACAATGTGTCTCAATGAGCTTCTGTACCTTTTCATTTCATTCTTGCTCTTCTCAACTGGATGAGTTCCACCAGTTATCGTGTTAATAATAAGTCTTTTACCAAGCTTCCTAGATTCATCCTCACAAGGCCTAGCTTTGCCTCATTAGAACAACTATCCTTAGGGTAGAGCATTTCCTTTTCTGCCTTTCTACGAGGCTTTAACATATACTGAAGTTTCTTTTTCCAGATTAAGTCCTCGATCACATCTTGCAAATTCCTACATTCATAGTGTAATGGTCGTATGTTCATGGAAGCGGCAGTATTTTTTAGACATTTTCTCCCTTTCGATCGACTCCCTATGAGCCGGTTTCATATAATGCTCAATACCCTACATCGCAAGGTAGATATTCTCAACCATATGTGCAATCCTCATGCTTGGGGAACCTTGGACATTCCTTGAAATCTAGTATCCTACCTCCATTACCTTGATTACCTCTCTTCTGATTGTTGCTCTTATTTCCCACATTAACAACAACATTTTTAGAACTCTAGTCAGTTTGTTTCACAGCCACATTACAATAAACCATCTTAGTTGATTGTCTTCCACCCTGTGTAGTTAAAGCCCAGCTGAAGTCTAGCAAAATCCTTGCTATATCGCATAGCGCTCTCCAGTCTCTACGTTATTTCAGATTAGTACTGTTAAACAGTAGATCCGCTTAAGCCCCGCTATTTTCCGCTACACCACTAAATCAAGACCTTTTAGCCCTCGCTTTAGCAATATTAATATACAAAGATTGATTTGAATGGTTTTGTTTTAAAATAAATCAACAAACTTAGGTTAAAGGCCTAATTTTAAGGCATGCGTTTGTAGTCACCAAATCTAGTATGCATAAATATGATATTCTTTAGTTTTGTTATATAAGATTAAAAATATTTATTTTCTCTACAAAAATGTTGTAAAAATGAAAATAAATAAACTGTAAATATTTGGTTTTTGTACATATTGAAGCTTTTTGCATCTTCACTATTTTCTGCTATATCCCCGCTTTGTCCCCACCATAACTTTTTATACCTCTACCAAATAGATCTGCTAAGCGCTTTAACTGCACAGCTTCCACCGAACTTTCCAGCAGTCGTATTTGCCTCTTTCATGTGCAAATATTGAGTTGCTTTTCTGTAAAATTCTTCCATGATTGGTGGAGGTTTCATCATCAACCATTTACTGGAATCCATATCGGGATGTATTCCTCTAATCAAAGCAATCAATAAAATGTCCTCCTTGACATTTCTTACCTTTGTCACAGCCGAGTTAAACCTACTCAAAAATTTCTTCAAAGATTCTCTAGAATTCTAGAAAATGTTTGACAATGACATCACATCTTTCGAGCGAGTAGCATGCAACCTAAACTGCTCAATGAACTTTCTAGCTAGCTAATTAAATGAATATATGGATCGCGATGGCAACCGAGTAAACCATGTCGTAGCCACCTCTTCCAAAAATATCGAAAAACATCTACACCACACAACATCGATAGCCCTGGAGTTATCCATATGCCATTCATACTTTAACAAATGTTGTCTCGGATCAGTAGTTCGGTTATAAGATGGCGTTGTGGGAATGAACCTCTAAGGTATTATTTGAACCAAAAATGGCACAAACACCTAGAAGTTTATGTAGAGAATAAAATATAAAGAAATGTAAATGAAAATGAGAAATAAACAAGACATAATCGTGTATAGTGGAATGGCAAAGGTTGGATTACGTCCACTTTAAGATTTTATTGCTTATATTCTGATTTGGCAGTAGAAGTTCTTAGGGGATGGTACAAATCCAACACTTAGATTTTCATAATTACAAGAAAAAAGAATAGAATAGAATTAGAGCCCCAAGATTCTGAAAGATGGCCAACTTATCCTTCATCCGGAGTTTGTCTCGGTATAACATAAAGACTTGGGCGAAGGCTCCGGATCGACGCCACATGATGCTACTACAAGCCAAACACTTGGATCCCAAGCTGCTCCGGATTCATCCCCTAATCCTTGGTATGATCCCGAGAGGCTTGAGATCCATAGGCATACCATTCTCTCTCCGATTCCTGAAGGGAACTCTGATGGCACTCCTGCCTGCATAGAACCCCAAACCGAAGAAGGTATCTCATTAACTTCTCTTGTATTCTAGGAAGTTGACGTGTAGTCGATTAACATAGCTAATCCCTCTCTCTTTGTTTCTCAAGCTTCAGGTCAGCCCCACGTCATTCCACTTCTCGAATAGGACTCTCAACCAGGACTACAAGTGCCTGTAATAGGATCAGTTACTGTTATAACTTCAGCAACAATTCCAACCATCTCAGTTGAAGATACTCCTAACCTTAATGAGAAAATGATTGAAGTTTTGCTGGGTGAGAGAGCTGATGACCTATAAGGAGCTTAGTCTGATTATGACGTGATTATCACCAAGGTTTCTGAGTCTTTGTCGGGCCGCTTCATGGCCGAAATTAAGCAAGATCGTCTCCTGGACGTAAGAATCAAGGTTGAAAACGTGGAAACCTTCCCACTTCCGTTATCCATAGCCCTACCTGGCCAAACTATCTTCACTCCGATGTATATTCCTTTGCCTGGGAGCACTCAAAGTACCCGTGGGATCTTTGCAAAGTACTCCGGCCTCCCTTCCTCCGCTTAGGAACACCCAAAGCATGCCTGCTAGATCATCGTAGAGCACTCCATCTACGGGCAAAAGAAGTTGGGGAAGAACAAGAAAACAGCCAGAAAGATCCAGCGTGCCTTCTTCTGCAGAGAAAAATGAGAAGAAAAAAAAAGAAGAGACTTAAGAGGTGATCGCTTGCCTTCTTTGTGCCTTTTGGTTGTATAGCAGTACTTAGGCTTTTTCAAGTTTACTGCTTTTGTTTTGTTTGGACGATGTTGTGCGAATTCGGTCTCCGCTTTTGTTTTCTTGCTTAGGCATAAATAAACTTGTACTTAGCTTTCCAAGTTTCGTTTTGAATGTTAATAACAGACTCTTTGTATTGTTAAATCTTTTTATGGATTTGCCTAAGCTGTTTTAGAAGTGCACTTTTCATTCGATGTACTTATGTTTATTCTCAGTCCAAATCCTTAGCCTGTTATGTAATTTACCAGCCTTTCATCGCTCTTGCGAACGTAATATTATCACTAAAGTGCCAAACACTAGGTGTTAGTCAAGATTAGTTACTTAGGATTAGTGACTTAAGTATCCTCTTCTAGGATAATAACTTTCGAACATGCCAAACTTTGGGTGATAATTTATGTCAACTACTTAGGATCATAGTTCGTACATCCTCATCCAAGGTGTTTAAGGTCAGTCGATCCTGACTCCGGGCATTGATCAAAGGTTGTAAGTCAGGTTTGGCCTTACGCTGGACATGGATTTTTGTTTTGCCTACTCCAGGTAAAGTGTTAAGGATTGGAATGTCTTGTCACACCCTCTTTTGTTTATACTCATGCCCCAAATCCGAGGACTAGAGTTGAGTGAGAGAACGGTCGTATCATATTCATTTTGATTTATACTTCTACCCTCGATCTGAAGGTATGAGTTAGCATACAGATGGTTATATCACGTCTAGTTTAGTTTATACTCCCGCCCCTAATCCGAGGACAAGAGTTGGCTGGTATCAATCTTTAGATACCAAAATGGACTTCGAGGGTCCGATCATGGACCAAGGAAGTTTGGTTGGCACCTCTCTACGGTTACCTGCATACCTGCATTAATAACATGCAGATTTATTCGAGTAGGCCAAGTCACAATTCTTAAGCAGTGGAAAGATAGAGTCTTGGGCTGAAAAAGCCATTTTATTTCATAAAAGACGGGAAATGGTAGAATTTCTCTTATTACATGGCTCTAGCCAATTATTTACAAGTTTATTTCTAAGTGAAGTAGCATCGTAGGAGCTCGCTATTCCACGCCCTCATGAGTGAAATCGCATCTATCATTGCTAGCTTGAAAGTGCCATCTCCAAGCTTTTGCTCTGTTGCGTACGGACCTTCCCAACTCGGGCCCAAGTTCCAGGGGGTTGGGAAGACTCATTTGAGGACCAGGTCATCGATCTCAAAGGTACGATTTCAGACCCTAACATTGTAATATTAGGTGACTTGGTGTCGGTGTGCAACTGTCCTCAACTCAGCCACGTTGTGCTTCTCATCGGTCATATCAAGAGACTATAATAGGAGCTGCTCATTAGTCCATGTATTGTAGTGAATTAATCGATGAGAAGAAACCTCCAGTTCAACTGGAATCATAGCCTATGATCCGTAGGTTAGGGCGAATGGAGAGTGGCTAGCCACTGACTTGTGGGTTATTCGATAGGCCCATAGTACTAGCGGTAGTTCAGGCCTACTTGCCCTTGGCCTTTTCCAATAGCTTCTTGAGAATGGACTTAATAATCTTATTTATAGCTTTGACCTGTCCATTCGCCCAAGGGTGTGCCACTACAGAAAATCTCTTCTTTATGCAATATCAATGGCAAAAATCCTTGAATTCAGTGCTGTCAAATTAGGTCCTATTATCAATAACGATTGCTTGTGGCACTCCGAAATGATAGATAATATTCCGAACTACAACATTGATCACTTTATTCATGGTGATTATGGCTAATGGCTCTGCCTTAGCACATTTAGTGAAGTAATCAACTATAACGATGACCTACTTCATGCTACCTTTAGATATCGGCAATACAACGATGATATGAATTCCCCAGACAACAAATGGCTAAGGACTAACCATTTGAGTAATCTCAGTCGGCTGGATTCTCGGAATTTTAGCAAACTTTGGCTCCTATAGCATTTGTGAGTGTAATCAGCTGCTTCTCGGTTGACAGTTGGCAAGTAGTACCCATAACGATTGATCTTCTTCGCTAGAGATTGCCCTAGCATGGTTGCCATAGGCCCCTTCGTGAATTACTCTTAGATCGCTTCGCTTCATTGTGAGCTACACACCAAAGCATAGGGATAGAGAAACCCTTCTGTACAATACTCCTTCTAGCATGATATATCTCGAAGCTTGTTGAAGGATCTTCCATCATTTATTCCTTCTCTTCGGAAGGATTCCTCTTTCCAAATAATCACGAATCGGGGTCATCCATGACTCCCTTTCAAGTTTGGTATCCAACATCCAATTGACATCCATCTGGTCGATGCTCGGAGCCGAAAGTACTTCCATCAGAACCAAGCCCATGAGCTGTTCATCTTCGGAATTAGTCAACTTAGCCGGCGAGTCGGCCTTCTCATTCTCCTCTCTAGGAATATGAGTGATAGTGTAATATTCAATGTCACTGAGCAGCTCAAGGACTTGGTTTAGATAAGGAGCTAGTCTCACCCTTTCGCTTGAAGCTCTTTTCGAACTTAACAAACCAACAATTGGGAGTCACGGAAAATATGCAAAGTCTTTATCTCTAGTTCCTTGGCAATTTTGAGTCCTGTAATGAAGGCCTCATATTCAGCTTCATTGTTTGTCACCGAAAGGTCGAGTTTCAAGGCATTACAAATTAGGCATTCTTTAGGAGTGACAAGTATGACTCTAGCATCGGAACATTGTTCATTAGATGTGCCATCCCTGTACATCTTCCATCCAGTATCTTTCTGACCACTGCTCTCCGGAGGATCATCTCATGTAGTGAATTCAACTATGAAATCCACCAAAGCCTGACCTTGGATTGCTATCCGAGGGTGATAAGTTATATCATATTGGTTCAATTCAATGTTCCATTTCAATAGCCTTCTGGAAGTCTCTGGTCGCTACAGGACTTGTCGTAAAGGCTAATCGGTTAGAACTTTGATCGGATGAGCCTGAAAGTAAGGGTGGAGCTTTCACGAAGCGATCAAATGGCAGTATGTGAGCTTTTCTAGTCTCAGATAATTTTGTTTTGTGCCTATTAACCACTTATTAATGTAATATACCGGTCGTTGGATGCAAGATTCCTCACTTACAAGTGTGGTGCTCAAAGCATGCACCGACACTGCCAGGTATATAAACAAGTCCTCATCATCCACCAGCTTCGAAAGAACGGAGGGCCCCTCCAAGTGTTTCATCAGAGCTTGGAATGCGTCTTTACACTCACAATACCATTCAAAGTTCATTTTCGCTTCTTAATCACCTCAAAGAAAGGAATGCAATTATCTGTGGCTCTATAATTAACCAAATCAGGACAACGACCATCCCATTCAAGATTTGGACCTCTTTAATCGTCCTCAGGTCTTTGATCTTTCTCAATGCCTCGATTTTCTCTAGTTTGGCTTCAATCCCATGGGAGTTCACAATGAACCTAGGAATTTCCCTAACGTAACACCGATAGGGCATTATAAGGGGTTGAGCTTCATTTTGTATTTTTAGAGGACAACAAACATCTCCGCTCGATCATTAACGTGGTTACTTGAATGTCGTGACTTCACAAGCTTGTCATCCACGTAGACTTCCATCGTGTGTCAAATCTGGTCTTTAAACATCTAGTTTACAAGCCTCTGGAAAGTTGACCCTGTGTTCTTTAATCCAACGAGCATGACTATGTAATAATACAGTTCGAGGTCGGTTATGAAGCTGGTGTCTTCGTGATCCAGGACATGCATCAGGATTTGGTTATATACATGTCTATAAATTAAAGTAGCTCATGTCTAACGGTTGAGTCCACCAACTGATTGATCCTCTGAAGCGGGAATCTATCTTGTGGGCATGCTTATTCAAGTCTAAATAGTCGATGAATGTCCTCCACTTCTCATTAGCTTTTCTTACCTAGGCATGATTAGATACCCAATTCAGATATAATGCATTGCAAATAAAGCCATTGTCGTTTAGCTTATCCACCTCTTCTTTGAGTGCAACGGATCTCACCAAACACAGACTGTGGCATTTCTGTTTCACAGAAACGTATTTGGGATTAATATTTATTGCATGCACTACGCCATAAATGGCCTACTGCAACACAAAAAAAATGTTGGCTCAGGCCCGAAAAATGTTGCCATAGGTCTATGGCAACACTTTTAGGGTGATGCAATTTTTGCCGTTGCCTTAGACCTCAAAGGCAACATTTTGACTATCTAAGGCAACATAAGTAATATTGTTGCAATAGAACCCTATTTGGGTCTATGGCAACACCCATAGGTATCTGTAGCAACATTCCAAAATGTTGCTATAGATATGAACTTTTTGAATTTGTGGGGCCCACAATGTAGAGCATATTTGATTTTTTAATAAAAATAAATATTTATTTAATAAAATGCTATTACACAGAATTTGATATTTAAACAGTAATTTATTTAAATAAATATTTTATTTCAACATTTGAAATTGTACAAATTCCTGACTCCACTATTTTACAATACAATGATATATAACACTGATATTCACATATACAGATATTCCTCACTACATCACTCAGTTCACTCATTACATATGCAGTTTCAATTTATACATACATCGACACTGACAAATATATGCCGAGCCGAAGGCGAGCCGAGTGCCGAGCCGAAGGCGAGCCGAGAAGCGGGTCCGGGCGCAGCGCCGGCGGGGGTCCGGGGCACCGCAGTCCCGGTGGGGATCGACCTTCAACCAATGAAGACTGAGCTTAATTCCTATCCTCCATCTCCTCGCCTAAATCTGCTTGAATCCCCTACGGCCAAACACCAAAACTCTACTGCAAACTCTTCAATTTCCAATCACCACATTAGCTTCTCTCCGTAACCAATACACAACAGCACTCTACCATTGTCAAACTCCAAACTCCGTCTACATCTCTCTACCAACATTCAGGCATCACACTGCCAACTAAAACTCCTCTGCATCACCAACTTCCACCATCACTTCCATAACTTACCAAACCAACCAACCAACCTTCAACCAATACAACTACATCCAGATTCAATGGTGAACCAACCAACCAGATTATGAACTTGCGATGGACTTGCGATGGAGGCATAGGGCATCCAGAAGCAGTACATACCCAGCCAGATTCTGAAACATTAACAAGTGTTAAAGGAGCATTTGCACAAACATATGGGGGGCATACTATCTTATTGAAATTACCAGTACCAAGTGAAGCAACCACAATCATAGGGGAAAGTACGAAGAGATCAGCCTGGGATCTGCTCTGAACTTGCGATGGAAAGTACGAAGTGAACCAAAATCTCGAGGGCAGCAGTTCGGGTTTTGGGAGAAATTAAGGCGCTAGAAGGGTTTTCAGGTGAAGTGGTCTAAAGGAGAAAGGTAGAGGGGTTGGTGGCGAGCAGGTCTTCTGTTGGAGGCGAGAGCTGATGGCGATGACAGCGGTGGCAAAAGGGGTTTGAATGGAAAACTTTGTTTGGCTTCGGGTTTTGGTGTCGTGACAGGGCTCTGGTTGGAGCTAGATGGTCGCGATGGTCAGGGGGTAGCTGGGAGGAGGCGACTGGGAGGAGGCGAATGGGAGGAGGCGACTAGGAGGAGGCGACTGGGAGGAGGCGAATGGGAGGAGGCGACTGGGAGGAGGCGACTGGGAGGAGGCGACTGGGAGGAGGCGAATGGGAGGAGGCGACTGGGAGGAGGCGAATGGGAGGAGGCGACTGGGAGGAGGCGACTGGGAGGAGGCGACTGGGAGGAGGCGAATGGGAGGAGGCGAATGGGAGCGACTAGGAGGAGGCGAATGGGAGGAGACGAATTGAAATGAAAACCAAAAGGGGATCTGAACTAGTTTAGGCGGGAAAACGAAATTTTGGGCCAAATTGCAGTGGTGATCCATTTTAACAACCAGATTAAATGTAGATCGTTGGATCATATTCACGCGGATTGCTAATTTTATTAATTTTTTAATCTGAATACATCTATTGCAACACTATATAAAAATGTTGCATCGTGTTACACTTGTTTAGCTAGAGCAACACATTTTTATGGCTAAGGTAACACCAAAAATGCAACGTTGCAGTAGGACCAAAATTTTATAGCTGTCGCAACATTTTAGCTGGCAACACCTTGCAAAAGTGTTGCAGAAGGTCATTTATGGCGTAGTGATGGCTTGCTATCCCGGGTGAAATCCCATACATTTCTAAGTATGTCTAGGAAAATACATCCAGATTTGCCCAGAGGAAACCAACGAACTCCTTCATCACACTTGTGCTGAGTTGAGATCTGACCTTCAAGACCCAGTTTGGATCATCCTTGCTAACTGGAACAATGATTGTCAACTCGGCTCTAGCCGCTTATCCACTTTCTGGCTCTTTATGTCGGTCCATATCATCATGGAACCCACTAGGTTGCTTGAGCTGGGGCTTAGGGTGTAGTTGTTATGCATTCAAAGCCTTAATGTAGAGGGTCCTCTCTACATTTTTTCCCTTCTCCCTTTGCCTTGCTTCCTTTAGCTCAGCGACGTAACATTTGCGGCCAGCCACCTGATCTCCTTACATGATCCCTACTCCATACTCTGTAGGGAACTTCATAGTTAAGCACCAGGGAGTGATGGCCGTTGTGAACTCAGCCAAGGCCGATTTGCCTAGAAAAGCATTGTAGGCTAAGTAGATATCCAAAACCATAAAAGACACGACCCTCACTCACTTGCAATCACCGTCGCCAAGTACCATCGATAATATAATAAATCCTATAGCAACAGTAGCCATCCCATTGAACCTATGTATTTGAGATTTACAAGGTTTCAAAATCTTTCTCCGCCAACATTATTTGATCATAATATATTTTAAATGGGATATTAACTTAACTCCCACAATCAACTAACACCTTTCGTACAACAACATGACCAATCGTGACTGTGATCAGGAGTGGGTCAATCATCGGAGCTTCCACTCCTTCAGCATCTCGATTTCGGAAAACAATGTCATCAGTCATCATTCTGCATTATTTTGCCGAAGTTCCATCCACAATAGCATAGCAACTTTCACTCTCCACATGTTTAATAACACCAACATATCTATCCATCTTTATTAGACTTTTATCGGCTTGTTGTGGCCTACCGTTGATAGTATTAATCGCCAATTGCCTTTCTGGTTGTCTGGGTGCATTAATACCAGGCTCAGCTAATCAATGATGGGAAGATGACCCAAAGGCGTTTGATTTTCCTTACCCCCCATCTTGTTTCACATAATGTTGTAACTTATTTTTCCAAATTAAATCTTCCATCATATCTTGTAAGTATCTACACATTGTTATTATAACCATGGGTTTCATGGAACCTGCAGAACTTACCTGGCTTCCTCTCCTTTTCAGTTGATTCTCTTGGAGTTCGTTTCTTGTAGTTCAATATTCTGAGTTGTTAGATAGATGTTCCCTATCGAGTTTTTCATCTCAGTATAGCTGTCGTACTTAGGAGTCCAAATATGATTCTTGTTGTCCGGCTTTCATTTCTTAGCACCATCATCATTTTCGATTATCATTCTTGTTACCAACATTCACATCTACTGTACCAAAACATCCTCCATATTGTTTCATAGCAGCGTTGCTTTTAATCACCTCATTTGAATTTCAAGCACTAGTCCTCTGCAGACATTTATTTACTTCCTCCAAGCGTAAGTATTCGTTGCACTTTCTATCGAAAGCATCCATCATTTATAGGGGCTTCATTTCCAAACAATCTCCGAAATCCGAGTCGGGATGAATTCCTCTAATCAGAGCCATCAACACCGATGTCTTCTTTTGGATTTTTAACTTCCTTCACGGCCATGTGGAATTAAATCAAGAAGTCCCTTAACGACTCTCTATCAGCTTGGAAAAGGTTAGATAGAAACATCACATGCTTTGGACGTGAAGTGTGTGAGCGGAATTGTTCTAGAATCTTTCGTGACAACTCAATGAAAGTCGATATGGACCACAGAGGGAGTAGAGTGAACCACATCGTAGCTACTCCTTCTAAAAAAATTGGGAAACAACGGCATTTCATGGCATCAGAAGCTCTAATTGAATCCATATGCCACTCATATCTCGTCAAGTATTGCCTAAGATTAGTTGTTCCTTCGTACAACATCATCGTCGACATGCAAATCTCTGAGGATATCTCTTGCGTAGGATGCTCTCAATAAACGTAGTCTGACTGGGAAAGTTACCTCATCCATCGTTGTTTCTAAAATGATTTTCACTAACAAGTCTCCTGACCATATCCTCCAAGTAGTCCAGGTCCACAGGTTCGACTAAATGGCAGTGATCGAGACATGCCCCGAGTTTTCGACCTGGCGAGCATTCTCGGTTTGGCTCCCGAAACAAAGGTTCTCCAGACACTAAGATATCCATTCGTCCACCAGTCCCCCCCTATGTGTTCATGTGAGCAACAATATTAGCAGCATCACAATTTTCAAAATTCAGATCATCAGCAGCATGTTCGGGAGCCAAATCCACACCACCTTCCAAATAGCGGGCTCTGGGCCCACCATTGTAGGGGTCGGTACCGACTTCTAGCCTTGGGTCGACATCGATCCCTAAGTTTGAGCCTAGAGTTCGTCTTCCCCCTAGGTACGATGTTTCTGTAGCATTCTGAGTCCTCTTTTGCTTCCTATCCCTCTGCCTCTGCTTAGATGATGAGGAACTTTCAGTTGAAGAACTAGATTCCCTTCCACTCCTTATATGGTTGTTTTGAGTTAGCTCATTCAACAGTCTCAAGCTTTGCTGCACCGTCTGATTCTTCTTATTCTAACTAGCCTAGATTCCATCTTCCATCTACTTCATTATCTTATCTATATCCATTCTGGTCACGATGTCAGTTGGATTCTGGATCTCTATCTGTCCCGGTTGCACAACTTCATCCACTTACTAAGGATTCTGATTTTCAGCATCACCGGGGGTAGCTCTAGTTGTTATGGTACGTGATTCTTCCCTTGGTGGGGCCATGACAGAAAGCTTCTAGTAGATCTTTGAAAATATGAATTGTAGAATTAAAAGGTATAGAAATTAGATCTATCTCTTGGATATGGGAAATCAAATAATATATGATGTATCTGAATAGCCTAAGATTATCTTTCTCAGCGAAAGCACCAAAAATTTTAAAACAAAAATGGCACAAACACCCAGAAGTTTATGTAGAGAATAAAATATGAAGAGATGTAAATGAAAATGAGAAATAAACAAGACACAATCATTTATAGTGGTTCAGCAAAGCTTATCCTATGTCTACTATAATATTTATTGCTTATATTCTGATTTGGAGGCAGAAGTTCTTAGGGGTCAGTACAACTCTGACACTTAGATTTTCAGAATTACAAGAATATAGAATAGAATAGAACCAGAGTTCGTGATTCTAAAAAATGAGCCCTAACTTCCTATTTATAGAAGTAGGGGCCTAAAATCTCGTATAAATATCTCCAGGTCGTTAACCATGATTTAGATCAATTCTCCCAAGAAAGTGGGTTCCAACTCATTAGTTTGTATGGGTCATGTAACATCTCTAATTTTTGATAACATTATTCAGGAGATTTAATTAGATAAATTAAATAGAATAATGTATATGTAAGTGATAAGGGGATTGAGACTTGAAAAAAGTAATTAAGGTCGTGCGTAATAGACTAACTAATAGGCTAAAGAAGGTTTTATAGGTTAAACAAATTGCATAAGGTTATATTAGGAATTTGCCGCCCAAAGACCCTTACCCTTATATGTTCTCATTCCTAACCTTTTTCTTATCATTCACGCCATTTTAAAAATTAAATGCAAGGGAGAGGCCGACCATTAATAAGAAAAAAACAAAGTAAAAGCTAGAGAATCAAGCTTAGGGGAAATCAATCTCAATCCAATCTCTTTATTTAGATCAAGGTGAATAATAATTACATCTCTATTTTGTTTTAAATCACATATTTTCAGATTTAAGGGATATTTCTTTTTTATGATATGTTGGATGATGATATGCTTGATTCATTATTTATTTGATTTAAACAAGGTTGTTTAAAAGAGATTTGCACGGTTTTAGGTCAAAATTGGGATTTAATATTGATTAAATGCTATGGGAAAATTTTATGTTATGAGAAACATGATTTTGGAGTTGGGTTTTAATTTTGAGAATTTTCCAAGCCATGGAAAGATTATTATGAATATTCAAAGGAAAATATGGTTATTTGGGTTTATAAATTTATTTTGGAAAATATATTGAGAATTCGGGTCTGGAATTTTTATATTTAGATAACATGATTAAAGCGAATTTCTGGAATTTTTGGGGATTTTTCCAAAGTGATTTGCAATGCAAAATAAACTGTTTTAGAAGAGGGACTTCTTTGCAAAAAATGGAAGAGCTTAATTGATTAACTTAACCATGTTTAGATATGATTAGCGGTAGTTAATTTTTGAAAATAATTTGAAAAAGTTAAGGCAACCAATCTGGTGTTGACATGCGGTAGGTTAGTTAGCAAAAATTTTACTTTATAAAGAACTAAACCAGGTTTGCATCAGAAAATAGGTTCCGCTTACTTAGGAAAGCACCTTTCGACACAGATGCCTCCACCTTTATCTTAGACGAAACCTACCCAACCGAAACCAATACAGAAGGTATCACTATGATGGTACGTAGTGGATTAGAGGAAGGCAGAAGGTAAGGTGTCGAAAGCATAGCTTTCGAAGGAGTCGTAACCTGGGTTAGCTTTTAAAAGAAAAGCGCCTGCCTATGTTTTGTTTTAGCCTTCGACAAAGTCAAAGCAGAAGGTTTCGAAAAAGGTTTAATAAAGGTTTCAAAAGGGGTTGCCATTAACTTAAGATTGCTTTCGATTGGGTTCCTAACTTATGAAAGAATGTTTTAAAAGAAGGGTTTCCGACCTAGTCGATACCCTACTGTCGATTCTTTAACCTTTCAATGGAGTTGAAGATATCAACGCTGTCGAAAGGGTACTTTGTTTTATAAGCTAAAGCCACTTCCTATAGCTTTGAAAAGGGGTTAGGGGTTTCGAAGGTGATGGTTTCGAAAGGGGTTTCGACACCAACCTTCTAATGTTTTACCCAGATGTTTTATGCTTTCGAAAGAGACGGTGCTGACATCATCATGTTTCCCCAATGTTTTATAAATGATAAAGGATGGTTTCGAAATAGATGTTTTTGCCTATATTCACTTTGACCCAAATAATGTTTTAAGTATAAACCCAATGCTTTTGAAAGGGGTACTTTCAATGGTTTCGGAAGGGTTACTTCCATAAGTGTCAAAAGGGGTACTTTAAACTGGTTTCGAAGCTAAGCTTCTAATGTTAAAAGCTAATCCTTTAATGTATTCGAAAGGTTTCGAAAGGTAGCTTTTAAAGTATTAAAAGGCAAAAGCCTAATGTTTCGAAAATAGATTTTTAAGGCTTTCGAAGGAGGTTATCCTATGAAGTCGAAAGCTAGGTTTCGAAGGTATCGAAAGGTTTTATGACCCAAACTCTATTTTCAAAATAAAAACCCATGGCTATATTTTAAAGGAGTTTTTATAATGGTTTTAAGAAGAAGCCATCTTTGATAAATTTAAACCCGCAGGAGTGGTATTGCTATGTTGTTATGTTGCTTCTTCAAATATGAATATATTCACTTTTAAATGAACCCATAAATGCATTTTGGGGATAAAGGGTACAAGAACCAGTTAGGTTAATCCAGTAGTGAATATAAATTGATAAAACTCCTGAATGAGTAGAATTACATCCAGGAGGTCAGGAAGACCAGAATATATGATGCTAAAATATAAATGAAAGATATTGGCAGAGGCCCATAGGTTCTCAGTAAGCCCATGAAAACTGTGTAAAGGGAAAGATAGGTAGGGACCAATAGGTTCATAGTTAGCCCATGAAAACTATGTATAAAAGAAGATGTCAAATAGACAGGTTCATAGTTAGCCCATGAAAAATATGTTAAAAGGAAGATGTAAGATAGACAGGTTCATAGTAAGCCCATGAAAACTATGATTGGATACTGGCAAGGCCAGTAGGTTTGTAGTTAGCCAGGAAAACTATATCCGGATGCATATTGACAGATGTCAATAGGTACCTAGTCAACCCATGAATACTAGGGCAAGAATAAAGGATATTGGGGTTACCAATAGGTTCCTAGTCAACCCACGAAAACTAGGATAAAAGTAAGACATTGGAGTTACCAATAGGTTCATAGTCTTCCTATGAAAACTATATAAGTGGACAAGGAGTCCATAAATGTTTCACCGGCTATTAGTCAGCCCATGAAAACTAATAGGTTAATAGTAAACCTAAAACTATAATTGAGACAGATAGTCTAAAATGAATGGGGATGGGTAATCCTGAAATTGATTCATTTGCTTTTGCATATCATCATATTATACTGTTTTGAATGGTTTTAACCATTGTGGATGCAGGAGCATAGTATATGGTTTTCTAAAGGTTTTGAGATACTAGTGAGGGGAAACCCATTCCGCTAAGCGGCATGGTCTCACTAGATATCTAAATGATTTGAGATGGTAGATTATTATTCATACCAGGCTTTATGTCTGACTCAAAGTTTATGTTTTCCCCTTAAACTCTCGGGTACTCAATTGACTTTGAGTAGTTTGAGAGTTGTGGTTTTCAGGTACCTATTAAGACGAATAAGCTGTGAGGAATGCGGATTATGGATCTTAAGGCGAGGAATAACACTAGAGGGGAGGGGGGTGAATAGTGTTTTTAAGAAATTACTAAATCTTTTTGAGTTGTTATTGATTTGTACACAAATGTATGCAATATTTAGACACAGATATAATCACAGATGCAGAAATAAAGTAAATGCAGTAAAGGAAAGAACACACCGGATTTTATACTGGTTCGAGGTTACCCTACATCTAGTCCCGCACAACTAAGTACGGATTTTCTTTCAAAAGCAATTCAACAATTACAACCCTCGGTTTCAAGGATACGAGGTACACCCTCCAGAATCACAATCCTCTGGGTAGAGATACTTGATTTCCGGGGCAACAAGTTCACCCAATTGATTTCCAAGGCTACAATCACACCTTTTCTCGGTTGATTGATTTTCAAGGCTACAATCACACCTTTTCTCGCTAGATAGATTACAAAGAACCCTATAACTCTGAATAGCACTTAGATCTTGTTGAGATAGTGATAGAGAATCAAACCAGAGATAATCTAGTTAGATTCAATGTTGATTTCGGCAGAGTGATGATAGGATTTTGATTAAGAAAATGTGGAAGAAGAAGAGAAGTGAAAAACCAGAAAAACTGATTAAAAATTCGTTGAAACTAACCCCTATTTATAGAAGAACAACAGTCATGTCCATTCATGAAAGGTTATGACGAAAAGACACTTCTTTTGAAATTTAAATTTTGAACTCAACTGTCACCATGTCGACATGGTCACCATAGGCATGTCGACATCCCAAAGCAATTTTTGATAGTTTGATTCTCTTTGAAAATAACCTTTGTCTTATATTAAAAATATTTTAAACTTTATAAATATACTTGACTATAGATAAAATATATAGATAAATATAGAGAACACTATATATATAATTTTACTATAATTTATATTTAAATCTAAGTATAAATATATTATATTAAAAGATAGTTTAAAACAGACGAAGTTTAAAAACAAGAATATTTAAAGCTAAAACATCTTTTTGAAAAATCATTTGAAAAGATAATTTTTAAGGCTAAAACATTTTGAAAAACAATTTTGAAAATCATTCCGAAGTTGTTTTGAAAAAACATTTTGAAGTAGTTTTGCAAGCTTCTTCCTGCAGAGTATCTCATCATGTTAGGACTCGAGAACTTGTACAAAACTAGGATGTTCGTGGGTTTGTAAGCCACTTGTCGTAGGTTTGTAAGCTACTTGTCGTGGGTTTGTAAGCCACTAAAAGGTAGAAATGGGTTCCATCCCAAAAGAAAAATGGAGTGAAGATTTCAGTGCTATTGTGAAGTTTTAACA